>CM064530.1:22315988-22835957 GCA_032716605.1 Paralithodes platypus
AGGCTGGCGAGATACCGTAGCTTAAAGCATAACGGCACTCTGCATAGAGTCCATACGGTACGTTTTCCCAGGCACTGGCATTAACCCGTACAGCCCCAGCGACGCGTCTGACGCGTCGGCGATGTATGTAACGCACAGCCCCAGCGACGCGTCTGACGAGTCACCCTAATTGCTCCGACCGTAACCTCATGTGTAGCCACTCGATAGGGCTCAGATTTGTATGGGAACTGTGTACGTATCCCACGCAACCGTGCCGATGGTTGAAAACTCTCAAAGTCCACGTGCGTGCGCGTGAGCGCGCAATAACCTAGTTTTTTGGGGTAATTGCCTTCAATTTTTTACTCTTGTAAAATACGTTTTCGGGGGCTCTGTAGGACCATTCTTTAAGCTTTTTGAGCGGTTTTTCGTGGTTTTTCCTTCATTCCTAACCCATTCGCTATTGTTTCTGGAATAAAACCATTTTTTGAAAACCGGCCGGGTTCTGGTGAACAAACAATACAAAACTAGCCGGGGCTCCACGGGTTAAGACACGTATGCCTAAAAGGCCCAAATAAACCCATCCACAAGTCCCTGAAAGACTCCTATAACAATCAGGACAGTTAACACCTTACGAGCGGCCTATGCGGTTTATTTATATGTACCGCACAGCGGGGTGTTTTTAGCCAAAATAGGGCTGTTTACGTGATCATTTTCATGCCTAAATAAGACCCAGAACGTAAAACAAGTACCTATCCCTGAAAGGGCATAAACAGAGCTTTCGAATGACACCATAACGATCCTTGTATGATGGATAGTTTTCTTGCAATAACCGTGCAACGCGAGTGCAAAAAGCAGGTAATTCGGTACTTTCGGTACATAATTGAGTATGTAGCGAGTGAGAGAGGGAGGAGGGAGCTGAGATTTGTGTCAGTAGGTTCGCCGCGGTGGTCTGGAGCAGTCATACGCTCGCTAGTCTCCTGCCACCACTTGTCTCTCTCTCTCAGCCACATTACGTGCTGAAATTGCCACTCGACCTATGTCGAGCGCCGCCACATAGTCCAGCTTTTTTTAACTCGACTTATGTTGCTCGCCGCTAATTAAGGGTTAAGAGACGTTGCATAACAACCCTCTTACGTTAGTCCGATGATATGATATGTATAGCACTGGCAGAGCATATTCATATTATTCAAGACCATAAACCCAAGAGTGCTGGAAGGCTCATCAAAACTCTTATAAAGGTCAGAATAGTTGAGTGAGACAGTACAACACTGGTATAACTTCTCATCACGTTAGTTCGATGATATGTATGCGTGTAACACTGGTATAACGGAACATATTCATTCAAGACCCTAAACCCAAGAGATCTCCATCAACTTCCATCCACTGTCAACCACACACGACAGGACCACCAAGACCCTCGTCGGAAATACTACAGAAGTGCCTTATCGTTGAAATGCTTAGTGTGACCTCGAAAGAAGTAATAGTGAAGTGCCTTATCGTCGGAAGTACATAGTGTGACATCGAAAGAATGCAGTGTCATTCCCCTGGGAATGTAATTGTGGATCCTCGTTCGTGCTAAATAAACTGTATATATTTACCTATCTTTTGTCTGACAGTAATTATAATTACATTGAACAATATAACTTATGTGTGTACTCTGTATTATATTTATCCTCTATTACCTTTGTGCATGTGTTTAAGTGGATTCAACTTTTCCAGTCAAGTAAGAACCTACCTAATTAGTCCAATTAACCCCAGCAAAAACTGGTATAACATTGGTGGCAGACGGTGGTTCTTGATTTGGGAAGAAGAAAGCATTTGGCACAGAAATCAAAGATTTTAGAGCGTTATATAATATAAGTCATCATGGCAAATCGTTCACATATACCCATACCTACGTATGAGGCAGACACGTATGATAATCATACGCATTTGGGTATGGTAAATCCAGTGCTAGCCTGGCATACCAAACCGATCGTGAAAAGATCACAGTATTATTAACACACCTGGGAAAGTCTGTGTCCCTGGTTACTGGACAAGTGACCCCTGAACTGACATGGGATCAATTCCGGAGCATTGTCATAAATGCAATGCAACCTTCATTAGGCTCCGTTGTTGCCTTATCCCATAAACGGCGACCGTCCTCAATAGAGGTTTTTCTGGTGCACTGCGACCGTCCTCAATAGATCCAGAGCCTAAACAAAACTTTAGAAAACACCCCAGTGGCACTCAAAACAAAGAAATTTGTGATTTGGTGAGATAATTCGCCTCCGTTACTTGCTACCACTCCTATACATGTGTCCCCCCCCCCTCCTTCCCCCTCCCCCCTTTTTCCCCCCTCCTCAATTATCCGGTATTGTCCACATTATTCCCAATATTTATCGAGTATTTTCATGCGATGCGGCTGGGAGAGAGGGGAAGAGGGTGGAGGAGTGTATCTCCGACCCTCTAAGCCAATCTGAGAGCTCCCCTTGAGTCTCCGTACCATGCTAGACACCAGAGAGGGAGGGTGTCTTACTCTCACCGATCAAGGTCAGATTACGACCATGGGGCTAAAATATAAAATGTTCACCAGCCAATTGCTGTTACCACTTGTTTTATTGCTTTCCAATGTTCATATGTTCATATTAAAAGCAAAATAGGCACATATTGATAAGTATTAATTATATATGAGATAATGGGGTTGCAAGCAGCCAAATTAGCAACCCCCTCAGATGCACTCATAAACCAAGAAGAGACTCAACCAACCAGAGCCAGGATAGCTAACATAAAGGAAAGGAAAAGAACGAAGCAAAGGGCACATATCCGGGCCGAGAAAGAAACAACGCAGTCCATTATAATTAATCCACGTTTTCCATGGGATCAGCAAACAAAACAGTCTACCCACATATATCAACGCCCTCTACCGGGACCTACAGGAAATGCAGGGCCACTTATCGAGCATGACCTATTTCCAGGCCAATCACAAGGGCCCCTTCCGGACAAATCATAGGGTCCGGGATACGGGACAAAGGCGTACCCAACCAAGGAACCAGATTTGGATTATAATGAGGAAGAGTTTATGCTAATACCTCATCAACATCCAATGTCATATTTCAACAGATGTGACCAAAAGAACCACCTCTACAGTGCAGAAAATCACCTATATCAACAATAGCTGATAAATAGAGAGTAACTAAAGCCTTGCATGCAATGTTGAAAATCAAGGAAAAGACAAATATGTGCAAACAATTTATCCTGCACCCATGCAAGCTTTCTAAAATATGAGTGTAATCTTAAGAAATAAAGAATAACTATATCCATGTATTCCTATGTTAACACTCTCTGACTCATATGATGCTAGAGCGTCATATGGCGGTTTTGCCAAAATACTCATATTACGCTAGAGCGTCATATGAACTTAATATCTCTCTAATAAGTTATATGATGCTCTAGCGTCATTTAGGCCTCAGTAAATTAGGTAAGTTAGATCAGAATCTGTCTGAATTCTAACGGTCCCTCAGTGAGATTTTGACTGTTGTGGGGATAATACCGTGTGGTCCGCCTCCTCGTCAGTAAGTTAACTATTTCAGTCTGAGGGGGTTAATTATATTTTTATGGCAATTATTAACTTCACAATAATTAAAAAATCGAAATCCCCATGTCCCTACTATTCCGAAATTAATTAAATTAGACTCAAATTATCATCCGAATATAGCCTGACCGAAATATATGATCGATAGGCAAACACGAGGCAATACCTTCCACTAGCTAAGCTTTTAGTGGGTATCTAGCAGTGTCGGAGTTACTTCCGAATAGGGCTAGCCATTTTCCCTAAATAAATTTCAACGAGTGTGGCGATCCAGAGGTGTGTTAGAAGAACTAGAAGTGACCGTCTCTAGCTGTGTGTGAGAGAGGCAGTTTCCTTTGGTGTCCAATCGAAGGAGGAGCTACGAGTCCTACGTCATCCAGATTCTCTCTCATGGATATTACTTTTCCTCTGCATCCATACCCTAAGTGTCTCTGTGTTACTATGTTTTTGGAATTATTGTGAAGGTAATTTAAAATATGCGAGCTTGCAAATTAATATTATCATAGAGGCCTTTTTCCGGACTCTCCTTGACCTAATTTGTTCGCGTATTACGAGAACCTAACTTTCACCTGTGCAGTATTATTATATATATACAGTTCGTGATTTAACCAATCTATGTCAACCTTCTATATATTTTTTACTTACGTTACATACTCTATATTATCCGTAATACTTAGTGAACGCTCCCAGATTTTATTCAGTTGTGTTATAATTCATTGCGTGTCCAAGTTCAAAATTAAGTGTGTAATGAGAGCAATTTTCTTTCTTAAAACTTAATCTCAAACTCCGGACAGTGCTTCGTCCATTTTTCATATGAGATCACCTAGAGTACAAAGTCACCATTACCCTGAATAGGCACCCATGGGTCATTTTTGACCCGCCACATATGCGCAAATCACGTTTTAGCTTGCCACGCAGGCACCGTGGGAAAGGTCCGGGTCCAAACCGACCCATGAGTATGTCTAGTCACTTCTAGTGGGAGCTAAGGGAGGGTGCAGTCAGGCCACAACGCTCTCCTGCTCCAGTGAGCTCTGGCAGCTTTTTCCGGGTCCTTTACGACCCGACGGTACCTGGTACATAACTTAATTTTTTTTATAATATTTATACATTCGTGTCTATACATACCTACCTATTTGTGATACGATAGCTATATTTTGAGGGGGTATGGAAAAATAAATTATCAACATGGTGTAACAATCTGGGGGTTCTGGAAGGCCACATGTCGCCATAGAGACCAATTTGCCCTCTAAAATTACCTCTCACATAAATATTCGTAGCGGCTAGAAATATATTTCGATTTTAAATTTTTATTTTTTTACAGTGTCTCTGTAGTTTGCGAAAGCAGGCATACAAGTTACATCGAAATCCTACATGAACTTTGGCCAAGACGAATTGTTATAAATGTACCATGATTTTTATCATGTTTTGGAAAAAAAATTGTAACCCTCTTTGTGCTTTCGCTCCAGTACCTCAGCTATGGTGCTTAGCGAGTTGTGACGTCTACCGCAGCTGCCCACATCATTTCTCTGCATCCTCTGTGATTTTCATTGCCTTTGAGTAAATTTGAGTATTTTTTACATTTTTTTACTAATAACTTTACAATCAAATTTTGTTTTTATTTGCTTTAATCAATAAAACATATTTGTCAAATTAGCTTTTATTTTCACTATACATACGTTTAAGGAATAGTTAAAGTAGTGTTAGTAATGGTTAACAACAATCTAGGCTTTTTGGTTTACAAGTTACTGATTTTTAAAGTCGACGGATCAAAAACGACCCATGAGTACCTTGGGTGGTATTAAAAAACAAGGGTACCTATTCAGGGTAAGTAAAAAAACGTTCCATTGAGATTGAATTAATCTATGTTCAAGATTCCTAATCTATATTAGTTCTTGTGAATAATCCAATTCATTACGTTACCCGGTTTATGATAGTCTTTCACAACCAAGTTTAGGAATTATAATTATACATTCCTGTATTCATCAGCCTTTATTTGGCTATTTATAAAACACTACGTCGTTCTGTGTCTTGATAGTATTCTATACTTCACTAACCTGTTTTCGGGTTATTCATAGTCGCTACTTCGTTCTGTGTCTATATTATATCTTATAATTCATCAGCCTTCATTTCGGCTATTATCTGACACTACTTCGTTCTGTGTCTGATCTTATTTTCAATTGTTGTTAATTTATTCAAACTCACTGCTCAGATAGCAATTGTTTCGCTATATTTATTCACTACGTGTTTTGTGAATTTGAGTTCCTACTTGACTGTGATTCTAGCTCATTTACGATTTAATTTATTTAGATTATTCACAATTATTCTTTTGTAGTTAAATTACAAATTTAATTATCTTATCACTAGAGACCAGAAGTTATGGCACTAAAACAGGCTAAAAAAAGGCATTTATTGATGAAAAAGGCATTAAAAAGGCATTTATTATCTGTATTAATATATATAGTGAAAATGCAAAAATCAAGCTATAATAGGGTAAAAAGGGTAAACATTACCAAAGTAACATTGTCATTGATACACTTTCTACATTTCCCCCTGATTGCACGTAATTACAAGCATTTTTTTAAATTGTCAGGCGCTAAATTGTGCCATCTGTCTGACAGAGGCCAACTTGGGCCAGGTTGCCATCTGGCGGCAGCAACAAGCACCAATAGTTTACACTGAAAAACACAAAAAGGCAAACAAGGCATTATAGTGATGGAATCACCCAAAAAAGGCACAAAAAGGCTCTGAAAAACACAAAATAGACATAATAGTCACTAAATCGGTAAACAAGGCATTGTAGTGATGAAATCACCAAAAAAGGCACAAGAGTTATCACCAAGAGTAAAGTTTATTTCATATCTTTTGTTACTGATTTAACATTGCACATAGTACTGCAGATAGGTGAAATATTTGGAAGAATTTTGGGTTTGGTGAAACAAGCATGACATTTGGCAGACAATTAAAAAAGGTGCTTGGGAAGATATTTGGCTATAGGGCCATTCCAGATTCATTCCATGAGCGGAGTGCCTGCCATTTTACAAAATGGCTGCCAAAATATCTTCTCGAATGTTGTATCCGCCATAGCAATGGTGCTCTGTGCACTCTTTTATGTTTTTCCTCTACTTTTTTTTCTCTCTCTAGTTTTTTCTACTCTAGTGGCATATGTAATTGTTTTGGGTACAATAGATGTGGTATTAGTCACAAGATAATTAGAATAAAATACATTTTTAATAATATTTGGAGCCAGAAGGCTCACATGATGGCTTGTGAATTATGGCCTTGGATTCAGGAATGCAGGTTTTTGTTAGACTGTGATGTTCATTTAATATAGACTCCAGCTAATTTAATCACTTTCACATATTTTGACAATATTCTTCGGCTTTCAGGTGTGACAATGGCCAAAGTTTACAAGGTGGTGGATCCCATACAGCCCGGGACATCAATACAGGGTCTAGAAACTGACTGGAGCAAGTGCGTTCTTTGTCAGGAAGACACGTCAGAGGTGCTTCACTGTCCAGCCGAGTCTACACGTGCCACACAGGTAGCAGGGTACAAGACAATTGCTGAGCTTCTTGTAGGTTTTGACAGGATTGGCTGTTTGCCCACACCCACATCAATCAATCTTTCAAGGCTTGATGATGGGAATGGCATTGAAGAAACACTACAGCGGCACAAGGCCAAGTGGCAAGACTCATGTAGGCTCCTCTACAACAGAACAAAACTACAGCGTGCAGAGAAGCGTAAGAAACCCCCAGAAGATGCTGCTGATGACTCTGCTGATAGCTCAAAGAAGTTCACCCGCAAGCGTGCTGGTGAGAAAAGTGCTTCCGCCGAAACATGCTTCTTCTGTGACAAACCTGCACCAGATGGGGAGTCTTTGACTCGAAAAGCATCAACATTTGGGCTTGATATCAATGTCAGGAAGGCTGCAATGAAATTGCAGGACAAATCCCTACTGGCCAAACTGAGTGCAGGATACTTGATTGCACAAGAAGCCCGGTACCATCTGCCATGCTTGCTCTCTTTGTACAACAGAGCTAGAGAAACAAAAACATATGAAGAGTCTGGTGTGGACAAAATGAATCATGGCCTTGCATTTGCTGAGCTGGTATCTTATATTGAAGATACTCGCATGGACAGTCTAGTTGCACCCATCTTCAAACTCAGCGACCTGGTCAATCTGTACACAAGGCTAGAACAACTTGGAACTGATGTTGCAGGACGCGTCCACTCCACTGACCTCAAAAAGAGAGTACTGGCCTACTTTCCAGACATGGAAGCTCACAAGCAAGGCCGAGATGTAGTCCTCATTTCACACGAAGATGTTGGACAAGCACTGAGGAAAGCATGTGAGCATGATGCTGATGGTGATGCTGTTCATCTTGCCAGGGCTGCGAACATAGTGAGGAGAGACATGTTCAAGATGAAAAACCAGTTTGGTGGTTCCTTTGAACCCAACAGCCAGGAAGATTCTGTTCCAGTGTCTCTGTTAGCGTTAGTTGCTATGGTGTTGAATGGGCCAAACATCAAGGCACAGTCAAGCTCTTCAACAATGCCCCAGCCAGTGCTCACGATTTCCCAGCTACTGATGTCCAACAGCATGGTACGACGTCGGGAGAATCAGCAGGCCCCATGTACAACAAGGCACAACCAAGGAAGGGAAACACCTCTGCCCATCTACTTGGGTGTGATGGTCCACACGAAGACTCGCAAGCGTGAACTGGTGGACCGTTTGTATGATCTGGGACTGAGTATTTCCTATGACCGAGTGCTGGCCATCTCAACTGAGCTTGGCGACAAGATCTGCCATTACTACAAGATGGAGAAAGCAGTTTGTCCTCCTGAGCTGAAAGGTGGTCTCTTCACGACTGCTGCAGTTGATAACATTGACCACAACCCCAGCTCTACCAGTGCGCACGACTCATTCCATGGAACTGGAATATCGCTGTTCCAACACCCAGACAACGACTTCAGTGGAGCTTCCCGGGCTGTTGCCCACACCCATCGTGATGCTGCTGGTGCCACGTGATGCGTGATGCTGCTGGTGCTGTTCGCTCTTCTCCAGGCTGTACATTGCCTCCCAGATACGCCATGGTGATTTGGACGAGTTCTTTCAGCACGAAAACCAGGCCTGTCCACCGTCTCTGTCTCAGATGGGTGGCCTGAGAACTGGAACCAAGTCTGACTTGATGCCCTGCCTGGAAAACCTTGTTCCAGTGAAAGAGGATCTCTCCACCCCTAGAGTACAGGTCAACATCCTGGATGGTGCTGCCATCATCAACATGCTGCGACCAGGGACTGCAAAGACATTCCAAGGTTATGCCACTGATGTCTTCGTGCCGTATGTCACATCCCAGCTTCAGCATGTAGACAGACTAGACATTGTCTGGGATCTGTACATTGCAGACAGCTTGAAGGCGGACACTCGCAGCAAGAGAGGAAAGGGAGTTAGGAGACGAGTCGAGCCATCAAGTGCAGTTCCTGGAAACTGGCAAGAGTTTCTCCGCATCGACGACAACAAGACGGAGCTGTTCTCCTTCCTGGCTTCTAATGTGGCAGACATTGACACCAACAAACATCTCATCACCACACAAGGCACTTGCGTTCTTTGCTCCAATCGCCAGGACGTGTCAGCTCTAGCGCCATGCACGCATGAGGAGGCTGACACTCGTATCCTCATGTACCTACAGGATGCCGTACAACAGGGGTACAGCAAAGTGTCAATATGCACAGTTGATACAGACGTGGTAGTCCTGGCCATAGCATCAGCCAATCGCCTCAACATCTCTGAACTGTGGATTGCCTTTGGAGCTGGGAAGAGCTTCAGGTTCATCGCTGCTCATGAGATCGCCAAAGGCTCTTGGTCCTGACCGATGTGTGGCCTTGCCGATGTTCCACGCCTTCACTGGATGTGACACGGTGTCCTGTTTTGGCGGCAGGGGCAAGAAGACTGCATGGGACACCTGGACCACCTATGGAGACATCACACCAGCATTCTGCGCCTTGGGTGCCATGCCAGACCCACGTGCCATTGATGAGTGGATGCAACCACTGGAGCGATTTGTGGTCCTGCTGTACGATCGCACCAGCACAGAGGAGGGTGTGACCCAGGCAAGGAAACAGCTGTTCAGCAAGAAAGGCAGAGCTATTGATGGTCTGCCTCCTACACAGGCTGCACTCATCCAACACACCAAGAGAGCTGTCTACCAGGCTGGTCACTGTTGGGCCCAAATGATGACCCCTGCTCCAGAGCTTCCGTCACCAAGTGAATGGGGCTGGAACAAGAAGCCTGGTGGTGGATGGAGTATAACCTGGACGACCCTACCAGAAGCATCAGAACTCTTGCGATGTGGCTGCAAGAACGGCTGCAGAGGACGCTGCAAATGCCAGAAGGCGGCTCTTCAGTGTACAGCTCTTTGTCAGTGCGGTGGACAGTGCTCTGAGTGACGCGGCTCACAGAGAACAGTTCATTACTGTTTGGACACAATTTCCATCCTATTGACTTGCAATTAGACTATAATAAGCTATTGTGTGTACCTCTGCTACCTACAAAAACAGAAGAAATAATTCTGGGTTGTTTGACACACTTGACGAAGTGGTCCTGATTTCAAAATCGTAACATGACGTAAAAATGATAATAAATCTTATTTTTTAGCTCAAATTAGTAATTATTTGCCATTTCAACTGTTATGTGGACAGTAAAATTACTGATGTATGATTTATAATACAAAGGAAAAACATTCCCACCCCTAGAATTGATTTAACCTCTGAAGTGCGCATGGGGGGTATGAGACACCTCTGCCTGTGCATATGTATTTGAGCTGTTTCCATCACTAAAATATTTATTTTACCATAAATAGCATTAATACTTCTCCATATGCGCCTATTATAGGTTGATTATAAAGGTATTAACCTGTTACAACAATAAAACAAGTGGAAACAGCGTTTGGATGGTCAAAATCGGCGATACAGGCCGGGAGTTACATAATGTATGGCTGAGGCAACCTCCTTTCCCGCCACTTTTCCCCAAGTCTGGAGAGACACTGTCGATCGATACTCTCTCTCTCTCTCTCTCTCTTGCACTCGCTTGCTAACAGTGATGACAATGCCCTGCTTGCAACTCGCTAATGTTAGCACAAAAATATACCACAGAATAAGGGAATAACAGGGAAAATAGGTGATAACTGAAGGAGGGGAGGAAAGTGGGGAAGGAGGGGAGGTAGAGGAGTGATATTTTGCATGGCCCAGGGGCAAAAAAAAAAAATAAATAAATAAATAAATTGGTGTTTTAAATTGATTTTTTTTCCCCCTGACTCTTAAGAGTCTTCCCGCAGTCCGCCGGGGGAACTCTTAAGAGTCTTCCCAGCAGTTCCCGGGTTAACCTACAATATCAAAGAATTTCAATTGGCGGCCATCTTGAAAATGGCCGCCATTTTTGTCACAGGTCGAATCTGATATGGCCCTAAATCTAAAAATCACCACTGAGGCATAGTCTACCTGCGGACCAAATTCCATGCTTGTTTCATCAAACCCACAATACTTTCACCTATCTGCAGTACTAACAGTATTTATTCAGCCAGACCACAGTACCTTTGACCTTAACCTCTCGCGGCAGCTTTGACCGCCTACCTCACCTGGCGACCTATTTGTATTTCGAGCCACGCTTACCTGTGCGTACCTGAGTAGATGATCTCAGTTACCCACATTACTTAATTATTATTCCTCTCGATATACACTTGACCCGTATATGTATTGTCATCATATATTATGTGTTTCTCTTGTATAATTGTATGTTTCATGTTTGATGCTTTGTAAGTGACATAATTATTAACGAAGGAGTAAAATTTAGTTAACTCTTTCCAAGTCACCTTTGATTCAACATTTGACCCATACTCTATAGTTGAGATCCGGATGTGCCATTTCCATGTACCACTGTTTGTATAATAAAAATAGTGTAATTACCCCGTGTGTTTATTGTGTTTGGAGCGTGATTGAGTAACCTAGAAAGATCATTATAATTGCTAGTTGTGTTCTTGTCGAGCAGGATTTGATTCTAAGTATCCAAAACAAGGAGCTTTATAGAATGAATAATTAAGGGAGTTGGATTACAACGACGCATAACAATATATATGTTACATATGACGATTTTCGTCAGAATATAACCAAATAGCTTTGCTTGGCGGGAGGGTTTGAACTACCATGGCTGCGTAGTTTAGAGGTTGAGCAAAATTGACAACATATGGTTCGAGGGAGACCTGGACATCACATTAGGACTGTTGACCCAGCAAGTGAAGTCCGCCTATCCCCTCCAGACCATTGAACAACAGCAACAACAAGTGTTTAGCGTGTTTCTCAGAGTGCTCCTTGCTTTTATTATGGAGCATTTCACGATTCACGATCCCATCGGTTACGGCAGGGATATAATTACAATTTGAAAGCTTTTGGCCACCCGGCCTAAAACCTCCACAGTGGGAGCCATTATGGGGTTTCCCAAACACCAACAATGAGGCAGAAAACCAGGGCACTTTAATAATTATGGATCAAGATCGCAGTATGTGCCACAAGGCCGCCCTCAACCCTACTCACAAAGCCGCACACATTCGGGTCAGCGGATCTACCCCACCCACAACACTCCTAGCTGAGTATACCCACATACCAGCCAATCCAACCGAGGTCCCCTACGTCACATGCCCTCACAAAGAAGCCAGGACAAAGGCCTAATCATTGGCGATCTCGAAACTTTTGATGATGTCACACCCTCAAGTCCTGCTCCTATAGCACCACTCATCCACCCCTCCATTCCGGAGAAGTTAACCACGTCACAACAAAAACAACTGTTGAAAGTCCTCCATGAATTCGCAAAACCCACCGAAATCGGGCAAACTAAAGTCGTCGACCACCCCATTCATAATCCTTCCCAGAGGAAAAAAACCCTGCAGTGTCAGGAGGAAGACCGACAAGTACAAGAAATGCTCGACGCAGGAATAGTCACCCCCTCCGTCAGCCGGTATTCCTAGTCAAGAAGAAAGACGTATCTACTAGGTTCTGCATAGATTATAGATGACTAAATTACGCCACCATCAAAGACACCACGCTCTTACCCAGGATAGATGACTCCCTGGACTCCCTACACAGATCCAAATGGTTCACCACCCTGGATCTACAGGCTGGATACTGGCAAGTTCCCATTAAGAAAAATCATCAACAGAAAACTGCATTTTCCACCAGTGGGGGCCACCTCTACGAGTTCAATGTGCTCCCCTTCGGTCTCTGCAACGGCTGTCACTTTCTCACGCCTTATGGAATCCATCCTTAAGAGCCTCAACTGGGAAATATGTCTGGCGTACCTGGATGATGTCATAGTATATGGCAAAATCTGGGAAGTACATCTACAGCTTCTCCGTCAGGTACTACAGCGAATAAGAGAGGCCGGACTCAAACTGAAGCCCTCGAAATGCTCAGTAGCCCGGACAACTGTAGGTTTCCTTGGCCACGTCATCTCGGCCGAGGGCATCTCACCTGATCCTTGAAAGCTATTTGCAATTGCAGCCCAAATTCCTCCCACCACCGTCAAAGGCGTTCGCTCCTTCTTGGGTTTAGCCACATACTACAGGAGGTTCGTGAAGGATTTTGCTACCCTGGCCCGCCCTCTTCACAAGTTAACAAAGAAAGATGAACCCTTCAAATGGACTGCTGAAAGGGACAAAGCTTTCAATGCCCTCAAGCAACATCTGGTGCAAGCCCCTACAGTCGCCTTCCCTGATTATAGACAACCATTCCAGTTATATACCGATGTATCTCTGTATGCCATCGGAGCTGTGCTGGCCCAAGTACAGGATGGACGTGAGCACATAATCGCTTGCGCCAGTGCCACTTTAAACGCCGCACAAAGAAATTATGCAGCTACAAAAAGAGAGTGCCTTGGGGTCATCTGGGCATGAAATAATTTTCGCTCTTTTCTGCTAGGCACAAAAGTGGATATAATTACAGACCACCAATCCCTACAATGGCTAAGAAGATCAGAGCCAACTGTGCTCTTCTTGTTCATTGGCGAGAAACCCTGGAGGAGTTCGAAATTCACTACCGTCCAGGGAAACTTCACTCCAACGCAGACGCCCTCTCACGCCTGCCCGTCACAAGTGCTAGCATATATCACCTACCCACTATAACCAGTTTAGTGACCCCTCCAAGTGCAATCCTTTAGTTACCCCTATAAATCCAAGGTACAAGTATTTGTTAGTGACCAGATGAAGCTATCTGCGAAACGTTGTCAATAAAGTGCTCTTCCTCAGATGTTCTTTTTTATCAAAATCCAATCACTTTAGTCACCCACCCAAATTCAATAGCGACTCCTTCATTTTCAAACAATTTAGTTACCCCTATAAATCCAACTAATTTAGTCATCCACTCAAATTCATTAGTGACCCCTTCAAATACTTTAGTTACCTCAGTAAATCCAACTAGTTTAGTTACCCACCCAAGTTCACCGACAAAAATGCAGCCTCAACAACCTCAAGAAAACGCCAACCCCACCTTACTACAATCATGGCTAACTATAATAAAACCAAAATGGATTCCAAAAGATGTTTTCTGTAACTTACATCGTGTCGGAGATCAACTTTATTCGGAATCAGGACACATCTCCATCAACCGACAACTGCCCAGGAAATACTACTAATAATCCACAAAGGCAATGGTATCCACCTTGGCCAAGCAAAAATGTTGCAATTATTTCAACAAATTTATTGGACCACTAGTCCTACCACCCTCGCTAAGAAAGTTGCAGAAGCTTGCAGACCATGCAGATTAGGTAAAGACCGTACCAGGACTCCAGGACCAGCAGGAAAACTAGTCGCCTATAAATCTTGGCAGACTTTGTCCCTCAACGTCATGGGTCCATTCCCCATGAAACAAGGCAAGAGATTCATCGTCACCTTCGTCGACGTCTACTCCCTGTTCTTAGTAGCCTGCCGTCAAGGAGCACAGCACCCTCACCGTGGCAGAGGTTTTAGTCATCCCCCTACTGGCCTCAAGGAAATGTCATTTGTGAAAGGAACTACAAAACCATCAACAATCAACTAAAGACTAGGCTCATCACCTTACAAACTCAAGACTGGCCAGCCCAAGTAAAAATTATACAGTGGGGTATGAACTCGTGCCCTAGGCAAAACGGCATCACGCCCCACGAGAGAACATATGGCGTCGCACCCCTGCTATTCCCCTTTTGTGGTTTAGCTAAACCCTCCACAACGACCATATCAACTAACCCTCTATAACACCTCAAGAATGTCCTCCATACCGCCCAAGTCTGCCAGGACACAGCCAAAGACGCCATTCCCCCCACAAAGCCCTTACTCCGTCAAACGATTTAGTGATGGTGGCCAAACTACTAGTGTCCAACAAACTTGGCCCCAGATACATCGGGCCATACAAAATCACCAGAGTCCCCAACCGGTATCAAATTATCATAAATGATCACGGAGAGTCTCGGACCTACCAAAATAACTTTGTGAGGATTTATCGTCCTCTGATTATGGATAGAGACACCTCCAAGTGCTACACAGCCTCTCCGTCATTTGCCATGCCCCAACCCAAACCACACCACCACCAGCCACCCCATGAGTTACCATATTCTCCTCTTTCTTCACCCTCACCACCTACTCCTTCCTCCTCTCCTCTCCCTTCTGCCCCACCTTATTCACAAATTCCCCCCCCCCCCCCCCTCTCCCACTATCCCTAATCGCCCTCCTTATCATCACTCTATCCCTCGACCCCCACCCAGACCTTTTTCCCCTTCTTCAGCGCCTACTCGTCTCCGTTATTCCCTTCGCCCTCGCTTGCCTCCCACCCCCCAACGTGCTATAACTCGATGCCCTTCGTCAGCCACTTCTTCATCCCCTTCACTTCCGCACTCACCACCTAACCCGACTTCCTCTCGTCAACAAATTTCCCCTTCCTCTCGAAATCAAATCCCTGTTTCCCCCTTTCCCTTTTCCTCTTCTCCAAACCCCAATACCCCCTCTCACCCACCCCCTAACCTTCCCCATCGCTTAGCTCCACCCCTTCAACCCTACCCCTCCAGCATTCACCCCATCAGTCCTAAATCATCTATTGCTATACCTATTACCATTCAACCTCACCTCTCCCCTTCTCCACCACCCCTCACCCCTAACCCTAGACCTCTCCCAGTACACCCCCTCTCCCCTTCCCGCACCACCCCCTCATATCTCTCTGACTCTTCTTCTTTTCACCCCTCTTCCGTTCGCACTAGATTAGACCGTCTCTGTAAGCCCCCTTCTCGTTTCTCTTCCATTTCTTCTACGACTTCTAGCTCATATCCCTTCCCTTTACTTGCACATACTTTGCAACCACAAAACGAATCATTAATAGTACCAGCATTACGAATAGCATGTTACAGAACCACAACTCTACCAACTCAAACCACCACAACTCAACCCCTTAATCAAACTCCTGAGATCGACTCCAGCACCTTCAGCAACAGAGAAATCCTTATCATACAGAAGATTCAATGGAGTGAAGATCAGGGCTCTTCCTACACCCTCAGATTCTTGGACGAGTTACAAACAGTTCTGCCATATATCATCGGTAATTCTTACCTGACGGTATTTCCCGACACCTCAAGGCCCGCAGACACTCGTTCCCAAAATTGGTCGGAATACCTACTCCAATATCAAATTTATTTTCTCCCGCCAAGACTCCGCATGGTGTTTTCTTATATAGCTACGAGGCCGCGGTGGCTACTATTCCGGAGAGGAAAGTGATATAAAGAGAAAGCAAGAGGAAAACACCACACCACCACCAAGCGATATTACCACCCGTGTCACCTCACCCCCGAGTAAAGAAGCCCTAAAGGCCACACTACCAAGATATGCCCGAGTCGCCTCTGTCACGCCCGCACTCCCTTCAACACCCGGCAAACATCGCATCATCACCATCAGCAAAACACGAGTGATGACAGGAAAAGGAAAAGTAGAAAGGAAGGCAAGGCAAGCAGAGACTTGCATAAGTCCTATTCCTCCACGCACCCTTCTTCCTCCAAGCCGCATCACCACCACAAGAGGGAAGTCGAGAGGGGCTACCCCAGCCTTCCCAGGGCCTCCTCCCAGCACAGCTGCCCTTCTTATCCGGAGAAAGGACACCGGGAGAAACGCCAGAAGAGGAAAGACTATGACAGACAAAGTTAAGATCTACAACAGTTGGAAACCTCTTGAAACATACTTCACTGGAAGATATTTTAAGAGCTGGAATATTTGGGCTATACTAAATAACTATAAAAACACTGGCATATAAAGGTTTATTTAGGATTTTTAGATCTTGGCTCATCAAAGGAATTATTTACTGGATCACCATGGTGGCAACACAATTTTAATTCTTCCGCCTCGATTACTAGAAATTACTGTCGATAAAGAAGGCTGTACTGACGTGCGCTTTATCAGTAGTAAACCAACCTCATTCTGGTCCTTCTAAAAAGTTCACGCACTGGCAATTGACATTTTAGAAGGTAGGGCTGGCGAGATACAGTAGCTTAACACACAAAGAGCGGGTGGTAGGGTATTTTACACTGTGCCGCCCAGCGTTTTTTTTTTACCCTAAATAGGGTTGTTTCCGTGCTCATTTTCATGCATAAACAAGACCCAGAGTGTAAAACAAGTATCTATCCCTGTGAAAGGGCGTAAACAGAGCTTTCCAATGACACCCGAACCATCCTTGTACGACCACTGGTTCTCTTGCAACGATCGTGCAACACGAGTGCAAAAACCCTAAAAAAAGGTAATTTCCTTACATAATTCCCTGTGTAGCGAGTGAGAGGAGGTGGAGGAGGGTAGAATACAGCTCAATACACCCACGGCGGTGGTGGGGAGTGGTCATGAGGTTACTACGCTCGTCCCACTGCTCAGCTATCTCTCAGAGCAACATTACGTGCTGAAAATGGCACTCGACATATGTGGTGCACCGCCACATAGTCCATATTTATTTAACTCGACATATGTCGTGCGCCGTTGGTTAAGGGTTAAAGCATAACGGCACTCTGCATATAGTCCATACGGTACGTTTTCCCAGGCACTGGCATTAAGACACGTATGTGTAAAAGGCCCAAATAAACCTATCCACAAGTCCCTGAAAGACTCTTATAACGGTCAGGACAGTTAAGAGACGTTGCATAACAACCCTCTTACGTTAGTCCGATGATATGATATGCATAGCAGTGGCAGAGCAGATTCATATTCATACAAGACCCTAAACCCAAGAGTGCTGGAAGGTTCTTCATCAAAACTCTTATAAAGGTCAGAATAGTTGAGTGAGACAGTACAACACTGGTATAACTTCTCCTCACGTTAGTTCGATGATATGTATACGTATAACACTGGTATCTATCTATCTATCTATATGCTCAGGCCCAATCCCCATTTTGGGGGTAGCCGAGATACTGGTATAACGGAACATATTCATTCAAGACCCCTTACCCAAGGTTCTTTACCAACTTCCATCCGCTGTCAACCACACACGACAGGACCACCACCACGCCCAAGACCCTCGTCGGTAATACTACAGAAGTGCCTTATCGTTGAAATGCTTAGTGTGACCTCGAAAGAAGTACTACTGAAGTGCCTTATCGTCGGAAGTATTTAGTGTGACATCGAAAGAATGCAGTGTCATTCCCCTGGGAATTTAATTGTGGATCCTCGTTCGTGCTATATAAACTGTATATATTTACCTATCTTTTGTCTGACAGTAATTATAATTACATTGAACAATATAAATTATGTGTGTACTCTGTCTTATATTTATCCTCTATTACCTTTGTGCATGTGTTTAAGTGGATTCAACTTCTCCAGTCAAGTAAGAACCTACCTAATTAGTCCAATTAACCCCAGCAAAAACCTGGTATAATAATATATATATATATATATATATACAGTATATATATATATATATATATATATATACTGTATATATATATATATATATATATATATATATATATATATATATATATATATATTGAGTAGAACCTCTGCGGGAGACCTAGGGCACCGCAATTTCCATAGAAGCGGGACAATGAGGGAAATAACGCCGGGAACCATCTTAATTTATTCAAATATTCGGCACCTCATGGAGCCATCATCAGGAACTATATATTTATTCCATAAAAAGGAGATCAGACTCAGTAAACATATCAAAAAGGGCTAACTATTAATAATTGAAAATACAAATTAAAAGTTCAAAATATCATACAATTATAGTTATATATCCTAAAGCAAAAAATTCATAAAATCATACAATAGGAAAAACAACTACCATGTAATGAACAGGACAATGACGTAACAATGAAAATCTGGACAAATCATAAAGGAAAATCAACGACTAAAGACCAAGTGGGGAACAATCACCAGGTCGGTACATGAGATAGGACAAATAATATCGTAAAAGAATGAATTAATAAATACTTATGATTTACTGCTGACTAGGGAAAGTAAAGGAGGCCTAAATAAATTATATAAATCTTAAATGGATAATAAGTCGTAGGCGTGTGCATACATACGCCTTTAACCGTCCTGGTGGTGTAATGGTTATGGTGGCAAAAATCTGTGTGTGATAACCCGGGTTCGAATCCCAGCGGATCATATTATATACTTTAATTAATTTCATTGGGGGGTGTTTGGTGTTGCGGTGGAATAAATAAAATGATTATCAGTAGGTTCAGGGATATTTCGTCGCGAGGCCGGTCTATATGATCTGTGCCCCATGAATATTCTTTCCTCTCACTTAAACAGTAGGCTACCATAGCGCGGTTGGGAGTATGAACATGATTAGATCAATATCCAGTATTCGAGAATGGATAATAAGTCGTAGGCGTGTGCATAAACCTTTAACCGTCCTGGTGGTGTAATGGTTAAGGTGGCAAAAATCTGTGTGTGATAACCCGGGTTCGAATCCCGGCGGATCATATATACTTTAATTAATTTCATTGGGGGGTGTTTGGTGTTGCGGTGGAATTAATAAAATGAATATAATACAAACAGTAAATTTCAATAGTAAAACATAACATGACTTACTCTACAACCACTTAGGAGTTGTCGCGACAACGGTCAATGACTAACTGACTCTGAATAGTTTGAGACGCCCAATGAACAAAAACAAGAAACAAAACACAAAACACCAACCCATTAATTTGTTGTTTCGAGAATTTACATATAATTGAAGTCAAACTTATTGGACGGTAGATGCAGGGTAGTGATTTGTTTCCTTTTTTGAAAATAGGCGTAACATTATGTAGGTAATTTCCATGCATTGGGTACAATGCCACTTCGCATTTTATTGTTAAAAAATAGTGCTAATGGTTTTGATATCTCGTCTCTTAATTCTTTTAAAACTCGGGGAGAAATAGTATCAGGTCCAGAGGATTTATTAGACTTTAGTTTGTTTATGCTGTTTAGTACATCTACTTCCGTGATTACGATATCACTTAAAAAATCATTATTATTTATTACAGATGGTGTGGCATGAGGAATTGAATTCAGATCTTCTTCGGTAAAGACTGATGCAAACACTTTATTGAGACTATTACTCATCTGGACTTCATCATCGACATAATCTCCATTTTCATTATTAAGTGGTCTGATATGATATGTTATCACCTTTTTACTTCTAATATATCCATAGAATTCTTTTGGATTTGACTTGCAATATGGGATTCCAAGTTTTTCTTACTTCGTTTAATTATATTGTTGGCATTCCTTCAGAGAGCAAGATAGCTTAACTTGTCTGATTCATTTTTCGTTCTATAGAAAGTATTGTGGGCAGTTTATTTTTGCATGTAGACAATATTAAATTTCGGTGTTCCACCATTTAGGCTTATTGTTTCGAGTTGGGTGTCGATTTTTCATAGGTATGTAGGAAGTAATGGAATTATTATATATTTCTGAGGATTTCCATATCTCATTAGCATCACTGATGTGGTTTATGTAGTTCCAATTTGTTTTGGCAAAAATAGTCCGTAGTTTATTGACATTGGCTTTCTTGAAATTGTATACCTTTTCATTACTCTCATTTGAAATGTTATTGTTTAGGAATTTGATGTTGAATGTGATCGAACTATTTTCACTTGTACTGCATTCATCTCTCACTCTCACTTGGTTTACTAAGTCGCCTTTAGTCGCAAATATTAGATACAAGATGTTGTTACCCCGTGTTGGATATTGAACAAATTGAAATAATTAACTTTCTAGTAAATTAGAGTACAGGTCCGATCCTGTGTTAGATGTTAGAGATTCACCCCACTGAGCTACTGGCAAGTTGAAAAAAGCTACTGGCAACACAAACACATACTAGGGAGATTGTAGGCACCAAACGAGCAGGGCTATACCCAGGGCATTTGATGAGTGGCTGGAACTCCTGATTAATTTGCCTGGCTTCCCTTACTGATTTTCTTTGTGCCTAACCTACACAGAGTGACTCAGCTAGCTCTCATAAACACTTCCTCCTCCTATCAAATTCGCTACACTAAGCAAACACACCACACTTCCTTCTGCCACAAAACAATTCAAACAATAAAATCCCTAAATTATGATGAACGACAATAGCACAGCCTCGAAGTCCCCATTGGGGCCCATAAATGCCTCCACACTCGCCTGACCTTCCCCAAACAACCCCTTCAAATTCTCTGGACCATGGCCTGTCATTCTTACTATATACTTTTGCAATATTCACAGCCTTTCCACTCATTTTCCCTCTGTTGAACACCATCTCTCCTCCTACAAACCTGATCTTCTTTTCCTCACTGAAACTCATGTGTCTGAAGCAACTGCCAGCGGCCCCTTCTCTGTGTCCTCCTACGGTCTCTAACCTAGCTTCAAAGCCAAAGGCGGATGATGTGCATACATACATAGCAAACTCACTTGCTCTCGTGTTCCTGTCTTCGACTCCTCTGAATTCTCACCTTTATTGCTCAAACTATCCTGTCACTCTTATACTAAATATTTCTATGCTGTCTATGTTTCCCCTAACTCGATTGACTTTCCCAAATTCTTTGACTATTTAAACTCTAAAGTGAAACACATCCTATCCATGTCTCATTTCTCAAAAATCTTCTTAGGAGATTTCAATGTTCATCACTGCCAATGGCTCTCCTCTTAATCCACTGACCATCCTGGTTAACAAGACATCTTCTCTATCTTTAGTTACCTAGTGCAGTTGATTCAGCAACCCACCTGTATCCTGGATAGCTTCAAAAATCGGCCCAACATTCGTGACTTGTTTCTAACTTCTATCCCTCCCACTTATACTGTCGATCTTTTCTCTCCTTTGGGCTCCTCCGACCATATACTTATCTCTGTCATCTGTCCTATCTCTCCAATGTGGCCACCCGATTCTCCTAGCCGCCGGCGCTTGTGGCATTTTGGTGTTGCCGACTGGGAGGCTCTTCGGTAGTACTTCTTTGATTTTCCATGGAATGATTATTGCTTCCGTGACCAGGGACTATCCGAGAGTGATGAACGCATTATCGAGGTAATCCTCTCAGGCATGGAGGCATACATTCCATTTTCTTTCTCTCAGACTAATGCAAACAAATCTTGGTTTACTTACGCTTGTTCTACTGTTGTCCGCAATAAGGAGGACGCATTCAAATGGTACCGACTCCTTCAAACTCAAGAATCTCATACTTCCTATGTTTCTGCCCAGAATCAAGCCAAATGTGTTCGCCAAACACTCTTTCATCAATAATAAATGCACTGATCTCTCCAACTCTAGCTCTTCCCAAGCTTTCTGGCATCTAGCCAAAAATCTCTCCAACAATTTTTCTTCCCCATATTTCCCTCCCCTTTTCCACTCTGACGGCACTACCGTAACTTCTTCCTCTGACAAAGCGGAACTCTTCGCCCAAACTTTCGCTAAAAAGTCCACCTTGGCTGATTTTGGTGCTATTCCTCCCTCTCCACCCTCCTCTCTCCTACTTATGCCTAATATCCTAATGTCTTCTAAAGCTGATGTACCTTCTACCCTCTCTGGGCTTAATTCTAGGAAGGTGTACGAACCAGCAAGAACGGAAGACGTTAGAGGAGAGACAGAGACGGAAGAGTTTGCCTAGGCATGGTGTCAGCACGGAAACACAGTTTTTTAGTACAACAGAATCCTGTTGTACTAAAAAACTGTGTTTCCGTGCTGACACCCTGCCTAGGCAAACTCTTCCGTCTCTGTCTCTCCTCTAACGTCTTCCGTTATTGCAGGAAGTTTGCTCTCATTCAACCTGTCCCAAAGAAGGGTGACCACTCTCTACCCTCCAGCTATCGTCCAATTACTCTCATTTCTTTCATCTCCAAAATTTCTGAAACTCTTCTTACTTCAAAATTTCTTAAGCATCTGTTTTCTCATTATCTACTCGCAGGTCACCAGCATAGCTTCCTTTCATATCTTACTAACTCTTGGTCATCCTCCTTTCGGGACTTCGCTGAGACCTTTTCTATTGCGCTAGACACAGCGAAGGCTTTTGATAGAGTCTGGCACCACAGGTCTATCCCTTATACTTTAACAATACACAAGTCAACCCTTCATCTTCTCTTGGTATTCTCTGTGTATAATTTTCTTTGGATCTTTCTTGGAAAGACCATATTACCATTCTTGCTAAAACAGCTTCCCAGAAGCTTGGTGTGCTCAACCACCTCCGGGGATTCTTTACCCCTGCACAGCTTCTTGTTCTGTACAGGGGCACAGTGCATCCATGTATTTATTTAACAGCTTATTCAGTCTTTCTATCGAGTCCATAACATTCATTTATGGACTCGATAGAAAGACTGTGAATAAACTGTTAAAATTTGCTACGAAGTTGAATGACTAGATGAGTGGGGCACTCATCTAGTCATTCAACTTCGTTTTTACACATGAACGCATTAGCATAAACAGGGCCCAGAGGGGAGCCCATGGCAATTCCATCTACCTGATTATATAGAGCATTATCAAACATGAATACACTATCAGAAGTAGCAAATTTTAACAGTTTATTCACAGTCTTTCTATCGAGTCCATAAATGAATTTTATGAACTCGATTTGCAGGACTTCCTGCAAACTTCCTTTTAGTTTTAAACCTGTTTTCTATAGGCGATATGTAGATGATAGCTTTTTAATTTTCAGGAAGGCTGAACATGTGAATATGTTTTTAGAGTATATGAATAAACAGCATAAGAATATAAAGTTCACTTCGGAAATAGAAAAAGAGAGCTGCCTACCTTTTTTTGGATGTAAATGTAATTAAAACGGGTTCTGGATTAACAACTAATGTGTTTCGAAAATCTACGTTCACGAACCTTGGACTTAATTGGTTTAGTTTTACACCCATAATTTATAAAATAAATTCAATCAAGACTCTAATTAACCGAGCTTATAACATATGTTCCACCTTCATGTTTTTACATAATTATAGAATTTAAGACTTTGGAAAACTTCTTTTTAAAAAATAATTATACAGTTGAAGATCGTCCAGAAGATCGTTAAGTCATTTTTAGCTAGTAAATATGTAACTAAAACCTGTGTTCAAAAGGTCCCGAAACTTAAGAAATATATAAAACTTCCATTCTATGGTAAATCCAGTTACGAGTTTCGTAAACAGCTCCAAAAAATGCTTCATTCTAGATTCCCAGCTGTTAACTTCCCCATAATTTTCACAAATTACTTTAACATTCGCTCATTTTATAAAATAAAGGACACTGTTCCCAATAACTTATGTTCCAATATTGTTTATGAATTTAACTGTCCCAGCTGCCTTGCTGAGTATGTGGGATGTTCGTCTCGTTCATTCCGCGCTAAAATATTGGAGCATTTTGGAAACAGAGTTGGAACAGGTCAATATTTATCGAAAATGCCTTTTTCAGCGGTAAGGAATCACTCTTTAGAATTGGATCAAAGATTCAATGAACAAGATTTTCAGATATTGGCTAAATTCAGAAATAAGAACGATACTTTCATTGGGGAGAAATATTTCACAGACAAACTCAAACCCAACCTAAACTCAGTGCTCAGGTAGTTGATAGCTTGGGGCTAATAGGATCCCTGGCTATAGCCTATATAATGTACTATAGTCAGTTAACACTAGTTAGTTCTCCCAGAATAGTCGGAAGGTGCAGGTCGAAATGGTATGTTGAATTTTATTTTATATTACATGTTCAGGGATATGAAGTTAGGATTAAGTAATATTCATGTAAATCTTGTATTGTTCTTAATTATTAACTTATATTTCTAACAGTTTTAAGTAACGTATTATTTAGAATTGTCACATTACACTGTTTTAACTAAATCCATGTATTCAATACAAAGTTTTAACAGATATCATTTTTGATTTTAGGATCGTTGGTGTTTCACCTGATGATGAACAAAGAAGTGGTCGAAATATTGTCAAAAGCTTAATCAATAAACGATGAAAATGGAGTTGATGTTTGATCTCGTCATCTCTCTCTCTCTCTCTCTCTCTATCTCTCTCTCTCTCTCTCTCTCTCTCTCTCTCTCTCTCTCTCTCTCTCTCTAGGGTGTATTGAAACAACTGTTACAGACTATGACGAACACATTGTAAAATGGAAAATAAACATATATTGTTGTATCACATTTTCCCCATAAATGCATTATTTTAGAGATAAATGCCTTTTTAGAAATGTAGAAAAACAGGGTTACAAGTAAAGCACTAAATCATTAATACATGATAAACCTATTTATTATCGACTTAGCTAAAGGCAAAGCATGGGTTTACCTATTCACACATTAATAATTACGAAATCAAAGTATCTTAGAATGTGGTGATGATATTATGTGGTTAGCAGAAAAATACTAATTATTAGCAACATATTAGCGTAAACAAAATATGTAACATTTGTAACTCTGGTCATGGGACATAATGCTGATGCCCAAGTCTGGGTCGGGTATCCGAACGAAGCAGAAGGTAATTCAATCGTTTATGTAGAGTAGTTCTATTGGGGCCTGATCGTTCTCGCGCAATTGTTATGTATTTAATGAAGATAGTATACTGCATGTACAGTTATGTTCAGGAATGAAGAGTCATCAAACAATACGAAAAGTTATAGGAGCCAAATGTTACATACCGTACAATTGTGACCACGCAAACCTGGCCAAACACTCATGTTATAAAAGAGTGAGGTTAAAGAAAATTAATGACATACACAGACATACATACACAAACATAAACCTCTCATTTCAATGTTTATGTAAGGTAAATAAAATAAGCGTGACAAAGGGAGACGTGTGTGTGTGTGTGTGTGTGTGTGTGTGTGTGTGTGTGTGTGTAAAGTGAAGTTTCCTTAACCCCTTCTGTACCGATGCCGTCCTTGTAACTTTATTCTGGCTACTATTAGACGATTTTAGTCATATTCAAAAGGGTTTCTAGCAATTAACAGTCTTCTAACTATCTCACTTAACCCTTTTAACTGGGCTGGTGCCCAACCCCGAAAGGGGTTGAAATAGGGGAGCTATCCCCCCGCCAAAGGCGGCTTTCTAGGGCCTTTCCTAGCTGATGCTGAGAGGATTGGGTTCTAGTCATGTGGTGATGGGCTGGTCTATCAGAGTGAGAGATGAGCAATCTCTGCCATACCCATAGCTTGCTCTGACTTTTCCTTTAGCTTATATATTTTCTAGATCTCAAGTGACGGCGTCTCTTCCATGGATTGACCTCCCAATCTACCAAGATTGGAAGCCAAAGCGTCACATTTTTCCCTTGCCCTTCAACTTTCTCTTCATAATTGCTGAGGGGCACAGGGCCCTGGGTGGGGCTTTGGTTTCCCGGGCGTTTCCGCACCCTCCTCAGCCCCCCGCCATGGAGTTGCTTCGGTCACCCGGGCTTTGTTGTGGTCGGCGGGGAGGGTTCTGTGGGGGCGCTCGGTTGTGGCCTTGGAATTGCTCGGGGCCTTTGGGCTGTTCGGCCAGGCAGCTTAGGGAACAACAACAACAACAACAACCCTTTTTACTACCACAGACCCTTCTTAGACCGCACACAATCGTCTAAATATAGCCACAATAAAACACAAAATACGTCGCCGGTACAGAAGGGGTTAATCATTGCTCTTTGTCTCAAATATAACGTCATCGACTATTACTGACAATATTGGTGTGTAACAGTTGTATTGTACAAATAAAGTAGAAGTGCCGCTTTTGCATTTTGGAAAGAAAACGGCATACCCAATTCTGCGAATTATATATTTTCTCTTCACAATTGACTATTTAAGGCATACAATTATGTTTTCAGCATTTTGTTATGATATTATAGCTGAACATTGAATAGGAAAACTGTATACCCCCAGTAAATTATGCATGAATGGATCGGGTTGCTTAGGTATATATATATATATATACAGTATATATAATTTTTTCTTTAATACATACGAGGTTGAAAGAAATGGCAATTTCTGCGTTGGAAATTTTATTATTCAAGGTTTCCAGGTCTCTGATGAGTTTTCGCTGGGTGGCAGGAAGTAGATGAATGAGGTTAGCAAAATTCATGGTGGTACAGGGTTACATTAATGTATATGATGATACAGGATATACGACGCGTTTCACTGGACAACCAGCATTATCAAGTAAGGATAGAATGATATAAAAGGTAAACAGGAAGGGTATATATATAGAGGGTGGAGGATCAGAGGAGGCGAAAATCAGGGGGCAAAAGTCTGCTATTGGTGGAGGGGTATTCTAGGAGTGTTAGAGAGAGATCCGCGTCCCGCAGGAGCACTGGGTGCGGGAAGGTGGTGGTCGGTTGGCGGGGTCGAAGCTGATTGGCTGCGTGTCGAGGGGCGTGGCCTAAGTTGCGTAGTACGTGTGGCGCCGGCAGAAGACGAAGCTGAAGGAGGTAGCGCGGGTGGCTGCATCAAGGGCACCGGGGGGCGAGGGGGGGGTGTTAGGTCCTGTAGGATAGTGCCTTTTGGCAGAAGGAAGGATCTGAAGGTCCAGAGTTTGGTTGTTGATGTTAGGATGTAAGGCTTGGATATATAACGCTTCGAGTATTGGTAATCTCCTAGGGTCACTTTCTTTATCGAGTATCGTGGTGTGTTTCTCTAACTCGTTGCGTGTGAGGTGGGGGTGGTTATGGGTGAGATAGTGGTCTTTGATGGCTCCAGCCTGTAGGTGAAGAGTTAACCGACGTGAAAGACGAGTCTGCGTCATGCCAATATAGGAATGAGGTCCACAGTCCTCATAATTACAGGTATGTTGGTAAATGACGTGATCGTCGGTCATCGGGCTCTTTATCTTGGTGGAAGCTGGTTTGTTGCGGAGAACGAGGTTGGAGGTCTTGGGGGATTTGTAATAAATTAGTAATTTAATTTTGTTTTCCGGGTTGGTAGGGTGGCCATGCTTGGAGATTATTTCTTTTAAGACTGCCTCGTCATTTTTGTGTTCAGAGGACATAAAATTGCGTAGAAGATTTTGATTTCATTGGGGGGGTCAATGTTGGGAGGGCTTTGGGTGTACCATTTTTCAAGATGGTGGTTGATGGTGCTGGAGACGTCGGAGTTGGAGTATCCGTTATTCACTAAAACTTGGGATAGTCTTTCTAGTTCCTGGTGGGTGTCGGCCCAGGTAGAGCAGTGTGTGAGGGCTCTCCTTACATAAGCGGAGATGGAGGATAGAAGATAACGGCGGGGGCATTCACTATCGCCGTTGAGGCATTGTCCTGTGTTAGTTGGTTTAGTGTAGATGGTGGTTTTGAACCCATGGTCGTTCAGAGCTACGAGGATGTCGAGGAAGGGGAGTTGTCCATTGTTTGATTTTTCAAAGGTGAAGTTAAGTCCGGAGGGGGTCATGAAGCGAATATAATATAATTGATCTTATGCCTTGATATTGTAATTTTGTTGTCAAAGTTGGCCGTTATATATATATATATACTGCCGTGGTGTAATTGATTAAAGCGTCGGCTATCATCCTGATGGTCGATGGTTCGATCCCCACTGAGAGACTAGAAACATTTAGTGGCTCACGTGTATTTGTGATAATTATATTCTCAATATTTGTAACTCTCATGCTTTGTGGGTTAGAATTAAATGAAATCAATTTCTACCCGAGTTGCGTCGGGACACTCAAAAATCCGTGTATGGTATTCTGGAAATATGGATCCTACAACTAGGTTTGAATTGAAATATATTCGCCTAGTGGGTTTCCCTTCTCCCTAACATAAATAGGATAGAAGGCTGAGTGTCTTTTAGACTGCCGTGGTGTAATTGATTAAAGCGTCGGCTATCATCCTGATGGTCGATGGTTCGATCCCCACTGAGAGACTAGAAACATTTAGTGGCTCACGTGTATTTGTGATAATATTCTCAATATTTGTAACTCTCATGCTTTGTGGGTTAGAATTAAATGAAATCAATTTCTACCCGAGTTGCGTCGGGACACTCAAAAATCCGTGTATGGTATTCTGGAAATATGGATCCTACAACTAGGTTTGAATTGAAATATATTCGCCTAGTGGGTTTCCCTTCTCCCTAACATAAATAGGATAGAAGGCTGAGTGTCTTTTAGACTGCCGTGGTGTAATTGATTAAAGCGTCGGCTATCATCCTGATGGTCGATGGTTCGATCCCCACTGAGAGACTAGAAACATTTAGTGGCTCACGTGTATTTGTGATATTCTCAATATTTGTAACTCTCATGCTTTGTGGGTTAGAATTAAATTAAATCAATTTCTACCCGAGTTGCGTCGGGACACTCAAAAATCCGTGTATGGTATTCTGAAAATATGGATCCTACAACTAGGTTTGAATTGAAATATATTCGCCTAGTGGGTTTCCCTTCTCCCTAACATAAATAGGATAGAAGGCTGAGTGTCTTTTAGACTGCCGTGGTGTAATTGATTAAAGCGTCGGCTATCATCCTGATGGTCGATGGTTCGATCCCCACTGAGAGACTAGAAACATTTAGTGGCTCACGTGTATTTGTGATATATTCTCAATATTTGTAACTCTCATGCTTTGTGGGTTAGAATTAAATTAAATCAATTTCTACCCGAGTTGCGTCGGGACACTCAAAAATCCGTGTATGGTATTCTGGAAATATGGATCCTACAACTAGGTTTGAATTGAAATATATTCGCCTAGTGGGTTTCCCTTCTCCCTAACATAAATAGGATAGAAGGCTGAGTGTCTTTTAGACTGCCGTGGTATAATTGATTAAAGCGTCGGCTATCATCCTGATGGTCGATGGTTCGATCCCCACTGAGAGACTAGAAACATTTAGTGGCTCACGTGTATTTGTGATATATTCTCAATATATATATATATATATATATATATATATATATATATATATATATATATATATATATATATATATATATATATATATATATATATATAATACAATTAACATAACGAGTTTGTTGAAATGTAAATTATAAAAATATCTATTAATGGAACTTTGACCCTGACATTCTATTTTGACCTTGAAGTAGGAATATATATTTTAATTTCCTGATCATTCTACAAACGAATCAAAGACAAGTTTACTTTAGTGAATAATTATTGGTTACTTTTGCAGGAACTATTGGAATGGCTGGAAGTGACCTTTTATTTTTATTTTGACCTTTATGGTTTTAGTGTGAAAAATTACTATTGTACCGTACTTTGCATGTTAAGGCCAACCATCTAAGCAATTTCTGTGAAATTTGAATTAATAGTAAACCTTATATTAAAGGTCAAATTTAAATGTCGATGTATTCATCGACATTTAAATTTGACCTTGGCCTTAATTTTACGGTCCCGAGAATCCAAGGACAGGGTAAACTAACATTCTTCTTCACTGCCATCAAAGACTGGAACAACCTACCCCAGTCAGTCCGTGAAAAGAGAACACTGTATTCCTTCAGACGTAGCTTCAAGGAGCACCTGAACCGGACAACTGCGAGAAGGGAGCACCAAGCTTATGTCTACTACTAAATACGACATAAGAGATAGGCAAAACAAACAAATGATTACTGAAATATTTTGACCAGTCCAACTATAGAATGTAAGGTATCTTAATATAACCCCCTAGAAATACTTTCTCTAAAGTATTTTTTTTTTTATCCTCCCATTTTTCCCCAGCTAACCTAATCATACAAGGACCCCAATGAAAATACGCCTAACGGCCTTATTGGGCTATCCTTAGTTGGAATCATGTAAAGCTGGTACATGTCATAATTGAAACATATTGTGTGGTACCAACATTGTAAATTGCTAACTGAATAAATATTATTATTATTATTATTATTATTATTATTATTATTTACCTCTGCATAAACTTTCTGGATATATCTATTACGATTGAAGATAATCCATAGGCCAGTTTACGGGAAATTGAGATTAATCTATTTTTTAAATTTTTCCTTGACCACTGACCTTTAATTTGAAATATATATGTGGCATTATTTTAAGAAAATATCTATGTAAGCAACATCTAGGAGAGCGATATTGGTGAAATTCAAATAATTGTTAACACCACTTTTAATAACTGAACATTGACCTTGACCTGTGACCTTTACCTTCGTGAGAGGAAATTAAAATATTGCAAAATATGACAATTCAAGTTTGTATATCCTTTTTGATGATTTTTTTTTAAAGAGTTTAGGATAAATATGAATATCATTGGAAGTGACCTTTGACCTCTATTCTGACCTATGTGTAATGTGTCTGATCATTTGCAATTATCGTTTTCTTTACCAAGGTCAACCATTTCAGCAAACTTGGTGAAATCTGAATAAATATCAAGAAGTTAATATAAACACGGTCAAATTTTTCCTTAATCTATATCCTTGACCATTAAGTCATATTATATGTTCTATATGTTGACCTTTGTGTAAGTATTTTAGATAATTATGTAATGTTGAGTGAAAATGTATCCATTAATTTAGAAATATTACAAATGAATATGACTGTCCTTTTTTCTTGGCCTTTCAACTTGAAATTTGAAATATACAGTATATGTGGTAATTATTTAATAAAATGCATACATAAACAACATCTAGAAGAGCTGTGTTGGTGAAATTCTGTTCATTCTATAAAAAAAAAAAAAAAAAAAAAAAAAAAAAAAAAAAAATTGACCCTGACATTTAGGAGCGGAAATATTTTGTTTATTACATGAACATATCACTGACAAATCAAGCATGTATGTACTGTATATTTGGATGAAAAAAAAAATAGCTTGGGAGAAATTATGATTATAATTGGAATTAACTTTTGACCTTCGTGGAATGTGTCTGGTAATTTGCAGTTATCATTCTTATATCAAGGTCAACCACTTCAGTGAATTGGGTGAAATTTGGATAAACCATAAGAAAGTTTCTATATTGACCTTAACATTTGACCTTGACCATTTAGAAAGACTTTTGTTTTACATTTGTTGACCTTTGTATAGCTGTTTTAGATGTATCATCAACGTTTTGGCGACAATGTATACATTAGTTTAGAAGTAATACTATTATATATGATTTTGACCTTTATCCTTGACCTTTGACCTTGAAACTTGAAATATAATTGGAATTTATTCAATAACATTTCTATATAAACGTCTAGGAGAGAGATATTGGTTAAATCGTAATTATACTAAACACCAGTTTTCATACCTGTAACCTGTGTCCTTTAGGAGAGGAATTATTTTTATTTTTTATTGCACAATCATTTAATTGACATATCAAGAGTGTATGACCATTTGGATGAAATGTTATGATTAGTTTAGGAGAAATTATGAGCATAATTGAAAATTACCTTTGACCTTTATCTTGACCCTCGTGAAATGTATCTGGTAATTTGCAAATATCATTCTTATATCAAGATCAACCACTTAAGTGAATTCGGAGAAATTCGAATAAACCATAAGGAAGTTACTACATTGACCTTAACATTTGACCTTGATCTATGACCTTGACCTTTTAGTAAGACTTTAGTTTTTTTATTTGTTGACCTTTGTGTAGATAATTTAGATATATCCTCAACGTTTGGCGAAATTCTATCCATTAGTTTAGAAGTAATACCAACAAATCTGATTTCGACCTTTTGCCTTGACCTTTGACCTTGAAATTTGAAATATAAGTGTGGCATTTATTCAATAAAATGTATATATATATATACAATGTCCAGGAGAGGGATATTGGTGAAATTATTATTATATTAAACACCAGTTTTAATAACTGAACTTTGACCTTGATCTGTGACTTTGACCTTTAAAAGAGTATTTATTTATTTATTGAATTATCATTTCATTGACAAATCAAAAGTGTATGTACATTAGAATGAAATATTATTTGATTAGTTTAGGAGAAATAATGAGTATAAATGAAAATTACATTTGACCTTTATCTTGAACTTTGTGGAATGTGTCTGGTAATTTGAAGCTATCATTCTTATACCAGTGTCAACCTCTTCAGCGAATTTGGTGAAATTTGAATAAACCATAAGGAAGTTACTATATTGACCTTAACATTTGACCTACATCTATGACCTTGACCTTTTAGTAAGACTATAGATTTGTATATTTTGACCTTTGTATAACTGATTTAGATATATCCTCAACGTTTGGCGAAAATCTATCCATTATTTTAGAAGTAATTCTAATAAATCTGATTTTGACCTTTGACCTTGGCCTTTGACCTTAATCTTGGGAATATTCAATTAAAAGTTGGTTAGTGTGTATATCATATACATAGCATCTAGCATTGAGAATATGGTGAAAATTGATTGAGTAGGTAAACAGTTGAAAAATTTACCTTTGTCTTTGACCTTCATGATTGACCTTAACCTGTGAGTATGATCAATTTCCTTTTTTGACTGACATCGGCACGGACAGTCTGAACTCGTGTGTAGTCATTTCGTAAGCATCTATAAATAACCATGGGAGGAGATATTGGACGGACAGACAGACAGACAGACAGAACGACAGAAAGAAAGACACACAAGCTGGTAGGTCATACACGGTGGTATGCGGGGGATCGCTACCATTCTACTTTGCAGAATTGATAATAGGTTAGATATTTGGAAAACAGGCATGATAATTCGATATTTGAGCAGATTTGAGTGGAATCCGAAGCTTCATACAATGCCTTGAATAATTTTCAAAACTCTATTACATCACTTGGTGGAAATTATAAAGTATTTGTTTCAATTAATCTTCTTATTACACTGTAATGACCATACAGTCACGAGCATAAATACTGCGACACCAAACAAATAATGTTCGCCCCTTTGTCTCCAAAGGTATTGCAAAACTTTGTATTCAAACTCACAATTATATCTGTATTCCATTCTAGCTACCGTCAAACGATTTTATTCAGCTTAGTATAAACCCCTAGTGATGGAGTTTACGTTATCTGGTTGATGTCGGAGCATTTATGCTCGTGACTGTACAGCAGTGGTAATTAATTCTGATCGATTTAGAAGTGTCGAACTGATTAAAAGAATCTCTGAAATTCAAATACCCAGTATAAATTAGTTAGGAGATTCAATTCAACCCGAGACCGCTTCGAATATGTTTGTATTTGAATACATGTTCACAACTGTACAATACATTAAATAACATTGGGCAATAACTTCGTAATGCCCACATTTTGTGGTTCTATTGATCGTAATTTGTTTCATCCAAGATACCTTCGGTGTTTCCTATGTTGAAAGAAAGATACATAAATGTTTGTTATTAACAGAAAATGATTTTAGATGTAAACAGTTTATAAAGGGAACAAATTACATTATGTCAACCCGAAAACTAATTATGTTTATAATTCAACATTCCTGGGTATAAACAAAGAGATTGGGGGGGAGGAAGGGGGAGGGGAAGGAAGGGGGGTGGGGGGGGGGGGGGTGATGAAGGGGGAGACCAATGCCAGTGTTCGGCTTATAGCACATGCTTGGACGACACTGATTATTTTACTGTATATCCTGTAAATCATTAATGCTTAATTATTTTATATTTCATTATAAAATAATGTGAACTTGTTTTTTTAATCTGTACTTAGCACTTGGAGTCTGCAAGTGTTGTTTCAATACACCCATATATATATATATATATATATATATATATATATATATATATATATATATATATATATATATATATATATATCATCTTGCCATTGACTTTTCGGGATTCGAACCCGGATCCATTGGATTACCAGTCGAATGGCAAGACCACTCCACCAAACATACATACATACATACACACAGTGACACAGTATAACACCACATTATACCACCGTCAACAACACACACATAGACAGTACACACTCTCACACACACACAGTACAGCACCACACCACTAACAACACACACACAGTACAGCAACACACCACCACCGTTACCAACATACACACAGTACAGCAACACACCACCACCGTTACGAACACACACACAGTACAGCAACACTCCATCACCGTTACCAACACACACACAGTACAGCAACACTCCACCACCGTTACCAACACACACACAGTACAGCAACACTCCACCACCATTACCAACACACACAGTACAGCAACACTCCACCACCGTTACCAACACACACACAGTACAGCAACACTCCACCACCGTTACCAACACACACACAGTACAGCAACACTCCACCACCGTTACCAACACACACAGTACAGCAACACTCCACCACCGTTACCAACACACACACAGTACAGCAACACTCCACCACCGTTACCAACACACACACATTACAGCAACACTCCACCACCGTTACCAACACTCACACAGTACAGCAACACTCCACCACCGTTAACAACACATACAGTACAGCAACACTCCACCACCGTTACCAACACACACACAGTACAGCAACACTCCATCGTTACCAACACACACACAGTACAGCAACACTCCACCACCGTTACCAACACACACACAGTACAGCAAACACTCCACCACCGTTACCAACACACACACAATACAGCAACACTCCACCACCGTTACCAACACACACACAGTACAGCAACACTCCACCACCGTTACCAACACACACAGTACAGCAACACTCCACCACCGTTACCAACACACACACAGTACAGCAACACTCCACCACCGTTACCAACACACACACATTACAGCAACACTCCACCACCGTTACCAACACACACAGCACAGCAACACTCCACCACCGTTAACAACACATACAGTACAGCAACACTCCTCCACCGTTACCAACACACACACAGTACAGCAACACTCCACCACCGTTACCAACACACACACAGTACAGCAACACTCCACCACCGTTACAAAGGAGTACAAAGGAGTACAAAGGAAATCAAGCAACAACAGGTCTAGTGACCCTTCTAGGCTGCTTGTCCTCCAAAACACTGAGGATCAAGTGTCCAAACAGTGGTTTAGAGTGGGTAAGGGAACATTGGAAGGGGAACTACTGCCCTGGAACTAATGTCCGTGGCAGGACTAGGAAGTTAGTGGGGACATATGGGTTAGTAACTGAGGGGAGGATAAAATAAAGTTATTCATTTACAAACGCAGTCAGTCGCGGGTTTGATACGAGATATTTGTCTAGGCGGAATTTAAATGAATCAACGGTGCTGCAGTCTATAACGTCTCGGGGAAGTCCATTCCACAAGTTGACAACTCGATTGAAGAAGAAATTCTTAGATTCGTGTGAGTTAAAAGATTTACCAATAATTTTGCAACCGTTTCCCCGCGTGTAATTAGATTGGTCGATAGTGAAGTACTTACTACAGTTCATATTGTCGATGCCTTTGATGATTTTGAACACTTGAATTAAGTCTCCTCTTAATCTGCGCTGGGTTAAAGGAAATAGATTTAATTCTCTAAGACGCTCTTCGCTCTTCGTATGGTTTGTTCTTTAGGCTAGGTATCATTTTGGTAACTCTACATTGAACTCGTTCTAGCTTGTTTATGTCTTTTTGGTAATAAGGGCACCAGCATTGAACGCAGTATTCCAGAAGAGGGCGGACTAAGGAATTGTAAAGGGTTAGGATAACGTCTTTGGATTTATGCTCAAATGATCTGCCTATAAAGCCAATTATTTTGTTTGCTTTCTTAACATCATCTGAACATTGTTGACTCGGTTTTAGGTTACTCGATATTGTTACTCCCAGATCGGTTTCTCTGTTTACATTCTTAAGCTGAGTGCCATTCATCGAATAGTTTGCTTTCTCATTTAGGTATCCGATATGTAGTACTTTACATTTATCCGCATTGAAACTCATTTGCCAAATTTGGGCCCAATGTGACAATTCATCTAGATTGTGTTGCATATCGTCAACTTGATCTTTTGAGAGTACGCTATTTGCAATTTTTGTATCGTCAGCAAATTTTGAGATTGTACAGGTGAGACCCTCATCTATGTCGTTGATGTAAATTAGAAAGATAATTGGTCCTAGTACCGATCCCTGGGGTACCCCGCTACTTACATTGGTCCATTTAGATGCCTTACCGTTTATGACTACTCTTTGCTTTCTGTCGCTGAGCCAATTTTCTATCCATTTCAACACACCGTCTTGTATTCCAACCAACTTGTATTGTTACCAACACACACACAGTACAGCAACACTCCACCACCGTTACCAACACACACACAGTACAGCAACACTCCACCACCGTTATCAACACACACACAGTACAGCGACACTCCACCACCGTTACCAACACACACAGTACAGCAACACACACACAATACAGCAACACTCCACCACCGTTACCAACACACACACAGTACAGCAACACTCCACCACCGTTAACAACACATACAGTACAGCAACACTCCACCACCGTTACCAACACACACACACAGTACAGCAACACTCCACCACCGTTACCAACACACACACAGTACAGCAACACTCCACCACCGTTACCAACACACACACAGTACAGCAACACTCCACCACCATTACCAACACACACACAGTACAGCAACACTCCACCACCGTTACCAACACACACAGTACAGCAACACTCCACCACCGTTACCAACACACACACAGTACAGCAACACACCACCACCGTTACCAACACACACACAGTACAGCAACACTCCACCACCGTTACCAACTTACACAGTACAGCAACACTCTACCACCGTTAACAACATACACACAACACACACAGTGCAGCATAACTCCACTACCGTTAACAACAACACACACAAACACACACACACACACAGTACAGCACCATTCCACCACCATCAATCATAACGACACTTACATAAACACACAATACAGCACCACTCCATACCGTGAACCACACCGACACTTTAACACACAAAGACATACACATTAATGCATACATACACAAGAGAAACACAACACATAATCACACACACACACATCCACGCACACACACAGTAGAGCACCACTCCACCATCGTCAACCACACCGACACATAAACACACATACACATTCACAACAGGAACACAATACACACTTTAAAGCACCGCTCTACCACCGTCAACCACACCGACACATAAACACGCATACACAAACGCAACAGGAACACACATACACACACAGTACAACACCACTCGACCAGCGTCAACCATACCGACACTTCCTTCTCTGTGACAGGATGTGTTGTTGGATGGATGTGTGTTGCGCGCGCGCGCGACTGTGTGATTGTTTATGTGTGTGATCCATTTTTGTTGTATTGGACATGGATGGGTCACAATTTGCCTGTGTGGCAAAAGTAAAAGGTTTTGATGTCACGATCTCTAGCGACATAAAGCCCAGCCGCCATGTAACGGATGCCAATAAAACGGCAAAAATTTGGTTGTTTTGTTCAATATAAATCTCCCCTCCAGGGGGAAAAAAATCTAGTTTTATGTAACTCGCTAGCCTGGCCGCTTCTGGAATATTGTTCTCAGTTCTGGTCTCCATAATTATTAAAGAAAGGATATTGAAAAGTTATAGAAAGTTCAAAGAAGGGTTACAAAATGATACCAAGGTTGATAATTATACCATAGGGAGAGCGACTTGTAGATCGGAGTCCTGTATAGCCTGACAAAACGCAGAATGAGGGGAGATTTAACTGAAGTTATCAAAATCGTCATGGGACATGATGATCTAGATGTTCACAAATATTTCACAATTAATCACTCGGATTACACGAGAGGAAATGGCTAAACAATTGTCGGAAATCGTTTGAAGTTGGACCAAGCATATCATTTTTGTGTTCAAGCGGGTGGTAAACACCTAATAAGCTACCACGAGATGTAATCGTTGCGAGACCGTATCGACTATCAAGATACGCTTATATAAATGTATGCAATCAAACCATCATCTGTCTAAGTTTTATAGCTGAGAGAGCCATGGGAAATGATACATAATTATGCATGTATATTACGTGTGGTATTCTTTATAGCTGAGAGAGCCATGGGAAATGATACATATGCATGTATATTACGTGTGGTATTCTTTATAGTTGAGAGAGCCATGGGAAATGATACATAATTATGCATGTATATTACGTGTGGTATTCTTTATAGCTGAGAGAGCCATGGGAAATGATACATAATTATGCATGTATATTACGTGTGGTATTCTTTCCTTTTACTGTAATTATAAACGAACAGCCTTGTTAGGATTAGTTTGCCTGTTCTTCACATTGTTTTGTAGATTCCTTTGTATAATAGTATATAAAATTATATATACAGTATACATATATATATATATATATATATATATATATATATATATATAAACAGTATATATATATATATATATATATATATATATATATATATATATATATATATATATATATATATATAAACAGTATATATATATATATATATATATATATATATACCCCTTCTCTGTATCCTCCTACTTTCTCTATCCTAGTTTCAAAGCCAAAGGCGGATGTTGTGCATATGTGCACAACAAACTCACTTGCTCTCGTGTTCCCGATTTCGACTCCTCTGAATTCTCAACTTTATGGCTCAAACTTTCCTGTCATTCTCTTACTAAATATTTCTGTGCTGTCTATCTTTCCCCTAACTCTACCAACTTTCCGAAATTCTTTGACTATCTAAACTCTACAGTGGAACACATTCTATCCATTTCTCCTTTCTCAGAAATCTCCATCTTAGGAGATTTCAACGTTCACCACCGCCAATGGCTCTCCTCTCACACTACTGATCCACCTGGTGAACAAGCCTACGTCTTTTCTATCCTAAATGACCTAGAGCAGTTAGTTCAGCAACCCACCCGTATCCCGGATCGCATCGGAGATCGGCCCAACATTCTTGACCTGTTTCTAACTTCTAACCCTTCTTCTTATACTGTCGATCTTTTCTCTCCTTTGGGCTCCTCCGACCATAAACTTATCTCTATCACCTGTCCTATCTCTCCAGTACAGCCACCCGATCCTCCTAGCCGGCGGCGCTTGTGGCACTTTGGCGCTGCCGACTGGGAGGCTCTTCGGCAGTACTTCTTTGATTTCCCATGGAATGATTTCTGCTTCCATGGCCGAGGACCCTCGGAGAGTGCTGAACGCATTACCGAGGTAATCCTATCGGGCATGGAAGCATACATTCCATTCTCTTTCTCTCAGACTAATGCTAAAAAATCTTGGTTTACTCACGCCTGTTCTACTGCTGTCCGCAATAAGGAGGAAGCATTCAAACGGTACCGACGCCTTAAAACTCAAGACTCTCATTCTTCATATGTTTCTGCCCGGAATCAAGCCAAATCTGTTCTTCGACTTGCCAAACACTCTTTCATCAATAATAAATGCACTGAACTATCCAACTCTAGCTCTTCCCAAGCTTTCTGGCATCTAGCCAAAAACCTCTCCAACAATTTCTCTTCCTCGTCTTTCCCTCCCCTTTCCCACTCTGATGGCACAACCATCACTTCTTCCTCTGACAAAGCTAAACTCTTCGCTCAAACTTTTGCTAGAAACTCCACATTGGATGATTCCGGTGCTATTCCTCCCTCTCCGCCCTCCTCTCTCTTACTTATGCCTAATATCCTAATCTCTTCTAAAGATGTACTTTCTACCCTCTCTGGGCTTAACACTAATAAGGCGTACGGTCCGGACGGTGTTCCTCCTGTTGTTCTCAAAAACTGTGCTTCCGTGCTGACTCCCTGCCTAGGCAAACTCTTTCGTCTCTGTCTATCCTCTAACGTCTTCCCTTCATGCTGGAAGTTTGCTCACATTCAACCTGTCCCAAAGAAGGGTGACCGCTCTCAACCCTCCAACTATCGTCCAATTGCTCTTATCTCTTGTCTTTCTAAAGTTTTGAAACTATTCTTGCTTCCAAATTTCTTAAGCATTTCTCTTCTCATAATCTGCTCTCAGATCGCCAGTATGGCTTCCTTAAGGGTCGCTCTACTGGTGATCTTCTTTCATATCTTACTAACTCTTGGTCATCCTCCTTTCGGGACTTCGGTGAGACTTTTTCTATTGCACTAGACATATCGAAAGCCTTCGATAGAGTCTGGCATAAATCTTTAATTTCTAAACTACCCTCCTTCGGTTTCTATCCCTCCATCTGTGCCTTTGTCTCTAATTTCCTTTCCGGCCGTTCCATAGCTGCGGTTGTGGACGGCCATTGTTCACTTCCTCACCCTATAAACTCCGGTGTTCCTCAGGGCTCTGTCCTATCTCCTATTCTCTTTCTAATTTTTATAAATGATCTCCTTAACTGCACCTTAATTCCCATCCATTCATACGCAGACGACTCAACCTTACACTACTCCATTAGTTTTTCAGAACGCCCCAGCCAGCAATCCCTCAACGACAAACGTAATGAAGCCATAGAACTCTTAAATTCTGATCTAAATACTATTTCCAATTGGGGCAGAGAAAACCTTGTTAACTTTAATGCTTCCAAAACCCAATTTCTCCATCTATCTACCCGTCAGGATCTCCCAGCGGACTATCCCTTATTCTTCAACAATACAAAAATCAACCCTTCATCTTCTCTCAATATTCTTGGTGTCTCTTTTTCTTCTGCTCTCATTTGGAAGGACCATATTACCAGTCTTGCTAAGGCAGCCTCCCAGAAGCTGGGTGTGCTCAACCGCCTTAGGGGGTTCTTTTCCCCTGCACAGCTTCTTGCTCTGTACATGGGCATAGTGCGCCCTTGTATTGAGTATTGTTCACATGTGTGGGGAGGTTCCTCTCACACCGCTCTCCTAGACAAAGTTGAAAGGAAGGCCTTTCGTATCATTAACTCCCGTCCACTCACCAACTCTCTGCAATCTCTCTCTCTCCGCCGCAATGTTGCATCTCTCTCGCTATTCTATCGCTACTATAATAATCAGTGTTCCTCAGAGCTATCCCAGTGCATACCACCTCCTTTACGTAGGACACGTGGTACCCGTCTTGCAACTCAATCCCACCCCTACTCTGTGCAACTCTCCAACCCAAGAGTGAAACGTTACTCTCAAACTTTCTTCTACTCAACATCTGAGCTCTGGAACTCTCTCCCAGAATCAGTCTTTCCCTCTTCCTATGACTTAAATTGCTTCAAACTCCGTGTGTCCAGGCATTTTGACTCGAACGTCCCTTGATTTTGGCCCTGTCACTCTTTCAACTATGGGGGAGGCACTCGCTATAGGCAGTTATGCCTTTTGCCTCCCTCAATCACATAGAAAAAAAAAAAAAAAAAAAAAAAAAAAATATATATATATATATATATATATATATATATATATATATATATATATATATATATATATATATATATATATATATATATAAATATATATATATATATATATATATATATATTGTGACAGAGCAAAAAGTCTGGAGTTTTAAGCTGCCCTGCTGGCAGAATCATGCCCTCTACACTCACCCCAACAAGACCACAAGGACCCCCCTCTGCTCCTCTGGGGCAGAAGTGTGGGGAGGAGTTCTGTTCTGATTGGCGCCGGCATATAACAAGCTAGACTCGAGACTAGAGTGTTTCATCACGTCACGGGAATGGGGCTTCAAATTCAAATTCAAATTCAAATATTGATTTAGCCTTCAGATATACAATAAGTTCAGAATTTAAATACATGGAAGTCAACTGGCTAAGCCTTATGAGAGAAAACTCTCTTTAAGGCACCTTGATTTAACCCGAATTAATTTACATTTTTACATACATATAATATATACTCTTTCAATTCGCACCCATAAACTTACACTACATAAACATACTCAACACAAAAGTAACTTACACCACATAAACTTACACTACATAAACTTACACCACATAAACATACTCAGCACAAAAGTAACTTACACCACATAAACATACTCAACACAAAAGTAACTTACACCACATAAACTTACACCACATAAACATACTCAACACAAAAGTAACTTACACCACATAAACTTACACCACATAAACATACTCAACACAAAAGTAACTTACACCACATAAACTTACACCACATAAACATACTCAACACAAAAGTAACTTACACCACATAAACATACTCAGCACAAAAGTAACTTACACCACATAAACTTACACTACATAAACATACTCAACACAAAAGTAACTTACACCACATAAACTTACACCACATAAACTTACACCACATAAACTTACACCACATAAACTTACACCACATAAACATACTCAACACAAAAGTAACTTCCACCACATAAACTTACACCACATAAACATACTCAACACAAAAGTAACTTACACCACATAAACTTACACCACATAAACATACTCAACACAAAAGTAACTAACTTACACCACATAAACTCATACACAAAAGTAACTTACACCACATAAACTTACACCACATAAACATACTCAACACAAAAGTAACTTACACCACATAAACTTACACCACATAAACATACTCAACACAAAAGTAACTTACACCACATAAACTTACACCACATAAACATACTCAACACAAAAGTAACTTACACCACATAAACTTACACCACATAAACATACTCAACACAAAAGTAACTTACACCACATAAACTTACACCACATAAACATACTCAGCACAAAAGTAACTTACACCACATAAACATACTCAACACAAAAGTAACTTACACCACATAAACATACTCAACACAAAAGTAACTTACACCACATAAACATACTCAGCACAAAAGTAACTTACACCACATAAACTTACTCAGCACAAAAGTAACTTACACCACATAAACTTACACCACATAAACATACTCAGCACAAAAGTAACTTACACCACATAAACTTACACCACATAAACATACTCAACACAAAAGTAACTTACACCACATAAACTTACACTACATAAACTTACACCACATAAACATACTCAGCACAAAAGTAACTTACACCACATAAACTTACACCACATAAACATACTCAGCACAAAAGTAACTTACACCACATAAACTTACACCAGATAAACTTACTCAGCACAAAAGTAACTTACACCACATAAACTTACACCACATAAACATACTCAGCACAAAAGTAACTTACACCACATAAACTTACACCACATAAACATACTCAACACAAAAGTAACTTACACCACATAAACTTACACCACATAAACATACTCAGCACAAAAGTAACTTACACCACATAAACTTACACCACATAAACATACTCAACACAAAAGTAACTTACACCACATAAACTTACACCACATAAACATACTCAGCACAAAAGTAACTTTCAATTTGACGGATGTTTTAATATTTACTCAATAAAAATTATTTGAGGAACATCTTAAAACTAGACAGGGAGGGTTTATCCAGAATATGCCGAAGCAGTGCATTCCAGACCTTTACCCCATGATAATGAATCTATTTTTGAGATTGATTTGATGCCAATGATTGAATTTCTAAATCTCTTGCGTTTCTTAAGGTATATCTTTCATTTAAACGAGAATTAAATATATTTATGAGATTGTAATTATTAATGGCTTTATAAACAAAGATAGCAGTGCAATATATGTTTATGTCTTCCCATTTTAAAAGCCTTAGAGATTTAAATAATTCATTTGTGTGATCATATTTTCTTTTGAAAGTGATTGTCCTAATTATTTTCTTTTGCGCTAGTTTGACTCTCTCTATCTTAGTTTTACCTGCGGTTGCCCAAACTGTGTGACAGTATGAAAAGTAAGGGTACACCAAGGAGTAGTAAAGTTGTTTAAGTACTTCCGAAGGAAAGCAGTTACGAGTTAGATATAATATACCACATTGTTTATTTATCTTGTTTGTTAATGTTTGTATATGTGACTGCTAAGTCAATTGCCTATCCACTACAACACCAATTGTTTTTATATTTTGCTCTTATATTAACATTGAATTTCCTATTTTAATGGAATCTACATTTGGAGGAATATTCTTTTTTCTGTGATGAATAATATATTTTGTTTTGTCGATATTTAAGGTTAGCTTATTTGCGGTCATCCAACAATAGACATTATTTAGTTCATTATTCACTGATTGCACTAGAGTATTTAAATTGCTGACTGGCATAAAGTGTTGTATCGTCTGCAAACATAATTGTTTTAAATAGTACATTTGTGTTAATTAAATCATTCACATATATAATAAACAATAATGGGCCCAGTATGGACCCCTGTGGAACTCCAAAGGCTAAAGATTGTTCACTAGATTTAATATTATTATATTCTACATATTGTTTACGGTCCTTAACCCGTACAGCCCCAGCAACGCACCTGGCGCGTCGGCGATGTATGTAAATCACAGCCCCAGAGACGCGCCTGGCGCGTCACCCTAATTGCGCCGACCGTAACCTCAGGTGTAGCCACTCAAGAGGGCTCAGATTTGTATGGGAACTGTGTACGTATCCCACGCAACCGTGCCGATGGTTGAAAACTCTCAAAGTCCACGTGCGTGCACGTGAGCGCGCAATAACCTGTTTTTTTTTGGGGTAATTGCCTTCAATTTTTTACTCTTGTAAAATACGTTTTCGGGGGCTCTGTAGGACCATTCTTAAAGCTTTTTGAGCGGTTTTTCGTGGTTTTTCCTTCATTCCTAACCCATTCGCTATTGTTTCTGGAATAAAACCATTTTTTGAAAACCGGCCGGGTTCTGGTGAACAAACATTACAAAACTAGCCGGGGCTGGACGGGTTAAGGTAAGATTCAAACCACCTGAATGTAGTATTTCTTATACCATAATGTTTGAGTTTCTCTAATAGAATGTGGTGGTCAACTGTGTCAAAGGCTTTTGACAGATCTAAAAATACACTATAGTCCTACAGACCTAAATAGGCGTTTATGGGCGCGGTCACCTACCCTTACACTGGTGCCGGTTGTCCTTTTGACCCTTTCCGTACTATAACCTTTCCAAATTACTCTCGCTATATCTTTCTCCCTCCCTCCACCTCCCCCTGTTCAAGGTACAGTCGCGCTAATAAGAGATGTCTCGGCACCATATATGTTTTGATCAATAATTAGTATCAGCAATATCTAAGCTTCATTTCTTCATATCGAGTAAAATATACAAACATGTTCCTACACTTACCCCCCCTATTCAACATCTGACAGACATTAATACAGCACAGAGGAAGCCAAACGTAATGCCAGCTGGGACATGACTTATTAGCGCGATCGTACATTGACCTTGCCCTGTGTATGAGTGAGAATGGGAACGCACTTATCACCGTATTACTGTGTAGCCCACATGAATGCATAGATAATTATTATTGTTATAATAAATTATATTACTATTTATATAGCTCTCTCTCTCTCTTATATATATATATATATATATATATATATATATATATATATATATATATATATATATATATATATATATATATATATATATATATATATATACCATATATATTACCATTTTATATTTTGACTTTGTTTCAACACCATCCAAGAGGTAAAAGTTTCGGCGCGTTTTTTAAAGAGGTTCCCCTGGAGGCCTACTCCTCTATATTATGCTTTTCAAAGGTACACAATGTTATTCAGAATCCTCATCAGAAGATGTGAGAGTAATGATGAAAGAATCTATGAATTTATCAATCACCACATCTTTGCATCATCTTCTTGTAGATTTTCCGCATGTTTAACAGCCTTTGTCCAGTTTTCCTCTGTGATGCACTCAATTGCTTCGCGGGCGAGTGGATCCAAATCGGCGACCTTGAATGTGTTCCTCCTTGCCACATACCCTTTCACCTGAGCCCATATTAATTCAATTGGGTTGTACTGGCAGTGATACGGGGGAAGGCGCACAACCTTATGGCCATGGTTTGATGCCATTTTATCAATTACATAGCTGACGTCTGTGGTGTGTTGCTTCACAAGGTGCAGAAGCTCAGCCTTGAGGAGATGTGTAGACACTTTAACTCCTTTCTTCTGCAACCATTCTGTGATTGTGGCTTTATTATTTGAAGACGTTGGGGTTCATCTATTTTTCTAGAGTGATATGATGCATTGTCCATCACAATTATTGAAGATGGATGAATGTTTCTCCCAAAAACCTGCAGCGGGCATATACAACATCACTACGTTCCATCAGAAATCTTCTTCCGTCAACCTTTGCATACTGGAACCCAATTTTCTTGAGAACCTGTCTTAACGTTTCTCGGCTGCCGGGGTAAGAAAGGTTCTCTTTAATTTCTTCATGGATTTTTTCCAGTGTGGGAATCTCTTTTCTTTCGTAGAAATTGAGCACTATTCTTCTTAGAACACCTTCATTGAATCCATCAAACAAATCTGTAATGGGTGTTGTGCGTTGTCGTTTCTTGGGTGACATAAATTTGGGCGATTTATTGTTTTCTTCATTAATTCTTGCTTCTTTCGTTATTCTTGAAATTGTTCTTTCACCCAGTGTTGTGGCTGCAGCTGTCCGGGAAGTAGCTTTTGTTACGGCAATAAAAGGGCATCCAAGCTCCTTCTCTTTCTGGAAGTATTGGTCAACGTTATAGGCCATCTCTTTTACCTGACTATGCAAGTGTGTGGGGCGATTTGGAGTGCGCCTGGCAGCGCGCCATCACGTCATGTTTATTTTATAGTTTAAAGGGATAATCTGAGAGGGAGTTTTTTGCCCAGAAACCTGACAACGTCGCAGTAGCTACGGTGCCAAGTTGGGTACAATGTCCGTTGTATTTACTAATAACAAGCGAATTAATTATAAAAACAAAGCTTTTTTGTACATGTAGAAATTGCCTGAGCATTTCAAACCGACTTAAGGTACTTAATACCGAAAATAATATATTTTTGTTGTAAATAATTATACATATGGCACCAATGTAAAGGGAGTAACCGCGGGTAGGACCGCCTGTTAAGATCTGTTGGACTATAATTGTAAATAGTCTATCATCAAAGGCTGCAAGTACGTCATTACTAAATGTTATTAGCGCAGTTTCCGTTGATTTTCCACATCTAAATCCATACTGGGTATCAGAAATTATACGGTTCGATAAACAAAATTCATTTAGTCTATTATACATTAGTTTCTCTAATATTTTGCTCATAACAGGTAAAACTGATATGGGCCGGTGATTATTAAATAGCGTCTTATTCCCAGATTTATATATTGGTAACACCTTCGCAATTTTAAGATGATCGGGAAAAATACCCGTGAAAAAGGACATATTACAGAGGTATAAAACAACTTGTGACATAGAAGGCATCACGATTCGTAATATTTTCATAGGTATTCCATCACAGCCTGGAGAGGAATCCCGCAGTTGGCTAACTGTATTTAGTAATTCTTTTGTAGTAACTGGAGGCATTAAGAATGCTGATGCTTGTGGATTAGTTAAGTATGAATTAAAGGAAACATTTGACTCTCTGATGTTTTCAGCTAGATTTTTCCCGACTTTGACAAAGTATGAATTAAACTGGTGTGCTATTACATCTGGTTCTTTAATTTCATTGTTGTTATGAATAAATATATCACTTAATTTGCTGTATTTTTGTCTTCCTAGAACTGAGTTAATTATATTCCAAGCCTTTTTACCGTCACCAGCAGCTTCTTTCAACTTTTGTTTATGGTAGTTTCCTTTGGCTGTTCGTATAGAGGTCGTAACTTGATTACGAAGCCCACGGTATCTCTCTCCAAACGTGATAGGTTTTATGGCATATTTTTTCGCTAATTTATTTTTTTCTTTGATCATCTCTTGTATTTTCAGTGTTATATAAGGCTTATATAGATGATTTACCTTAATTCGTTTTGTAATAATAGGAAAATGTTTGTTAAATGAAGCTGTAAATATTGTCATAAGATTACTATATATTACATTGGGGTTATTTGAACTATAAACTATTTCCCATGAAACCTCTTCTATTGCTTCTTTAAATTGGTTAATGTTATCAGTACTGTAGTTTCTATAGGTAATATCTTGTTCTTCTTTTTCAGCTTGCTCTAGTGATGATTTTTTACTAGTATGGAAACATGCAAATACTGGGAAGTGATCTGTTATTCTAGAATAAACTATGCCACTCATTATGTGCTGGCTGAAATTATTTGACCATAGTTGGTCTATAATAGTAGCCGTTGTTAACGTCACTCTTGTAGGTTTAATAATTGAATTAAAGAACAATTTTGAATGAGATAGGGAAATGAAATTGTCTACACAATTATCATTTGCGCTCTTCAATAAGTCAAGGTTATAATCACCTGCAATGTAACACAGTTTATCCTCTTCACTCACCTTTGAAAGAATAGTGTTATATTTACCTAAAAAACTACCAAAATCAGTATGGGGCCTTCTGTATATAATACCAACAACAGTATTTTTTTAATCCTTATTATGAATTTCAATGAACACAGTTTCAATGCTATCGTACTGAAAAGTTAAATCGTTTCTTATGGTATATTTATATCCTATTTTTATAAACATCGCCACTCCACCACTGTTGCGTGTATACTTGTCAGTAATCTGTTCATAATTAGGAATTGTGTACAATTGCTCAATTTCGTTGGTTAATTTGGTTTCACATAAACCGATAACATTAAAATTGTATGCAAGAGGACTCAGACAGTTCTCAGAAAATTCCTCAAAATGTAGTGGTACACTATTTATATTATAATACATTATGTTAAAGCTTGGTGATTTGCTAGAGACCAGATAGAATGTGTATTCAGGAGTAGACTGGCGTTTATAAATTAGTAGTGATCCTGACTCGGCCGATAGCGTGAAGGTGAAGAGAGGCGACCTAAGGGAGTAGAATAAGACATGGCAGTAAACAGATAAGATAAAATATATAAATGTTAATATTAATTGAAGTGGTAATGGTGATCTACTTACGTGAAATGATTTAACTTCACTTTAAATTGTACCGTTTGTAAATACATGTATTGTTGTTGAATTGGTGACTTTAATATCTTCCCTTCCACAATAGTAGGCCTACTTGTAAAGGATAAGACATTTATAATAAGATTATGACCATAGAGATTCATAATAAATGATACATTATCTAAATAAAATAATCAAAATAATCAAAATATTTAAGAAACAATACTGAATAATAATTAATCATAATTAATCTTAATGATCATTAGGAAATTAATTACGATCTTAATGTGCTTCTCCAACTTATAATTTTTCTAGGCAAGCTTCCTATATGAACAGTATATAACTCTTGAGCTGTCTGATTTATTTGAAGTGAGATAAAAACGAGCAACAACAGACAGCCAAATCCTACTAAAGGATTGAGAAGCATAACAATCACTGTTACCACTCTTGTCTTAAGTATTTTGTGTATCATTGTAAAAGTTTTTGAATATACAGTGTACGGTAACTATTGGTGAACTAAAGGTGCAGTACTGGTGTTGAAATTTAAATTAGCACCACCTCCAATACCCTTTTGAACAGAAGTACATTACTGTACTTCCATGTATTGTTTTCCATTAATTCCAGTACATGGATATTACATAGATTGTGCATGGTGATGGGCTGGTCTATCAGAATGAGAGTTGAGCGTTCTCTGCCATACCCATAGCTTACTCTGACTGTTCCTTTTACTTATATATTTTCTAGATCTCAAGTGACGGCGTCTTTTCCGTGGATTGACCTCCCTACTGCCAACCCTGGCAGATTGGGAGCCAAAGCGTCACATTTTTCCTTTGCCCCTCAACTTTCCCTTTATAATTGCTGAGGGGCACAGGGCCTTGGGTGGGGCTTTTGTTTCCCGGGCGTTTCCGCACCCTCCTCAGCTCCCCGCCATGGAGTGGCTTCGGTCACCCCTTTATTGTGGTCGGCGGGGAGGGTTCTGTGGGGGCGCTCGGTTATGGCCTTGGCCTTGCTCGGGGCCTTGGGGCTGTTCGGCCAGGCAGCTTGGGGAACAACAACAACAACAACAACCACTCTTGTCAACCGAGCCAACTGCTTCGTGGCCGCGAGGGTCGTAACAATATATATATATATATATACAGTATATATATACTGTGTATGTTAGAGCATTTTTTGCAAAATGACACTTAACTCGTAAACTGCGAAGCTATGGTAGTTCTGACGAAAATCGTCATGTACCATATATATAATTATTACTTATCCAAATACAACTACTTTGCTTTTATTATGAACATATGAACCTTTAAGAGTAATAAAAGAAGTGGGAATAGCATTTGAGGGGTAAAAAAGATGTATTATTGCCGCCCAATCGTATCATGCGGCGAGAGCCGGGGCGGCTTATATACTCCCTCTCTGAGCTGTAGAGCGACACTGAGGCCTTGCACTAGAAGTCCCTCTGTTGCAAGGATCTCTAGCTGCCTCGCCTGTGTTAAAGAAACCATATGAGGGAAATCTGCGCAAAAACTTAATCGATAAGAGAAAAAATAGCTGATAATTGAGGAGGGGGGGAAAATGGGGGAAGGAGAGGAAGGGGGAAGGGACACATATGTAGCTAGTAATGGATGGGAATTTTCTCACCTAATCAAAAATTGCTTTGTTTTGATTACCACTGGAGTGTTTTAAAGTGTTTTGTTATGATCTGGATCTATTGAGGACAGTCACATTGCACCAGAAAAACCTCTATTGAGGACGGTCACCGTTTATGGGTTAATGTCTGGAGTACTTAGATAATGTCTATCATATTGACCTTTATGTAAAATTACTTGTGCCTTTATGTAGAATGACACTAAATGTCTGGCCAACTTACAGAAAGCCCAGCATATTGGCTTTGTGTAACATTCTAAGTCATTGTAAAAATATATATTTGTTATGTTATCAACATTACCGGCAAAGTATATAGGGCCTACTCAGCAAAAACATCAACATACATGGAAGGAACGAAAATCGTAAACAAGCAGCCTGTGTTCTAAGAGAGCAAGAAATGTAAATAGGTTGCCAGTTGATAATTATAGTTAGCTTGGTGGTAGCAAATAGATAATGGTAGGGGGAGGGGGAGAACACTTGTCTATCTATCTATCTATTGCCTGACGCCGTGATCCCCGAAGGGGTAGCCACGAACGAACCGCCCCCATGGACCTCTGTCCCCAGTCAGTCGACGCCCCTCCTCCCAACCAGCACTGCCTTCATTCATATACTTCCTCACTCCATCCTTCCACCTCTCCTTCAGTGCACCTCTCCCTCTCTGTCCTTCCACCTCGCTCTCGTACACTCTCTTAGTCAATCTCTCGCTTTCCATACGTTCCATATGGCCAAACCATCTCAAGTTGTTCCTTTTCACACTTTCCAGCACATCTACCTCCACACCACACCTCCTTCTTACTTCCTCATTCGTCTGTCTATCCCTCCATGTAATTCCGCACACACTTCTCAAGTAACTAATTTCCACCGCTCTCACTCTTGGTCTAAGTCTCTTCCCGAACGTCCATGCTTCGCTTCCGTAAGTTAGTGTCGGGATTACCACATTGCCATGCAAGGACTTCTTCACTTCCATACTGACCACCCTATTTCTTGTTACTGCTTTCAACGTTCCTACACCCCTCTTCCCCTGTTGCAGCCTCTCCCGCACCTCCTCATCCACAGTCCCATCTTTACTCAACACACTGCCCAGATACTTAAAAGAGCTGACGATCTCCATAGCCTGACCGTTCAACTTCACCTCACACTCTGTGACTTCACCCCTTTCGAAGATCATAACCTTGCTCTTCCCCGCATTTACCTTCAAATTCCGTTTTTCGCACACTGTTCCAAACTCATTTACCAAACCCTGCAGCTCCCATTCATTATCGGTCATCAGAATTGTATCATCCGCAAACAGCAGTATAGGCAGCTTCCACTCATTTCCCTCCCTTTTCAGCGATACACCAACATCAACTGCTCTTGATAGTATTTCTTTCATGATTCCATCCATACAGTATATACAGTAAACAACCACAGGGACATCACACACCCCTGTTTCAAACCAACATTCAGGTCAAGGAACTCGCTCTGCTCACTCTCCACACATACTGCCACCTTTGCACCCACATACATACTCTTCACTGCTTTCAGCAACTTGCCATCTACTCCATATATTCTAAGTACTTTCCACAAACCTTCTCTATCCACTCTGTCATAGGCCTTTTCCAAGTCCATAAAGGCAACATACACCTTTTGTTTCTTCTCCAGATAGTTCTCCACAACACAATTCAGGGTAAAAATCTGATCTACACATCCTCTTCCCTTCCTAAAACCTCCCTGCTCGTCGCCTATCCATTTCTCCTTTCTCACTCTCACTCTCTCAATCACTACCCTACTGTACACCTTCCCTACTACGCTTAGAAGACATATTCCTCGGTGGTTACCACAAACTCCTCTTTCCCCTTTGCCCTTATATAGGGGGACTATTATGCCAGTCTTCCAGTCATCGGGTGCACTCCCCTTCTCCCATGCTAGTTTGCACATTTTCCATACCCATTCGATCACTATCTCACCACCATACCTCATCATTTCCCCACACACTCCATCTGTTCCTGGTACTTTTCCCAACTTCATTCTTTTCATGGGTTCCCACACTTCTGACCTCCTGATTCCCACCTCCTCCTCCATTACTTCTCTTCTTCTCCCTCCCATACCATATCCAACTATGTTTGCTGGCTCTTCATTCCTTACATTTAGCAACTCATTGAAGTACTCCCTCCATCTTTCGACTCTCTCTTGCTTCTCGGCTAGCATTCTCTTATTCTTATCTTTCACACCCTTACTGTTTCCCTTGCTACCTTCCCTAACTTTCTTGACTTCTTTCCAGAACAGTTTCTTACTCTCCCTCCATTTTACACTCAGATTCCTTCCAAATTCCTCATCTACTCTTCTCTTACTTTCCTTCACTACTCTCTTCACCACCCTCTTTCTCTCCACGTATCTCGCTCGTTTCTGTCTCTCGAAATCTTCATTCCCTCTACTACCTAACCACTCTCTATATGCTTTCTTCTTTTCTTCCACAGCTATTTTTTACCTCTGCTGTCCACCATGCTGTACCTTTAACTCCCCTCCCTCTTCTCCTCACTCCACACACCTCCTCACATGCTGCACAGATATCTTCCTTAAACACCTTGCTCATCTCCTCCACTTCCTTCATAACTTCCAGATCGAACCCACCTAGTCGTCTTTCTACTGCTCTCCTGTACTCTTCCCTGATTTCCTCCTCCTGTAACCTCTCCACCCTCCTCACCATTCCACCTTGTGCAGCCAGTTAAATTCTCATTCAGCCACCGTACACTCCAGATCAAGTGAAGGCAGGATTATTCATACTGCTTTTCTTATTTTTTTTTTAGTTTGTAACTATACCCAGAAGTTTTTGCAACAAATGGCAAAAAAAAAGTGCTTCTAACGCCAAGTTAGCAGTTACACAACCTAATGTGAACAAAAAAACTAGAAAAGGACTATCGTCTGTTGCGGAAATATGAAATCCTGGAATTCACAGTTGAATGCACCACCGTGCAAAAGCTGCACGTGGAAATAATGATCTTGATCTAATCTTTGCAAGATATGTATGTCCTGAAGATGTGTTTGATGTGATTTTTCAGAAAGGCACAAGTAATTTTACAAGTCCAATATACTGGACATTTTGTAAATAGGCCAGACATTAAATGTAGTTTTCCAAAAAGGCTAGGATTTTGGTAATTTTCCAAATAGGCCAATATTGCAAAAAGGCCGTAATATACTGTAAATATAGTTATATATTTGTTGTTTTTTGTTGTTTTTATGTCTCAACCTCGGGACATCGGGCATCTTTATGCTATGCTTTTGTGACGATATAAGGGGTGTTTTCTTGACGCGTCGGTGTAGCCAGGATATTTGTAAAACAGCAGGAGCAATCAGATCCCTCAGAAAGAAAAAAATTATGTTTGGCGTGGACTCGAACTGAGGTCCTTTTGGTCTGCAGTACACGACACTATCCACTGTGCTATCGCCTCCCCCATATACAGTATATATATATATATATATATATATATATATATATATATATATATATATACAGTATATATATATATATATATATACAGTATATATATTTTCTTTAATACATACGAGGTTGAAAGAAATGGCAATTTCTGCGTTGGAAATTTTATTATTCAAAGTTTCCAGGTCTCTGATGAGTTTTCGCTGGGTGGCAGGAAGTAGATGAAGGAGATGAGCAAAATTCATGGTGGTACAGGGTTACATTAAAGTACATGAAGATACAGGATATACGACGCGTTTCACTGGACAACCAGCATTATCAAGTAAGGAAGGAATGATATAAAAGGTAAACAGGGAGGGTATATATAGAGGGTGGAGGATCAGAGGAGGCGGAAAACAGGGGGCAAAAGTCTGCTATTGGTGGAAGGGTTAACTAGGAGAGAGAAAGGGGGTAACCGCTTCATGCATGCGCACTGGATGCGGGATGGTGGTCAGTAGGTGGGGTCGAAGCTGATTGGCTGCGTGTCGAGGGGCGTGGCCTAAGTTGTGTGGCGCCTGCAGAAGACGAAGCTGAAGGAGGTAGCGCGGGGGGCTGCGTCAAGGGCACCGGGGGGCGAGGAGGGGTGTTAGGTCCTGTAGGGTAGTGCCTTTTGGCAGAAGGAAGGATCTGAAGGTCCAGAGTTTGGTTGTTGATGTTGGGATGTAAGGCTTGGATATATAATGCTTCGAGTATAGGTAATCTCCTTGGGTCACTTTCTTTATCGAGTATGGTGGTGTGTTTCTCTAACTCGTTGCGTGAGGCATTGTCCTGTGTTAGTTGGTTTAATGTAGACGGTGGTTTTGAACCCACACACAGGACAATGCCTCAACGGCGATAGTGAATGCCCCCGCCGTTATCTTCTATCCTCCATCTCCGCCTATGTTAGGAGAGCCCTCACGCACTGCTCTACCGGGGCCGACACCCACCAGGAACTAGAAAGACTATCCCAAGTTTTAGTAAATAACGGATACTCCAAATCCGACATCTCCAGCACCATCAACCACCATCTTGAAAAATGGTACACCCAAAGCCCTCCCAACATTGACCCCCCCCAATGAAATTAAGATCTTCTACTGCAATTACATGTCCTCTGAACACAAAAATGACGAAGCCGTCTTAAAAGAAATAATCTCCAAGCATGTCCACCCAACCAACCCGGAAAACAAAATCAAATTAATAATTTATTACAAATCCCCCAAGACCTCCAACCTCGTTCTCCGCAACAAACCAGCCTCCACCAAGATAAAGAGCCCGATGACCGACGATCACGTCATTTACCAACATACCTGTAATTATGAGGACTGTGGACCTCATTCCTATATTGGTATGACGCAGACTCGTCTTTCACGTCGGTTAACTCTTCACCTTCAGGCTGGAGCCATCAAAGACCACTATCTCACCCCTAACCACCCTCACCTCACACGCAACGAGTTAGAGAAACACACCACCATACTCGATAAAGAAAGTGACCCAAGGAGATTACCTATACTCGAAGCTTTATATATCCAAGCCTTACATCCCAACATCAACAACCAAACTCTGGACCTTCAGATCCTTCCTTCTGCCAAAAGGCACTACCCTACAGGACCTAACACCCCTCCTCGCCCCCCGGTGCCCTTGACGCAGCACCCCGCGCTACCTCCTTCAGCTTCGTCTTCTGCAGGCGCCACACAACTTAGGCCACGCCCCTCGACACGCAGCCAATCAGCTTCGACCCCACTGTGACGCACCCAGTGCTGTGCAACGCAACCTGATTGTACTCCTTGGTACTCGAATGTACCGCCCGTGATCTGGCTACCGTCAGCCGCAATGTATATTGAGTGTGACAACTTATAACTATGTTCTTTGTATCTCTGCAAAGGTCTCGTCATGTGCTAACCAGTGGTGGGTTTTGTTTTAAGCCATGTCGAGACCTTCCATTTAATATGTAGTATCAATAGAGAAGTTGATAGATAGGACAATGGGAGTTCAGAGAGAGAGAGTGAGTTAGGCTTCAGAGTAAGAGGGTAGCAACGCGCCGCGCTGCCGGCCGGCTGGTTGCCAGACGTATGGACTGGTTGGCAGCCTTGCGCTTATAGCTAGGCGCGATAGGGTTGGTAGTCCATTGTTGCCTGCCTGGGCTGGGCCCATGTTGTCGTACAGCACATTGCCTGGAGGCTGGCTGTGTGTTCTATGACCAGGTTGCCTAGAACCTTTGAGATTCTAACATCCCTTGCTCTCTCTCCCAACTTCTCACGGTTGCACTCTTTCTCTCTGACGACATTACTCTCATTTCATTCTTCTCTCTATTTAAATGCATAACCTTCCCTTGAGGTCCTAAAGGAGTTTCAGCACTCACCTCTCGTATTACTCTTAGGACAAGCATATATTTACATGTATTAGATTTAAGGGGTTAATGTGAACAGCGATCTTCTTGATGAGGATAGTTGGTGAACGTTCTACATGTTCACGAGTTATATGCCCTGCTCATCATCCCATTTGTGACTAGACTGGTGCCATGTGTAAGAGCCCGACCATGCCCAGGAGTTGTCTGTAGAGTAACGTAATTTATCTGTCCTTGTGTTCTCTACAGTCTTCTCCTGGGTTCTCGCTTTCGGTGCTGGGACTCGTTGTTCCTGTGACTTGGCCTGCTAGCTAGAACACATGGGGATGATGAGTGGGATATATCTTTATTTTACTATGCATTGCAGCTCTCTTTAAGTATATATCTATAACACTTTACAATACACATTACTCACACACAAGACAACACTATTAATACTTTCATGTATCAATTAACTGCACTGTCGTTTTGCTGCTGTGTCCGGAGTTCTGTTGCGTAGGGCGCATACGGACTCGGAGGGGAGACAGAGTGAGAGAAGCGAAGTAGCCTATGCGGTAGTAGGCTACTGGCGCAGTACTGTTGCCTGCAACCTTTTAGTTATTCCAAGTATAGATTCATTATTATAATAAGTGACTACTGTTTATGTTCCTCCCATGTGTATTATTAGGTATCTACTGGATCATGAACATCTTGTATGCTACATGCTAGTGCATGTTAGTAGGGGACAGTTAGTGTAGTGCACGCGCTTTCAAGTAGGCGTGTACATTTGTCATTTAGCATTTCACTGTCATACCTTTAGCCTGCTTCTATTCTACATTATTAGAGGCTTAATATTAACGTAGTTTCTTGAGTATTGCATTTCTTTAGTAATAACGTAACCTATAAATGTCTGAGCGAGTTTAGCCTCATAGCCTACCCCTGTTGTACACTTTCGCCGAGTTAAGGTACCTCGTTACCGTAGACGATAACTCTGTAGGGCGTTGGTGCTTTTGTTGTCTGGAGCATATAGTATTTGGGACTGGAATCGAGCGTGTCGTTGTCACTTAAGCCATTTCTGTCCTACGATCAAGAATCCCGAATATGTATTGCCGATCCAGCCGTAACACCACCTACTGACCACCATCCCGCATCCAGTGCGCATGCGTGAAGCGGTTACCCCCTTTCTCTCTCCTAGTTAACCCTTCCACAAATAGCAGACTTTTGCCCCCTGTTTTCCGGCTCCTCTGATCCTCCACCCTCTATATATACCCTCCCTGTTTACCTTTTATATCATTCCTTCCTTACTTGATAATGCTGGTTGTCCAGTGAAACGCGTCGTATATCCTGTATCTTCATGTACTTTAATGTAACCCTGTACCACCATGAATTTTGCTCATCTCCTTCATCTACTTCCTGCCACCCAGCGAAAACTCATCAGAGACCTGGATACCTTGAATAATAAAATTTCCAACGCAGAAATTGCCATTTCTTTCAACCTCGTATGTATTAAAGAAAATTTATTACCTGGCTTTACCAACATATATATATATATATATATATATTATATATACATACAGTATATATATATTTGTGAAGTATACTTAATATTTATAACTCATGCTTGTCTGTGTAATAAATAACATAAATCAATTCAACCCAAGTTCCGTGGGAATTTTAGCAAATATCCCTGTATGGCACTCTGGAATTTGGGTCTCCAAGTCGGATTTCTCCATCTCCATATAATAAATGAGAGTATGTACGTATATATACCGTATATATATATATATATATATATTCTCATTATTTCATATAACTGGTAATAGTGTTCTCTATTCCAGACAAGTCTATATCAGCTGTACTGTATTTAAATTATTGTTGATTGAAAGTGTTGCGAATAAACTCAAGAATAATAGCTTTGCAACCATAACCACTACACTGCCCGCAACACCTTCGCCCTTTATAGAATTACTGGAAGTGAGAGTGGTACAACTGCCCTCCACTTGATACTCCACTCTCCTTTGCAACTACAGTTGCTTCCTCTTCCTGTCTATCCACCACCATTACCACAATCGCCTCCGACCCCCACTTACGAGCCCAGCTGGCAAGACAAGCCAGAAAGAGAATTCCTTGAAGTTCCAGATACAACCGTGACCGCTATATCTATTTGCTGTGAGGAGTTGCAAGTCCTAAAGAAGATCTTCACCCCATTTTCAGACGAATATTTCTTGCAACTAGGGTAGGAGTGGAAAGGATACCTGACCACTACACTTAGGGAGTGGAAAGAGGACGATGAGAAATACAACCAGTGATGTAAGAGTTTGCCATAAGACGTGGAGGAGCTTCGTCTGTGCAACACATGGTGCAGAAGTTGACACAAAGTCAAGTCGAACCGTCGTCGTGAAAGGGCAAAATCCGATGTAAGCAGTCCTGGAGAGCGACGAGATCCCTGTTGTGCAACTGTGGTAAGCAGAAGTCGGCCTAAGGTTTGGCTGGCCCATGAGTGTGCAGTTCGAATCCTGCAAGACACTGCCCATTAGGAACATCGAGATCCCCCGATCCATGAAAGAAAAATATATATATTTTTGTTCTAGGTGGATGAGGGAGGTAAAAGGCAGAACTGCCTTTGACGAGTGTCTCCCCCAGAGTTGAAAGAGTGACAGGCCCAAAATCAACGAACGTTTGAGCCAAAATGCTTGGACACATAGAGTTTGAAGCAAGTTAAATCATAGGATGAAGGGAAGATGGATTCAGGGAGAGAGTTTCAGAGCTCAGCTGTTGAATAGAAGAAAGATTGGGAGTATCGTTTCACTTTTGGGTTGAAAAGTTGCACAGAGTAGGGGTGGGATTGTGTTGCAAGACAGGTTCTACGTACTCTACGTAGAGGAGGTGGTATGCACCGAGAAAGCTCTGATGAACACTTATTATTGTAATAGCAGTAGAATAGCGAGAAAGATGCAACATTGCGCGAAGAGAGATAGATTGCAAAGAGTCGGTGAGTGGACGCGAGTTAATGAGACGAAAGGCTTTCTTTCTACTCTGTCAAGAAGTGCTGTGTGAGGGGATCTTCACCACACATACGAACAATACTCAATACATGGGCGTACTCTACCCATGTACAGCGCAAGAAACTGTGAAGGGGTAAAGAACCCCCGGAGATGGTTGAGCACACCCAGCTTATGGGAAGCTGTTTTAGTAAGGGTGGTAATATGGTCTATCCAACAGAGATCAGAAGAACAAGAGATACATAAAATACTTTAAGAAGATGAAGGGTTGATTTAGAGTGTACGAGAGTGAAGGGGAAGGACAGAGAGGAAGAGGTAGACCGAGAAAGCGGTGGAAGGATGGAGTTAAAAAGTATATACGTAAAAGTGGTGTTGGATGGGTGGAGGGGTGTCGACTGACTGGGGACAGAGGTGCATGGGGGCAATTCATTCGTGGCCACCCCTTCGGGGATCATGGCATCTGGCAATAGGTAGATAGATAGATACAATAACTTAACTACATGCTAAAATGTGATTAATTGTGCTATAAAGTCAGAGGTACGGGCTTGTATTGTACCATGATTTTCTGGAAGATTATGCATCACAGTATATACAGTAATTCAGTACAAAACCATTCTTGTTACAATATTGTATATCAACCTTAGTTCCAAACCTTCATGGGTTTCACACTGGTTTTATCTTTGAGGGACTTCAATCAATCAATCAATGGGGGCATACGCCTTGACAGTGTGTAGCTAGATATACAGCACTTCACTTATCTTCACGGGCTGCTGGACAGAGAAGCAAAGAAATTGTTGGAAGATTTGAGTTTGATAACCAGTAGCTATGCCACTGCATTAGCCCTACTCGAGAAGACATACGGACAAAAAGGCCGAATTGAATCTGCACGCATCACAAACTTGTGTGAATTGTCTGCTCCAGTATATGAAGTAGGTGCGCTTAAAACATTCTATACCTCTTTCAGGAGTACTATCCGATCCATCAATACCCTAGATGTCAGCATCAACGAAATGTGTACAGTTATCTTAACGAATAAGTTACCACTACCAATTTGTGAGAATGTTAAGAGAGCCATGAACTATACCCCACTTGAATTACAGTCATTTATTGATCATTACCAGGTGTTTAATATGAAGGGATTTGCTAGTGACCCAGTACAATTTCATGCCACAGCTGCTACATCTGCCACCACATACAGAAGTACCGGAAGAGTAAAAATGCAGACCGAGCCCCAGAAATTCGCTAGTTATTTGTGTATTAGTCCCAAGCATGCATGATACAAGTATACAAAATACCCTAGTAATGAATCAAAGAAAAGTAGAGCTAAATTTCTGAAGTTATGTAAAGGATGCCTCTCAAAGGATCATAGGGGGCACGGTTGCACTAATGCAAAACTAAGTCCATGTAGAGTGTGTAATGGCAGGCACTTTCGCGTCTTATGTCCTTAACCTCTTAAGTGCGCAGGTGGGGTAGTGGCCACCCCTCCCTGTGCGGAGGTATTTAGGCTGTTTTCTTCACTCAAATCGTCATCGTACCATAAATATCATTAATACTTATCCATATGCGCCTATTTTACGTTGATTATGAAGATATTAACCTGTTACAGTAATAAAAACAAGTGGAAACAGCGTTTGGCTGGTCAAAATTGGCAACAGAGGCCGGGAGTTGTAATCATCGAGTGTGAGCCAGCCTCCCACTCCACCACTCCTCCCCACATCTGGAGAGACACTGTCGCGCGATATTCTCTCTCTCTCTCTCTCTTGCACTCGCTTGGTAACACATATGAGCACAGCCTGCTAGCAACTCGCTATTGCTAGCACGAAAATATACATAAGAATAAGGGAATAAGAGGGAGAATAGGTGATAATTGAAGGGGGCAGGGGGGGGGGGCAAGGGGGGAAGGAGGGGATGTGGAGGAGTGATATTTTCCATGGCCAAGGGGCAATAAAAAAAAAAAAAAAAAAATGATACTAGGCTGGTTTAAATGTTTTTTTTTTAGGCCTTGGATTATATAAGGCTTCCCGCAGCGCAGCGGTAGGCCTTATATAAGTCTTGCCTCAATTGTTGGGTTAACCCTTAGGCGCACCTAAAGTATCCAATTAAGTTTTTGTCCCACTCCCTAAGTATATCTCTGCTCGCTCAGAGCCAGATTCGCACCCGGCGATAATTTGTTTCTGTGATGTTTTTATCCACCAAAAATCCTTGTATTTGGATAAATGATGTACCATCGGCTTCGTTATTGATTGAACTTGAAGATAAGCAAATAAAAACATAGAATAAATACAAAACAAACACATTGGGGCACTCCGAAATAAAGATTGTAAAACAAAAATCGAAATACCATATTTCCAATTCGCGCTAGCTCGAGATTTTGTGGGCAAAATTTTTGATTTGCATACATATTTGAAAGCAAAATTTTATGAGGATTCCACTGGTAACTTCAGAATTACTATAAACTAAATAGTTACTGAGATACGCGAATAAACGTGAAAGTATCGAAAATAGACTGAGCTGTACTCTGCCTCTTCCCAGCCAGCCGTGAGTAAACCGATAAACTGAGGGGGTTGCCAAGAGTTTCCATTGAACTAGACTTAATACTGAGTATCTATACCAAACATGACGCGCGTCAGACAAAAACTGAATTTTTGGCGAATATTTTTAAGTTTAATGATGCTAAAAGAGTCATCGTGCGCTTAGAGGTTTACTACCCTAATGACGCACATGGAGTCATGGTGCGCCTAAGGTTTAGGATAGAGAGGTAACAATTCGAAACACAGTTACGACAACTGAACCAGCTCCCACCTCCACGACGTTGTCTGTAGCGTCAGAGCCCCAGGAAGAGACCTTAAAATACCCCACCAAGGTCCCAATGCACCCTAATACACTTCACTAAAACCCCCATGTAACCCACCATGCCCCATCCTGTATCAGTCACAGTAACTAAAAAGGTGTTCCGGCTCCAGCCACGAGGTCGTGACTTATTGATGTTATGCCAAAAAAATCTAAGCCAGTGTGGTCATGCCACAGCTCCTCCCCCACCAGCCATTTTCCCTCTCAATACCTCCTCCCCTATCGAACAAGAAGGGCTGGCTGGCCACCCCCACAGAGTGCTGCCCTCTACTGGGCACGCCCAGCCGTGACATCCTCCGCTACCTGACTGGCCACTGGGGGGAGAACCAGCAGCTAATAGCAGGGCCGTCACGCCCCCATGCCGTGACATCACCAGCCCACCATGTCCCCTGATTAGCCCTTGGGGGCAGTGCAGCCATCAATGGTGAGGCCGCTACACCCCGACCACCCGCGCATCGGCGAGAGTTACACATCAAGCTTCAGTATTCCCCCACTTGTGCCCTTTTCGCCCACAAACCGACTGGTTTGTGGACGGTTTGTTCACCCGAAACCTTCAGAAAAGTATACTAGGAGGTTGGCAGATCCTCAGGAAGTTATCTCACTACCATCTGAGATCTGGGTGCTCTCTGGCCCCATAGGTGCCCTCGGGTACTAAGGAGTGTTTTTTTACCTCCTACAGTGTTTCCTGACCTGCAATACCTGTAACGGCTAATCCCGAACAGGTAAGAATTTAGGTGCCCCCTGGCCCTAGATCACCTGACAGTAACTTCTGTTCAAGTAGAGTAAACCCTGGCCTCTTCGTAGCTATTACGGCGATTTATAGAGACGCTTTGCAATAGCTGAGACCTGGCTTTCAGGCCCCCTTTAACGTAATCCATTAATATCAGTTTGCCAATTAAACCCTCACACGCTATCCATAACGAAAATTATTCATCTATAGGTATATTGTTACATGTTTGCCTGACTCCTAAGTTACCAAACTGCTGCATACCTATAGATGAAGAGCTCTGCCTAACATACACCTTACACTAATATCCAGTCAGCTATTCTCCCACATAATTGAGTCTATCTATAAGTTCATTCATCATTCTTACTGTCTCTATAGTTAATATATATAGTTATTGCATGTTCCTATGTATCTTGTGTTTAATAGGAAGAACTAAGTTGTTCCCCACACGTGGGGCAGATCTTACACACCCATCTCGTCTATATGCCTATCTGATTTTATTTTAAAACTTTCTATCGTTCTTGATCCCACTATAGCACTCGGTAGCCTATTCCACGTATCTACAACTCTGTTACCAAACAAATATTTGCCTAGAATTTTTTCTGAAAAAAAAAAAGTCTAATTTGAAACCATTTGTTCGAGTTCTTTCGCTAGCACTGAGTTTCAGTACATCTTTCATGTCCCCTTTATTTATACCACTAACCCACTTGAACACCTCTACATATCCCCTCTAACTCTGTGTCTCTCTAACGAATGTAAACCTAATTTCTTCAACCTTTCTTCATATGGAAGATTTCTAACATTATGGATAATTTTTATCATTCTTCGCTGCCTCTCTCTAAGGAATCTTTGTCCATTCTGTAATAGGGACACCAAAATTGAACAGCACAATCCATATGTGGTCTTACTAACGCTAGATAAAGTCTTACGATTACGCCACACTTCTAGATATAAATCAGAGAACTCTATTTGCCTTATTTCTAGCACCAATGCATTGATTTCTATGGTTCAATTCACAGTTGACGATGACTCCCAAATCTGTTTAATTGTCTGAGTTTCTTATATCCATGATATATAATCTATATCCTGCATTGTCTATCGATTTCCCAAATTTTATTACACTGCATTTATGTACATTGAACTTCATCTGCCAATTTACTGCCCATTCGTGTAGTGCATCTAGATCTCTTTGGTGAGCCTGAATATCATGATAAGAATTTATCACTATTCATATGTTAGTGTCATCTTCAAAATAACTGATTTTGCTAGTTATTCCTACATTACGGTCGTTAATATAAATGATGAACAGCAGAGGGCCTAAAACTGATGTCAAACTGATTGGATAGTAATTCGAAGCTATAGATTGATCTCCTTTTTTAAACATTGGCACCACATTTGCAAGTTTCCGAATCATCAAGGACTAGACCCGAATTAAGATAATTATTAAATAGTGCTGTTAAGGGGTAACTAATTCCTTCTTTACATTCTTTTAATACTGTAGGGAATGTGGAATCCGGCTCAAGTGACTGTGGTTTTAGCTTGTCTAACTGCTCAGGTACAACATTTATACGTATTTTTATTTCACTTAAAATATTATCTATGCTTCCATCATATATTGGATGGACTTCCGGTATCACCACTAAGTCTTCGTCCGTGAAAACGGACACAAATTTATTGTTTAGGGTTTTAAATATATCTACCTCGTTATCTATGAGTATTCCTGTCTCAGTTTTAAGAGGGCCTATTTTATCTCTTAGCTTTGTTTTATATAACTGGAAGAACACCTTAGGGATAGATTTGGATTCCCTAGCAATATTTATTTCCTAATTACGCTTGGCTTTCCTAATATCAGCTTTACTTTTTCTCCTAAGATTTGTTTTTTTATTGTGTCTATTAGTGTTCATGCAATTATATGAATAGATATGGATATGCAGAAACAAATTAGGAATATTAGGACATTAAGGACTAGGAGGGGAGTTGGTAGGAAAAAGTAAGCAGGCTTCCAATGGCCATTTTTGGACCCAAGTTCTTTTCTCATCCATCCTATTTATAGGTAGCACCAAATTCAATGTTCCTATGTATCCGGCTAACTTTAGCAATTTAACGTTAGTATCAATGCCGATACCAATGTTAAAAGAGTATTTAAATGCTGCCAACAATAAATAAATACATTTATTCAGTATATATACAGTGTATATATTATGGTCTGTCCCCTGGAAATGACACTTAACTTCTGCAACATTCGCACCCTTTCCTCTAAATTCCACTCTGTGGAACACCACCTCTCCTCTCCTAACCCTGATCTTCTCTTTCTCACCGAAACACAGTTTTCAGGGACTACTGACAGTAAACCCTTATCTGTATCCTCCTACTATCTCTATCCTCAGTTTCAAGCCAAAGGTGAATGTTGCGTATATGTACGCAACAATCTTGCTTTCTCTCGTGTTCCCAACTTTGATTCTTCTGAATTCTGAACTCTCTGGCTAAAGCTTTCTTGTCACTCTCAAACTAAATATTTCTGTGCTTTTTATCTCTCCCCTAATTTCTTGACTATCTAACTTCTAAAGTGGAACACATTCTATCCATCTCTCCTTTTGCAGAAATCTCCATCCTAGGAGATTTCAACGTTCACCACCGCCAATGGCTCTCCTCTTTTACCGCTGACCAACCTGGTGAACAAGCCTTCATCTTTTCTATCCTAAATGACCTAGAGCAGTTAGCCCAGCAACCCCTCCGTATCCCAGATCGCTTCGGAGATCGGCCCAACATTCTTGACTTATTTCTAACCTCTAACGGTCTAACCGTTCTGCTTATACTGTAAATATTTTCTCTCCTTTGGGATCCTTCCAGAGGGCGCCTGTGTAATTGTCATTGTTGGCTCTAACAACTGCTTTGATGGAGGCAAAGCCCCAATTAATTCCATATAAATAAATTTCGAAAATCTAATAAAAGTCATGAAAAGGAAGGCCAAGAAATGTGTGGTAAACGGCATTATACCCAGAATTAAAGCAAGTTCGTATGGGCAAAATAGATCCATAAAAATCAACAACGCCGTCAAGGTCGTGTGCGAACAAGAGAAGGTACTGTATGTGGACAATTGGACGAATTTTGAAGGGAACTCGTCCATGTACAGCGGAGATGGCACTCATTTATCAGAAAAAGGCATTCAGTATATGAGTGACATCCTTAATCATGCAACCTACATTGCCTATGAAAGCAACGCCAAACCGGATCATTCCTTAGAGTACTGACATCACTACCCCCCAAAAAGCCCTCCCATAACCCTACCCAATCAATTGAGTGAAATAAACAACCCTCTTGGTTTACAATTCACGCATCCTAACCCGCCCGAGGAAGCAGGTCAAAACGGCCACACTCCGAAATGGCCACAACCAAAACGGCCACAAACCGAAATTACCACACTCCGAAATGGCCACACTCCGATATGGCCACAATCCTAAATGGCCACAAACCGAAATAGCCACACTCCGAAATGGCCACAAACCGAAATGGCCACACAGGAGAGGCTGTCACCCGCGCGTAGTGACTGGTTGAGGCCAGCCACCACCGCTCGCACTGGTTCTATCCTAAGATATACAGTATATCTTGGTTCAATTCACAACTCAGATTGACAGTTTTTTTGTGTTCTATTGAACAATATTAATACATTTTTTTGCAAAGGAAAATTAGTAAAAATATCGCTAAAATATATATACCGGTATATAGATGTAGTATGAAATAAGCATAACACATGACACATTGACGGATGATACCCGTCACGCGTAAATTCCATTAATACATTAATTAATGAACTTATTGTTCACCGTACTGGTGGTGTAATGGTTAAGGTGGCAAAAATCTGTGTGTGATAACCCGGGTTCGAATCCCGGCGGATCATATATACTTTAATTAATTTCATTGGGGGCGTTTGGTGTTATGGTGAAATTAATAAAAATATAGACTATCTAAGAGAGAGAGAGAGAGAGAGAAGTGAGAGCGAGTTTAGAAGAGGGAGTCGTTTGTTAAAGGTGGGTGTGCATGCTATTATTTTCCTCCACAATCATTACCGGCAGTGTGCACTATAGATTTTGGTGCAATATTTTCTGCTACAATGGCTTAATTATTTATATAATGGCCAAAATAGGATATGGGTGACACTTTTCTGGATTCGGAGTTTAAGCGCTCTGATGACGTATGCCCAGCAACACAACAAGCTCTTCTGACAGGTGGAAATGGAGGATAGTGACAGTAGTTCCGATTCGTTTGCCAATACTGAGGGTGATAACCGTGATTATGGCGAAGAACCTCAATTGATAAATATTGGTGGTGTCCAGGCTTCTATGTATGAACCTGTAGGACGAGATCCAGCAGCAGGAGAGGAGGGAGAAGCAGCTGTGATTACCGCCCGCCTTGTTTACACTACTCGGAGCCGCGGCGGACGCTAGCGATCATGTCCCTGTCTATTTTGACTGCATTTGGATACAATAATGAAAGCCCGCCCCTCACGCCTCCATGACTTATTGTCATTATCATATACATTGCCAACAAGGTGCAAATAACAGAAAAAATTGCCGTAAAAATAGACGGGAACTTTACCGCGGCGATCGACTTATGTAAACATGATGACCGTATCCGTACGCCTGGTCACTACATATCCTTCCCCAACAATGTTTGCGCCACTCACTTTTTTTTTTTTTTTTTTTTTTTGTTAGCCTAGTTGCTAGTAGTTGAATTTCAGCCAATACATGTCTTTAGCCTAGGTTAGGCCTATATCCATCGACGCTGACTGTATAATTTGGGCTAGGCTTAAGTTAGCCCATATTATCCACTCTCCTGACTCCTGAAATTGGCAAGCAGGTATGGGTGGGAGGGTGGTTTGGGGGATGGTGGGGGGAAGGTAGAAGGGTAATTGACTCGTGTTACAAATAGGGAGCCGATTGGTGAGGTAGTTTCGCCACCACGGATTTTCATTTTTTGTATGTGATGATCTACGGATAGGCTGGAAGTGGGTAGTGGGAGGAAGTTGGGGTTGTGGTGGGGGGAAGACAGAAGGGTAGGGGACTTGTCACACAAATATGGAACCAATTGGTGCAGTCGTTTCGCTGCCACATATTTTCATTGTTTTCCTTTGTAATGGTCTGATGCGGCGACCCATGGTCGGCGAGTGGATTGGGGGAGGGGGTTAGGGTGGTGGTAGCAAGAAGCCAGAAGGGTAAGGTACTATTGTGGACATAAGTCATGATACACCTGCCCGGCAGAGAATCACGAATTGTGTTGGTAACATTGATATACCCCCCGCCCCCACTCCTTCCCCTCTCTACTACCCCCTCTCAGCCAAACCCTCCCTCCCTCTTTCTTTCCTGTTTCACGTGTGTAAGGATTGTAAGCCCCTCCCCCTGGATTGTTTCCACCACTGTGACTATAACCAGGGCCCTGACTATAACCATAGGATGATAAATATCACGATAAGCTCTCTCTCCTTCAATTTCTCTCATTTCTCCCTCTCTCATCGTATCTATGTATTTTTATGCATACTTTCCAAATCTTCTTCCTAAAATGAAATACCATATCGTTAAAATAGCAATAGGTTACGTAGCTCATGTTCATATTTGCCAATTATTGTAAACCTAGCTCAATATAAGGTGTTATGATCCATTCGGATATGTAAACATATCAACGATATAATGTTATCTAAGTCAGATACAATTGAGACTGTAATATACTTTTACATTCTCATAGTTCAATTAAGTTATGATTAATTAAGCCCATATATCCCAATATCTGGAGTAGGCATGTATATATGTGTTTTACTGTATAAATACAATACTATTAAAACAAAAAAATTACCCACTCATAAAATGGGTACCTTGATTCAATGCATTGAAAATTAAAAGTTAAACATATATGGTTACGTATGTATTCTCAATACAGTATTCACTTGTCAACCCACCTCCCCCTTATATTGACTATGGTAGCTCACACTAATCTATTCATATTTCGTAACTAGTCAACGCAAACACACGGCCACACACATTAATGTAACATTACACATTACACAAACGTGCATGTTATTTTCTTACTTGAGGAGATTTGGCGTCTTTCAACTGCCTCAGCAAGCGCTGCTCCCTCCGAGATTAACCCCTTCCGTACCCGGGTTCCGTTTATTTTTTATTTAGCTATATTTAAGCAATTGTATGCAGCTAATGAAGGATCTGTGGTATTAAGAAGGGTTAATTGAGATGGTATAAAGACGTTTAACTGTTAAACTTCCTTCTTTTACTGAATAATAATGTTAATAAATAACTATACTCCATTCACTGGAGAGGGTGAGATTACAGTGTTGGGAGAGGCCACCTGTAAGTGGTGAAGGGAGTGCTACGGTTCTCCCTCCTTCCGAATGGATAGATGGACCCACGAGAGTGGGTCTGGTTCTTCTTGTCCCTTCGATTACCATAAACAAATACACCAGTGCAGTTCAGTTAAATATATTTTTGGATTGCATGTATGTAAATTTACACCAAATTAATTTTGACTCTGCTTCATCATAACGTTGAGGCAAAATGACAATATATGGTATGAAATTTTGGGTAGGCTATGTTAAATATGGCAGTTGACACGAATTAGTAAGTCGAACATAAGGCGGTGGATATTTGTAAGACAAAACGGACCACAATTCCTTAAACATGACACATTTTTAGAACTAATATTTTTATATCTATATAATCACGTGTGAAGTAGCTTAAGGGATATCGTTCCGCTGCAGGTGAATTTATATATCATAGAGCAGAGGACCTTGGTGAATCTTAGCTAGGCCATAAATAGAGACATTTTAGTAGCCCTTTTGGTACCGAGGACATCTCATATATATTTCACTATAACTATATTCAGACTATTATATGTAGATAAGAAAGGGGCTTTGGTAGCTATGGTGTTATTTGCGATAGTATGTAGCATTTCAAATAGTAGACGCCCTTCTTTAACTTAATACAATCGTCTAATATTTGCCAGAATAATATTATGATGAAAACAATATCACCGGTGCTGAATGAGTTAAACCTCATAATCGTAGCGTTAATTGGATGGGGAGATTCCTGCCCATACCATTATAATAAAACACCAACCAAAGAAACTAATACAAAACCAACAACCTAATGATTCATGAAGTAGGATATAAATGTAATGGATAAGGAATCTTGTAAATACTGAAACAGTGGGAATTCACCTAATGTAAATAAGATTATTGTTGTCCCTTTATAACTTTAAATATGTAATGTCCAATTATTTAATAGGTGTTTCAACAAAATTGCTATTGGGTCAAACAGATCATACAATAAAACATTGAATTATTAGGCCTATTTATTTTAATGATAATAAAATTAGGCTGTCCTCCAAAGAGATTAGATTTACACTAGAGTGGTAGGTATTGTTAAACACGCAGCGGAAATGTTTTGCGTTTGATTATCGTCTTGTCCAACAATAAGATTACCAGTAAAGTTTTTGGTTTCCTATGCAACACGTCATTAAACTGAGAGCACTATTGTTATAGCCTTATTTATATACGGTGGCATATATTTGTACACTTGTTTTGTCCTAAATATTATTATATTAATTCTGTTTGTAGCTACAGTATTAGCTTTATACACCATCAATTTGCTGAATATATTTTTCAATCCAATATTTCTCAACTTTATGCTGTGAAAAGTAAATGCGAGGGTTGGTTACATATTATGAAATACCGGTACCATTTTCTTTCTTCCACGTGCAATTAATTGATATACGTGAACATTGTATATTATACAATGTTCACGTGTTCGTATATAGCTTATACGTGAAGAGTGTCCATGTAAGGCCGAACCTGTTGTATACCAAGATAAAAAAATAATCAGAAAAATAAAATAAAAATAAAATATTGTATGAAATATATAAAAACACTTCTTCGCTCTGGGCTTTATTTACGGTACTTAAGAGAGAGAGAAAACAAACACGTTTTAGAGAGTCATAAGCCGAAGTGTTTGTTGTGGTTTCACCATATAACAAATTCCCCAGGCAGTTTGTTTCAAAATTGATTATTACAATAATATGATGCAGTGTAGATATTGTTTGAGTTATAGGCTATTTGTTAACAAATTACGGACGTGCACTTAATTAAAACACATAATTGGAAGTAATGTATGAACAGTTACAACAGAAACAATGTAACCTTGTGTCACCATTATAACTAATGGAGGTGATGGTGTGAGTGTGAAATGGTAGTAAATGAAGGCATATAAAGATGACAAAGATTCTACTTGTCAATTTATTATAAGTATTTGTCTGTAACTATCATAATAATACATGTGATAGCTTGTCCTGCATCATTTAAGCTACTTCAATCGTGATTAATATAGATATAGAAATATTTCTATAATTTAATCACTGTTAACAAATTATAGTTTATCCTACATCCCAAAGGTTCTTCTTACGCTGTATAAAATCATCGAAAAAGGGCCACAATAAACTGTCAAAATGCGTCATAATTCTCAAGGGGTAAATGGTATTGCAAGGTAAACCAAAGAATATCGTCCTCCTGTCGGAGGCAATATTCAAACTCGAAACAGTTTAGCTCTGTATTGAACACTTAATACCTCTACCACACATTTACACATTTAAATAGGCAGTCACAGCATATGTTCCCTTGTTTGTGTTTACTGCATGATATCTACGTTATATATGTGTTCTATGTTATATTTTATAGCTCTTAAGGTTTCGATATAACTTATCACATTAGCATTATAATTATAATTACTAAGACTTATCTAGTTTAATGAACAAATATAGAATAATAAAGATAAGTTTAATTAATTCAAATAATGTGATAATCTAGAGTGATATCCAAACCTTAAGAGCAAAGCACTATTACAGAAAACACATAAATAACGCAGATATAATACCGTAAACACAAGCAAGATATGAAATGCCATCCCTGCCTATCTTATTATTATTGTGAATAATAAGTGAAGCAGGGCCTGTGATTGGCTCTAAGCCACATGGGCCAAGTCAGTCAGTATTCATCTCTTGCTTACCGTACTTTTTGGGTTTATCATTTCTTTATTTCACTTGTGTATAATGTATGCTATATATGTGATAAATGTGTATTAATGTAATATATCATGACTCTTAAGATTTGGATATCACTGTAGATAGTTAAGTAATCATTAACATTATTAAAGCGTGTCTAGTATAATGAATGAATATAGAATAATAAAGATAATAATACAGGCATTATCAGTTCTGCGACTCTTCTGGGCCAGTGAGCTACGGTATTGATAAGATGGGAAATCATGAACGTCGATACAAACACCAACTAGGAGCCAGATGTATGGTTCGAGTGAATGGAGAATAGCTAAATTTATAAGTTTTTATTCAATTAAGGAAGGAAATGTAACAATTAAAAGGCTTCATACTAGCTCAATTAATTCTTCTAAACGCCACAGATCCGTCCTTATCTGCACACAATTGTGTAAATATAGCTGTAATAAAACAAAACACAACCCTGATACGGAAGGGTTAATCTCGGAGGGAGCCGTGTTCACTGAGGCAGTTGAAAGACGCCAACTATCCTTAAGTATGGAAATAACATGCAAGTTTGTGCAATGTAATGTTACATTAATGTGTGTGGCCGTGTGTCTGAGTTGACTAGTTACGAAATATGAATATGTTAGTGTGAGCTACCGTAGTTAAGGGGGAGGTGGGTTGATAGGCGAGTATTGAGAATACACACGTGACCATATATTTATAACTTTTAATATTCAATGAATTTAATATAGGAACCCATTTTATGTGTGTCAATGATTTCATTCAATAATTTATAAACTTTGACAGTGAAACCCATGCTTACTCCAAACAGTGTGATATATGGGTTTAGATACTTATAACTGAATTGAAATACGATAATGCAAAAGTAAATTAAAGTCTCAGTTGTATTTGACTTAAATAACATATATTGTTAATAAACTTCCATATTCGAATGGATTATCAAACTTTATTTTCCGCTACGTTTGTATAAAATGGCAAATATTCAATATATATGAAGTATGTAACGATATAATATTATTTATTTAATTTTAGAAAGAAGATTTGGAAAACATTCATAAAAATACAATGATTTGATGAGAGAGGCATAAATAAAGAACGGCTTATAGACGTGAACAAAAACGAAAGTAGAGGAGGAAGGGAGGGCTTAGCTGAGAGAGGGTGGTATAGTGGGGAAGGGGTGGGGGACGGGGGGGGGGGGTTACCAATGTTACCAACACAATTCGCGGATCCCTCTCAGGCAGGTGTAGCAGGACTTATGTCCACAATACTACATGTGGTAGAAATATGAAAGCTATAGGTGCAGTCGTTTTGCTGCTACGATTTTTTTTCGGCGAGTCCGTATATACCTGGCACTGGGCGTGACAAGACCCCAGTCCGTATAGGCAATCAGCGGGTGCATCTGGCCATACCCATACTCTACCGCACTTTATTGTCAAAGCATTCATCACGAAAATTTCCATTGCATATGAAGCTTGTTTTGGGCTCTGCCTCCCACACTCTGGTTCTTTGTATTAACTTCACCCATTTGTTACAATGGTATGGATCACTTGGAAACTTGTGTAGTGCTATGTTTGGTCCAGGGATGTTGCTACACCCGAAAACAGCACACCTATTCACCATTTTTGCTATACTTGCTAATGTTTACTTCCCAAATGTTTGCCTGGGCCTACGTCACATCCTCACGTGAGTACTAGTTGCAAGGGGTCGCAATTCAATATCTATTTTTGATTTGTCTCTAATATTGAAGATTAGTTTTGACAAAGGATTAGTCAGGTTGATTACTGGAGAGCTAAACATCTCTTTAAATACATTATAAATTAATTTTAATTTTGCATGCCCCACCACCTTTAACACCTTATTAGTGGGCTAGGCGGTCTAGCAGACCGTAGCGCCCAGCGGGGTGTTTTTACCCTAAATAGGGTTGTTTACGTGATCATTTTCATGCCTAAATAAGACCCAGAGCGTAAAACAAGTATCTAACCCTGAAAGGGCATAAACAGAGCTTTCCAATGACACCCGAACCATCCTTGTACGACCGCTGGTTCTCTTGCAACGATCGTGCAACACGAGTGCAAAAACCCTGTAATTAGGTAATTTCCCTACATAATTCCCTGTGTAGCGAGTGAGAGAGGGGAGGGAAGGGTGGGAGGCACCTCAGTTGGTCCACCGCGGTGGTCGTGAGCGGTCATAGGGTTGCTAGGCTCCTCACACCGCTCAGCTCTCTCTCTCAGCAACATTACGCGCTGAAAATGGCGCACGACATAAGTTGTGAACCGCCACTTAGTCCAAATTTATTTCACACGACATAAGTTGCGCGCCGCCAATTAAGGGTTAAAGAGATACAGAGCTATTAACTATATTTGGTTCGAGAGAGTTCTTTTTGGATTTCCCTATATCGATCCATTTGTTGGGAGATTTTAAGACGCTCCACCCCGTTAGGTTGTCGAATAAATTACGCTTATTAATTTAAGTGAGCTATAGCAAACCTGTTACAAGAAATCTGCCTTCGTGAGGGACATTTTCTTTCCCGATAAATGTACAAATCTAACTTAAAGGGGGGTCTGGATGGGCATTTTATAGTTTGAAGGAAGTCTGGGAAGGCGATTTTTGTTAGCTAGTGAGACATAATAAAATGTATTGCTCAAAAATGGCAAAAGCAAGGAAAATCTTCAATAATATTTTAATATCTCTTAACCCGTACAGCCCCAGCGACGCGCCTGACGCGTCGGCGATGTATGTAACGCACAGCCCCAGAGACGTGCCTGGCGCGTCACCCTAATTGCGCCGACCGTAACCTCAGGTGTAGCCACTCAAGAGGGCTCAGATTTGTATGGGAACTGTGTACGTATCCCACGCAACCGTGCCGATGATTGAAAACTCTCAAAGTCCACGTGCGTGCGCGCGAGCGCGCAATAACCTGTTTTTTTGGGATAATTGCCTTCAATTTTTTACTCTTATAAAATCCGTTTTCGGGGGCTCTGTAGGACCATTTTTTAAGCTTTTTGAGCGGTTTTTCGTGGTTTTTCCTTCATTCCTAACCCATTCGCTATTGTTTCTGGAATAAAACAATTTTTTGAAAACCGGCCGGGTTCTGGTGCGCAAACATTACAAAACTAGCCGGGGCTCCACGGGATAATAACCCTCATAACTATAAATATAGAATATTCTTGTCAAATACAGATATCAATTTGATTTTACTCTAATATCAAATACTACAAACACTTGGTACTAGTTGCATTATAATAACCATCCCTAACTCACATTTACATATAATTTACAGTAGATATGCTGTAACATAATGGAACCTTGCAAATGTCGCTCCGATTATTTAAAAAATGATAAGTCAGTCTCATCAAATGACCGTCCCATTGGTCTGATATCAATAATAGGAAAATTACTTAATAAATACTGAGAAAATTATTGACCACCTAGAAAATGTCATCTGGATCAATTTATTCCCACCATGTCTTAATACCTCCGAGGGTCACACACAAACCCGACCAAAGGAAAATAATGATGACTCTATACAAATTATATGATCACTAGCGCTATGACCACTAACGTTATCACCATCTAAAAAAAAAAAACACAAGAAAAAATCTATATCTATCTATATATATGTATCGATATATGTATCAATATACAGTATATATACAGTATATATCGTCTTTGTAGACGATACCAGATTGAGAAGACAAGTAGATTCGTATAGTGATATACAGTAGAGTACCTCCAAAGTAAACTAGATACTTTACATGAATGGTTAGTAAATTGGCATGTGACATTTAACATGGATGGAGAATACAAATTCAATATATATATATATGCCTACTAGCTAATACGGAATTAAAAATCTCAGACTGTGAGAAATATCTGGGTGTGTTCGTTAGCAATGAACTCAAGGGTAGGAAACAATGTATAAGCATTCGTAAAAAAGCAAACAGGATTCTCAGGTTCGTCTCTAGGAGTGTAACGAACTGCTAATGCTGTCTTTAAACTGTGTATATATATATATATATATATATATATATATATATATATATATATATATATATATATATATATATATATATATATATATATATATATATATATACTCCTGTATATATTCACACACACACAAACACACACATACATACACATACATACACACTAACATACATTTACTGAAAGACAAAATACTGGAGGCCTATGTCAAAGTCCCACAAGCTACATAAGACCATTGAGGCAATACTCCATTCATTGTTATTGAACCTATCTGTGAATAAATGGTACTTCCCGGAAGGGGCAGGTCAAGGTCATATTTAATTAGGCGACCGTAGTCAGGTATGTACAGTTGGCCACAAAAAACTATCCACTCATTGTGCTATATATGGAAGGAAGAATATCATGATTGACTTACACGACTAATTTGTAACAAACCCGCTACTTGGTCATATGAATTAACTACAGTATATGGAACTACACCCCTAATATAATCAAACGTTATTTCTTTCCACACATAAAGTAACTCAGTGGATACAATTTCATGTGTTCAACTGTATTTTCTGGAAAGAGAGAGAGAGAGAGAGAGAGAGAGAACAAATTATGTACAATTTTATACTGGCGAGCCAGTAAAGTATTCATAATATATAGTGACTTCAAAAAGCGCAGATCAGTAGAGTCAATGTTCATAAATAAACATAATAGTTTTAGTTAAAGCTAAGGAACGTACTAGTTAGATTTTATGATGAGGGTTAGTGTTGAAATATCTCCCTGTATCTGTTCTTCACAAGGGAGCGAGCTGTCGCTTCAAACAGTCTGCTGCACCAAATCACCACCCATAACGAGGGGCGTCGCTCTCCTCGGTACCGCTAAAAGAGTGGCGAACACATCAAAAGTATCAAAAGTAAGTAAGTAAGTATAAGCCTCTTAGAGGATGCCGACCTGACCGAACCTGACACCCAGACCTATTGTCATAAATATTTGTCTCCAATGTCAAACTTTGTGCATTTTATAATTATATGCTTCCTGTTTTATTTTGTTTATGATTCATAAAATGCTTAGGACGGTTTTAATTTGTCTATCTAGCAGTGGCTTTATTTATTTCAATATTTTATTGTTTTTATATTTAGTTTATTTTTCAAACGTTGTACTGTAGGGCGACAGCCATAGCGGGCATAGCTTTTACATAATTATTGTCCAGTGTTTTTCTTTCTACATTGTTTTTTTTATAAAATGGTGAATTGTTAAAGCCTTTATACATTATATGTATACAGTACATGTTGAACATCAGGGTTGATGTCTCGGTTACAACTCGCTACACAATGAGGTCATCAACCATTATGAATTATAATGCTCTACAGAAAATGGATATTGTATGGATTAAGTAACGATGGAAAGTGTCAAACGTAATTATGGATGATATTGGATAGGTGTGAAAGGGAACTGCTTAGTGGGGGCCATAAGGAGTGTGAGTAACAGAACTGCTGATGTTATCTTAAAACTTTACTTGTCATTAGTGAGACCCAAAATGGATTACGCTGTTCAATTTTGGTGTCCTTATTACAGAATGGACATAGATTCATTGGAGAGAGTACAACGTAGAATGACAAAAATGATCCATAATATTAGAAATCTTCCGTATAAAGAAAGGTTGAAGAAATTAGGCTTACATTCGTTAGAGAGACGCAGAGTTAGAGAGGACATGATAGAGGTATTCAAGTGGGTTAGTGGGATTAATAAAGGGGACATGAAAAATGTACTAAAGCTCAGTGATAGCGAAAGAACTCGTACAAATGGTTTCAAATTAGATAAATTTCGTTTCAAGAAAAATATAGGCAAATATTGGTTTGGTAACAGAGTTGTAGATGGGTGGAATAGGCTACCGAGTGCTATAGTGGGATCAAGAACGATAGGGAGCTTTAAGATAAAATAAGATAGGCATATGGACGAGATGGGTTGGGTGTGAGGGTTATCTGGCGGGTGTGGCCCAGGTGTGGGGATCTGCAGATCCCCGTTTGTGTGACCTCTGACCGTTTCGGTGAGGTAAGTCCTAATGGTGTTTTTAAGCTGGGCTTATAATTAGGGTTGGGTGTGACAGGGATCTGCCTTGTGTAGGCCAATCGGCTTTCTGCAGACTCCCGTTTTCTTATGTTCTTATGTTCTGTATAGACTCTCTGGATATTTCCGTGTTCATGTTCATACAAGTCGTCTTTATTATATACGAATATTATGCACAAGTTATATAGTTTTGAGTAAGTTATTCATACAATGTAGGGCTACAACCATATCGTCTAAGAATACATTGATAATATAATAAAGACCTCTATTGGGTCTTGGATTATTGACATAATAATTGTTTCCGCAACATACAGGTAACACAGGTGAGCCTGGTACAAGGGTTGTTGAGGATATACCACAAATGGTAAAATATTTTCTATCTATCTATCTATATGCTCAGGCCCAATCCCCATTTTGGGGGTAGCCGACTCAAGACAGAGCAAGAACAGGGAAAACACAAAAACAACATAAAACAAAAAATAAACACAGATAAAAAACACAAACTCACACACATCCAGGTCACCCAGGAGAAGACCCAGAGACCAGGGTTACCAAGGTCGCTCCAGCACTCCCCCGGCCCCTGACCACCCGGAGAGGTTCCGATCTCGGCAGGCAGACATGCAGCGGAGCCAAAGCCACAAGTCCTCCCACCACACTTCCAGGCACACCCTTCATAATTATTAATCGTCTCCCCGGGCCAGGCGCCTGATGGACTATTATCTAGTCGAACTTGCGCCCGACCCCTTTCTCCAAATGACCACGTGTTCACTCAACTAATCACAAGCATTCTCCATTCACTCCTGTCCACCACCACTTCCCCTGCCTGATCTATAATCATTCCTCTATCATCCAAAGCCTTTCTTACACAGTCTCTCCATCTCAATGGGGGTCTTCCTGCCCTTCTATCTCCCCTTGTACCTGACTCACATATTCTCTTTGTAAGCCTTTCATCTCCCAGTCGTTCAACATGACCATACCAGCTCAGCACCCTTCTGTCCACTCTGGCTGACAAATGTTCCTGCTGCCCCACTCTCCTACGTATCTCTTCATTCCTCAATCTGTCTCTACGAGTAACTCCACACATACTCCTCAAGCAGCTCATCTCCATCACATCCAGCCCTATTTTCTCCTTTTTCTTCAGAGCCCATGTCTCAGCCCCATACATCACTGTTGGCACAACAATTCCTTGATACAGTGCACTTTTTACTCTCACTCCGAGATTTCTCGTCTTCCACATACTTCCCATTGCTCCGAAAACCTTCCTTCCTTCACACACTCTCTGTTTTACTCCACTTCCATACCTCCACTCCTGCTTATCGTTCCTCCTAGATATTTAAAACACTCTACTTGTTCCAATATTTCCCCATCCAGCATCACATCTAGATTCACCCTATGCTCTCCCATATTACACACCATTACTTTACTTTTATTGACGTTCACCTTCAGTTTCCTCCTTCCACAAACCACACCAAACTCTTTGACTACCCGCTGCAGTTTCTCATCAGAATCCGCCACCAATGCTGGGTCATCAGCGAACAGCAACTGATTCAACTCCCAATCTCTACCATTCTTTCCTACTAAACCCAATCCTCTTCCCATAGTTCTCCTTTTCACCTCCCTCACCACACCATCCATAAACATATTAAACAGCCATGGTGACATTACACAACCCTGTCGCAAACCTACCTTTACCTCAAACCATTCACTCAACTCACCATTTCCTACTCTCACACATGCTCTGCTCCCTTCATAAAAACTCTTAACTGCTTCTAACAAATTTCCTCCTATTTCATAAATCCTTAACACCTTCCACATTGCTTCACGGTCCACACGATCATACACTTTTTCCAAGTCCATAAAAGCCCAAAATATCTCCTTATGCTTCTCTAAATACTTCTCGCATAACTGTCTTACTGCAAACATCTGATCCACGCACCCTCTTCCCCTCCTAAAACCGCACTGTTCTTCTCCTATTGCAACTTCCGCACTTACTCACACATAATAACAGTGTAGGAATAATGAAAAACGTCATGCTGATCTTTAAACTATAAATAAACCTTTGCTGAATTAAATTTAATCACACCTTCACATAATATATAGGTTAGAACATAAGAAAATGAGAGTCTGCAGAAAGCCGATTGGCTCACACAAGGCAGATCCCTCTCACACCTAACCCTAATTATAAGCCCAGCTCACTAACACCATTAGGACTGACCTCATCAAAACGGTCAGAGGTCAGAACGCCGATTGGCCCACACCTGACAGATCCCCCTCACACCCAACCCATCTCGTCCATATGCCTATTTAATTTTATCTTAAAGCTCCCTATCGTTCTTGATCCCACTATAGCACTTGGTAGCCTATTCCACCTATCTACAACTCTGTTACCAAACCAATATTTGCCTATATCTTTTCTGAATCGAAATTTATCTAATTTGAAACCATTTGTTCGAGTTCTTTCGCTATCACTGAGCTTTAGTACATAAGAACATAAGAACATAAGTAGTACACTTAGTACATTTTTCATGTCCCCTTTATTAATCCCACTAACCCACATATTCAGGTTACCTGAATATGTTGGCACCCATATGCAGTGTGTTACATACGAACTAAAGATAATTTATATATATATATATATATATATATATATATATATATATATATATATATATATATATATATATTTGGTGTGGTCTCTGGAGTAGCAGGTTTCATCAAATTGCCCCTAAAATGTACATTCCAAAGTCTTAGATGAGCCAACCAAAGGCACACTATTATCATGACACTACAGCCAAACATGATCACCACATAATTGAGTTGTCCCTACAGACAGAAATGGTCACCATACAATGAGGTGTATCTACAATGATGACTTGGACCTAGACAACATTGACAGGTTAACATGAAGGCTGTCACCTATACATTTATGTTGTGTCTTGAGTCCTTTGATTCATGACAAGGCAAACAATGTCCTTTTCTACTCCTATCACTATTGTACAGTGAAGGTCTTACATAAGTGTTCCAGGTTTCACGCCACCTCACTGTAAACTGTCCACGAATAATCCTGTGACCAAATGTGTTTGCCATGTGGGGCAGGTTTGGTTTGGCTGATAAAATTGAAGTCGATCAGCCCTCTCGCCTCATTTTCACCTATAATGTCTGTGTATATATATATATATATATATATATATATATATAAATAAGAAAATGGGAGTCTGCAGAGAGCCGATTGGCCCACACAAGGCAGATCCGTTTCGACCCCAACCCATCTGAAGGGGGTTGGGATGGTTGAATGAACATAACATAAGAACATAAGAAAATGGGAGTCTGCAGAAAGCCGATTGGCCCAAATAAGGCAGATCCCTCTCACACCTAACCCTAATTATAAGGCCTTATAAGCTGGGCTTATGAAATCCAGCTCACTAACACCATTAGGACAGACCTCACTGAAACGGTTAGAGATCAGAAAACGGGGGTCTACAGAGCTCCGATTGGCCCACATCTGACTGATCCCCCTCACACCCAACCCATCTCGTCCATATGCCTATCTAATGTTATCTTAAAGCTCCCTATCGTTCTTGATCACACTATAGCACTCGGTAGCCTATTCCACCTATCTACAACTCTGTTACCAAACCAGTTTTTGCCTATATCTTTTTTTAAACTAAATTTATCTAATATGAAACCATTTGTTCGAGTTCTTTCGCTATCACTGAGCTTTAGTACATTTGTCATGTCCATATTAATCCCACTAACCCACTTGAACACTTCTATCATGTCCCCTCTAACTCTGCGTCTCTCTAACGAATGTAAACCTAATTTCTTCAACCTTTCTTCATACGGAAGATTTCTAATATTATGGATAATTTTTGTCATTCTACGTTGTACTCTCTACAATGAATCTATATCCATTCTGTAATAAGGACACCAAAATTTAACAGCATAATCCATATTGGGTCTCACTAATGACAAGTAAAGTTTTAAGATAACATCAGCAGATCTGTTATTCACACTCCTAGAGATGAACCCGAGTATATTGTTTGCCTTGTTACGAACGCTTATACAGTGTTTTCTAGGCTTCAAATCATTGCTAACAAACACACCTAATAGAGCTTTAATTCTCACAATCTGAGTTTCTAATTCCATATTAGCTAGTTTATATTTAACATTTGTATGCATCTTCCCTATCTTTAATACCTTGCATTTGTCAATGTTAAACTTCATCTGCCAATTTACTGACCATTCGTGTAAGGTATCTTGATCCCTTTGGAGACACTCTATACTTCTATCTGAATAAATTGTTCTCCCTATTTTGGTATCGTCTGCAAATTTACTTATCCTACTAGTTATACCTAATCAAGGTAATTTATGTATATAACAAACAACAGAGGACCTAATACAGATCCCTTGGAGACTCCACTTTTGACTGCTCCCCATTCTGACTTGGTACCATTTATGCCGACTCTCTGCTTCCTACCAATTAGCCATGACCTAATCCATCCCAACAATTCACCTATTCCATGCGCCTCAACCTTTCTCATCAATCTCTCATGAGGACTATGTCGAAAGCTTTACTGAAATCTAAATATATTATATCATATGACTTGTCATTATTAGCTACTGCTTCATATACCTCTGAGAAAAAAACTAAGCAAATTAGTAAGGCAAGAACGTCCCTGAGTGAATCCTTGCTGAGAAGAATTTATTAAATTAAATGTTTCTAAGTAATTTCTAATTTCACTAGCAATAATTGACTCTAGTAGCTTTTCTATGATTGATGTAAGACTAATGGGACGGTAATTGGATGCTATTGATTTATCACCTTTTTTGAAGATCGAAACAACATTTGCAAACTTCCAAGCTTCTGGAACTAAGCCTGTCTCTGACTTGTTAAATATAAATGTTAATGGGTAACTTAACTCATCTCTGCATTGTTTTAATACTCTGGCATATACCTCATATGGACCAGGCGATTTATGAGGTTTCACTCTGTCAATTTCATAAGCACATCATTTCTACTTATAGTAACCGTACTTAACCTATTTCAAAACTTTACATGTCATTAGTGAGACCCCATATGGATTATGTTGTTCAATTTTGGTGTCCTTATTACAGAATGGACATAGATTCATTGGAGAGAGTACAACGTAGAATGACAAAAATTATCCATAATATTAGAAATTTTCCGTATGAAGGAAGGTTGAAGAAATTAGGCTTACATTCGTTAGAGAGACGCAGAGTTAGAGGGGATATGATAGAGGTATTCAAGTGGGTTAGTGGTATTAATAAAGGGGACATGAAAAATGTACTAAAGCTCAGTGATAGCGAAAGAACTCGTACAAATGGTTTCAAATTAGATAAATTTCGTTTCAGAAAAGATATAGGTAAATATTGGTTTGGTAACAGAGTTGTAGATGGGTGGAATAGGCTACCAAGTGATATAGTGGGATCAAGAACCATAGGGAGCTTTAAGATAAAATTAGATAGGCATATAGGCATAGGTTGGGTGTGAGGGGGATCTACCAGGTGTGGGCCAATCGGCGCTCAGCAGACCCCCGTAATCTTGTGTTAATCCCTGACCATTTTGGTGGGGGCAGTACTCAAGGTATTAGTGAGTTGGGCCTATAATTGGGCATTGTAATTGGGGTTGGGTGTGACAGGGATCTGCCTTGTATGGGCCGATCGGCTTTTTGCAGACTCCCATTTTCTTATGTTCTTATGTTCTTACATACTATCGCTATATACCTTACGGACTTCTGGAAACTGTGCCAAAATTTTCATTAGTGAAAACGGAAAGAAATTGACTACCGGTATTTAACACCTAACGAGCGGCCTAGGCGGTAAATAATATGTAGCCACCAGCGGGGTGTTTTTACCCAAAATAGGGCTGTTTACGTGATCATTTTCATGCCTAAATAAGACCCAGAGCGTAAAACAAGTATCTATCCCTGAAAGGGCATAAACAGAGCTTTCCAATGACACCACAACGATCCTTGTATGACCGCTAGTTTTCTTGCAACAACCGCGCAACACGAGTGCAAAAACCATGTAATTCGGTACTTTCCTCATACATTTCACTATGTAGCGAGTGTGAGAGGGTGGAGGAGGGTGGGATTCATGTTAGTTGGTTCACCGCGGTGGTCTGGAGCAGTCATACGCTCGCTACTCTCGTGCCACCACTTGTCTCTCTCTCTCAGCAACATTACGTGCTGAAATTGCCACACGACTTATGATGTGAGCCGCCACATAGTCCAAATTTCTTTCACTCGACATATGATGCGCGCCTCCAGTTAAGGGTTAATGTACTGCACATTTCTAAATAATTTTCTGTAATTTCTCCTATCGAAGTTTTAAGGGGACCAATTACATCTCTAACCTTGGATATACTGTATATCGTTGGTAAAAAGCTTTAGGATTATTTTTTGAGTCATTGGCAACCTTGATTTCATAATTTATCTTTTCTTTCCTAATATGGGGGGAGGGGGGGTTGTCAAATATTAACCAAATGCACTACATGAAAATACTTTCTAAATGTTTACCAAATACAAAAAGTTCAATTGTTTTGCTAGAACGGTATTTCTAGTAGAACACAAATCAACTCTTCTTGTGTTATCTCTAAAGGTGCGGGGTTAAATGGAAATGTCAATGATTGTTTTAAGCAAAGTCATTGATTTGCCAGGAACAAGGAGAGAGAGAGAGAGAGAGAGAGAGAGAGAGAGTTACAAGGAATAGTTAGAATCTCAGAGACCTTTCTGTCCATTATTATGTTCCTTCCAACAACCAACTATACTCCTAAAATCGATTAATGAAATTTACAAACACATGTGGCAGTCCGTGGATTCGAATCCAGGATGCTCACACCGAAAATCAACACCTTATGCATCGCACCACGTAGACAGTTAAAGAATGGTGGACACTGCCTACGATTTATTATGCAACTTCGAATCCTGCATATCAATCTAAGCATGTACACACATCCCAACTGCATCTCACGTAGGCTATGCATATGTGAATGGAAAGAGCAATTAATGGGGCCTTAACCACTAGGGAAGTCCTCTCGATAAATTACTCTTGAACCAATATCAATTATTATTTTCCTTCCAACAACCAACTATACTCCTAAAATCGATTAATGAAATTTACAAACACATGTGGCAGTCCGTGGATTCGAATCCAGGATGCTCACACCGAAAATCAACACTTATGCATCGCACCACGTAGACAGTTAAAGAATGGTGGACACTGCCTACGATTTATTATGCAACTTCGAATCCTGCATATCAATCTAAGCATGTACACACATCCCAACTGCATCTCACGTAGGCTATGCATATGTGAATGGAAAGAGCAATTAATGGGGCCTTAACCACTAGGGAAGTCCTCTCGATAAATTACCCTTGAACCAATATCAATTATTATGTTCCTTCCAACAACCAACTATACTCCTAAAATCGATTAATGAAATTTACAAACACATGTGGCAGTCCGTGGATTCGAATCCAGGATGCTCACACCGAAAATCAACACCTTATGCATCGCACCACGTAGACAGTTAAAGAATGGTGGACACTGCCTACGATTTATTATGCAACTTCGAATCCTGCATATCAATCTAAGCATGTACACACATCCCAACTGCATCTCACGTAGGCTATGCATATGTGAATGGAAAGAGCAATTAATGGGGCCTTAACCACTAGGGAAGTCCTCTCGATAAATTACCCTTGAACCAATATCAATTATTATGTTCCTTCCAACAACCAACTATACTCCTAAAATCGATTAATGAAATTTACAAACACATGTGGCAGTCCGTGGATTCGAATCCAGGATGCTCACACCGAAAATCAACACCTTATGCATCGCACCACGTAGACAGTTAAAGAATGGTGGACACTGCCTACGATTTATTATGCAACTTCGAATCCTGCATATCAATCTAAGCATGTACACACATCCCAACTGCATCTCACGTAGGCTATGCATATGTGAATGGAAAGAGCAATTAATGGGGCCTTAACCACTAGGGAAGTCCTCTCGATAAATTACCCTTGAACCAATATCAATTATTATGTTCCTTCCAACAACCAACTATACTCCTAAAATCGATTAATGAAATTTACAAACACATGTGGCAGTCCGTGGATTCGAATCCAGGATGCTCACACCGAAAATCAACACCTTATGCATCGCACCACGTAGACAGTTAAAGAATGGTGGACACTGCCTACGATTTATTATGCAACTTCGAATCCTGCATATCAATCTAAGCATGTACACACATCCCAACTGCATCTCACGTAGGCTATGCATATGTGAATGGAAAGAGCAATTAATGGGGCCTTAACCACTAGGGAAGTCCTCTCGATAAATTACCCTTGAACCAATATCAATTATTATGTTCCTTCCAACAACCAACTATACTCCTAAAATCGATTAATGAAATTTACAAACACATGTGGCAGTCCGTGGATTCGAATCCAGGATGCTCACACCGAAAATCAACACCTTATGCATCGCACCACGTAGACAGTTAAAGAATGGTGGACACTGCCTACGATTTATTATGCAACTTCGAATCCTGCATATCAATCTAAGCATGTACACACATCCCAACTGCATCTCACGTAGGCTATGCATATGTGAATGGAAAGAGCAATTAATGGGGCCTTAACCACTAGGGAAGTCCTCTCGATAAATTACCCTTGAACCAATATCAATTATTATGTTCCTTCCAACAACCAACTATACTGAGGATATACTGGAAGTGGAAGAAGGTTGACCGTTTAGTTAACTACACTCATTTCAGTGTGTAAAGTACTATCTACTCTCTTCTTGAACTGCTCTAATGAAGAACTGCTTTCAATTTCTGAGGGAGGTTTGTTCCAGGTAGGACATATCTTAAGTGAATAAGTTTTCACAATTACTAGCTCTGAACCTCTTCAGTTATAAGTTCCAGCCATGGTTGAGTATTGTTTTCAAAATGAAGCTATACATTTTGAGAGATAGAGATAGAAAGATAGATATATAGATAGATAGATACATAGATATATATATAGATATAGAGAGAGATAGAGAGAGAAAGAGAGAGAGGGGAGATATATATATATATATATATATATATATATATATATATATCAGATATATATATATATATATATATATATATATATATATATATATATATATATATATATATATATATATATATATATATAGAGAGAGAGAGAGAAAGAGAGAGAGTATAAGTAAGTAATTGTGAACAAAATAATTTGACAAGTAAGTATTAACTCCGCCCACAACCCAAATTAAAGGCAGGATATCTTTAGCCCGCGACTTCAGGTCACAGATGTGGGAATCTCTTTCTCTTTCTCTCTCTCTCCCTCTCTCTCTCTCTCTCTCTCTCCCTCTCTAATGAAACGTAGTGATACTATACCTTTTTGCTAAAGTATTTATGCAATATATATATTTGGTGATTAAACCATCAACTTGTGTCTATTTTTTTATTTTTTAACGCAGTATTTCATATTACAACTAGATATATTTCTGTGCGTTTTTCACTTTTACTTTTATCTAAGACAGTGTTAATATATAGAGTTCAATAGATGACAACAATCTGTCAATCTGAGTTGTGGATTATACTAAGATATACTCAGGGATGTAAAGGTAATGAAGTACATTTACTCAAGTACAGTACTTAAGTATATTTTTTCAGTATCTACTTTTTAAAAAGTAGATTTTTTGTCCTGTACTTTTACTCTAACTTGAGTAGTATTTAGAAGAATTACTTGTACTTTTACTTCACTACATTTCATTTACTTCTTTTAATTTTGTAGAGTACAACTTCAACAAATTTCCTAAATATTCTTCCCAATAGATTTGAAATTCCAGGTAGCATTTCCCATGGACATTCCCCTGAATGTAGGTGTGACATTCCTTAGTTAGTTCAAAGGTGACCACTATATGTATATGGCGCTGAGAGCCCTCCCCACATATCCTAATGACCTCATTCCCTTTGTACCACCTGATCCCAAAGGTTTAACATCTTACACTTTCCACCCGTGACTCAGCATAATCATTTTACTAGACCCTCATCTATATTTATTTGAACGGAATACATTTTTGAATTTCATGTAACGAAGCTAACCAGAATTGTTGAACTAGAATTAGCAATTTAGAATAATCCTTCAAAGAATACATGTATTGTCCGTTGTTGATTAAATGAAGATTATATAAATATATGATAATATAAATTATGCTATTCCGTAAAAAAGAAATGATTGCAAACTATGGCTTTGAAATAACCACTCCTCACGATCTGAAGACATAGATAATTGAAATTATATAACGAACACATGAGCAAACCATCAAGAGTAAAACTAAATTTAGGGAAATCCTCAAGTATAAATATATGCCTGTACAAAGTTCCTCGTACAGAGCTACCTGCATAGTGTCACACTGTAATATTATTTATTAGGTTATTTACTAACTACAATATATTCTAGCCTGATATAATCTAACTTGCCATATTTTCATTTCCCAAACCTTATACCTAATCTCACTTGTTTAATCCAGCATAATCATAATTAACCTTGTTTAATATCTATTCTGTTATGGCCTTGAACTAATTGAACCTAAATTTAGTTGCAGCTTTTACCGAGTTGAATAATTATATTCTAAGGAGATATTATCCCGAATCAAAGCACTTTCTCATTGTCATATAATCTTAATCTCTTCAATTAGATAATTATGCATAATGAATATGTTTGTTTTCTGTGCTTGGTTCTATTTTTTCTTCAGAATGTTATAAATAGCACTGGTTATAAATATCACTGATTATATAGACTCGTCCGTATATCGTGCAAGTTTTACATTATAAGAAGTGTGTGATTGTAAGATAACAAGAGGAGGAACACAAAGTCAAGGTTCCTGTAAAAGTTAACTATTAGTTTTCGTTCATGTTGACACACACATATATATATATATATATATATATATATTATATATTGAGTATATATCACAAATACACGTGAACCACTAAATGTTTCTAATCTCTCAGTGGGGTTCGAACCGCCGACCGTCAGGACGATAGCCGACGCTTTAATCAACTATACCACGGCAGTCTTAGATTAGAAACACACATATATATATATATATATGCAGTAGGCTATATATATATATATATATATATATAGTAATAGATTGGGATATTACTTTTTACTTTTGGTACTTAAGTAATTCATTCGGTAGATACTTTTTTACTTTAACTTAAGTACATTTCTAGTTGGAAACTTTTACTTTTACTTTAATAACTTTTTCAGTAAATACTTTTACTTGGACTTAAGTACAATCATTAAGTACTTTTTACGAACCAAGCTATACTGTATATCTTAGGATAGAACCAGTGCGAGCGGTGGTGGCTGGCCTCAACCAGTCACTACGCGCGGGTAACAGCCTCTCCCGTGTGGCCATTTAGGAGTGTAGCCATTTAGGATCGTGGCCATTTCGGAGTGTGGCCATTTCGGAGTGTGGCCATTTCGGTTTGTGGCTGTTTTGGTTGTGGCCATTTCGGAGTGTGGCCGTTTTGACTTGAAAGCCCCGCCCGGTAGCACCGTTAACAGAAATAAACAACCCACCCCAACCCAACCAAGTCCTTCACAATCATTTAAGTTAAACCTTCAACCCCCATGGTTTACAGGTCGCGAAAATTAACCTATCCGAATCACTGAGAAACACACAACCCCACCCAAACCAACCCAACCAATTGAAGGAATTAAATAACCCGCTCGGGCTTCAATTCATAAATCTAAGCCCATCATTACCATTAACCCGGCAGCTGTGGGGAGACTCTTAAGAGGTTTTACTGGGTGACTGCGGGGAGACACTTATAAGATCCTAGGCCATTTTTATTTATTTGTTTTAAAAGGCCCCAGTAGCACTTAATTTTTGTTTTTGTCCTCCATACCTCATATCACTTCTCCACATCTGTCAAAGTCCCCTCCTTTCCCCCCCCCCCCTTCAATTATCACCTATTTTTCTCTTATTCCTGTAATTATCGGTTCATTTATGGTGCCAAAAATCCCCACCTGGTTCCAAGGTGGAAAGGGAGGGGTGTGGAAGGAGGAGAGAGAGAGAGAGTAGTAGCCCAGCTACCTCAAGTCTCTCACCAGACCTCGCGAGAGGTGGGGTTGCCTCGCTCTGCTCCACATTTCATGGCTGGACCGCTCCGTATTTATTCACGATTTTGACCATCTAAACACAATTCCCACTTGTTTTATTGTTGTAACATGTTACTATCTTCATATTAAACGTAAAAAAAGGCGCATATGGATAAGTATTAATTATATTTATGGTAAATTAACGATTTTAGTGAGGAATGTATCTAAATACCTACGCACAGGGGTATGGTGTATACTACAGGGGCTGCGCAGCTGAGAGGTTAAGAGAAACAAATCCTGCACGTGCTGAGATAAATTATATCAAAACAATATCCATAAATGTTTGCTCAATAAGAAACAAATTAGACAAACTCTAATGTTTATTATTAAACGAGAAAGATGATGTTATGTCTATATCTGAAACCCATCTGAACCTTAAAATTAAAGATCTAGTTCATGAATATTACATTGATAAAATATCAATTATTTAATTAAGCACGTAATAATGAAAAACAAAGAGGGGGGTTGCAATGTACACTCGGATACCATAGTCTCTAACCCAGTCATAAGAATTCGTGGACCCCCTGTTTTTCTTTATGCAATTACAACTATCAGGATATATTTTTGGTTAAAACTTGCTTATCAATAAATAGTATATATATTTTGTAGTTGATGCATAGAAAATATTATTCATAAATTCGTTTCCGTAGATATACTTCCATAATTAGAAATAGGTGAAGTTCGCGAATGTCTAGGAATAGGCTAGAGACTGGTATCCAAGTGTACGTTGCTTTATACTTAAACCCAGTCGAGGTGACTTTCCCCAATAGTAATGTGGAAACAGTGTGCGTAACCCCCCCCCCCAAATAAAAAAATCATGAAGATGAATATCACTAATGCTCGGTTCACACATGCACGAATTAACGTACCATCCGTCCCCGACCAAGAAAATAGGCAGGACGGCATCAATCTGGAGGCCCCATGGTACACATGCACGAATTAACGTCCCGTCCGTCCCCGATCCCTTTTGCTCGGTTCACACATGCACGAATTAACGTTCCGTCCTTCCCCAACCCCTTAATTCGCCTGCAAACGAGCAAGGACGCCGGCAAAATCGCCTATGGTCGGTACACGGACGTGCGGTGTCGCCAGCTCACGTGACGTGACGGTGCCACATCGCCGACTCTCCTTCCAACGTTTTTTGCCACCGTTCTCATCCCGTTAGACGGCATCTAGACGCCGCCAGGCTGCGTCTAGACGCCGACTGCTCCCGTGGGTGTCCCGACATAACACGTTTTCTGGCAGTTGCACCGACCCACGCGGACCATTATATGCATGCACAAAAAGGTCGCCGCCTAGGCCCACGTGTCCCGTGTGCTGGCGACACCGCACGTCCCGGTACCGACCATAGGCGATTGTGCCGGCGTCCTTGCCCGTTTGCAGGCGAATTAAGAGGTCGGGGACGGACGGGAAGTTAATTCGTGTATGTGTGAACCGAGCTTAAAGCATACCGATCACCGAGACAAAGTGTTGCCGATTAAAAAAAAATTATGAAATGCTCGAGAATGCTCTAAATTCCGATGAAACTGTTTTTACAAGGTGACTATAACCTCCCCCTTATTGACTGGAATACCCTGACCGGAAATAATACTGAGTCATGCCTAATGATAAGCTTCATCCAGAACAATGTTTTGACTCAACACGTAAAACAGCCGAAGCGAGACAGAAATATACTAGATCTCGTAATCACTAACCAAGAAAATCTATTATCAAACTTGGATGTCGGTGAACATCTGTCAACGTACGATCACAACATATTGAGAATTGACGTTTTAAGCAAATATTACACTGTAAAAACAGCAACAATAGTTCCGGACTCTAAAAACACAAATTATGTGAGACTAAACCCTTCTTTGGCGGGACCGGACTTAAGTCGGTCTAGAGAAGAAAGGACTATGTGGCGGGGATCGACTTCAGGCGGTGTGCAATTTTGAGCAATATTTGGCTCTGAGAGAGAGACGAGCGGTGGGAGGAGCGTAGGTCCACTCTGACCGCTCGGCACGGCTCCCGCGCCAGCACTGGGCCATACTCCACACACACCCACACTCACTGCCTCGCTACACAGGGAATTATGTAAGGATATTACCGTATTTTAGGGATTTTTCCTTCGTTTTGCACGATCGATGCAAGAGAACGCGTGGTCGTAGAAGGATGGTTCTGGTGTCATTGGAAAGCTCAATTAACGCCCTTTCAGGAATACATAATTGTATTATGCTCTGGCTCTTGTTTATGCATGAAAAAGAGCACGGAAACAAGGTCGTTTAGGGTAAAACCACCCGCTTGCCAGGTAGTAGAAGTTACTGACGGGCCCGCTCGTAAGGCGTTTTAAGGAATCGCTATCTAAGATACACTCAAACCTCATTAACCCACTGAGCCCCAGCTAGTTAATAACAAATGTACAACCCAGGACCGGCAGGTTTTGAAAAAAAGTTATTTACCAGAAAACACCAGGAATGGGTTAGGAATGAAGGAAAACCCACAAAAAAACGATCCCCTAGGTCATTAAGGGGTCCTACGGTGCATCCGAAAGTCGGAATTAACATGGGGAAATGGGTAGGCAAAAACAGGTTTTGCGCGCTCACGCGCACGCGGTTGGATTTTGAGAGTTTTTAACCATCGGCATTGTTGCGTGGGATACTTACACAGTTCCCATACAAATCTGAGCCCTCTAGGTGCCATAGGACCAGAGTAATTAACAGTGACGCAACGTATGTGACGCTGGGGTTGGCAGAAAAATACATTGCCGACGCAAACAGTGCGTCGCTGTGCTCAGTGGGTTAATATTGTTATGCGACGTAATAATTGTACGCATTTTATAGTGATTCCGCTTTTTCCACCTTAGGAAAGAATGGGGAATCGTAACTCTCTCACTGGAGCGTAACTAGCTTCAGGTTTATAAATCATGCAACAATAATAATCAATGACACAGAATACACAAGTTAGTTTCACACGTTTTATTCCTTAAGTGGCTAGGGTACAAATCAGATCTTAGTTTAAATGTGAAACTCTTCTAGGGTAAGGGGTCACTTCAAATGAACATTATCATCTATCTATCTATTGCCTGACGCCCTGATCCCTGAAGGAGTGGCCATGATCGAACCGCCCCCATGCACCTCTGTCCCCAGTCAGTGGGCGCCCCTCCTCCCAACCAGCACCGCCTTCATTCATACACTTCCTCACTCCATCCTTCCACCTCTTCTTCGGTCTACCTCTCCCTCTCTGTCCTTAACATAATTAACATAAATCGTAAAATAATAATAATAATCCTAGGGTAACTGATGACCTAAGGAAAAATAGATTAGGAGATACAATAGTACAAATAAGTACTGATCAAATGTTCTATCGTAAATACAGAACAAGAGTACACAGAGAAATCTAGCTTCAAACAATAAGTAGTACCCGAGTGGAATTTAGCGGAGGCGAGGTAGCTAAGCGCTGAGGATAAATATTAATTACTGCGTCAACATACACGCAGTACTGAGATTATGGAGAGATAGGTACACTCACGCGTACTAATAGTTGCTCAGGGGTGGGTCCTTCCTTCCACTACTCCACCCTGGGCAGGTGGAAGGGGGTAGTTGGGTCTTAGTCTATCCCCACATTCCACCCTCAAACTATCCCCAACTCCCCCACCTTCCTTCTCTAGCTGGCAGTTAGTGATTAGCGACGATTGTTCTCATTCATTGAAATTATTGTTAAACCATTAATGTACATGCTTACAATGGCCAATATAGTATGAATATACTGTATAATTATATTCTCTAGATGAGTCTCTAGGCAACGTGGGTTACAAGAATCTCAGCTGTAGTGATCTCTCTCTCTCTCTCTCTCTCAACACCAGATTACAAGGTCAGTTAATTTAAGTTTTTAAAATATGTAATGGGTTTGACAACGTGGATCATAGCAAACTGTTTAGTCTCAATATGAATACAATACGCAACCATGGCTGGCAGTTAGAATTGAAAAGGTTCAGCACTAGTATTTGTGGAAACTGTTTCCCATTTAAGATCTGTTCTACCTGGAACAAACTTTCCTCAGAAGATTTAAACATTTCCTCAGTTGAGCAGAGAAGACAGTAGTCAGCAGACAGTATTTTGCGCACTCTGTAATGGGGGTAATGCACTGAACAATGTCTCTCTTTCCACTTCGAATATTTCCCCAAAATGGAGGGCAAGGTCTATGAGATACTAACTATTCCTTGTAACTTCTTGTAACTCTCATAGCACATACTTTCTACAACCTGAATGGGTTATATTTTCCTTCATTAGTGTGTGCGATTAATGTTGCCTGCATTCGATACACATAGGAGAGTTGATGGGGTTTGTAGAGGTGAAAGGCTGGGATCACAGATAGAGACAAAGAAAGGGGGAAGTGAGAAGGCGAGCCCTGCTACTCAAGGGCACCATACTCAAACCTTACTACAAATTAACACCGACTTTGATCGTAAGTTGTATCGAGTTCTACATTTAATTGATTAACAAAAAAGTATAGGACACGTATAATTAAATACAGACTGTTTATAGTATGTATGGTATTGAATAAATGGGAGAAACTGATTGAAGTGATGAACGAAACAATCAATAACAGTCGCAACACTATTCCAGGCCATTTTTGCCTTTATTCCTTTCCTTTTATGATATAAAAGCCCGACTGTGTAAGTAATTTGAGAAACTAGGGGGAGATCGTAAAGGTGCCTGCACGTTGATGTGTATTGCAATAATGGTTTCTTACGTGAATCACCACCGTGTATGCCATAAGGCCGGTAGCAGTCAGGATGAAGTAGTTCACCTTGGGGAGGAGGCAACAGTTGGGCCGGTACATACACAAAGTACTCATAATTCCATACATCTGGAATAGCCGTAATTGGTACCTTTAAAATTTTACCCTGTGTGTCTTTAGCCCGAAACTCCTTATTCTTACTTGTTTCAATGATCCACTCCCGAGGGACTGGGATCTCCCCCGCTATAGATCTGTGCTCCTCACCTAATTTTGATGCGTGAACTGGAAACCAGAAGCAATCCGACTACTTCAGCTGAGAAATAAGAGCTGTCATTTGTAGCTGTTTATCTAGTGTTGTCGGAAAAACAGATGATTTTAAGCCAGAATATGGGGTGGTAGGAGAGGCGGTTACTTTCTTGTCATCCGCCGAGAGACATGGGGCTTGCCAGTAAATTTTGGTTTACTTCAACCGTGGGGTACACTGGGTTGGATATTACGTGAGGTGTAGGTGGTGTAAAAACCGCCTAAACCTCTGGGGCTGTTAATACCTTTACCTTGGCCGGATTAAGAGGGACAATAGAAATCGCCGGGGCGGTTTCTATCTGACTTGTGAGGTTGAAATGAGAGGAAATAGTCATTGTAGTTGAGGAGAGTGGGAGCACAGATTCAATCGGGGGAGCCCCCTTTGTCGTTACAGAAGTATCTTGGGACCTCTTAGGTTTAAAACATTGATGCAATACATTATGTAATACTTCCTCTACTTGTTTTGCTGTGACACATTGATTGCGGGCCCTTTTAAGAGATGTGGTCTGTAATTTCTCTCTTCTCTCCCTTTTCCTAGTAGCCCCCTTACAGTCTATCGCCGGGGACTTATCTATTATCCCCGGTGAACTCAACACTGTTACATCCTCGTCTAGAGAGCTGCTTACCTGTTCCGCCGCCTTCCGACGTTCTTCCAACATGGGCCCCAGTCTACTGGGTGCTAGAATATTCTGTCCCCTTGAACCTCGTTGAACGTCCCATCTTCCTCTAAAAGGATTGAAATTTACAGGAGACCCTGGCTGCAGGGTCTCTTCGGCCACTACAATGTGGTCTTGCCCTAAGGCTGAGTTGTGGGAGATTCTACGTTCCGCCTTCGGAGAAGGAATTATAACTTCTGTGAGCCCTGAAGGTTCGATCTAAGCGGGGGGGGGGGGGGGGGGGGAAGAGGAACTTTTGTAAGCAGTATTGGGGTATTCTGTTGGACTATTGTTACCTCAGACTTGTCAATGATATCCAACTCCGTCCCCTTTGATTCTGTCCCGAGGAGACCGGGAAAAAACTCTGGCGCCTGAGAGGCAGAAACTGAGGGGAGTTACATAAGAACATAAGAAAATGGGAGTCTGCAGAAAGCCGATTGGCCTAAGCAAGGCAGATCCCTGTCCCACACAACCCCAATTACAAAGCCCAATTATAGGCTCAACACTCTAATACCCTGAGGATCATCTTACCAAAACGGTTAGAGATTAACGCAGGATTACGGGGGTCTGCAGAGCGCTGATTGGCCCAACCCTGCTGATCCCCCTTCACACCCAACCCTTCTCGTCCATATGCTTATCCAATTTTATCTTAAAGCTCCCTATCGTTTTTAATCCCACTATAACACTTGGTAGTCCATTCCACCATCTACAACTCTGTTACCAAACCAATATTTGCCTATATCTTTTCTGAAACGAAATTTATCTAATTTGAAACCATTGGTACGAGTTCTTTCGCTATCACTGAGCTTTAGTACATGTGTCATGTCCCCTTTGTTAATCCCACTAACCCCCTTGAACACCTCTATCATATCCCCTCTAACTCTGTGTCTTTCTAACGAATGTAAGCCTAATTTCTTCAACCTTTCTTTATACGGAAGATTTCTAATATTATGGATCATTTTTGTCATTCTACGTTGTACTCTCTCCAATGAATCTATGTCCATTCTGTAATAAGGACACCAAAATTGAACAGCATAATCCATATGGGGTCTCACTAATGACAAGTAAAGTTTTAAGATAACATCAGCAGTTCTGTTACTCACACTCCTTGAGATGAACCCGAGAATCCTGTTTGCCTTGTTTCGAACGCTTATACACTGTTGTCTAGGATTCAAATCATTGCTAACAAACACACCTAGATCTTTCTCACAATTCGAGTTTTCTAATTCCACATTAGCTAGTTTATATTTAACATTTGTATGCATCTTCCCTATCTTTAATACCTTGCATTTGTCAATGTTAAACTTCATCTGCCAATTTACTGACCATTCGTGTAAGGTATCTAGATCCCTTTGGAGGCACTCTATATCTCTATCTGAATCAATTGTTCTCCCCATTTTGGTATCGTCTGCAAATTTACTTATCCTACTAGTTATACCTAAATCAAGGTCATTTATGTATATAACAAACAACAGAGGACCTAATACAGATCCCTGGGGGACACCACTTTTGACTGCTCCCCATTCTGACTTCGTACCATTTATGCTGACTCTCTGCTTCCTACCAATTAGCCATGACCTAATCCATCCCAACAACGCCCCACCTATTCCATGCGCCTCAACCTTTCTCATCAATCTCTCATGGGGGACTCTGTCGAAAGCTTTACTGAAATCTAAATATATTATATCATATGACTTGTCATTATCTACTGCTTCATATACCTCTGAGAAAAAACTAAGCAAATTAGTAAGGCAAGAACGTCCCTGAGTGAATCCATGCTGAGAAGAATTTATTAAATTAAATGTATCTAACTGGTTTCTAATTTTACTAGCAATAATTGACTCTAGTAGCTTTCCTATGATTGATGTAAGACTAATGGGATGGTAATTGGATGTTGTTGGGAGCCGGTCTGGCTCTGTTGTGATTGCGGATCCCCTGGCTCTGCACTGGCATGAACCTCTGCCTTAACGAAGAGTAGCTAGCATCGCGTTGTGCTCCCGTCTCCTGGGGGACCGTGGATCCTGTACTGACCGTGTGCACTGCCACCGGGGTGAGCTTGGTCCGGACCACTGCTGGGCAACCGGGGACGCCAAGAGCGCCCTCTTGGGGTGGGGGGGAGGGCGGGGGATTTGCCTCTTACAAATCTGAGACCTCATCCGAGTCCTGTATAATTACTTGCTCTACTTCATATTGAATCATAGCTGTATCACTACCAGTTGACTTTATTATGGGAAAATCATCAGAACAAGAGTAAAGTAAGAGTAGTTGCAACAAATCTGCGTTGTCATAATTTAAAGTGACGTTGGCTACTCTTTTGGCATATGAGGTGAATTTTGCATTAATGTCTATTAAAGCTACTAGGCATGATAGATCTTCTTTACTCAACCACTCCGTGTACAGATCCGAACAAACCAGACACTTCTGAGAGGTCCAGAGGAACTGTGCTCTATCGATGCATGTCACGCATTGTTCGCAGAGTTTATGTGCGGTTACTGGTGCACGAGAGCACGTGGGTGTAGCACAAATTTTAAAGAGAGGCATAATGGAGACCGAGCTATACCCCCCCCCGCCGGGATGGTTCCTTCCTCTGCCTGCTTTGCCGGATTAGATGTGAAGAGATCTGGAAATATAAATTTCCAGGAATCAATGCTCATAAGTATAAACTGAGAGGTTTTACACATCCTATCACCCCAAGTCCGTCGGGAAATTAGTTATAGCTCTACCGCTATTCTAACTTTCCGCCGGTCTTGTAAAATTGAACAACCGATAGGTTTCTTCGAACCGAACTACTTACCTGTGATATGTGTCACTGACCCAAAAACATACTTTGTCTGTCATCTATCTGAACTTTCCAACGAATAGTGTGATGGATAACGACCACTGGACTGTGCCGCCGGGCGTACGAAGTCGTGTTAGTGCGTGGAACCATTGGGCGAGCTCACTCGGCGGGCTGAGATCCTTCCGTCAAAAGTAGCGTTTCCGCCGGAAGGAGCGTGGGACAGCACACCACGCCGGGGACAGATTTGGTTTTCCTAACGCCTACGCGGCGGAGAGGGGCGTCAGTACACAGAAAGATCGCCGGAAGGAACAACCAAACCAACGGAAGCGTAAACTACTGTGAGTCGTATACCCCGAAAAAACATCCCCCCCCCCCACAAATCAGGACGTCTCCTGACTCCCTGTTGCATGCCTAAAAACACTACATGCCAACACGGGAAATAGCATAGGCTAAATACATTTATATTCACAATCAATGATATGTAATACCCCTAGCCGCTAAGGAGGCCCCTACTGAGGCTGACCATGAGGTTCGTAGTAAGCATATTTCTGTTGATTACCTACCTCTTGACGACTCAGCAAAGCACACTGGAGGAGAGGTGAGGGGGCCCACGAGACATGGGGCAACGCAGGCTCGTAACCTAGAAAGCCTCACAACACGTGTGACAACTCTTGGATTAGGGCGTCTGCTCAGAACAAATAAATGCAACTGCCTCATAGAGACAGCCTGCTGCATAATCCTGTGGATAAAGTAGCCTCCTAACTAGTAGCTAATAGCAATTCTAAGGCGCAGAACAAATAATAAGAAAAAACATGAGGCGCAGGACCAGGAGACCTGATGGTGCCTGAACAATAGAACCCTATTTTAATACTTCCTGCGGGCATACCAATAGGGCAGCCTGTGCTAGCTGATCTAAACCTGTTCACATACAACTCAGATAATTACTTATGAGCAAGGACTCACTAGCGGTCACCGAACGAAGAATGTGGCCGGAGCACTGGCGCGCACGTCCGATTGGTAGGACCGCGGGGAAGGGCAGGAAGTATGGCATCTCGGTTGCCACGGTCTGGGCGAGAATCCACGCACAAGAAATCCACGAGATGGAAAGCTATAGCAAAACAAATTTTGAGTTTATTTTTTCTCTTTTATTTTTTACGAAGTTTTTTCGTAGTGTGTACCCCAATCATAAGACGATTCCATAAGAGAAGTAGCGTTACACCTATGATGTAGTACTCCTTTTCCCCGCGGCGGGAATTTCAAACTGGCTACCCGCGGGCGCTTGAAAGGAGGCTATTATATTAATAGGCATATTGTCAATGATGGAGGGACCACTAATAAATAGTATATATTAAGTTGTACTAAATGGATTATTAATGAAAACCTTAATTAAGGAACAGATCGTTCTTAACACCAATCCTCCATTACAAACCCCAGTGCACTTGCACAAGTTAAGGAAAGCACATGATCCTCCCAGGATTCGAACCCGGGACACCACACCCAGAAGACAAGCAACTAGGACATTACACCACCAGCATAGTATATCATATTACTTCTATATAAATAACTCATTTAAAAGCATTGCACAAAACACCTATAACAATTCACAGTAAGCATAAATGAATGATTATATCCATTAAATAATATGTTTGATTAGCTGTTGCACACGACAGTTACCCATGATTCAATGGTAGAACAAAATATGCCTTAGCATATTTTGATAATTAATAAACAATCACATTACTCTCAAGTTTGAAGGGTTATCTTAATATTATATCCGTAGCCCAACATCTGAATTCTGATCAAAAACTCCACAAAGATCAGTAGGAAACTGTACATGTGAATATAATACGAACACATAACATGGTACACAACAAAAGTATATCCAGCTGTGGACTTTCAGCACGCCCAATCTCCTTGGCAGGCAACCCAGTCCAACCCCGGTCTTATAGTCTAAAACCAGGAAAAAAGGACTAAGCCAAACAGGCGAAAATTATGTAACAATTGACCACTTGTTCATAGCTCGTCATTACAATGCACAAATATCATATTACTGCACTTTATATTGTTCATATGAGCTACATAACTATATTCAAATAAACTGATCACAGTATGAATAATTATACAATATACAGAAGACAGTATCCAACAATCAACTTACCATAAATGCAGTCGTCTTAACCTGAGCCGGACATCAGAGCAACTGAACTATAAGGACTCAAAGTGGCTAGCCAGCGAGCCTGGACGATAGGCAGTCGGCGAAATTTTCGATACAATACTGACTATTATACATAGTATGCAATTTACCAAGAGTTTACTGTATAACAAATATGTACAAAAAACATCTTATTTAATATTAAGGGTATTAGCCTTCACCACCATTATACCTAGAATATATTTTTGGGAGGATTAACCCTCTCACATCCTTATGCCGCAGAGGTTGCCAGATTAGCAATAAGAAATAGATTACTCTCACTCTTATAATTACCTCTCCAAAATTAGTTTTCTGCCCACAGCTAACTCAAAGACAACTGCAGAGGTTGAAGTAAATAAACTAAAGGTTTATGAATACCCTAGACGGTAACAAAGGCTTTAAAGTATCCCTAATAGGCTCAAAAATTGCATCAGGACGTGAGAGGGTTAATTATTAGGTACTTATTTTACATCATCAGTGTTGCCACCCTGACACTCCACTGATGCCATACACCCATAGTCTCAAGTGCTGGCTGCACTTACATCCATGCTGACCAGTGACCACCCTATTTCTTGTTACTGCTTTCAGCTTTCCTACAACCTTCTTCCACTGTTGCACACTCTCCCGCACTTCTTCATCCACATTCCCATCTTTACTCAACACACTGCCCAAATACTTAAATGAGTAGACATTCTCCATAGCCTGACCGTTCAACCTCACCTCACACCCTTTTCAATGACCATAATTTTTTAATCTTCCCTGAATTTACCTTCAGAATCCATTTCTCACGCACTGTTCCAAACATATTTACCAGACCCTGCAACTCCCATTCACCATCGCTCATCAGTACTGTATCATCGGCAAACAGCAGTACAGCCAGTTTCTACTCATTTCCTTCCCTTATCAGCATTCGTTCTGTTCATTCTCCGTATGTAGTGACGCCTTTGCACAATCATACATGCTCTTCACTGCTTTTAGCAACTTGCCATATACTCCATATAGTCTCAGTACTTTCCATAGACCTTCTCTATCAACTCTGTCATAGGCCTTCTCCAAGTCCATATAGGCAGCATACAACTTTTGCCCCTTCTCCAGATATTTCTCCACAACACATTTCAAGGCAAAAATCTGGTTTACACAATCTCTCCCCATCCTTAAACCCGCCCTGCTCGTTACCTACCCATTTCTCCGTTCTCACTCTCACTCTCTCAATCACTACCCTACAGTACATCTTCCCTACTATGCTTAGAAGACATATCCCCCGGCGGTTACCACACACTCCTCTTTCCCCTTTACCCTTATACAGGGGGACTATTATGCCTGTCTTCCAGTCATCGGGCACACTTCCCTTCTCCTATGCTAGTTTACACATTTTCTATACCCATACCCTCGCCCATTCTTACCTTTCACACCCTTACTACTTCCCTTGCTACCCTGCCTAACATTCTTGACCTCTTTCCAGAAGAGTTTCATACACTCTCTCCAGTTTACACTTAGATTACTTCCAAAGTCCTCATCTACTCTTCTCTTACTTTCCTTCAATACTCTCTTCACCACTCTCTTATTCTCCAAGTACCTCTCCCTTTTCTGTCTCTTCACATCTTCATATCCTCTACTACCCAACCACTCTCTATACGCATTCTTCTTCTCTTCAACAACCAGTTATACCTCTTCTGTCCACCATGCTGTACCTTTCACTCCCCTCCCTCTTCTCCTAACTCCACATACCTCCTCACATGCTGCACACATCTCTTCCTTAAACACTTTGCTCACCTCTTCCATTACCTCCAAGTCAAACCTACCTAGTCATCTTTCTACTGCTATCTTGAACTCTTCCCTGATCTCCTCCTGTAACCTTTCCACCCTCTTCACCACTCCACCTTCCTCCTGCCTCCCTCCAGCACTTTGCTCACCTCTTCCACTACCTCCAAGTCAAACCTACCTAGTCGTCTTTCTACTGCTCTCTTGAACTCTTCCCTGATCCCACATCTTCTGTATCATAATTTTAGCTACTACTACACAATGGTCAGAAAAACACCCTTCTAATACCACTATGTACCCTAGCATCTAGCACAGAATTCTTAATTCGTTCATCCACACATAATCGGTGCCTTTCGTTCCACTGTCTCCCTCTCCCTCCTCCACTCCACTTTCCATGTGTACCTGTGTATAATTCTGTGTTGGAAAAAGGTGTTGGCTATCCACAGCCTCCTCCCCACACATATCCACAAGTGCACTGCCATTCCCATTTACCTCTGACGGTATATCCCACCACCACATCACCTTTACTATCACTCACTTTCCCATTCATATCCCCAATCAGAAATATTCTTTTGCTCTTACCAAACTTATCCAGGCACGCCTCAACATTCACCTAGAACTCCCTTTTCTCTCCTACAGGTGGGAGCATACACACACACAACCACCCACATTTGTATTCCAACTTTCATTCTTACCCACACAATCCTTACACCCACAGTACCATAGTCCCTTACACGCTCCTTCCATTTGTTACTTACAAACAAACCCGCACCTCTTTCGTCTCCTCAGTCTCATTCACTCTAGCTCACACACCTATTCCACATTCCCATTCCTTCACACATGTACCCTTCCATTTGGTCTCAGTCATTCCACACACACCCAGCCTGACATTTGCTAACACTTCCAGAACATCTCTCTCTTTTGTGTCATAATTCACGCCTCTTTCATTCCAAGTAGCAATCCTTAAGCAGTTCGTATCTGGTCGAAGTTCGTCAACAGTTCGTCCGTGTCCGAGGCAGTTTTTTAATTTTTTGTTGCTACAGATTTCTTCCAGGTGGAGGGCGCAAGCCCAACCAACCTAACCTCTTTAGTCGCCTTTTATGACACGCAGTAGGCACGTGAGGCATATTCTAACCCCTCATCTCCAGTGGGGACAAAGGTTATATGTTCAACTTTAGTATCCTTATTACAGAATGGACATAGATTCCTTGCAGAGAGTATCACAAAGAATGACAACAATTATCCATACTATTAGAAATTTTCCATTTGAAGAAAGTTTTAAGAAATTAGGCTTACATAATTATGTTAGAGAGACGCAGAGCTAGAGGGGATATGATGGAGGTGCTCAAGTGGGTAATTGTGATTAGTGAAAGGGATACGAAAGATCTACTAAAGCTCAGTGATAGAGAGAAAACTCAAAGAAATGGTTTCATATTGGATAAATTTAGCTTCAGAGAAGATAATAAGCAAATGTTGGTTTGGCAACGGAGTTGTAGATATGTGGAATAGGCTACCTAGTGCCATTGTAGAATAAAGTACAACAGAGAGCTTCAAGATAAAATTAGATAGACTTGTGGATGAGATGGCTTGGGTATGAGAAGGATCTGCCTAGTATGGGCCAATTGGCTTTCTGCAGACTCCCATTTGTTTATGTTCTTATGAAGATCTACTATGCCGACAAGATCATAGGATTAGACTATATTCACACATGATTGTTTAATTTACCCCCTCGCTCAGTCGTTCCACTATACCACACACAGACTAGGACATGTAAAGCAGAAGAAAATGAATAGATAATTGACTGAAGTTAACCGATTCATTTAAATATGTATCAATGAAGTTAAGATATCCAATCTATTAATAATTAACTAGTCAAGTTAAAATAAATTAACATTAATCGATTAATCAGCAAGAAATTAGATGACTATAATTGCCCAGCCATATGCACCAGCTGTAGTGAGCAACGCAATCAATAAAATTACGGATGGTAAAGGTCCAGGGTGCTCTGACATTGTTCCTGAGATGATAAAAGCCTCAGGGGAGACTGGTTGTCAGGTTGTCACTGAGTTGATAAACACCATTATTAAAGACGAGAAAATCCCCGAGGATTGGCACAAAAGTGTAATAGTAAATATATACAAAGGAAAAGGGGATGCACTAGATAGAGGTAATTATAGGGGCCTGAAAATGCTTGACCAAATCATGAAGGTCTGTGAGAGAGACTTTGAGGGTTTGATCAGGCAAAGCATCTCCATTGATGATATGTAGTTTGGTTATATGCCAGGACGTGGTACAACCGATGCTATCTTCATAGTCAGGCAGATACAGGAAAGATACTTACTAAAAGGCGGGTGCCCAACCCCGAAAAGGGTTGAAATAGGGGAGCTATCCCCCCGCCATAGGCGGCTTTCTAGGGCCTTTCCTAGCTGATGCTGAGAGGATTGGGTTCTAGTCATGTGGTGATGGGATGGTCTATCAGAGTGAGAACTGAGCAATCTCTGCCATACCCATAGCTTACTCTGACTGTTCCTTTTACTTATATATTTTCTAGATCTCAAGTGACGGCGTCTCTAACGTGGATTGACCTCCCAATCTACCAAGATTGGAAGCCAAAGCGTCACATTTTTTCCCTTGCCCCTCAACTTTCTCTTCATAATTTCTGAGGGACACAGGGCCCTGGGTGGGGCTATGGTTTCCCGGGCATTTCCGCACCCTCCTCAGCTCCCCGCCATGGAGTGGCTTCGGTCACCCAGGCTTTATTGTGGTCGGCGGGGAGGGTTCTGTGGGGGCGCTCGGTTATGGCCTTGGCCTTGCTCGGGGCCTTGGGGCTGTTCGGCCAGGCAGCTTGGGGAACAACAACAACAACAACAACTAAAAGGCAGGGATCTTTACTTTGCGTTTGTAGTAGACCTGGAGAAGGCCTTTGACAGGGTGCCTAGAGATGTTGTGCAGTGGGCTATGAGGAAACTTGGTGTGGAAGAGTGGCTGGTGCGTGTGATAATGAAGATATATGAGGATTCGCGAACTGCGGTGAGGGTGAAAGGTGTAGGCTACTGAGTGAGGAGTTTACAGTCTGTGTTGGAGTTCATCAGGGTTCAGTGTTAAGGCCCCTCCTCTTTATTATGGTCCTGGAGGCATTGTCTAGAGTTTTTAGATCCGGACTCCCGTGGGAACTGTTTTATGCAGACGATTTAGTCCTAATAGCTAACAATGTGCAAGATGCTGAGGCTAAATTCCGAAGTTGGAGAAAGGGTATGGCGAGCAAGGGTTTAAGGGTCAATATTAACAAATCCAAGGTTATGCATTGTAGATTGAGACGAGGCAATGTGTGTGAGGTATGGTGGTGAGTTAGTGATCGAATGGGTATGGAAAATGTGCAAACTAGCATGGGAGAAGGGGAGTGCACCCGATGACTGGAAGACTGGCATAATGGTCCCCCTATATAAGGGCAAAGGGGAAAGAGGAGTGTGTGGTAACCACCGAGAAATATGTCTTCTTCACCTGTCTATCACCTACCACACCTTCCCACTCTGAACCTGTTTTGGTGACTAAATGGCATTACGATAGGGCAGACTGGGAGGGTCTTCAAGGTTTCTTTATTGATATTCCCTGGACCTCTTTCTTTTCTAATGATGCACACTCCACCTTGAGCCAAATACAAGATTTTGTAAAAATTGGAATGGAAACTTTTATTCCTCATCAAAAGTACAGTAAAAGATCTAATTCACCTAAATGGTTTGACCATAATTGTGCTAGAGTAACTGAACAAAAAGCAATAGCCTACAATGCATACACAAGATCAAAAACACATGAGGCCTTTAATTACTTTAGAAACATCAGAAATCATGCCAAAACTGTATTAAACCTAACTAAATCAAACTTTCTCCACAAGCAGGCAAATAAACTTCTAAATAATCCAAATGATAACAAAATATTTTGGTCTACTCTTAACTCATTCAAATCCAACTTCACTACTGCTTCATCCATTCCACCATTAAAATCTCCGACTGGCAATCTTGTAAGTGACCCACGAGGTAAAGCTAACCTTCTTGCGGATATTTTCTCCACCAACTCAACCTTAGATGAAATAAATCAAGATGTCCGTGTACTTAATTTTAATTCGCCTGAAATTCCCTCACTTAAGATCCACACCAGACATGTCAAAATTATTTTGCAGAATCTCTCAGTAGATAAGGCTCCTGGTCCAGATGAAATTACTCCAATAGTACTTAAGAATTGCTCCTTGGTGCTCGCTCCTGTATTGGCAAAAAATTTCCGTCTGTGTACTCATACCTCATGCTTCCCAGTACCCTGGAAAGAAGCAAACATCCATCCAGTTCCTAAAAAAGGTGCCTCTTCAGATCCATCAAACTACAGACCAATAGCTATAACTTCCACTCTTGGTAAAGTCTTTGAAATTATATTAAATAATCACATAATTAAGCATCTTGAGAATAATAAATTAATCAGTGATAGGCAATATGGTTTTAGACGATGTCGATCAACTGCAGACATTCTTTGCCTTCTTACGCATCAAATCAACCAAGCTAGAGACCAACATGGTGAAACACATACAATAGCACTGGATATATCAAAGGCATTTGATAGAGTCTGGCATCAATCCTTATTGTCGAAGATGTCACACTACGGCCTTGCATCATTAGTTCCACTAATTTCTTCTTATCTTCATAACAGAAAAATATGTGTAATGGTAGATGGCCTTTATTCTCAATTTCACTCAATAAATGCTGGTGTTCACCAGGGGTCAGTTTTGGCCCCAACTCTGTTCCTCATTCATATCAATGATTTCATATCTACCACTCATAATCCAATACATTCCTACGCAGATGACTCAACACTCCACAGTTCCTTCACATTTACCAATTCTTTCACCCAACCCGATCTTATAAATTCAAAAATAAACACTGCAATTTCTCTGAACCAGGACCTTTCTAGAATTAATGAATGGGGACAAAAGAATCTAGTTTCCTTTAATGCACAGAAAACCAAGTACATTCAATTTTCTAACCGACAGAATCTCACTGACTCCCATATATTTTTTAATTATGTAAATATTCCCACTTCCCCTAGTATTGACATTCTCGGTGTAACATTAACTACTAACTTGAGCTGGACACATTATGTTAGAAGCATTGCTAAGACTGCCTCTAAAAAACTGGGGCTCCTGTACAGAGTTCGAGAATTCTTCACTGACGAGCAGTTGGCCGTAATATATAAAAGTCATGTGCGTTCTCAGATGGATTACTGTTCACCTCTGTAGGGTGGAAGTGGAGTGGTTGCATTGAGGCAGTTGGACAAAATTCAAAATAAAGCTATTAGATTAATCAATAACCCTGCAATCACACAGGACCTTCCTACATTATCCATACGAAGAAACTTGCATTTATTGCATTATTCTACAGATATTTTCACAGCAATTGTTCCGAGGAACTTGCTTCAATTGTGCCGCCTCTCCACATCTTTCCCCGTAGAACTAGGGCAGCTGAGAGCGCCCATGAATTTACACTTTCTCCTCCACAATGCAGAACTTCTGCTTATCAGAATTAATTTATCCCCAGAGCTACTACTCTTTGGAATTCACTTCCCTCGAATTGCTTTCCACAAACTTACAATCTACAAATGTTTAAATCCAGTTGTTACACACATTTTATGAATGGAGGATGCCTTTAGGCACATGGACCTTTTTGTTTTATGAGTTTTTCCTTCCTCCGTTCATTGTCTCTTAAAAAAAAAAAAAAAAAAAAAAAAAAGCGTAGTAGGGAAGGTATACAGTAGGGTAGTGATTGAGAGAGTGAGAGTGAGGACGGAGAAATGGATAGAAGATGAGCAGGGAGGTTTTAGGAAGGGAAGAGGATGTGTAGATCAGATTTTTACCCTGAATTGTGTTGTGGAGAAATATCTGGAGAAGAAACAAAAGGTGTATGTTGCCTTTATGGACTTGGAGAAGGCCTATGACAGAGTGGATAGAGAAGGTTTGTGGAAAGTACTTAGAATATATGGAGTAGATGGCAAGTTGCTGAAAGCAGTGAAGAGCATGTATGAGGGTGCAAAGGCGGCAGTATGTGTGGAGAGTGAGCAGAGCGAGTTCTTTGACCTGAATGTTTGTTTGAAACAGGGGTGTGTGATGTCCCCGTGGTTGTTTACTGTATATATGGATGGAGTCATGAAAGAAATTCTATCAAGAGCAGTGGATGTTGGTGTATCGCTGAAAAGGGAGGGAATTGAGTGGAAGCTACCTATACTGCTGTTTGAGGATGATACAGTTCTGATGAGCGATAATGAATGGGAGTTGCAGGGTCTGGTAAATGAGTTTGGAACAGTTTGCGAAAAACGGAATCTGAAGGTAAATGCGGGGAAGAGCAAGGTTATGGTCTTCGAAAGGGGTGAAGTCACAGAGTGTGAGGTGAAGCTGAACGGTCAGGCTATGGAAATCGTCAACTCTTTTAAGTATTTGGGCAATATGTTGAGTAAAGATGGGACTATGGATAAAGAAGTGCGGGAGAGGGTACAACAGGTGAAGAAGGTTGTAGGAATGCTGAAAGCAGTAACAAGAAATAGGGTGGTCAATATGGAAGTGAAAAAGTCCTTGCATGACAGTGTGGTAATCCCGACACTGACTTACAGAAGCGAAGCATGGACGTTGGTTGAGAGACTCAATTCAATTCAATTCAAATATATTTATTTAGCCTTCAGATATACAATAAGTTCAGAATTTAAATACATGGAAGTCAAATGGCTAAGCCTTATGAGAGAAAACTCTCTTTAAGGCACCTTGATTTAACCCGAATTAATTTACATTTTTACATACATATAATATATACTCTTTCAATTCGCACCCATAAACTTACACTACATAAACATACTCAACACAAAAGTAACTTACACCACATAAACTTACACTACATAAACATACTCAGCACAAAAGTAGCTTACACCACATAAACTTACACTACATAAACATACTCAACACAAAAGTAACTTACACCACATAAACATACTCAACACAAAAGTAACTTACACCACATAAACTTTCACTACATAAACATACTCAACATAAAAGTAACTTACACCACATAAACTTACACTACATAAACATACTCAACACAAAAGTAACATACACCACATAAACATACTCAACACAAAAGTAACTTACACCACATAAACTTACACTACATAAACATACTCAACACAAAAGTAACTTACACCACATAAACATACTCAACACAAAAGTAACTTACACCACATAAACTTACACCACATAAACATACTCAGCACAAAAGTAACTTACACCACATAAACTTACACTACATAAACATACTCAACACAAAAGTAACTTACACCACATAAACATACTCAACACAAAAGTAACTTACACCACATAAACTTTCACTACATAAACATACTCAACATAAAAGTAACTTACACCACATAAACTTACACTACATAAACATACTCAACACAAAAGTAACATACACCACATAAACATACTCAACACAAAAGTAACTTACACCACATAAACTTACACTACATAAACATACTCAACACAAAAGTAACTTACACCACATAAACATACTCAACACAAAAGTAACTTACACCACATAAACTTACACCACATAAACATACTCAACACAAAAGTAACTTACACCACATAAACTTACACCACATAAACATACTCAGCACAAAAGTAACTTTCAATTTGACGGATGTTTTAACCCTTAAAAAGCGGCCCACCACTTAAGTCGAGTTAAATAAAGCTGGACTATGTGGCGGCGCTCGACATAACTCGAGTGGCAATTTCAGCACGTAATGTGGCTGAGAGAGAGAGACAAGTGGTGGCAGGAGACTAGCGAGCGTATGACTGCTCCAGACCACCGCGGCGAACCTACTGACACAAATCTCAGCTCCCTCCTCCCTCTCTCACTCGCTACATACTCAATTATGTACCGAAAGTACCGAATTACCTGCTTTTTGCACTCGCGTTGCACGGTTATTGCAAGAAAACTATCCATCATACAAGGATCGTTATGGTGTCATTCGAAAGCTCTGTTTATGCCCTTTCAGGGATAGATACTTGTTTTACGTTCTGGGTCTTATTTAGGCATGAAAATGATCACGTAAACAGCCCTATTTTGGCTAAAAACACCCCGCTGGGCGGTACACATAAATAAACCGCATAGGCCGCTCGTAAGGTGTTAATATTTACTCAATAAAAATTATTTGAGGGACATCTTAAAACTAGATAGGGAGGGTTTATCCAGAATATGCCGAGGCAGTGCATTCCAGACCTTTACCCCATGATAATGAATCGTTTTTTGAGATTGATTTGATGCCAATGATGGAATTTCTAAATCTCGTGTTTCTTAATGTATATCTTTCATTTAAACGAAGACCAAGAGTGAGAGCAGTGGAAATTAATTACTTAAGAAGTGCGTGCGGAGTTACATGGAGGGATAGACAGACTAATGAGGATGTAAGAAGGAGGTGTGGTGTGGAGGTAGATGTGCTGGAAAGTGTGAAAAGGAACAACTTGAGATGGTTCGGCCATATGGAACGTATGGAAAGCGAGAGAATGACTAAGAGGGTGTACGAGAGCGAGGTGGAGGGACAGAGAGGGAGAGGTAGACCGAAAGAGAGGTGGAAGGATGGAGTGAGGAAGTATATGAACGAAGGCGGTGCTGGTTGGGGGGAGGGGCGTCGACTGACTTGGGACAGAGGTTCATGGGGCGGTTCGTTCGTGGCCACCCCTTCGGGGATCACGGCGTCAGGCAATAGATAGATAGATAGAATGTGGAAAAGAGCGGTGCATACCCATGTGCAGTGTGTAGAAAGGGTGTGGGCGCTAACTCGATATGATGTAGCATCTGTCGATGTTGGGTGCACCATGGGAGTAAGCGCTGTAGTAGAATAAAAGGACCCCTGCCAAAGGATAAGTGAGAACTCGAGAAATTTGAGTGCATAGTTTGCAAAGGCGAGCTTGTGTTAAATGATGATCCTGTGGCTGTGAATTTTGGAAATAAGTCATTGGAGCTGGTGCACAAGTTTTGTTACCTAGGAGATACCATCTCTGCCGGTGGTGGGGCCAAGGCTGCCACTGAAGCTAGAAGTAGATGTGGCTGGTGGAAGTTTATAGAACCACTGCCAATTCTGACCATGAAAAGAATGCATCTCCCCTTGAAGGGAAAGGTGTATGCCTCATGTGATAGAAGTGCAATGACGTATGCCTCAGAATCATGGGCCGTTAAAGTAGAGGATGTCAACAGAATGGAACGTAATGAGATGAGAATGATGAGATAAATGTGTGGGGCCAGGCTGCAGGATAGAATAACAGATGATGAGCTGAGGAGATGTTTATGTATAAAGAATATTAGCGAGGAGATGCGTACACGTAGACTGGGATGGTATGGACAAGTGGAGAGAATGGATGAACAAAATTGGGTGAAAAGATGCAGGTCTGTGATTGTGGAGGGAGCTGCACCAAGGGGTGGACCGAGGAAGACCTGGTATCGGACTATACGTGCCGATCTCAAATCCAAAAAACTTGACAAGTGAAGCAGCCCTTAACAGGGTTACCTGGAACACCGCCATTAGGACAAGAAACTGAAACTGCACGTATGTGTGGAGCACTCAGTCTTAAAATGTTATGTATTTATGTATGTATGACGGAATCAACTTTGTCGCTCTACGCTGCACCGACTCGAGTTTCTCAATCTCCTTGCTCAGATAAGGAGACCAAAATTGCATGCCATATTCAAGATGGGGCCTCACTATGCTTTTAAATAAAGGTACTGTAATGTTCTTATTTTTATAAGTAAAATTTATCTTAATATATCCCAATGCTCGATTAGCCTTGTTCGCAGCTTCTGCACATTGATCTGAGATCTTTAGGTTTCACATATATGAACTCCCAGGTCTTTAACTAATTAGAGAGAGAGAGAGAGAGAGAGAGAGAGAGAGAGAGAGAGAGAGAGAGAGAGAGAGAGAGAGGGGGGGGGGGGTACCCATGATAGCTATAGCCTACATGAAGTACAGTAGATGTGGCAATGTGTGGTAGTGAGATGTCTTGGTATCGAATTTGCTTGGTATCGAGCTGGCAAGGTAATGAAACCAACTGTTTTAGAAAAGGTCTAGTGGTGCTATGCCTTGGTGTACATGTGTCTCATCTTGTTTGGGTGGTGAAAGCACCCAGTGTAGAAGTGTCTAGCATCCATAAATATGGCAGTTATGAGAAATTAATTCGGGTATGTGCATGGACTTTTTTTTTCTTTGTGTATGAAGGAGACAAAAGGCAGGTTGCCTGTAACGAGTGTCTCCCCCAAAGCTGAAAGAGTGACAGGGCCGAATTCAAGGGACGTTGGGGTCGAAATGCCTGGACACACAAAGCCCAAAGCAGTTTAACCCGGCAGCTACGGGGAGACTCTTAAGATCCTAGGCCTAAAATAAAACTTTTAAAAGGCCCCAGTAGCACTTGATTTTTTTTCTCCCTCCATACGTCATGTCACTCCTCCACATCTCCTCCTTCCCCCCCTCCCCCCCTTTAAATTATCACCTATTTTCCCTGTTATTCCCTTATTCATTGGTATATTTTTGTGTAAACATCTCCAAACTGATCCTAGGCTGTGGTCATGTGTGTGTCTATGTGTGGGAAAGAGAGAGAGAGAGAGATACAGGCCTCAGTCACTCTCCAGGCTTCGAGAGAGGAGGGTGTGAGGCCGGCTGGCTCACAATTGTTGAATGAACCACTCGCTAACAATTCGCGATTTTGACCATACAAATGATATTCCCACTTGTTTTATTGTTGTAACATGTTACTTTCTTATATTAAATGTAAAATAGGCGCATATGGATAAGTATTAATTATATTTATGGAAAATTAACGATTTAAGTGAGGAATGCATCTAAATACCTACACACAGGGGTATGGTGTATACTACAGGGGCTGTGCAGCTGAGAGGTTAAGTCATAAGATGAAGGAAACATTGATTGAAGGAGAGAGTTCCAGAGTTCATTTGTTGACTGAGAAAATTGCAATTCTTGGGTTGGAGAGCTGGACAGAATAAGAGTGGGACTGTGTTGAATGGCGGGTGCCTCGCACTCGCCGCAAGGGAGGAGGTATGCACTGAGAGAGCTCTGAAGAACACTGATTGTTGTAATAACGATAGAAGAGTGAAAGAGATGCAACATTGCAGTGTGTAGAAAGAGATTGTAAGGAACTAGCTAGAGGAAGTGAGTTGATGAGACAAAATGCTTTGGACTCTACTCATTCGAGAAGTGAGGTATGTAAGGAGCCTCCCCACACATGCGAACAATACTGAATACAGGGGCACACTGTGCCCCAATACAGAGCAAGAAGCTGTGCGGGGATGAAGAATCACAGAGACAATTGAGCACACCTTGTATTGAGTATTGTTCACATGTGTGGGGAGGTTCCTCTCACACCGCTCTCCTAGACAAAGTTGAAAGGAAGGCCTTTCGTATCATTAACTCCCGTCCACTCACCAACTCTCTGCAATCTCTCTCTCTCCGCCGCAATGTTGCATCTCTCTCGCTATTCTATCGCTACTATAATAATCAGTGTTCCTCAGAGCTATCCCAGTGCATACCACCTCCTTTACGTAGGGCACGTGGTACCCGTCTTTGTAACTCAATCCCACCCCTACTCTGTGCAACTCTCCAACCCAAGAGTGAAACGTTACTCTCAAACTTCTTCTACTACTCAACATCTGAGCTCTGGAAACTCTCTCCCAGAATCAGTCTTTCCCTCTTCCTATGACTTAAATTGCTTCAAACTCCGTGTGTCCAGGCATTTTGGCTCGAACGTCCCTTGATTTTGGCCCTGTCACTCTTTCAACTATGGGGGAGGCACTCGCTATAGGCAGTTATGCCTTTTGCCTCCCTCAATCACATAGAAAAAAAAAAAAAAAAAAAAAAAAAAAAAAACTTTTGGGAAGCTGATTTAGCAAGAGTGGTAATATGATCTTTCCAAGAAAGGTCGGACGAAAAGGATACACCTAGAATATCGAGAGAAGATGAAGGTTGGATTTGTGTATTGTTGAAGAATAGTTGATAGCCTTGTGGAAGATTGTGATGGAGAGATAGAGGCAGAAACTGGGTCTTGGAGGCATTGAAAGTGACCAGATTTTCTCTACCCCAATCAGAAATAATTGATAGATCAGAGGATAGGCGTTCTATGGCCTCATCATGTTTGTTTTGGAGTGCTTGCATGCTGGGTTGATGTGAAAAAACTAGCTGAGTAGTTTAAGGTAGAGTCATCAACATATGAGTGGATAGCACTGGAGATACATTTGAGTAGATCATTAAATAATATTAGAAAGAGAATTGGAGACAGAACATAACCCTGAGGAACACCGGAGTTGATAGGTTGAGGGACTGAGCTATTGCCGTCCACAACTGTAGCTATAGAGCAGTCTGAAAGGAAATTAGAGACAAGGGCTCAGATAGAGGAATAGAAACCGAAGGAGGGTAGTATGGAAATTAGAGATTTGTGCCAGACTCTATTGAAGGCTTTCGATATGTCTACCACAATAGAGAAGTCTCACTAAAGTCCCGAAAGGAAGATGACCAAGAGTTACTAAGATAAGCAATTAGACGATCACCAGTAGAGCAGCCCTTAACTCAGGGACAGCGATCAGACTCTTAAGAGGTTCTACTGGGCAATTGCGGCCAGAATCTTAAGATCCAAGGCATAAATAACACCTTTCAAAACATCCCAGTGGCACTCAAAACAAAGCAATTTGTGATTAGGCAAAATAATTCCCCTCCATTACTTGCTACCACTCCTATACAATTTGATACAAGAATAATTTGAAGGCAAAAATTAAAGGGACGTCTCCCACAAACCAGCATTAAGGACCTAAAAGTAGCAGAGAAGAGGGTAGCTCAAAGATGCTAGCAGGAATGCTTCCCAGAGGAGTACGAGATGATGTCTGGTGGCAAGGGTACTCGCAATAATTTGATAAACCAATTCGGACTTGTCATGAAAGGAGGTTTAATTGTATGAGAAGGTAGACTGAAGTTAGCGGCTCTTCCGGATTCAAAGAAATATTTGATATTACTGTCTTCCAAACACCCTTTCACTACCATGCTCATCGATATGAGCCATTGTGTCTGTTGAAACTACATAGTCAATCACATGGTTGCATATATACAGCAAAAGTGGTGGATTCCTAAGATAAGACAAGCTGTAAAACAAGTGACCAGTAAGTGTATAACGTTTCGTAAAATACAGGGTAATACCTATGCGACAGCCAGAGTACCTCCTCTACCAGATATCAGAACTGGTCCTTGAGATCCCTTTGAGGTCACAGGGTTCAATTATACAGGAGCAATTCCTGTCTGGGACTCAAACAACAACAAGGAATATATGTTATTATTCACAAGCTATTCACATTGAAGTAGTTAATAATATGACCTGTGAAAGTATTATCCATGCATTTTGGAGATTTTGTAGTAGGCAGGGATTTCTGCAGATAATGTTAAGTGACAATGCTACCATATTTGTAGGAGCTTCCAAACACCTAGAAGACATCCAAAGCGACCCTAGTCTTCAGGCTTATCTTACTGAAATCCGTTGTGAATGGTGTTTTATACCAGCGTGTGCACCTTGGTCCGGAGCTGTTTGGGAGAGAGCCATAGGAATTGTGAAGGCAGGGCTGAAAAAGGTACTTGGTCATTCTCTAGTTTCCTTTGAGGAACTAACAACTATCTTATTGGAGCTCGAGGCTACCGTGAATGATCGCCCCTTAACATATGTCTCAGGTGATCTGGAGGATCCTAGTCCTATTACTCTGTCCATGCTGGTTAAGAGTCGTAGACTTCATGACTTCCTAAGGATGTGGTTCAGTTTGATGAGATGCAGGATCCTAGTTACAATGGTAAAGCCTTAATACATACCAGGAATAATGACATCAATAAATTAATCTGGGACCTATGGAAGCATTGGTGTAGTGAATATTTGGTATCATTAAGAGAAGCATATAAAACAAAAAAGGGGCTCATAAAAAAAAAAAAAACGGTTTGACCACTCGACCTATCGTCAAATTGTATCCACTGGAACAGGATGTCGAAATGCATTTGACTCCTCCGTTGGTGAGTGGTGGCTCTCGCGACCACACTCCTGCTTCGACAGCGGTCACTACACCATCCGCCGGTAATAATCCTGTTAGACAACTCCCTCTGCGCTGAGCCGCTGTTAGTTCTTCATAGTATTGGAGATCTAACATCGCTGCGGGATTACTGTGATAGTATATATATTGGTGGCGGGAAGGTGTCGAGACTCGTAAATACCTTGCCAATCTAGGATAAGTAGACATAAGTTTGAAATAGGCCCCAGTATTAGCTTAAGCCTACATATCTTTATTTAAGGTATGTACAATTTCGTAAAAAGTTTCGATTGGTTATTAATTACTACAAATATATCGGGTTATTATAATTAATCTGGAATACGTATGTAGGTAAAGGACACATTAATGAATAGGATATTAATTATCATTGCACATGCATCAATTCAAACAGTGTGGCTCCAGACCACAATTTTTCAGACTCACTTTGAAGACGCTTTTGATAAAATCTACTTCCCATCGCTCATCTAATCACTGTATTCTAACTAAGTCAACCTAAATCTATTTCTCTTAGTGTCCACTATATAGCTTCTAACTATCCCTACAACTATCTTTGAGCTATCTACCTCACTCTACAACATTTAAAGTAAGTAATTTATAGGTTCCCTGTAAACTTTAACTCTATTTTACTCCAGGAACTTATACTGGGAGTCCTAGCGAATGCCAGGCTGGATGTTTGCGGAATGACTGAGACAAAAATAATGGAAGGGTACATGCGTAAAAGAATTGGAGTGTGGAATGAGAGTGTGTTGAAGTGAATGAGAATGAGAGAGTGAATGAATATGTGTGTTTGTTTGTAAGTTACAAGTGTAAGGAACGTGTAAGGGAGTATGGTTCTGTGGGTGCAAGGATTGTGTGGATGAGAATGAAAGTGGGAATACAAACATGGGTGGTTGTGTGTGTGTATGCGCCTACAGAAGATAAAGCAGAAAGAGTGAAAGAGTAGTTTTGGTAAGTGTTAAGGCATGCCTAAATAAGTTTAGTAAGAGAAAAATATTTCTGATTGGTTAATTGAATGGGAAGGTAGGTGATAAGAAAGTAAATGGGGTGGTAGGAGGGTGGGGTGTACCGTCAGAGGTAGAGGGAAATGGCAGTGCACTTGTGGACGTATGTGTGGAGAGGAGGCTGTTGATAGCCAACACTCCTTCCGACACAGAATGATACACAGGTACACATGGAAAGTTGAGTGGAGGAAGGAGGGAGTGACAGTGAAACGAAAGGCACTAATTGACTATGCATGTATAGATGAATGAATGAGGAAATCACTGGTAGATGCTAGTGTATATAGGCGCATTGGGGGGGGGGGGGGGAGTCTGACCATTATGTAGTAGTAGCTAAAATTAGGATAGAAGTGGGTGAAGAGGGCTAGAATAGGTCAGGAAGGAGGTGGAGTGGTGAAGAGGGTGGAAAGGTTACAGGAGAAGGAATTCAAAGAAGACTTCAAGAGAGCAGTAGAAAGACGACTAGGTAGGGTTACCTTGTAGAGAATGGAGGAAGTGGAAGAGGTTAGCAGAGTGTTTGTGGTAAACTATCAATGGAAGTTAAATATTACTAAGCTATAATGAATCAAATAAATAAATCTAAATGAAAACTACTCCATATCTAAATTGAATTCAATCTGAAACAAGCTAAGTTATATCCAAAGGTCTCACATAATAAATGTATATATAGGGTAAGGTTATAAGGGTTAATATTAGCCAGGAATTAACTCACCAATAGTTCCACGTGGCAATGAGGCAAGGGAGAACGTTTTACCCAATATGGCGGTGGACAATGGGGAACGAGACTTCGGTCCCGAGACACGAGTCAAGTTAAAGAAAGAATAAATGATTACATGGGAATGGACATGAATATTATGATTATCTGTCAGTCAGTCATGGCGTCGATGAGAGCGTCGTGATGGTGTAGCTGTGTGTATTGCTGTATGTGTATTGTGATTAGAGGCACAAAAGCACGATCAACTGAGGGCGGAAAATTAGATGTTAACTGGTTGGTGTTCGTGAAGGCTCTGCCCTTCCTCGAAGGCACACCTTGCTGCCTTGGCAAAACGCCAGGAACCCAAATTATCGTACCGCATCTAGGTTGCTCTATACGATAAATTATATTAATATATACGATAAATTCATATATACTACATAAGACCATGGCAATATTGCTTAATAGCATATTAGGCCTTTTATAACTTAACTTATTTACAATCTTATAATATACGATCTACTCGTCCTACGTCGTGCTGTAGGAGCGATCGTGACATCACAGAGACACACGAGATCACAAAAGAGTCATAGCCTATCGTATAATTTTACGATACACTCCCCCCACAAAAAAAGACCTGAACCCCACCTTAAACCTAAAGTTGCCCAGTGGCTATCTTCTGACGCCACAAGTCGACGGCGCCAGCAGCAGCGCGTCTGGGACGCGTCCCGGTCCGAGAATGATCACCATCAGTAAGAGGTGAGTCGTTCGTTTGAGAATCCTCGGACCCAGCAATAACAGGTGGAGCATCAGATTGCAATGCGGAATCGAGCTCCAAAGCGTACAAACGTGCGATAGGACGAACAGTAGTTCCAGTGGCTGTCTTCAATAGCGCCACCTGCTCTACAGAGTCTGCCCCCTTGTATACCTCCAACACGTGGCCCAATTTCCAGTATAAACGAGGACTATCTTCTTTAATTAAAACAACTTCACCAACTGTAGGTGCCGTTGGTCTACCAGAGGGAGTAATACTCCTTTCCCTCAATGCTAGCAGATATTCACTAATCCACCGTTTCCTAAAATCCTCGATTATCCTGGATATATACTGGTATCTCTTAGACACCGAAACCTCAGAGTACAACGAGGGATCCTCTAACTCTACTATGGACTGAAAATCAGATGGAAACGCAGTCAATGGTTTTCCATATAGCAAGTGAGCTGGCGTTCATGGTAGTGGTTCTTGCAGGTCGGTGTACACATATGTAAGCGGGCGATCATTCACGACTGCCTCTATCTCTGTGAGGACTGTCGTCAACTCACTCTTCTTTAATAGAGCACGTCCTACAACCGCTCTGAGTCCTGAATTTACTATGCCGACACATCGTTCCCACATTCCACCAAACCAAGGTGCCTTAACTGGAATGAACCTCCATTCGCACTTCTTCTCTCCCAAAAAAGTGATGATAGTAGGATCACTACTCATATCCTTTAGATATTTTGATGCTTGGACATAAGTGGGAGCATTGTCGCTAAGAATGAGTTGAGGGAATGAACGACGGGCACAAAACCGTCTAAACGTCAGCATAAATTCTTCGCTAGACATATTATCACATAGTTCTAGGTGTACCGCTCGAGACGTCGCACAGGTAAACAATAATATATAAACCTTCTCATGCTCCCTCGTCTTCAATGCCCCTGTGTAATCTAATCCTACCGCTTGGAAAGGTTCTACGTGCTTTACACGGCATTCAGGTAGAGGTGGAGCTGGTCCAGTTGCATATGGTTTACCCTTTAGTCTCTGGCATATTACACACTTTCTTACTACGCGTCGAGCTACTTGTCGAACTCTGGGTATCCACCATGTGAGACGTAAATTTGATATAATATGACATACCCCGTAGTGTTTTACTTCCCCATGTGCACGTATGATCAATAGATCAGTAACGTGATGTCTTGTTGGCATAAGTATAGGGCGGTTTGTGCTGTCTGGTACACCCGACCACTTCAGGCGACCCTCACACCTGATGAGGCAATTGTCTAGGTGCAACCTTAGTTGATGCACTATATTAGGCATTAATGTCTTATTCAAGCTTTTCAAGGATTCTAATTCATTGGAAAAGGTTTCTACTTGAACCCATTTGATCAAAGTTACTTCAGCTGCTTTAAATTCACGAGCATCAATGTTGTGACCCCTGTTGCAGAGTTGGCCCGTTACATTAAGCTTGAGATTGGATACATATCGCAATACCCAAGCTACAACTCTGACTAGTTTATTATAGTCATCGAATCTTGCCCACTTTATGATAGGACCCGGTGGCTCATTTGGTTGGGCTGTAACTGCCACTGTTTCCAGTGGCAGAGGTCCCTCACCAACAGCATGCCAAATCGTCCATTCACTTTCATGGAGCAGCCACTTTGGACCATGCCACCACAATTCGGACTTCACTAGCTGGCTAGCCGTTATACCCCTAGTTATGAGATCACTAGGGTTTTCTTTTGTATTTACATAATGATAAGCAACGTCTGGCAAAAGGGCTCTAATCTCATCTACCCTATTCCGCACATAAACTGGCAGAGACTTCTTGCTATGTATCCAGTTGAGTGCGACCTGACTATTGCACCATACGTGAACGATTTCAATATTTAATTCGCTCTCGTATGCTGCGCGTACATGTTGCACCAGACGTGCTAATAGCAGCATGGCAGTCAATTCCATTTTAGGGATAGTTACCTTTTTAACCGGGGCTACCTTGGCCCGGGCTGTAACTAAATGTGCCCCAAATGAAGTAACGACATATCTGGCTACCCCGTATGCCGTGGCGCTAGCATCGCAAAACATGTGTAACGTAACGTCACCGAACGCCGCCACTTTACGAGGTATAGGTTTAGTACATAGGATGGCATACTCATTCAACAACAATGTCCCTTGGTCATTCAGGTCCTCGGGCAAACTGTCATCCCATCCTATTTTACGTCTCCAAACTTCCTGCATTAGAATCATAGCTCTTATGGTAACGGGTAATGCTAGACCCAAAGGATAAAAAAATTGCGCAACTTTGCTCAACAGACTTCTTTTGGTGTGCGCTCCTGTCTGCTGAGCAAAAGACCTTGTTTGAAAAGTTAGTATGTCATGTTTAGGTTGCCAGATCATCCCCAAATTTCTGGACTTTTCCTGGTTAAGAGATACCGTACCGTCCACAAACTCTGTAGATCTTCACTATTAGTAACCCACTCGCGGAGAAATAGATGTGCATCCGCAAACAATCTGCGTGCTTGCCAGTATGTATATAACAAATCATCCTGACTATCGCTAGAACCCTGCAAATTGTCAATATATAATCCGCGAGATAGTTTACTTGTGTCCTCATGAGTGTCAGCTAGATGTTTTCTGATTGTGGCATTTAACAAAAACTATGAGCACGTGGCCCCAAAGAGTACAACCCGAAAACGGTATATTATGATTGGATTTTCAAAGTCGCTAATGTCGCTGAACCAAAAGAAAGCAGGTTACATCTCTATCTTCCTCCTTTAGCTTGACCATCAAGAATGCTTTCTCGATGTCACTGGTATAGGCGTACTTCGCCAGCCTAAACCGCAATAGATGTTGGGACAGGTCCAACACCATGGACGGACCTGTCAACAGGCAGTCATTTAGGCTGGGTTGTTGACCTTGGTGGGCAGAGCAGTCATACACCACCCGTATTGGTGTGGTGACGGTCTTTCCTTACCCCATGATGGGCCAGATAGTGAGCCCTACCCTTCTTAAACAGTTCCTTGACATCGACTCTCTCAATAAAGCCCCTATCTTCATAACTCCGAAATACATCGTCATATGCCTGGCGCGTGCTCGGTTCGTTAGACAATTTACGCTGTACTGCGCGCAAGCGACCTAATGCCAAACCATAGTTGGTAGGCAGGCTTATCTCACTGTTCTTCCAGGGTAAACTAACTTTATATTGCTTGTCTGAGGCACAGTAGCACACAGACTCGTCAAACCTTTGTAGCGCAACTTCCGAGTCATAATCAGTCTCCATAGGATTAATGCCTATGTGATCCAATCTCCACAGTCATTCCAGGTCGAACTCGGCAGCCATCTTAGGGTCACTAGGTTGGGAATCCTCCCTTCCCAACTCCTCTGCCGCGGTTACATTGACTCTATATATCGAGACCGTGTCGACCAGGACCTTTGACTGTGTAGTATGCACCTTTCCGCTCATGCAATATCCAAATTTAGTGGGGATTAAAATTACACCACACATCTTTTTAAATCCAGGGTATACTACATCATAATAATGATCCACACCAAGTAGAACATGCACCTCACTCTGATTTCCCATGGGATCTGACAAGTTAACCCCTATGCTACGTAATGCGTGTTCCACCTTCTTCACACCTACAGATACATATTCTGGTAGGGTGTCTACTACGATACAGGTCATAAAGTACCGGTTTTTACGGTAGAAATATGAAATCTCCGCTATCTCGTAGTCTTGCTTATCAGTAACCCCTGTGAAGCCCTGTAATCGAAGAGTCTCAGCCCCTACGATTCGGTGCTTCAGTCCCACTAGTACGGACCTCTTTATAAAGGAACGTTGAGACCCTTGATCTAGAAGTACCCGACAAACTTTGTTACTGTCATTACCTTCCATGGGAATCTGTATTGTGGGCAATATAGTGGTGTCTTGCGTGCTACCTAGAGTGTCACAGTTGTAGTACCCTCTGTTTTGACGTCTTTGACTTTATCTGCTGTAGGACACAACTTATCAAAGTGATGTCCTTTACAGTGGCGACAGGGCCTTAAATATGTAGCAGTACATTGTCCCTGCTTACCATGTTCCCCACTTAGACAACCCACACATAGCTTCAATCTTTTCGCCTGTGCTAGTTTTGTCTCATTTGTTGGGTATTTTACGCAGAAACTCCATTTATGTTTGTTGTTACATAGCTTACATAGAATCTGACCAGGTTTCTTATACGTACCCTCTTTCTTTTCTTTAGTCCCCACTGTCATGCTTACTGTTCCCCTCTTCTCCACATTCTCACTCCCTCCCGACACATACATTCTCCCTTTGTTCAACTGTAGATTATTGATTTCCTTACTGAACTGAGTTTTGAACTCCCCCAGCTCAAATGATCTTACCTTATCCAGTATTGCCATAGGAGGCTTCTGACGCAAGATAATGACTATCATTTCCTGCGTGGTAAGCCCTAGGGTGTCTAGTGATTGAGTATGGCACTCAATCTTTGCCCTGAAGTTTGTCAACTCATCAACCTTATACTGTGGTTCTGCGAGCCTTAACAAGGCAACGACATGGGCCATCTTCAACTGCTCTTTATCCCCGTATGTGGACTCTAACAAGTGTACCGCTTCAAGATAACTACCACCCACTACTGCAAAACCCTCTATTAAATGTAAGGCCTCTCCTTCCATTTGTCCCTTCAGATAGTGAAACTTGCGGACATTATCCAAAGAGGATTCATGAACCGTAGACCGAAATACGTCCCAAAAAGCTAATCACTCAGTTAACTTGCCCCCAAATGTAGGAAGATTGAGCTTTGGAAGGTGTACAGTATGTTTTGGGTCAGCCCTTCTATGGGCCTCATTATCGCCTCACTCCCTTCTTACTCGCGACAGCACGCTGTAATAGGTACTTCGCTCTAAAGACAGGTTCGTCATAGAGGGCGCGATTATCACACTCTGTAACTATCTCTTCCTCCTCTGTCATGTCAGCCACAATCACCTCACTCAGAGCCATAATACGACCGGGGGTAGCCTGGACGTTTTCTAATCTAGCCTCCAATTCCTCTAGTTCAGCAGTAGTGATGAAAGTATTGACGTCCACAATTAGCCTATTTAATACTCCCCGAAGTCCCGCCCTTTGATCTTTAGGGGCTTTGATCAGCACCCCACTAGACGGTGCCTCTTTATTGTCTTTATTCATTTTGCATGTGAGCCTATAGGCTATGTATCTAAATGTTACGTTACAAAGACAACGGCCAAATAATAGTCTAATTAAGAGACGCCGACCGGCGGACTTCTATGTTATGGAGAAAAAATAGTACACTAAATAGCAATACCTACTAATGAATCATATTGAACAAGAACAAATGTTAGGTCAGGTCATAATTATGTCACAGGAAGTCTGAAACGGAAAAGAAAATTATTGGGGAAAGATGATGGGTGGGATGCAGGACTTAGGCAGGCGCAACAATGCGACCATGCATTCCGGCTCTAACCATCGCTTGGCTAGCCTTGCCAGTTTATCATAGAGTTGTTCCTGCATCCTGTTATATGTCCCCCTTGCTCACTGCCTTAAAAATCCCTTACTGGTAGCTAATTCCCGAGGTCTGGGCACCAATATGGTAAACTATCAATGGAAGTTAAGTGTTACTAAGCTATAATGAATCAAATAAATAAATCTAAATTAAAACTACTCCATATCTAAATTGAATTCAATCTGAAACAAGCTAATTTATATCCAAAGGTCTCACATAATAAATTTATATATAGGGTAAGGTTATAAGGGTTAATATTAGCCAGGAATGAACTCACCAATAGTTCCACGTGGCAATGAGGCAAGGGAGAACGTTTTACCCAATATGGCGGTGGACAATGGGGAACGAGACTTCAGTCCCGAGACATGAGTCAAGTTAAAGAAAGAATAAATGATTACATGGGAATGGACATGAATATTATGATTATCTGTCAGTCAGTCATGGCGTCGATGAGAGCGTCGTGATGGTGTAGCTGTGTGTATTGCTGTATGAGTATTGTGATTAGAGGCACAAAAGCACGATCAACTGAGGGCGGAAAATTAGATGTTAACTGGTTGGTGTTCGTGAAGGCTCTGCCCTTCCTCGAAGGCACACCTTGCTCCCTTGGCAAAACGCCAGGAACCCAAATTATCGTACCGCATCTAGGTTACTCTTTACGATAAATTATATTAATATATACGATAAATTCATATATACTACATAAGACCATGGCAATATTGCTTAATAGCATATTAGGCCTTTTATAACTTAACTTATTTACAATCTTATAATATACGATCTACTCGTCCTACGTTGTGCTGTAGGAGTGATCGTGACGTCACAGAGACACACGAGATCACAAAAGAATCATAGTCTATCGTATAATTTTACGATAGTGTTTAAGGAAGAGATGTGTGCAGCATGTGAGGAGGGTATGTGGAGTTATGAGAAGAGGGAGAGGAGTGAAAGGAACATCATGGTAGATAGAACAGATGAAACTAGCAATTGAAGAGAAAAATAAAGCATATACAGTAGAGAGTAGTTGGGTAGTAGAGGGAATGAAGATTTGGAGAGACAGAAAAGGGAAAGGTACTTGGAGAAAAAGAGAGTGGTGAAGAGAGTAGTAAGGGAAGTAAAAGAAAAGTAGACGAACAATTTCAAAACAATTTAATTATAAAGTGGAGGAAGTGTAAGAAATTGTTCTGCAACGAGGTAAAAACAAGGTAGGAAGGGTGGCAAGGGAAGTAGTAAGGGAGTGAGCAAATATGAATAGGCGAGTGCTAGTAGAGAAGCAAGAGAGATTCAAGAGATGGAGGAAGCATTTCAATAAATTGTTGAACGCAGGGAATTAAACGCCGAAAAACATAGTTGGATGGAGCATGGGAGGGAGAAGAAGAAAAGTTGTGAAGCAGGAGGTGGGGATCAGGAGGTCAGAAGTGTGTAAGGTCTTGAAAAGAGTGAAGATGGGAAAAGCATCAGGAATAGATGGAGTGTGTGAGGAGATGCTGAGGTATGGTGGTGACGAAGTGATTGAATGGGTATGGTAATTTATAGACTAGCATGGGAGAAGGGAAGTGTGACTGAAGACTGGAAGACAGGCATATTATTGTTCCCTTGTATATGGGTAAAGGGGAGAGATGAGTGTATGGTAATCACAGGGGGATATGTCTCCTAAGCATAGTAGGGAAGATGTACAGTAGAATAGTGAGTGTGAGAGTGAGAACGGAGACATGGGTATGTGAGGAGCAGGGCGGGATTTAGGAAAGGAAGAGGGTATTTAGACCAGATTTTCTTTATGAAATGTGTTGCTGAGAAATATCTGGAGAAGGGACTAAAGTTGCATGCTGCCTTTTTTTACTTGGAAAAAACCTATGACAGAATTGATAAAGAAGGTTTATGGAAAACATTGAGAATATACAGAGTAGCTGGTAAATTGCTGAAAGCGATAGAGGGCATGTATGAGGGTGCAAAGGGAGCAGTGCGTGTGGAGAATGACCAGAGCGAGTTCTTTGATCTGCATTTAGGGTTAAAGGAATCGTGTGTGATGTCCCCACAGTTGTTCAATATTTATATGGATGGAGTCATGATAGAAATTCAAGGAATAGCAGTGGATGTTGGTGTACCCCTGATAAGGAAAGGAAATGAGTGGTAGTTGCCTGTACTCCTGTTTGCTGACGATACAGCTCTGATGAGTGATAATGGGTGGGAGTTACAGGGTCTGGTAAATATGTTTGGAGCCGTGTGTGAGAAAAGGAACCTGAAAGTAAGTACGGGGAAGAGTAAGAGTCTTTGAAAGGGGTGCAGTCACAGAGTGTGAAGTGAGGTTGAATGGTCAAGTTAAGGAGAATGTCAGCCCATTTAAGTATTTGGGTAGTGTGAGAGGGTTGTAGGGACAGTGAAAGCAGTGACAAGGAATAGGGTCGTGAGCATGGAAGTAAAAATTTCATTGCATGATAGTATGGTAATCCCGATATTGATGTACGGAAGTGAAGCATGGACGTTGTTAGAGAAGCACAAATCAAGAGTGAGAGGGGTGGAAATTATTTACTTGAGAAGTGCATGTCGAGTTACAGGGAGGGATAGACAGACGAATGAGGAAGTAAGAGAGAGGTGTGGTGTAGATGTGGATGTGCCAGAAATTGTGAAATGGAACACCTTCAGATGATTCAGCCATGTGGAACATATATGAAGCCAGAAAATGACTAAAAAGAGTGTACAAGAGTGAGGTGGAGGAACAGAGAGGGAGATGCAGACTGAGAGTGAGGTGGAAGGATGGAGTTGAGAGGTATATAAGAGAAAGCGGTGTCGGTTGACAAGGGGACAGAGGTGGTTGGGGGCAATTCATTCGTGGTCACACCTTCGGGGATCATGGCGTCTTGCAATAGATAGATAGATAGATAGATGATAGATTATTTGGGACACTTTAATTACCCTTTTCAAACCTATAATTTTTAAGAGTGTAGGGGGATCTCTAACAATTAAATTATGATTATTCAATGTCCATTGACAGATTTCAGCCCTTTTGATACCTAGAAACCCTTCCCATACTAAATCAATTGCGTGCAGTGTAAACCAAAACACAAGTACAGTAAGAAGAGGAATTTTTGGACCCCCTCCAGCTCTTGCTTAGCCCCATTAATTTTTACTTTATAGACGTTTGCCCGATTAGTTTGGCGACTTTAAGTTCCTTCGCCTCATTCCTTTGTCAATATTTAGACCTTTTGTGCTATTTAGGTGTCGAATTAGTTTGGCGACTTTAAGTTCCTTCGCCTCATTCCTTTGTCAATATTTAGACCTTTTGTGCTATTTAGGTGTCGAATTAGTTTGGCGACTTTAAGTTCCTTCGCCTCATTCCTTTGTCAATATTTAGACCTTTTGTGCTATTTAGGTGTCGAATTAGTTTGGCGACTTTAAGTTCCTTCGCCTCATTCCTTTGTCAATATTTAGACCTTTTGTGCTATTTAGGTGTCGAATTAGTTTGGCGACTTTAAGTTCCTTCGCCTCATTCCTTTGTCAATATTTAGACCTTTTGTGCTATTTAGGTGACGAATTAGTTTGGCGACTTTAAGTTCCTTCGCCTCATTCCTTTGTCAATATTTAGACCTTTTGTGCTATTTAGGTGTCGAATTAGTTTGGCGACTTTAAGTTCCTTCGCCTCATTCCTTTGTCAATATTTAGACCTTTTGTGCTATTTAGGTGTCGAATTAGTTTGGCGACTTAAAGTTCCTTCGCCTCATTCCTTTGTCAATATTTAGACCTTTTGTGCTATTTAGGTGTCGAATGTTTGCCTGGCGAGTGGTAGCTAACCTGAAATTTTGCATTAATTGGCCTTTGGCCAGGAAATTTTTCTACCGATAAATGTACAAATGTATCTCAATGTCGGATATTGGGGTTATTTTCTTAAGCTTGATAGAGGTCTAGGGAGCAAACTAAAAAACAAAAAAACATATACGGTGTATATATATATATATATATGTATAGTATGACACCATCTTATATAACCCTTTCACGTTATGACCATGACACATTTTTACGCATTGGTGTAGAGTCTAGACGATAATTTATAATATTGATTAGAGAGGACCTATGGGAATGAGAAAGTTTATTGTTATCTCAATTAACCCTCGGGCACTCACAATTTCACAAATCCTTCCCAAGGTTGATAAAATCGTCTACTGATAGCCAGAATAAATGCAAGAAGTCCTCGTCAACAGACGTGTGCACTTTAGATTCCTAGAGACCCTTCCCAAACCAGATAAGCCTGCCTAATGTGAATCAGAATAATATGGATAATTATGACTCCATCGTGTTAATCCTTTAAGTAATGTGGATCTTATTTTATGCTTGGTAACACTAAACGATTTTATATAACTTAGGAAGGACCTGTGGGAGTCAAAAGGGTAAAACACTGTGTCAATTATCCCATTGACTTCCATACATCCTTCCTAATGTACTTTATTTAGCAGGTTCCTTCTTTAATGGAAGAGCTATCCTTGATGGGTGATTCTGAGCCGGTAACCCTAAGTTGCCTAGTTCAAATCCCGATGTGTCAATGGGAAGATAATTATTAGGGAGATACGTGGCGGATTGGAGCCCGCGTGAAGGGCGTGTAGTGTACATACCCCGCATGTATGAGGCCGTGAGTTCGATCCTCGTTGGTTGAATGTCTTTAGCACTCTTCCCGTAGCCTCCCAACCCCTCTCAGTAATGACATCAGAGGTGCAGTAGACCAGGGTCGCATTTGCAATATGAATGCTTGCACCTGTTCTGAATGATCGAGCTGATTACACTGGAAACAGAAAACACAACCAAAGCCACTCTAACAGTACAGTAGCATTCAACATACAATTCATACTCTACACTTGTACACACAACAAGTTATTTAGAGCTGCAGTTACAGACTAAAAGAGTTTCTTCCAGGAATCTTCTGTGAAAGTCAGTCTCGGATTCGAACAGAAAAATGTTTATGTCTAATGTCTATGTTTAATCTATACACAATTATCTAATTATTCCCAAACCGATATTATAAAATGTGTCTTCGAGTTTATTCGACTTAGTATGGATCCATGATGGTCAGAGGCATAATTGAGATGGCTTTTTAAGCTCCTTATATTCCTAGATGTCCTCCCTCAACTTCATAACATCGTCTTAAAATAGTCAGAATAAAGTTAAGAATTGCGTCATCAAATATTGAAGGGGTTAAAGGGGTAGAAAATGGAGGTGTGATGCCGGCTATGACAGGGGGTTTAAGGGGGGGATTGGGGGGGGGAGGGGGAGGGTATAGGGGTAATGGTGTGGAAGGGCTGGTTGAGTGAGTGGCTTCCTGAGTTCATCCTGTCACCAGATCATCAGGCGTCCTCTACGGTCTTTCGTAGTCAATGAACTATATTGTATTGTGGTAATCTTTCTGTCGTTGTTTGAAGTTCACCATTTGCCGGATTATCAGGCGTCCTCTACGCTCCTTTAGCATTCGATGATCTTTATTGTAGTGTGGTAATATTTCTATGTGTTGCATCTGCTGGGAAATGATGAGAAGATTATTAGCGCTCGCTCGTGTCACTCTTGTTGTTCTTCTTCTGCTTGTTGGACTGGATCAGCCGAAAGAGTTGTCAGTAGGGAGAGAGGCTAGGAAAAAGAAGGGTTTGGAGTGGCTAGGTGATTGACAGCATTGCTTTGCAATTTTTGTTTCCATTCTGTTACTGGAATAGGCGTAAGGGACCTGTGCGTCTTTAGTGTTGCACACTTTTTTTTCTAGTATTGCGTTTAGGTTTCTAAATTGTTGTTGTTTATACTCTCACAGGACAGACAACACAATTACTAAAATAATATCGTAAGTTCAACTTTTATAAACTCAATATGCCGTTAATATTACTTGAACGGTCTTAATGTCTATAAGTAAAATACCGCTAAGACCTGTGATTATATGTAGCCTTTTCGATAGTGGTAATTTATGGCCATGTTCTGTTAATCTTATGGATATTTAGAGTGTACAGTATTATGTTTTTTCATCCAGTCACGTTTGGAAATTAGAGATATGTGCCAGATTATATTGAAGGCTTTCGGTATGTCTAGCGCAATTTATAAAATTCACCGAAGTGCCGAAAGGAGGATGCACCAAGAGTTAGTAAGATAAGCAAGCAGATCACCAGTAGAGAGACCCTTAAGGAAACCATACTGACGATCTGAAAGTAGATTATGGGAAGATATATGCTTAAGAAAATGTTGATTAACCCCTTATGTACGGTGCCTGTCATATGACGGGCGCCATTTTGAGGCTATTATGAGCCCTAAGAGAGAGGCCAGCTGAGGGAGGGAGCGCAGGAGGGCTTCAACCCCTTGCCACAGGCCGCAGGGACACACTGAGGTCTAAGAGACAGCTCACACACCCATGTGCAGTGTCAGACATAGCAAAAACAGCAAAAAATGCCCCTTTATTACCGATTTTAGCCTTCGTTTGCAAGATCGTTGCAAGATAACCAGATGTTATACAGGGATGATTCAGGTGTCATTGAAAAGCTCTATCATTGTACTTTCACATATATATAATTGTATTACGCTTTGACTCTTGAATATGCTGAATAAGAGCATGAAATGAAGGTAATTTCGGGCAATTATGCCCGCAGTGTGAGTGTTAAGGATAGTTTAAAAAACTTTAGAGATGCAAGAAATGAGAGCAATTGGACGATAGTTGGAGGGTTGAAAGCAGTCATGCTTCTTTGAGACAGGTTGAGTGAGAGCAATTAACTTCCAGCAAGAAGGAAAGACATTAGATGAAAGGCAGAGACAAAAGAGTTTGCCTAGGCAGGGAGGCAGCACGGAAGAATAGTTTTTGAGTACAACAGATGTTTTTTTGGTTATTCCGGCCGACATGCAACTGCTCTCACCGTCTGGTTTTGTTGAATGCAGGTATTTCAAGTGGTGTTATTTTGAGTATGGACAACCTTTAGTACACATACATATGTTTGTGATGCACACGAGAGGCACAATGCAAAGTAAAATAAATATGTATTTTGTAAACAAAAAATTCGTTGTTTTCTTTGCAAACACACTTTGAGAGTATTTGGAGTATATCAACATTGAGTATGAATTGCTTTTTCTATGCACAATTGTTATGGTCATGTAAACACACTCAGGAGACGATCTATGGGCCCGCAAATTACGCCACACACACACACTAATTTTTGTGTCACATTATCTTTACTTATTTATCATTGATATGCACTGGGTTTGTCCTTTATCCCTTACACACACAATCATGATTGTCACAAAGTGTTATAACATTAATTCACTGGTAAATAGTCATATATTTGTAATATTCTTATACACTTACATTTACATGTCCTTTACATGGAGTTTGGGAGGTTTAAGGGGAGTGTGGGTGGTAGTGGCGAGAAGATCGAAGGGTAGGGTACTTGTGGTATGCATGTGGAAGGCATGGGTGACCTAGTTGCGGCGCTACATTTGTTTTCGGCGAGTCCGTATTAAACGGATCTGGCACTAAGCTTTACAATATCCCAGTCCGTATTATTATGGACCTGGCACTCAACGGATTTAGGAACCCATACTAGCAATCAGAAAGTAGATTATGGGAAGATAAATGCTTCAAAATATTTGAATTAATAATAGTTTAAAAAACTTTAGAGATACAAGACATTAGAGCAATTAGACGATAGTTGGAAGGTTGAGAGCGATCACCCTTCTTTAGGACATTTTGAATGAGAGCAAACTTCCAGCAGGATGGAAAGACAATAGAGGAAAGACAGAGACAAGAGAATTTACCTTGGCAGGGAGTCAGCATGGAAGACATTTTTTTGAGTACCACAGGAGGAACACCATCTGGTCCGTACGCTTTCTTAGTATTAAGCTGACACTTTTTAACCAAAGTACACAAACAACACTTATGCAATGACATACTGAGGCAATCAACAACCACACGAACACACCACACGCACGCACTCTTGCACAGAGAGCCGGCCATACAATCTAAGACATCAATCACACTCAAGCTAGCAACCATATCGTAAGTCCGGTTAATTAACACTGCAGTATTTTGGTGACATGTGAAAGCTTACATTTTACCTCCGACGTAGTGTTATACCACTAGTAGGTTTTAGATTGAATTAATGTTGCGTATTTACCATACGTCAAAATTCAATATATAAATGTGATATTTATATATTTCTTAAATATTAACCTAACAAAAATCCGGGTGGATGGGACTCGTCAGCCTTGGTCGGCAACCTGTCTAGGGGAGTAAAACTGATACAAATCCACACTGCTTACCTAAGGGTAAGGCAGGTTAGTGGATGGACTAGCGGCGCCCGCCCGGCAGACACTAGCCGAACACCACTGTAGAAAAATAGTGCTAACATCATAACATGATACACAGAGGGCCTCGGAGTCGGACGGATCCTAAATTGAGTGGTCAATCCTGTAAGTCACTCAGTAAACTGGCTCGGGTTGTCCCTCTTACAGGGAGTAGGTCCGCTTGAGGGCATTCTGTGTATGACCACCCTCATTAAGGGGAGTAAGGCGTCCGGCAATAGATAAATAGATAGATAGATAGATAGATAGATATATTTCTGTAATGCGTGAGAACACTCACTTATTCTTTTAAAACAAATTAAACCATTGTATTTCATATTTGGAAGAAACATATATCAATTTCTATTTCTACCAACTATTACAGATTCAATTCTACTGAAGATGTGCAGTGGAACACGCAACTTCTAGTGAATATATTATAATGACGAATAATATGAATGCTGAAATATTATTTAACACTTAATTCAAATATATAATCATGAACTTTGGAAACCTAGCTAAATATATCATTTGAGTGATGAAATTAAACAAACAGTGAGAGATATTGATAACAAAAACAAGTACAAAGTTAGTGAACAATATATATGCCTTGATCTTTATTTTGTTTTGCCCCAATGAAAACATACTGCCTAATTATACAATATATACTGTATTTATATATACAGGGTGTCCCAGGAGGAAAGGGCATAACTTTGGGAAATGATAAAACAAAATATTCTAAGCCTAAAATGTTCTATAAGACATATTCCAAATATCAACCAGTAAAAAGATATTGCATGTTGAAAATGGCATTTTTTTAAGTATTTCTCCATAAGGGTGGCCTAGCTATCCTAGTACCTACCACACCTCTATCTAACTGCAATTATTTTACTATGTTATTGTAAAGATATTATAATTCTGTAAGTTGCAAAATAATTATAGATATAATAGCTCAATTTGGACCAGTTGGAAACTATCTGACATGGAAGAGTCCATTACAGTGCGGCGGGGGAGGACACTACATACAACCTTCAATATCTTTTTAACGGTTGAGATTTGGACTTTTTGTTATAGAACATTTTAGGCTTAGAATACCTTGTTTTATCATTTCCCAAAGTTATGCCCTTTCCTCCTGGGACACCCTGTATATATATTTTTTTCTATGTGTATATATATATATATATATATATATATATATATATATACATATAAATATATATATATATATATATATATATATATATATAATTATATATATACCACATATATATTGTTATAGCAAGTTTTTGCTGCGGCTCTATCTATCTATCTATTGCCTGACGCCGCGAACACTGAAGGGGTGGCCACGAACTAACAGCCCCTATGCACCTCTGTCCCCGGTCAGTCGACACCCCTCCCCCCAACCAGCACTACCTTCTTTCATATACTTCCTCACTCCATCCTTCCACCTCTCATTCGGTCTACCTCTCCCTCTCTGTCCCTCCACCTCGCTCTCGTACACCCTCTTAGTCATTCTCTCGCTTTCCATACGTTCCTTATGGCCGAACCATCTCAAGTTGTTCCTTTTCACACTTTCCAGCACATCTACCTCCACACCACACCTCCTTCTTACTTCCTCATTAGTCTGTCTATCCCTCCATTTAATTCCGCACGCACTTCTCAAGTAACTCATTTCCACCGCTCTCACTCTTGGTCTAAGTCTCTTCCCGAACGTCCATGCTTCGCTTCCGTAAGTTAGTGTCGGGATTACCACACTGTCATACAAGGACTTCTTCACTTCCATACTGACCACCCTATTTCTTGTTACTGCTTTCAGCGTTCCTACAACCCTCTTCCCCTGTTGTACCCTCTCCCGCACTTCTTCATCCATAGTTCCATCTTTACTCAACACACTGCCTAGATACTTAAAAGAGTTGACGATCTCCATAGCCTGACGTTCAGCTTCACCTCACACTCTGTGACTTCACCCCTTTCGCAGACCATAACCTTGCTCTTCCCCGCATTTACCTTCAAATTCCGTTTTTCGCACACTGTTCCAAACTCATTTACCAGACCCTGCAACTCCCATTCATTATCGCTCATCAGAACTGTATCATCCGCAAACAGCAGTATAGGCAGCTTCCACTCAATTCCCTCCCTTTTCAGCGATACACCAACATCCACTGCTCTTGATAGTATTTCTTTCATGACTCCATCCATATATTCAGTAAACAACCATGGGGACATCACACACCCCTGTTTCAAACCAACATTCAGGTCAAAGAACTCGCTCTGCTCACTCTCCACACGTACTGCCGCTTTTGCACCCTCATACATGCTCTTCACTGCTTTCAGCAACTTGCCATCTACTCCGTATATTGTAAGTACTTTCCACAAACCTTCTCTATCCACTCTGTCATAGGCCTTCTCCAAGTCCATAGAGGCAACATACACTTTTTGTTTCTTCTCCAGATATTTCTCCACAATACAATTCAGGGTAAAAATCTGATCTACACATCCTCTTCCCTTCCTAAAACCTCCCTGCTCGTCGCCTATCCATATCTCCGTTCTCACTCTCACTCTCTCAATCACTACCCTACTGTATACCTTCCCTACTACGCTTAGAAGACATATTCCTCGGTGGTTACCACACACTCCTCTTTCCCCATTGCCCTTATATAGGGGGACTATTATGCCAGTCTTCCAGTCATCGGGTGCACTCCCCTTCTCCCATGTTAGTTTGCACATTTTCCATACCCATTCGATCACTATCTCACCACCATACCTCAACATTTCCCCACACACTCCATCTGTTCCTGGTGCTTTCCCCAACTTCACTCTTTTCATGGCTTCCCACACTTCTGACCTCCTGATCCCCACCTTCTCCTCCACTACGTCTCTTCTTCTCCCTCCCATACCATATCCAGCTATGTTTCTGGCTCTTCATTCCTTACATTTAGCAACTCATTGAAGTACTCCCTCCATCTTTCGACTCTCTCTTGCTTCTCGGCTAGCATTCTCCCATTCTTATCTTTCACACCCTTACTGTTTCCCTTGCTACCTTCCCTAACTTTCTTGACTTCTTTCCTGAACAATTTCTTACTCACCCTCCATTTTACACTCAGCTTCCTCCCAAATTCCTCATCTACTCTTCTCTTACTTTCCTTAACTACTCTCTTCACCACCCTCTTACTCTCCACGTACCTCGCTCGTTTCTGTCTCCCGAAATCTTCATTCCCTCAACTACCCAACCACTCTCTATATGCTTTCTTCTTTTCTTCCACAGCTATTTTTACCTCTTCTGTCCACCATGCTGTACCTTTCACTCCCCTCCCTCTTCTCCTTACTCCAGACACCTCCTCACATGCTGCACAGATCTCATCCTTAAACACCTTGCTCATCTCCTCCACTTCCTCCATAACTTCCAGGTCGAACCCACCTAGTCGTCTTTCCACTGCCCTCCTGTACTCCTCCCTGACTTCCTCCTCCTGCAACCTCTCCACCCTCCTCACCATTCCACCCTCCTCACCATTCCACCCTCCTCTCACCTCCCTCCAGCTCTCCTCACCCACTTCTTTTGTATCCTAACCTTAGCTACCACTACATAATGATCATACAGACCCCCTTCATTACCCCTATACACCCTAGCATCCATCACAAATTTGCTCATTCGTTCATCCACACATACATAATCAATCAATGACTTTCGTTCCACCACTGTCTCATCCTCCATCGTCCACATCCGTTTCCACGTGTACCTGTGGATCATTCTGTGTCGGAAGAAGGTGTTGGCTATCCACAGCCTCCTCCCCACACATACGTCCACAAGTGCACTACCATTCCAATTCACCTCTGATGGTACCCCCCACCCTCCCACCACTCCATCAACTTTCCTATCACCCACCTTACCATTCATATCCCCAATCAGAAATATTCTTTCGTTCTTGTCAAACTTCTCCAGGCACGCCTCCACATTCATCCAGAACTCCTCTTTCTTTCTTTCAAGTTTATCCTCTGTCGGGGCATACACACACACAATCACCCACGTTTGTATTCATACTTTCATTCTCACCCACACAATCCTTGAACCCACAGACCCATACTCTCTTACACATTCCTTCTATTTGCTACTTACAAACAAACACACACCTTCTCTCGCTGTTCCTTCCCTCACTCCAGCACACACACCCATTCCACACTCCCACTCTCTCACATCTGAACCTTTCCATTTGGTCTCTGTCATTCCACATATATCAAGCCTGGCATTCACTAGCACTTCCAGAACCTCTCTCTCTTTTGTGCCATCATTCATGCCACTAACATTCCATGTAGCCATTTTGAAGAATGTCCAAAGGAATGTCCTTGCTGGGGTTAATTGGATTAATTTGGTAGGTTCTTAATTGACTGGAGAAGTTGAATCCACATAAACACATGCAAAAATATAATACAGAGTACACACACAAGTTATATTGTTCAAGGTAATTAATATTATGTCAGACAAAAGATAGGTAAATATATACAGTTTATAATGCACGAAGGAGAATTCCCAGGGGAATGACATTGCACTATTATGATGTCACACTTAATACTTCCTTCGATAAGGCACTTCACTAGTACTTCTTCGAGGTCACACTAAGCACTTCAACAATAAGGCACTTCTGTAGTATTTCCGACGAGGGTCTTGGCCATGGTGGTGGTCCTGACATGGATTGTTGACAGCGGATGGAAGTCGATGGAGAACTCTTGGGTGTTGGGTCTTGAATGAATATGTTCCGCTATACCAGTGTTATACGTATACATATCAGCGAACTAACGTGAGGAGAAGTTATACCAGTGTTGTACTGCCTCCTCAACTATTCTGACCTTTATAAGAGTTTTGATGCAGAACTTTCCAGCACTCTTGGGTGTAGGGGTGTATAGGTAGTAGGGGTAGGCAGCCCCGCCCAGGAGAGTACTACCGCCAAGGTTTCGGGAGACTCAGGGAATAGCCTGAATTCCATTTTCTCTCCCAGGCCTTGGTAGCTGGATACATATCTTTCTGCCTCACACATCAGGGGTATCAGGAAAACCCTCTTTATATAACATACACATCCAACTTCACGACATTGCCCTACATTGCTATCCTCTATCCATAAAACACTACTCTTCCCACTACATATCATACATGTAACACCATACACCTTACCCAATAAATATGGCAGTACAATTGTTAAGAGCAAACCTGGTGGTCCCTCGGATATCCACCCCCGGCAGGGTTGGGTCATTGACACAGGGCCCTCCCGGTCGTCATCATGCGACTGTGTCAAGAGCATTGCAACGTCCCAAAGCTGCTCATCGGTGCAGATTTTTCTTTAGCAATATAAGGGGACTTCACTCTAACAACAATTCATTCTGTACACCAATTTCTTCAAGCAGAATCCCCTACTCTCCTTTTTTTGACAGAGACTCAAGTAACATCCACATCTGACACGTCTAGATTTAATTTTCCAGGTTATCAACTGCTCCAAAATTTCAGACCTAATGGAAGTGTGTATGTTGCTTCGCAAAATCTGAAATTGCCCTGGAGGAGGTTACTAGTTTCAATTGTCCCTATTTTGATTATTCTATATACAAATTAATTTCTGCTGGTAAATTTAAATACATATGTTGCATCTACCGTTCCCCAAATACTCCTCCAGAGCAAAGTCTTTTTGATTCTCTGTCCTCACAACTCAGTGTCCTCAACTTAAATGCTTCTTCTGAAATCACTGTGTTGGGTGATTTTAATGTCCATAATGTTGAATGGCTCACTCATTCAGCCAGGACTGATGATGCTGATCTTGAATGTGAGCTATTTGCAGACTCATTTAATCTCACTCAACTAGTCAACCAACCCACCCGTGTACCAGATAATCCTAATCATAATTCCCACCTACTGGACTTATTTTTAACAACCAATTCAGAAAATTATGATGTTACAGTGAGGTCCCCGCTTGGATCTTCTGATCACTGTCTGATACAGGCCACCTGTCTATCACCTACCACACCTTCCCACTCTGAACCTGTTTTGGTGACTAAATGGCATTACGATAGGGCAGACTGGGCGGGTCTTCAAGGTGTCTTTATTGATATTCCCTGGACCTCTTTTTTTATAATGATGCACACTCCACCTTGAGCCACATACAAGATTTTGTAAAAATTGGAATGGAAACTTTTATTCCTCATCAAAAGTACAGTAAAAGATCTAATTCACCTAAATGGTTTGACCATAATTGTGCTAGAGTAACTGAACAAATAGCAATAGCCTACAATGCATACACAAGATCAAAAACACATGAAGCCTTTAATTACTTTAGAAACATCAGAAATCATGCCAAAACTGTATAAAAACCTAACTAAATCAAACTTTCTCCACAAGCAGGCAAATAAACTTCTAAATAATCCAAATGATAGCAAAATATTTTGGATCTTTCCCCGTAGAACTAGGGCAGCTGAGAGCGCCCATGAATTTACACTTTCTCCTCCACAATGCAGAACTTCTGCTTATCAGAATTAATATATCCCCAGAGCTACTACTCTTTGGAATTCACTTCCCTCGAATTGCTTTCCACAAACTTACAATCTACAAATGTTTAAATCCAGTTGTTACAAACATTTTATGAATGGAGGATGCCTTTAGGCACATGGACCTTTTTGTTTTATCTGTGTTTTTCCTTCCTCCGTTCATTGTCTCCTTAAAAAAAAAAAAAAAAAAAAAAAAAAAAAGGGTTTTGAATAAATATAAATCTGCTATGCCAGTGCTGTGCATATCATATCATCGAACTAACGTAAGAGTGTTTTTATGCAACGTCTCTTAACTGTCCTGACCGTTATAAGAGTGTGTCAGAGACTGGTGGATGGGTTTATTTGGGCCTTTTACGCATACGTGTCTTAATGCCAGTACCTGGGATAACGTACCGTATGGACTCTATGCAAAGTGCCGTTATGCTTTAAGCTACGGTATCTCGTAAGCCCTACCTTTTAAAAGCCAATTGCCAGTGCATGAACTTTTAAAAGGGTCCAGAATGAGGTCTGTTTACTACCGATAAAGTGCATGTCAGTACAGCCTTCTTTATCGACTAATTCCTAGTAATCGAGACAGAGGAATCAATATTGGGTTGCCACCATGGTGATCCAATTAATAATTCCTTTGATGAGCCAATATCTTGAAATCCTGAATAAACCATTATATGGCAGTGCTTTAATAGTTTATTCAGTATGGCCCAAATCTCCCAGCTCTTAAAATATCTTCCAGTGAAGTATGTTTTAAGAGCTTTCCAACTGTTATAGATCTTAACTTTGCCTGTCATAGTCTTACCTCTTCTGGCGTTTCTCCCGTGTCTCTTCTCCGGGTAAGAAGGGTAGCTGTGCGGGGAGGAGGCCCTGGGGTGGCTAAGGTAGCCCCTCTGGACTTCCCTCTCATGGTGGTGATGCTGCTTGGAGGAAGAAGGGCGCGGGGAGGTGTAGTGTTCCTTTCCACATTTCTTTCTCCGGTTATCATTTGTGTTGTTGATGGTTACAATGATGTATTTGCCGGGTTTTGGAGGGAGTGCGGGCGTGATCGAAGCGACTCGGGCGTATCTTGGTGGTGTGGTGATTAGAGCTTCCTTTCTCGGGGGTGTTGTGGTATGGATGGAAATATTGCTTGGCGGTAGTGGCATTGTGCTTTCTTTTTCCTTTATATTGTATATATCAATCGAACAGGGCAGTATCCAGGGGAGCCCTCATAGGCATGTTATAGGGAGTTGCTGGAACTCCTGTTTCATTTGTCTGGCTTCCCTAACTGTTTCTGTGTGTATCTCACCTACACAGAGAGTAATCCAGATAGCTCTTACAAACCCACTTTCTATTAATTTGGCTACACTAAACAAACACATAACACTTCTGTATAATAAACAAATAAAAATAAAAATAAATAAGAATATAAAAACTTCAAAATCACTCTTTCAACTTTGTGGGAGACACGTGTTACAGGTAGCTTTGCCTTATGTCTCGTTTATACACATAGACAAATATTATATTTTAACAGTATACAGTATATATATATATATATATATATATAGAGAGAGAGAGAGAGAGCGAGAGATAGAATGTTCGAAAGGTCAATAGGATTAACGATATTAATAGATAAAGCACGAAACATAATTACTAACTATATGGCAGTATTTTTCAAATAAGGAATTTACACACTTTTGTATATAATATGTACAGAAGTTTGTAAGATCCTTATTTGGCAACATATATTATATGTGAGTAAACCCAATCTGTGTTATAGTCTCTCTGAAGATAGTTTTTCCATAGCCTAAAACGTTAGAGAATAAAGAATCAAAGTTCATTCCTACGTATACAGTATGTATTTTCCCACGCAATCCTTCTACCTGACGGTATGAATAATTATTGTATATATATATATATATATATATATATATATATATATACAGTATATATATATGCATAGATATAGACTGTATATATATATATATATTATTATGTTCCTTCCAACAACCAACTATACTCCTAAAATCGATTAATGAAATTTACAAACACATGTGGCAGTCCGTGGATTCGAATCCAGGATGCTCACACCGAAAATCAACACCTTATGCATCGCACCACGTAGACAGTTAAAGAATGGTGGACACTGCCTACGATTTATTATGCAACTTCGAATCCTGCATATCAATCTAAGCATGTACACACATCCCAACTGCAACTCACGTAGGCTATGCATATGTGAATGGAAAGAGCAATTAATGGGGCCTTAACCACTAGGGAAGTCCTCTCGATAAATTACCCCTGAACCAATATCAATTATTATGTTCCTTCCAACAACCAACTATACTCCTAAAATCGATTAATGAAATTTACAAACACATGTGGCAGTCCGTGGATTCGAATCCAGGATGCTCACACCGAAAATCAACACCTTATGCATCGCACCACGTAGACAGTTAAAGAATGGTGGACACTGCCTACGATTTATTATGCAACTTCGAATCCTGCATATCAATCTAAGCATGTACACACATCCCAACTGCAACTCACGTAGGCTATGCATATGTGAATGGAAAGAGCAATTAATGGGGCCTTAACCACTAGGGAAGTCCTCTCGATAAATTACCCCTGAACCAATATCAATTATTATGTTCCTTCCAACAACCAACTATACTCCTAAAATCGATTAATGAAATTTACAAACACATGTGGCAGTCCGTGGATTCGAATCCAGGATGCTCACACCGAAAATCAACACCTTATGCATCGCACCACGTAGACAGTTAAAGAATGGTGGACACTGCCTACGATTTATTATGCAACTTCGAATCCTGCATATCAATCTAAGCATGTACACACATCCCAACTGCAACTCACGTAGGCTATGCATATGTGAATGGAAAGAGCAATTAATGGGGCCTTAACCACTAGGGAAGTCCTCTCGATAAATTACCCCTGAACCAATATCAATTATTATGTTCCTTCCAACAACCAACTATACTCCTAAAATCGATTAATGAAATTTACAAACACATGTGGCAGTTATATATACAGGGTGTTCCAGAAATATGTGCCGAAATCAGGGGATGTATTCCTGACACATAATTGAATGTAAATTACGAAATGACCATATTGGCAATTCTCAATAGTTTTCGAGTTACAGCACCTCCGAGGTCTGCCAGGAATGTGTTTAAATCCAGGGATTGTACAAAATGTCTGAGACAGATGCGAAATTACTTAACGACCGACCGTAAAGTAATACAGCACAGTAAATGTTATTGTCATACTGGAAATACTGTTTTATTTTGTTAATACATCACGTTGTCCTTGGTAAATGTTTCATTTACAAGGAATTTTGAACATTTACTGTAATGTTATTGTCATACTGGAAATACTGTTTTATTTTGTTAATAAATCACGTTGTCCTTGGTAAATGTTTCATTTACAAGCAATTCCCGGAGTAAAACACATTCAAGCAGACCTGTTAGGTGCTGTAACTCGACAACTATTGATATTTGCTTATATGGTCATTTAGTGATTTACATTCAATTATGTGTCAGGAATACATCCCCTGATTTTCGGCACATATTTCTGGAACACCCTGTATATATATATATATATATATATATATATACAAGGGTGTATTGAAACAACTATTACAGACTATGACAAACACACTGTAAAATGGAAAATATACATATATTGTTGTATCACATTTTTCCATAAATGTGTTATTATAGAGATAAATGCCTTTTTTGAAATGTAGCAAAACAGGGTTACAAGTAAAGCACTAAATTATTAATACATGATAAACCTATTTATTATCGACTTAGCTAAAGGGAAAGCATGGGTTTACCTATTCACACAGTAGTAATTACGAAATGAAAGTATCTTAGAATGTGGTGATGATATTATGTGGTTAGCAGAAAAATACTAATTATTAGCAACATATTAGCGTAAACAAAATATGTAACATTTGTAACTCTGGTCATGGGACATAATGCTGATGCCCAAGTCTAGGTCGGGTATCCGAACGAAGCAGAAGGTAATTCAATCGTTTATGAAGCGTAGTTCTATTGGGGGCTGATCGTTCTCGCGCAATTGTTACGTATTTAATGAAGATAGTATACTACATGTAGTCACGAGCACAAATTATGCGACATCAACCAGATAACGTCAACTCCTTCATCACGAGAGGTTTATACTAAGCTGAATTACATCGTCTGACGGTAGCTAGCATGAAATATAGAAATAATTGTAAGTTTGGATAACAAGTTTAGCAATACCTTTGGAGGCGAAGGGACGAACATTATCTGGTTAGTGTCGCAGTATTTATGCTCGTAACTGTACAGTTATGTTCAGGAATGAAGAGTCATCGAGCAATACGAAAAGTTATAGGAGCCAAATGTTACATACCGTACAAATGTGACCACGCAAACCTGGCCAAACACTCATGTTATAAAAGAGTGAGGTTAAAGAAAATTAATGACATACACAGACATACATACACACACACATAAACCTCTTATTCCCATGTTTATGTAAGGTAAATAAAATAAGCGTAACAAAGGGAGACGTGTGTGTGTGTGTGTGTGTGTGAGAAGTGAAGTTTCCTTAATCATTGCTCATTGTCTCAATTATAACGTCATCGACTATTACTGACAATATTGGTGTGTAACAGTTGTACTGTACAAATAATAGGTTAGATATTTGGAAAACAGTCATGATATCATGTCCACGCTGATAATTCGATATTTGAGCAGATTCGAGTGGAATCCGAAGCTTCATAAAACGCCTCGAATAATTGTTCAAAACCGTATTACATCACTTGGTGGTAATTATACAGTATTTGTTTCAATTAATCTTCTTATTACACTGTAATGACCATGTACAGTCACGAGCATAAATTCTGCGACACCAACTAAATAATGTTCGCCCCTTTGTCTCCAAAGGTATTGCAAAACTTTGTATTCAAACTCACAATTATTTCTGTATTTCATTCTAGCTACCGTCAAACGATTTTATTCAGCTTAGTATAGACCCTAGTGATGAAGGAGTTGACGTTATCTGGTTGATGTCGCAGCATATATGCTCGTGACTGTATATCAGTGGTAATTAATTCTGATCGATTTAGATGTGTCGAACTGATTAAAAGAATCTCTGAAATTCAAATACCCAGTATAAATTATTTAGGTGATTCAATTCAACCCGAGACCGCTTCGAATATGTTTGTATATGAATAAATGTTCACAACTGTACAATACATTTAATAACATTGGGCAATAACTTCGTAATGCCCACATTTTGTGGTTCTATTTATCATTCAACATTGGTAATAATTACTAACATATGACAGTAATATCTGCAGACCACTTGAAGATCGTAATTTGTTTCATCCAAGATACCTTCGGTGTTTTCTATGTTGAAAGAAAGATACATACATGTTTGATATTAGCAGAAAATAAAACGGTTTATAAAGGGAACATAAATTACATTATGTCAACCCGAAAACTAATTATGTTTATTATTCAACATTCCTGGGTATAAACTAGGAGATTGGGGGGAGAAAGGGGGCGGGGGAGGAAGGGGGGTGGGGGAGGGGGATAAAAGGGAGACCAATGCCAGTGTTCGGCTTATAGCACATGCTTGGACGACACTGATTATTTTGCTGTATATCCTGTAAATCATTAATGCTTAATTATTTTATATTTCATTATAGAATAAAGTGAACTTGTTTTTTTAAATCTGTACTTAGCACTTGAAGTCTGTAAGTGTTGTTTCAATACACCCTTATATATATATATATATATATATATATATATATATATATATATATATATATATATATTATATACAGTAGATAGATAGATAGGTAGATGGATAGATATAAATATAATTTGTGCATTAGACAATATTATGTATTACATTACTGGAAGTTTAGAGAGAGTTTAGAGCACAGGTGTGTGTTAGTGAGTGTGTTTGTGTTTGATTGAGGAAGTGTGTGTGTTGGTGAGAGTGTGTGTGCGAGTGTATGTGTAAGTGAGTGTGTGCGTGTTTGTGTTATGAGTGTGAAGGGTGGGCAACACTATAAGGAAATCCCTTGTTGGTGTGGGTGTTTACAACGTCCTCTCGCGGCACCTTTGTCAGGAGTACCTACTTTAACAGAATCAACCAGAGTCAGACCATCAGACGCCATTTTCTATCCCAGTATGTTCCCCTCAAGTACAAGATGCAGCCAGAGCAGTTAGGTAGATATAGACTGATAGATAGTGATAAAGGTGAAACATAAACATAGTAATAGGAGTAGCATAAAGGGGAAACATAAACATAGTAATAGGAGTAGCATAAAGGTGAAACATAAACATAGTAATAGGAGTAGCATAAAGGGGAAACATAAACATAGTAATAGGAGTTGCATAAAGGGGAAACATAAACATAGTAATAGGAGTAGCATAAAGGTGAAACATAAACATAGTAATAGGAGTAGCATAAAGGGGAAACATAAACATAGTAATAGGAGTAGCATAAAGGGGAAACATAAACATAGTAATAGGAGTAGCATAAAGGTGAAACATAAACATAGTAATAGGAGTAGCATAAAGGGGAAACATAAACATAGTAATAGGAGTTGCATAAAGGGGAAACATAAACATAGTAATAGGAGTAGCATAAAGGGGAAACATAAACATAGTAATAGGAGTAGCATAAAGGTGAAACATAAACATAGTAATAGGAGTAGCATAAAGGTGAAACATAAACATAGTAATAGGAGTAGCATAAAGGGGAAACATAAACATAGTAATAGGAGTAGCATAAAGGTGAAACATAAACATAGTAATAGGAGTAGCATAAAGGTGAAACATAAACATAGTAATAGGAGTAGCATAAAGGGGAAACATAAACATAGTAATAGGAGTAGCATAAAGGGGAAACATAAACATAGTAATAGGAGTAGCATAAAGGTGAAACATAAACATAGTAATAGGAGTAGCATAAAGGGGAAACATAAACATAGTAATAGGAGTAGCATAAAGGTGAAACATAAACATAGTAATAGGAGTAGCATAAAGGGGAAACATAAACATAGTAATAGGAGTAGCATAAAGGGGAAACATAAACATAGTAATAGGAGTAGCATAAAGGGGAAACATAAACATAGTAATAGGAGTAGCATAAAGGTGAAACATAAACATAGTAATAGGAGTAGCATAAAGGGGAAACATAAACATAGTAATAGGAGTAGCATAAAGGGGAAACATAAACATAGTAATAGGAGTAGCATAAAGGGGAAACATAAACATAGTAATAGGAGTAGCATAAAGGTACATAACGAAGTCTGGAAGTAATATAGAGGCATGGGAGACAGCACTAGTTGGAATCAAAATGGTGGCCAATGGATCATTTTAGCGCACCCCTTTCTATCAAATTACGGTACCTTTGTCTTCCCCTCCACAACACTGTAGTCGCTACAGTATTATAGTCACCACTTTCCGTATACATAGCCAATCTATCTTCATAAATAGTATGTATCATATATATATATATATATATACTGTATATACAGTATAATATGTAGTAAAACTCGCAAGGAAAATTGAAGCAATGGAACACCAAGCTTTCGTCTATTCTCTTAAGACATCTTCAGGGTAATAAATTGGGATGAGGCCAAGATGATTTCTTCTGGTCAAGCTGCTATTATGAAAGATTATTTGCCGAGTCCGCCTTGATCAGAGTATTATAGAAACACTATGAATCTAAATGATGGCCTTTACAAAATAGATAACATCCTGCTAAATCTCCTCCATGAAAATTATAAAATAAAAAGAGCAAGAAAAATATGTCCAGACCGTCAGATTATAGACTGAAACCGATTTTAGTTTGACATCTGACCTTTTTGTGAGGTCAATCCGCATAGTATTAGTGAGTTAGGTATATAATTAATACTGACTTGATTTGATTTGATTCTTTATTGAGATAGTACAAATACATAAAATTACAAATACATTGTCTCAAAAGGGCAAAGGTGATTATACATTCCTTAACCCTACTCATATTTTACTTACAATATATGTGGATGATCTGATTCGGTTAATCAAGGAGGGATGTGAGCATGACGGTTTCTTGCAGTGGTTACATATCCTTGTTCTTATGGATGACACAGTGTTGCTTTCCACATCTAGACGTAACATGATCATGAAATTAACCATACTTCAAAATTATTGTACTGATTATGGAATGAAAATTAATCAATCTAAGACTAGCTTCTTTGTTATCAGGGGCAGTGATGCGGATTCTGAGCCGTTAATCGTGAACGAGTTAGTGGTTCAACGCTGTGATATGTATTTATATTTGGGTTCACCGTTCACGAGTGATGGCTCTACCTCATCCGCCATTAAAGCCCATGCTAATGCCAAGATGCCACATGTGCTTAAATTTGTGTCATTTATTAGTAAGAACAACGACGTTCCGTTCATTGTGAAGCGGCGATTATTCGAGGCAGCTCTCATGTCTTCGCTCATTTATGGGTGTGAATCGGGGATAGCAGCGGATCTCAAACCAATGGTGAAATTATATAATTGGTGTATTAAGAAGTTGTTAGGGGTAAGAAAATCTACATGTAACGATGTACGTTATGTTGAATCAGGATGTCCGCCTTTGCACGATTTAATTAAATATAAACAACATAGATTTTTTCGTTCCATGTGGCAAGAAAGATCCCTGTATGAAGATGATCCATTAGCACATGTAATTAAGCTAGTTATTAACACGAATACACTGACAAGTAGGTTGATTAGGGAGTTAATAAATACCGATGTGATGGATCTGAGTATGGCAATGCAGAATGTGAAAGATAGCATCGCAACCAGTGCCTCTTCCAGACGGATAACTTATAAAGATATAAACCCAGATTTTTCTGTTCATTATATTTACAAAGAGAGAAACACAATTAATGAAGCACACAGATTATCATTCACACAATTTCGTGTAAGTGGACACTACCTAGCATGTGAAACAGGTAGGTGGAACAGGCGGGGGAGGGGCCGCTTGCCATTAGAGGAGAGATTGTGTGTGTGGAGGTATACAAACAGAGAGACATGTGGTACAGGATTGTCCTTTAACACAAGGTATTAGAGACCAACACCCATTTTCAAGGATCGAACACTTGTTTTCTGATAATTTTGAACCAGAGCTTACATGTAGGATAATTCATGATGTATTATCTGTTTATAAGTAATGTGAGATGAGTCACCAGTGAATAGGAATTTAAAATGTATAATTTATGTTTTCTTTATGTAATTGTGTGCTGGACTGCAGTTAGTATGATATATGTTATGGTTGGTATATATATATATATATATATATATATATATATATATATAGTCTTTGTATAATCATTATACAATATACATTGTATTTTGATGCTGTGGTCAATAAACTATCTGTCTATCTATCTGTACTGTATACTCAAAAAACAAAACATTAAATATAAATCTTAGAATCACAGACCAAAGCCAAGCCGGGGATGGTTCCTACGGCTTAATATACAAAGGGAAAAGGTTCAGCCCACTTCTGGTAATACCCTAAATCCCAAAATGGTTTATAGCTACCCTAATTTCAACCAAAGCTTTCTCCTGCCCCCGATAATCCCCTGTTTCCAGGGAATATCCCTCCCACTCTTTGGCACCACTGTGCAGCTAAGTGGGCTCTGTATTATGTATACTGTATATATAATATATATATATATATATATATATATATATATATATATATATATATATATATATATATATATATATATATATATATATATATATATATATATATATATATATATATATATATATATATATATATATATATATATATATATATATAAATACATATACACACACATCCAAATATACATACACATATACATACATAAACACCTACATATATATACACACACGTACATACATATACATAATAATAATAAAGTAGGTGTGCCGTTTTCGCATTACCAAAACAAAATAAAAAAAGAAAAGAAAAAATGCATACGCAACTCTGCGACCTAGAATTCTGCAGGTAGTATTGAATCATTAGGTGAAATCGGTTTATATACAGGATATATATATATATATATATATATATATATATATCGCAACTACACATAAGCTACTACATGTTTTTATACTCACAGCTGGACTTGAGCCACCGACAGTCAGAACATGTGCCCATACTTTAATCCACTATACCACGGCATGATAGAGGATACTTGTGTGCAGTGGATTAAAGCATGGACACTCGTGCTGACTGTTTGGTGGTTCATGTGCGCTTGGGAGTATATAATTATATATAATTACATAAAGTATATGATCACATTTAATTTTAACTATTGGAATATTTATCTATAATAAGGTCAGCGTAACACTATTGTGTTGAATTTTGAATATGGTGTACTTCAAATTTAAAATATATATAAGAAAGAAATAGTGACCATAATCTGTGACCTTCACCATTGACCTTGACCTTGCAATAACAAAAACACAAAATTTGGACAATCATTGCATTGACCAACCAAATTTGCCAGCAAAATTTGGTAATGATACATAACCCGTTCAGTACAGTTATGTCGGTTTCATTTCATACTAGATATTAAGACTTTTATTTAGTTTATGAAGGGCCTCTATAAAATTAGCAGGCTTTCAACTAACTTAATTAACCCTTTTTACTACCACAGATCCCTCATAAGCTCCACAGTATCGTTTAATTATAGCTAGAATACAATACAAAAGACGTCACCGGTACACAACGGGTTAAACAGTCTAGGAAGAGTTAAAACAAATAATTAACACTCTTCTTTTGTTCGTTGACCTTGACCTTTAACCTAAATCTTTGATGACAATACATTAAACAGTCAAGGAGAAGTTTAGGGAAAATGACAAATACTCTTATTTTGACCTTGACCTCTGACCTTAACTATTACAATATTTATGTGAAATTTGATATATATGAGATATAAGTAATAAGCCATGCCACAGTCAGTTTAAAAAAAATTGAGTAATCTTTTTTTAATAAATAATAAAAGTTGACCTTTGACCTTGGCCTGTGTCCTTGACCTTTACATAAGAGTACATTTTTGTTTGCATTGACATTGCCCATGAAAATCAAATAAGAATGCCTAATTTCATTGAAAAGCCATCAGTTAGTTTCATATATATTAATAGAATAGCTGACCTTGACCTTTGACCTCTATATTGACCTTTATATGTCTCAAAATGTATTATTTTCCTTTGCACTTAAAGTGCAACTATCTCACCAAATTTTGTGAAGTTTGCATGAAAAGTAAAACAAAATTCATATTGACCTTTTATTTGACCTTGACCTGTGACCTTGACCTTTCATATGGAATTGAATAGTTTATTGTATGATCTTGGCCTAGGTATTCCGAATATACATGGTAAGCCTAGTGAGAATCTAAGAGTTATTATAAGAAATAATAGTAAAAAATCTATGTTGACCCTTGACCTTACCCTTTATTATATTTATTTAAAATTTGAGCAATATGATATCAAGGTTACCAGTACCTTGTATAGTGAAAATTAAGACATTTGAATAAAAACTAAAAGCATATAGCATAAGTTGACCTTTGACCTGCGACCTTGACCTTTATGTAAGAGTATTTGTTTTGTATTGACATTGCCCAGGAAAATCAAATAAGCATGACTAATTTCATTAAAACTCATCAGTTTTATATATATTTATAGAATAGTTGACCTTGACCTTTGACCTTGACCTTGACCTTCATGATATGTTTTTCAAAATGTGTTGTTTTCCTTGTCAATTAACTCCTTCAGACATATATGACGCAGAGGTTGCCAGATTAGCAATAAGAAATAGAGTTCTCTCACTCTTATAAATACCTCTCCAAAATTAGTTTTCTGCCCACATCTAACTCAAAGACAACTGCAGAGGTTGAAGTAACTAAAATAAAGGTTTGTAAAAAACCCTGATGGTAATAAAGGCTTTAAAGTATCCCTAATAGGCTCAAAATTGCGTCATATGTCGGAGAGGGTTAAAGCGCAACTATCTCACCAAATTTAGTGAAGTTTGCATGAAAAGTAAAGAAATTAGAATATTGACCTTATATTTGACCTTGACTTGTGACCTTGACCTTTCATATGGAATTAAATAGTTTCTTGTATGACCTTGGCCTAGGTATTCCGAATATTCGTGTTAAGCCTAGTGAGCATCGAACAGTTATTAAAAGAAATAGTAGTACAAAACTTATTTTGACCTTTAACCTTGACCTTTGACCTTACCCTTCAGAACATTTATTTCAAATTTGGTCAATAAGATATCGAGGGTGCCAGTAACTTGTATAGTGAAAATGGAGAAATTTGAGTACAAACTAAAACACGTGAAATATTGACCTTATTTTTAACCTTGACCTTTGACCTAAACCTTATGGTTAAATTAAATATTCCTTTCTGACTGACCTTTGCATTGACCAAATGTATATACCTGTGAAATTTGGTGAAAATCCGTTGAACGGTCTAGGAGGAGTTACCGGACGGACGACGACGACGGAGACGACGGACGACGACGACAGACAAGCTGAATTATGGTGCACAGTATACGGGCGGGATCTGTCTGCGCGATACCACTCTGCTTCGCAGAGTTGATAACTACTATAACAATACCAATTGCTAGAGTTGGTGCAATTCTATACCTTTTTTTATGTGTGCTTATTTTATAATATGCTTTATATTTTTACATTTGGCTATGATATGACCAATTCTAGTTTGGTTGAACATCCATATTATTTGTTCCTCTACACTATCTATCATATTGTTTCTATAGTTCTCTAGATGTTGGCACTGCAAGATATAATGCCGCAGTATGTGACATCTTGGTTGTTTACATAACTGGCAGCAAGTTTCATGATCACCTTTCGGTACACTTAACTCCCACATATATTTATATCCTAGCCTGAGACGAGTACAAAAGGAATCCTTCCAAGCACTTCTATAGGATCCATAACTAAAGCTAGTTCTCCGTGCAATATTTGTATAATGATGACATGTCGCGCTGTTTGAGTGTTTCTCTTCAACCATGACTAGTTATGTATCCCTTTGTTTGTTTTTTTCTAAATATTGATTTAATTTGTTTGAGCGATAGAGTGCACTCTATATCAATTACATCTTTTTCTGTTCCCAATTTGGCAAGTTCGTCAGCTCTTTCATTATTATATATTTCCACGTGTGATGGTATCCACGTGAATTGCACTATTCTCCCATTGTTTCGTAATTCATCTATAATAATCTTGCACTAAGAAACTAGCATGTTATACACAGGTGTTCTGCTATTTAAAGACTTAATACTGTACACGTGATGTATGATGACTATGTATTTACTTTTGTTTTATAATAATAATTATTATTGTATATATGTATGTTTATGTATGTATATGTGTGTGTGTGTATGTATGTGTGTGTGTATGTATATATACTGTTTAGTTGTGAGGAGGATCTGCTGGGTGTGGGCCATTCGGCTCTCCACAGACTACTTTTTCCTTATGTTGACCTTACCATTTTAGCGAGGTCAGTCCCCATAGTATTAGTGATTTGAACCTATAATTCGGCCTTATAATTTGGGGTTAGGTGTGAGAAGGATCTGTCGTGTGTGGACCAATCGGCTTTCTGCAGACTCTCATATTCTTATATTCTTATATATGTATGTTTGATTTATATGTATGTAATGTATGCTTGTATATGTATATATATATATATATATATATGTAATTATATGTATATCTACATGTATTTCTTCATATTTACATAAGTTAGATAAAAGTTTGAAAGGGATATGCCTTGTGGGGGCCAAGCGGCTCTCTGCAGACTCATGTTTTCTTATATTCGTATATATAGTTGTGTTCATCGTGTATTACAGCACATAGCGTTGTATCATTACTATTATATATTTGTATTAGGTCACTGTGTTGTGCTTATCATGTTACAGTTTCATATAGGTTATTCTGTATACGTTCATACTAAACAATATGCTTTGCATTGTACTGATATTTTTAAGTTCATTGATTTGTATCAAATTGCATATATGATTAGATTAGATTGTATTGTAGGGCATATTTCAATGTATATGCATATCTGTATAAGTATATAAGAACATAAGAACATACGAACATAAGAACATAAGAAAATGGGAGTCTGCAAAAAGCCGATCGGCCCACACAAGGCAGATCCCTGTCACACCCAACCCCAATTACAAGGCCCAATTATAGGCCCAACTCACTAATACCTTGAGTACTGACCCCACCAAAACGGTCAGAGATTAACACAAGATTACGGGTGTCTGCTGAGCGCCGATTGGCCCACATCCGGCAAATCCCCCTCACACCCAACCCATCTCGTCCATATGCCTATCTAATTTTATCTTCAAGCTCCCTATCGTTCTTGATCCCACCATATCACTTGGTAGCCTATTCCACCCATCTACAACTCTGTTACCAAACCAATATTTGCCTATATCTTTTCTAAAACGAAATTTATCTAATTTGTAACCATTTGTTCGAGTTCTTTCGCTATCACTGAGCTTCAGTACATTTTTCATGTCCCCTTTATTTATCCCACTAACCCACTTGAACACATCTATCATATCCCCTCCAACTCTGCGTCTTTCTAACGAATGTAAGCCTAATTTTGTCAACCTCTCTTTATATGGTAGATTTCTAATATTATGAATCATTTTTGTCATTCTTCGCTGTACTCTCTCCAACGAATCCATGTCCATTCTGTAATAAGGACACCGAAATTGGACAGCATAATCCATATGAGGTCTCACTAATTACAAGTAAAGTTTCAAGATAACATCGGCAGTTCTGTTACTCACACTCCTTGAGATGAACCCTAGAATCCTGTTTGCCTTGTTACGAACGCTTATACACTGTGTTTTAGGCTTCAAATCGTTGCTAACAAACACACCCAAATCTTTCTCGCAGTCTGAGTTTTCTAATTCCGTATTAGCTAGTTTATATTTTGTATTAGTATTCGTCTTCCCTATCTTTAACCCTTCTTTAGCGGGGCCCGACTTAAGTCCGCATGGAGAGAAAAGGACTATGTGGCGGGGCCCGACTTAAGTCTGTGTGCAATTTTGGCGCAATATTGGCTGTGAGAGAGAGCCGAGCAGTGGGAGGAGCGTAGGTTACCTCATGACCACTCGCCATGGTGGCCGTGGAGCTACTGAGATGTACTGCACCCTACTCCACCCTCCATCACTCGCTACACACGTAATTATGTAACGAAATGACCGTATTTTACCGTTTTTGCCCTTCGGTTGCACGATCGTTGCAAGACAACCAGTGACCGTAGAAGGATGGTTCTGGTGTCATTGGAAAGCTCAATTAACGCCCTTTCAGGGATACATACTTGTATTATGCTCTGGCTCTTGTTTATGCATGAAAAAGAGCACAGAAACAACCCCATTTATGGTAAAAAAAAAACTCTGTGCAGTACATAGAAAATTACTGCCTAGCCTTCTTAGGGTGTTAATACCTTGCATTTGTCAATGTTAAAATTCATCTGCCAATTTACTGACCAGTCGTGTAAGGTATCTAGATCCCTTTGGAGGCACTCTATGTAGCTATCTGAATCTATTGTTCTCCCTATTTTGGTATCGTCTGCAAATTTACTTATCCTACTAGTTATACCTAAATCAAGGTCATTTATGTATATAATAAACAACAGAGGACCCAATACAGATCCCTGGGGGACACCACTCTTGACTGATCCCCACTCTGACTTAGTACCATTTATGCTGACTCTCTGCTTCCTACCAATAATTAGCCATGACCTAATCAATCCCAACAACGACCCACCTATTCCATGGCCCCAACTTTGCTTATCAATCTCTCATGAGGGACTCTGTCGAAAGCTTTACTTAAATCTAAATATATTATATCATATGACTTGTCATTATCTACCTATTCATACACCTCTGAGAAAAAACTAAGCAAATTTGTAAGGCAAGAACATCCCTGAGTGAATCCATGCTGAGAAGAATTGATTAAATTAAATGTTTCTAAGTGGTTTCTATTTTCCTAGCAATAATTGACTCTAGTAGCTTTCCTATGATTGATGTGAGACTAATGGGACGGTAATTGGATGTTATTGATTTATCACCTTTTTTGAAGATCGGAACTACATTTGCAATCTTCCAAGCTTATGGAACTAAACCGGTTTCTAATGACTTGTTAAATAGAAATGTTAATGGGTACCTTAACTCATCTCTGCATTCTGTTAATACTCTAGCATATACCTCATCCGAACAAGGCGATTTATGAGGTTTCAGTCTGTCAATTTTCTTAACCCTCCTGGCCCGGGCAGGCTCTCCAAAGGACGGAGCTCGTATCCGGGCGATCTGGCCGAATATCAACAAAAGTAAACTAAGGTTAATCTCGCTTAATATATTACCTACATTAATCAAACATATATAGAAATGAGCGCCTTACCTTGCTGCGTAGAATAGCGTTGAGTAGAGCTCTCTAGCCCAACTGGTTTCGGAGTGATGGTGATGGAAGTGGAGGTAACTTTTGCCGCGTATTTACCTCGGCACGTCCGAACACTCAACGGCGGCCCCGGCTACGACGCCCAGTTGCACTCGTCGCTCCACCCGCAATTATGCCGGGAAGCGATTTGATAGTGTTTTATTGGTTATTCTGTCATTTATTATAGTTATTATGTTATTTTCACTCAATAAAGTTATTTATATGAACTTATTTGTGTCTCTGTCACTTATTACTTCGTTTTATTATTATTATTATGATTATTAGTGTCACTTTCACTGGACTTTGATAATTGGTATTGTCATTTCCCCTTTTATGTATTGTTAGGTAAGCTAATAATATATATAGTGTCACTGTCACTTGTTCATATTGTTATGAAGGCACTTATTATTACTTGTGTGTGTCTCTTTCACTTATACTTAGTTTTATTATTATTATACTGTCACTTTGACTGGCCTAGGCTAATTGAGTGTCATTTTCACTTATTTATTGTTAGAAATATATATTTTAGTGTCACTTTCACTTGTTCATATTGTTATTGAAGGCACTTATTATTACTTATGTGTCCTTTTCACTTATACTTAGTTATATTATTATTCTTAGCCTACATTTGAGTGTCACTTTCACTGTTGTCACTTCCACTTCAAAAGTTTGTTAGAGTGTGGAAGTCGTTGAAGAAGGTGCCAGCACACAGTCCAACTTGATACTCGAGGCATTCCCAAGTGGTTTTTGTGGGTTTGCGGGGTCTGCGAGTTGTGTGGCTGCACACATGGCACCTCTTCTGACTCCTAACGTTACTACCTGGTGCTTTGAAAGGAAGGGCGTTGCGCTGGTGCTTCCTGAAAAATTCAGCACACCCCGTTCTGTCCAGCTGGCCTGGTCCTTGTAGTGGCCTCCCTGGTGTAGCCGCATGTTTAGCCAGGAGCTCAAGTAGCACCTGCTTGTGGAACTTCCGCAGGGACTTGTACTTCTTGGGTCCTGGAGTCCTCAGACGGTAGATGTTGTAGGCATTGAGGATCGACATATCTACCGTATGCAGGATAAACTTCTTGTACCACCTGCAAGATGTTCGCAGGCAGTCGGTGAAGCCCATCTGCATGTCGGACTTGTCAACGAGGCGCATGTTGAGGTTATAAACCAGGACAGCAGCTGGTTTCTGGACAGGGTTCTTGGTTCTTCGGTCCACCTTCCCTGTGGCGACCATCTCGGCCTTGTGGCATGTGGTGAGGAGGTTGACCTTGCGCTGGTCATGCCAGTGGATGGAGAGGATGGGGCCACTCTTCTTGTGGAAGATGTCCGCCTTCTTCGTCTTGGTTGGGTAGCCTGGCATGCCCTTCCTCTTGCCCTTGACTGTGCCGACAGTTCCGGTCTTGCGGTCATGGAGGTACTTGGTCAGGAGAGGCGACGTGTAATAATTATCTGTGTAGAGGATGTGGTTTTGATTGAAGTGCCTCTCCATCATCTTCTTCACTACAGCGCCACCAAAACCAATGAGGGGGTCAGTCTCAATTTCTCCAGCCTTGCCGCTGTAGACTATAAAGTCCAGCACATACCCCGTCAAACAGTCGCAGAGGACGAAGAGCTTGATCCCGAAGCGGTGTCTCTTGGACGGGATATACTGTCGGAAGTGCAGCCTACCACGGAACAGGACCAGAGACTCGTTGAGGCACATCTTCTGGAAAGGAATCAGGTATGTGGTGAACCGATGACGTATCATGTCATACAGCTTCCTGATCTTCCATAATGAGTCGGGAAGGTGGACTGCCATGTTTTTTGTCAGGTGGAGATAGGAGAGGATGTCGAAGTACCTGTCCCTGGACATGTATTTGCCCAATGCTGGAGTCGTTATGATGTCGCCAGTGATCCAGTAGTCGGCCAGAACGTGCTTCCTTATATGTGTCATCAGCATTGTGAGTGCCAAGAACACATATAGTTCTGCCACAGTGACAGCTCTCCATGCCACCATCTGGCACTGGTCTTCCTCCCAAGAAAGTTGGCACAGATAGCATGGTGGTGATTTGTCTCTTTGACGAGGTATTCCATGACTTCATTGTCATAGAAGCCACAGAAAAGTTCACTGGGGGTAGCATCTGGGCCACAGGAATACTGACTTGATAAAATTATCGTATGTATCTAACAAGTTTGATGTCTCTTCCTGACTTAAGCTAGGGGTAAGGGGTAAGGGGTATAGGGTACACTCATTTGGACACCTGGATAGACTTAATTTTTTTACCATAGGGTCCGCTAATAGGGCTCTTCTTAACCCACCATAATTGGCTTTTCTAAAGTCAGGTATTAGTGTCGTATTCTTTCTGGAATTACCTTTCCATTGTATAATAAAATACACCGAATTGTGGTCGCTATTTCCTAGGTGGTCCCCGATTTCTACATTATTTCGCATATGTTCATTGTTACTGAAAACTAAATTGAGAATATTATTACCTCTAGTCGGCGTATTTATGAATTGAAATAAAAAACTATCTTGTACTACCTCAATAAACTCCTTTGAATCAGAGTCGCCTATTTGATGCTGCCAATCTATATTCGGAAATTTAAAATCCCCCATAATGCACACATTGCTAAACCTTGATGCTATTATAATGTCCTCCCATAAAGATGTTCCGTCATTTCTACTCATATTTGATGGTCTATACATAACTCCAATAACTAAGGTCTCACTACCTTCGTTAACCTCTACTTAAACACTTTCATTATAATTATTTAGTCTAATACCTGATTTAATACAGCTTTGTAATGTACTCCTGACAAACACTGCTATACCGCCGCCCCTCCTACTTGTTCGGTCATATTTAAACAAACTATATCCCGGTATATCAAACTCTGCTAAAAAATGCTTGGTTTCTGTATTAATCCATGTTTCAGTTAGCGCTATTATGTCTATATTTTCTTTGCTAACAAGTGCTCTAAGTTCGTTCATTTTATTACATAAACTCCTACAATTTGTATAATATACCCTCCCTCAACCTATTACTTTTATTTGGAACTAATTTTCTTTTGTTTTTAACTAGTTTATTATTACCTGTTGAACTATTAGACCTAGACGGAAAATCTACTCTATCAGAATTCTCGTTATTAATATAAATTACATGTGGCTGGGATTCTATTTTACTTACACACCTATGGTTTATTAACAAAACCCCGCAACATTCTTGTCGAGTAAGCTGGCTAAGGTTAAAACTCCTAGTCGAGAGAGATGTAGTCCATCCTGGGCATACAGTTCATCCTTACCATAGAAGAGGGACCAGCTATCCAGGAATGGAATAGTATTTGCCTTGCAATACTTCTCCAGCCGGCTATTTACACCCATAGCCCTGGAGGACCATTCCTTCCTTACCCCTCTTCTTGGCAGGATACTGTTTACCACAGGAACTCCACCCTTTTCCTTGATCCTCTCCAACATTTCCTGATACTTGGTGAGCAACTCCTCAGTCCTGCATCTCCATATATCGTTGCTCCCTGCATTGAGGAAGATGATGGGGTCCTCCCCACTCACTTCCAGGGCACCATCTAGCTTCTCTGCCACCCTCCCGACTCCGGCACCCGGCAGGCAGACAACTTTACCAACATGTGTGTTAGTAGACCTGCCAAGGTATTTAACCATTGAATCACAGACAATGAAAACAGACTTACCTTTTTTATTTTGTCGGCGTGTAGCAGCAGGTGTAGCAGCAGTACCAGCAGCAGCAGCAGCAGCAGCAGACTTCCTCGCCTCCCCTTTAACTGCCTCGCTGTATGACGGGTCATCTCCTTCCCCCACTCCGTCTTCACTGCCATCACACTCGTCCTCCAGGGCGCTATACTTGGTTACAGTCACACACTGCTTCTTCAAGGTACACTTCGTTCCACTTGAAGCTACCACTTTCCAGGAAAAGTCCGGTTTTCCTACACTAGTGGCATTTTTCGTGTCCTCTAATGCCATCTTCAACGCTAAATTCTCTTCCTTCAGAATTATTACTTCCTTTTCTACTTTCTCCAGACTATCCTGAAGTGTAAGGCACAACTGGAGAACTTCAAAAGTAGCACTCTCAACACTAGCCATGTCTCTATGGTACACTGGTCACGAGCGGTCACTAGGGACGTCCACACTGGTCAAATGTCAGGCCACGACTTTGTAAGACATTAATTTTGTATGTAAAAGAAGTATGTTCCTAAAAAAATGGCAACAGGCAGTAGGATGGCAAAACTTTTTGTATTTATATGCTAGTTAGCAACTCACAGATGATTTAGAACGGGCATTTAAGCCTCACTCTCCCCCTGTTTTCTTGTATTACCCTGAAGATGTCTTGAGAGAATATACTAAAGCTTGGTGTTCCATTGTTTCAATTTTCCTAGCGAGTTTTACTACATAATTTGATCACACGTATTTGTGATTTAACCTCCATATATAGAGGTATTCAAGTGGGTTAGTGGGATTAATAAAGGGGACATGAACAATGTACTAAAGCTCAGTGATAGCGAAAGAACTCGTACAAATGGTTTAAAATTAGATAAATTTCGTTTCAAGAAAGATATAGGCAAATATTGGTTTGGTAACAGAGTTGTAGATAGGTGGAATAGGCTACCAAGTGCTATAGTGGGATCAAGAACGATAGGGAGCTTTAAGATAAAATTAGATAGGCATATGGACGAGATGGGTTGGATGTGAGGGGGATCTGTCGGGTGTGGGCCAATCGGCGCTCAGCAGAACCTCGTAATCTTGTGTTAATCTCTGACCGTTTTGGTGGGGTCAGTACTCAAGGTATTAGTGAGTTGGGTCTATAATTGGGCCTTGTAATTGGGGTTGGGTGTTACAGGGTTCTGCCTTGTGTGGACCGATCAGCTTTTTGCATAATCCCATTTACTTATGTTCTTATGTTCTTATATTGAGAGAGAGAGAGAGAGAGAGAGAGAGAGAGAGAGAGAGAGAGAGAGAGAGAGAGAGAGAGAGAGAGAGAGAGAGAGAGATGAAGGGTTAGGCGCGGGAGAAGGGAAGAGATAAGTTTAATTGTAAAACGAAAACGAGGGAATAGGGCATTTAGGAGGTAGGTGTGAAAAGCTTAACAAAGAAGGGAGGAGTTCTTCAAAGGTAGATTAAATGAGAGAGAGCGCGGGAGTGAGAGAGAGGAAGAGATAGAATGGAAAGAGGTAAAAAAAGGTTATGCAGATATTATTGACACCAATAACATTGATAATAATAATAACATCATAACATAGGTAATGATAATAATAATAATAATAATACAAATAAGAATACATGCAACACTAATAATAAAACACTATTAATAATATTAATAAAAATAATACTAATACTAATAATAATAATAATATTAATTAAAGTTGCAAGCAACGTTGTCCGGGGTTCGAGCAGTTTTGCAAGCAGGGTATTGTGTTGGATACAAAAGCTGTGTCACAGATATCAAAAGATCATTTAACTTATCGGGCATGGAGAAACTACAGAAGGAACAGATTGTGCAAACAAACAAGAGCGAGAGAGGGAGAGATTGGCTGTATAAGGGATCTGCCTCTATTCGTTAAGTAACAGAGTTGTAAATATGTGGAATAGGCTACCGAGTGCTATAAGGGGATCAAGAACAATAGAGCTTTAACTTGAAACTAGATAGAACGAGATGGGTTGGGTGTGAAAGGGATCTGCCATGTGTAGGTCAATCGGCTCTGCAGACTCCCGTTTTCTTATTTTTTTATGTTCTCATTTGTGAGGGAGAGAGAGAGAGTATGGCAAGAGAGAATAGGATGTCGTAAACGTAAGGAAGATAGCAATAAATATGAGAGAGAGAGCGCGGGATGGGTTGGGTGTGAAAGGGATCTGACATGTGTGGGCCAATCGGCTCTCTGCAGTCTCCAGTTTTCTTATGTTCTCATTTGTGAAAGAGAGGGAGAGACTAGGATGTCATAAATGTAAGGAATACAGAGATAAATGAGTTTTTATGAGATGAGTTGGGGGCGAAAAGGATCTGTCTTGTGTGGGCCAATTGGCTCTCTACAGACTCCCATTTTCTTATGTTCCTATGTCTTGCAATTGTGTTTTGGTTGCAGGTATATGATAACATAGGTGTATAGTAAGTAGTGTAAATAACAGGTAACGTTTATGAGATGGGTTGAGCGTGAAAGGGATCTGCCTTATGTGGGCCACTCTCTGCAGACTCCCATTTTCATCTTGGTTGCATGTGTAAGGGATCGGCCTCATTTGTACCGGTGTGCAAACAAACAAGGGCGAGAGAGAAAGAGATTGGCTTTGTAAGGGATCTGCGTCTATTCGCTTGGTAAAAGAGTTGTAGATATGTGGAATAGGCTACCGAGTGCTATAGTGGGATCAATAACAATAGAGCTTCAACATAAAATTTGATAGGACGAGATGGGTTGGGTGTGAAAGGCATCTGCCGTGTGTGGGCCAATCGGCTCTCTGCAGACTACCATTTTCATCTTGGTAGCATGTGTAAGGGATCTGCCTCATTTGTACCAGTGTGCAAATAAGAGAGAGAGAGAGATTGGCTGTGTAAGGGATCTGCCTCTCTCATAACAGTCATAGATATGTGAAATAGGCTACCTAGTGCTATAGTGGGATCAAGAACAATAGAGAATTTCAAGATAAAATCAGATAGTCATATGGACGAAATGGGTTGGATGTGAAAGGGATCTGCCTTTTGTGGGCCACTTGTCTCTCTGCAGATTCCCATGTTCATCTTAGTTGCATGTGTAAGGGATCTGCCTCATTTGTACCGGTGTGCAAACAAACGAGCGACAGAGAGAGACTGGGTGTGTAAGGGATCTGCCTCTATTCGTTTAGTAACAGAGTTGTAGATATGTGGAATAAGCTACCGAATCCTATAGTGGGATCTGGCCACCATTTTGGATATCATATCAACAGTTGCCCAATACAAAAATGCACCTTTTTTTCAAAGTTTGGTCCCGATCCGACAAGCAGTTCCGGAGTTATTGCGTAAAAAGTAAAAACCGGACTATATATATTTTTATGGAAGAATGCAATACTCTTGAACCCCTGAAGACGCTGCTTGCTGTTTGAGGGAGGAGGGAAGGTAAGTCACACCACACCAAAAATTGTCAAAACTTTGAAGGTCTAGAACTTTGTTATTAAACTAAGCATTTGGCAAAGGGAGGAATTGTTAAAAACCTCAGCCAATACTCTGCTATTCACCAAAAATAAATTTGAATTATCATTATTATTTGGTTGGGTAGGCATGTATAGGTAGGTTGGTTAAATAATTGTTGGAATTAGTAGGGACTAACTGTTTTGAGAGAGTTAAATTTTAAAAATGTATGGATCTGAATGATTAATATAACTATTATTAAGCAAAACTAGGGGATGCGTGGAAGCCTATAGACTGAAGACTGAAAACGTTGTGTGGGTACCTCACACGGTTTTAAAGTAATTTATGAACAGACATTTTTCAATGCTGCGGCCAAACTATTCCACCAATTTCAATTCTTTTGGTACCAAAACGTTCGGAATTGCGAGCCTCACCCAACTATGCAAACTTGGCTTTGATCATCTGCATAGTTTTCAAGATGTGGATTTTTAAGTATTCTCAAGGTTTTTTCAAGATTGGCGGAAAAAACCCCACGTGCAAAGCAAAACCTTTTCCATAACATTTGCGGACCATTAGTAGTGGAGTCCATATGCCAAAGCCCAATTATTTCTTATGAGTGGGAGACACGGTATTTAGGTTTCAAATTTTTCGGGAAATCGGCTGCCATGGACCTGTTTGGCTGCCATTTCGGATGTTTAATATATCAAAAGATTCCCAATACAAAAACGCACGTCGTGGGAAGGTTGATCCGGATCCAAAAAGCGGTTCTGGAGTTAATGCGTAAAAACCGGTGTGGAAAAATAATTTGGAAGAATAAGAAGATTTAATTATTACAATAGGGGTTCCCCGCAGGGCTCGAACCCCTAATAATACACATGATAATGAGAGTGAGAGAGCGAGAGAGAGAGGTCAATTAACACCTAAAGAGCGGCCTAGGCGGTATATAATATGTAGCCACCAGCGGGGTGTTTTTTCCCAAAATAGGGCTGTTTACGTGATCATTTTCATGCCTAAATAAGAGCCAGAGCGTAAAACAAGTATCTATCCCTGAAAGGGCATAAACAGAGCTTTCCAATGACATCACAACGATCCTTTTATGACCGCTAGTTTTCTTGCAACAACCGCGCAACACGAGTGCAAAAAGCATGTAATTCGGTACTTTCCCCATACAATTCAGTATGTAGCGAGTGAGAGAGGGAGGGAGGAGGTGGGATTCGTGTCAGTAGGTTCGCCGCGGTGGTCTGGAGCAGTCATACGCTCGCTACTCTCCTGCCACCACTTGTCTCTCTCTCTCAGCAACATTACGTGCTGAAATTGCCACACGACCTATGTCGCGCGCCGCCAGATAGTCCAGATTTATTATACTCGACTTATGTTGCGCGCCGACAGTTAGGGGTTAAGGGGGGCGGGCGAAAGGGGGCATATTGGTGGTATATGAATGGACAGAGGAGGGTTAGGGTGGATGGCATCTAGGTGTGAACTGGGGCTTAAAAAATGTCTAGGAGCAAAATATATGAGTCAAAAGAGTGTGACGGCGAGGGAAGCGGAAACTGGCAAGTGTAGAGGTCCATTCAGAGAGAGAGAGAGTGAGAGAGAGCTGTGAAGAGAGAGGGCATGACATAGTGCGTGGACATAAGCAAATTCAAAAATTGCCTGGAAGAGAGGGGCGTAGTGGTGTGTGGTAGGGAAAAGGATAAAATACACAAGAAATGTGGAATTGAGAACACGGACATGGTACACACGTGTGGCTGCATGGTGTACACATAGTGCCGCGCATGGGTGCTAAAAATATAATGGTAACTATCTGGACTTATCACACATACAGTACATATTTATACATACAAACATATATAAATACACTTACACACACATACATACATACATAAACAAACACACATATATATATATATTATATATATACAGTACATACACACATACATACATACATATATACGCACATACACACACACGTACATACACATAATGTACACACATATACATACACACATAAATATACACATACACAAATATACACATACACAAATATACACATACACACATATACATGCACACATACATACAAACACATACTGTACACACACACAAACACACACATACAATTGGATTGGTAATCCAATGGACCCGGGTTCAAATCCCGATATGTCAATGGGAAGATATTATTGGGATTGAATTTGTGCTGTACCTAGTATCAGTGCATTACCACAAAGCCCACCGAAATGCCAAAAAAATACCCTCATTGTTCCCTGATTAAATAACACTGTATGAATATTCCCATATTCAAAATATGTTACAGGGGGACAATGCCTAGTGAGTTCACTGCTCAATAGGTGGCATTCTGAGAGTGAGGGTCTGAGTCTGGAGGGTGAGACGGTGAAGCACTTGAGCGAAGCAACCAGCCGCTTCAGAGATGGAGCTGCTTCGAGCCATGATGGATGCTTCACATGTCTCACTCCCCAGACTGGAACAAGACCTCACGGGCTTCACCGTGTTGAGCGGTGGAATGTACAGGTTCTCAGCCTATGCCCGAGAGGGAGTAGTTGGAATATAGAAAAAAAAAAAAAAAAAAAAAAAAAAAACACACACACACACAGACAAACATACATATGCATGGGCGATTGCATAAACACTGAAGAATAAATAATGCATAGAACATCTACACAATTATTATGTTCCTTCCAACAACCAACTATACTCCTAAAATCGATTAATGCAATTTACAAACACATATGGCAGTCCGTGGATTCGAACCCAGGACGCTCACACTGAAAATTAACACCTTATGCATCGCACCACGAAGACAGTTAAAGGATAGTGGACACTGCCTACGATTTATTATGCAACTTCGAATCCTGCATATCAATCTAAGCATGTACACACATACCAACTGCAACTCACGTAGGATATGCATAATTATGTGAATGGAAAGAGCAATTAATGGGGCCTTAACCACTAGGGAAGTCCTCTCGATAAATTACCCCTGAACCAATATCAATTATTATGTTCCTTCCAACAACCAACTATACTCCTAAAATCGATTAATGCAATTTACAAACAAGACTCGTCACAAAACATCACACATGTGCAAGAATTGATATGCATATACATCTATGTGTAAACAAACATTATACAGAGAGCGACATATACAGATACGCAGATACAATCAAACAACATGCGCAACACATACAAGATTAAAAAAACAAAAAAGAAAAACACGCGTACAAAAAAACAAAAAAACAAAACACACACACACACACCAGCATGCATATTTACACGCATATCAAACCATACATAAATATACATACATATGCCCATAAGTATAGTAAATGTCGATGATGATCTACACACGCATATAAATATACATACTGTACATACACATACATATGCCCATACACATAGTAAATGTTCATCACAATATACATACATACCGGTAAACATTTACAAACACATGCCTATATACATAGTAAATGTTCATCACAACATACACACACACACACACATATGTCTGTAAAGCATATCGACACAATCATACTTGTACACTACAGAAAGCATATATAATACACACATACCTACAAATGCACACACAGGCTTATAGATTGTCTAACACGATCAAAGACACACGCACTAGGTAGAGATGGGGGACGTTGAATTTAAGGGGGTCGCATGAGGTCTCTATTGTGTAATATTTTCTTGGTAAGGATTAAATGAGAGAGAGGACGGTGTTCCTCCTGTTGTTCTCAAAAACTGTGCTTCCGTGCTGACTCCCTGCCTAGGCAAACTCTTTCGTCTCTGTCTATCCTCTAACGTCTTCCCTTCATGCTGGAAGTTTGCTCACATTCAACCTGTCCCAAAGAAGGGTGACCGCTCTCAAACCTCCAACTATCGTCCAATTGCTCTCATCTCTTCTCTTTCTAAAGTTTTTGAAACTATTCTTGCTTCCAAATTTCTTAAGCATTTCTCTTCTCATAATCTGCTCTCAGATCGCCAGTATGGCTTCCTTAAGGGTCGCTCTACTGGTGATCTTCTTTCATATCTTACTAACTCTTGGTCATCCTCCTTTCGGGACTTCGGTGAGACTTTTTCTATTGCACTAGACATATCGAAAGCCTTCGATAGAGTCTGGCATAAATCTTTAATTTCTAAACTACCCTCCTTCGGTTTCTATCCCTCCATCTGTGCCTTTGTCTCTAATTTCCTTTCCGGCCGTTCCATAGCCGCGGTTGTGGACGGCCATTGTTCACTTCCTCACCCTATAAACTCCGGTGTTCCTCAGGGCTCTGTCCTATCTCCTATTCTCTTTCTAATTTGTATAAATGATCTCCTTAACTGTACCTTAATTCCCATCCATTCATATGCAGACGACTCAACCTTACACTACTCCATTAGTTTTTCAGAACGCCCCAGCCAGCAATTCCTCAACGACAAACGTAATGAAGCCATAGAACTCTTAAATTCTGATCTAAATACTATTTCCAATTGGGGCAGAGAAAACCTTGTTAACTTTAATGCTTCCAAAACCCAATTTCTCCATCTATCTACCCGTCAGGATCTCCCAGCGGACTATCCCTTATTCTTCAACAATACAAAAATCAACCCTTCATCTTCTCTCAATATTCTTGGTGTCTCTTTTTCTTCTGCTCTCATTTGGAAGGACCATATTACCAGTCTTGCTAAGGCAGCCTCCCAGAAGCTCGGTGTGCTCAACCGCCTTAGGGGGTTCTTTTCCCCTGCACAGCTTCTTGCTCTGTACAGGGGCATAGTGCACCCTTGTATTGAGTATTGTTCACATGTCTGGGGAGGTTCCTCTCACACCGCTCTCCTAGACAAAGTTGAAAGGAAGGCCTTTATTATCATTAACTCCCGTCCACTCACCAACTGTCTGCAGTCTCTCTCTCTCCGCCGCAATGTTGCATCTCTCTCGCTATTCTATCGCTACTATAATAATCAGTGTTCCTCAGAGCTATCCCAGTGCATACCACCTCCTTTACGTAGGGCACGTGGTACCCGTCTTGCAACTCAATCCCATCCCTACTCTGTGCAACTCTCCAACCCAAGAGTGAAACGTTACTCTCAAACTTTCTTCTACTCAACAGCTGAGCTCTGGAACTCTCTCCCAGAATCAGTCTTTCCCTCTGCCTATGACTTAAATTGCTTCAAACTCCGTGTGTCCAGGCATTTTGGCTCGAACGTCCCTTGATTTTGGCCCTGTCACTCTTTCAACTATGGGGGAGGCACTCGCTATAGGCAGTAATGCCTTTTGCCTCCCTCAATCACATAGAAAAAAAAAAGAAAAAAAGTATGTCTGACTTTGGTTGTGCCTACTGATGTATTTTACCCATATCTAGTCTCCGCCTCCCCCCCCCCCCTATGCTTCTGCCCCCTCCCTGTCCTGCCTCCTTCTTCCCTCCCAACCCCCGCATCCCCACTCCTCCCCCGCCACCTGCCATGACGGATATTTAAGGCCTCCTAGGTACCAGTATTTGTTAGTGACCTAATGAAGCTACATGCGAAACGTTGTCAATAAAGTGCTCTTCCTCAGATGGTGTTTTTTATCCACCTCCCACCATAAGTAGGCTAGGCGGCGGGTGATAACCGTCGCGGGTATAAATTCGAAGGTTGAGAGTTCGAGCCGCGCTGATGATTGTTTTTTTGTTATTCCTAATTAGTATAATTATTATGTTCTATCCAACAACCAACTCTACTCCTAAAATCGATTAATGAAATTTAACAAACATATGTGGCAGTCCGTGGATTCGAACCCAGGACGCTCACACCGAAAATCAACACCTTATGCATTGCGCCACGAAGACAGTTAAAGAATGGTTTCAAAGGAATGTATGGTTGCCTATCATATATAAACTAAGTTAGGGTAGGTCGTGTAAAAATAAATAATAACCTATGATCTTGGTGAGAATAGGTTCACACTTGTTTTGGATATAATTCTGTCACAATAACTAACTCAATTTAACTAGCCTAACTGTGCTAGCCTAACTTATCCCAACTTTATCCTTTTATAATTTAACTTATCCTACACTTAGCCAATCTTAACCTAGTTTACCCAATCCTAAATTGTATAGCCTAACTTATATCCTACACTACAGTATTATTACATAAACTAACCCAATACCTATATTGTATAGCCTAACTTATATCCTACACTACAGTATTATTACATAAACTAACCCAATACCTATATTGTATAGCCTAACTTATATCCTACACTACAGTATTATTACATAAACTAACCCAATACCTATATTGTATAGCCTAACTTATATCCTACACTACAGTATATTACATAAACTAACCCAATACCTATATTGTATAGCCTAACTTATATCCTACACTACAGTATTATTACATAAACTAACCCAATACCTATATTCAGGCAATGTATATCAAATTATAGGCTACCTATATTTACAAACTATGTTATCTCATTTCATATATAAAACAAATGCAATGACAAATACAAATATACACAATGCATAATACAAATAGAAAACAAAAAAACATATCGACCACAGGACACTTGATCCCTGGTTCAACAGATTACACCCGGCGCTTCCCGCAAGGAGCTGCTGACATTGATTCTTCAATTCAAATGTAACCAAACGAGTGTATAGCGGTTAATTGTTTACACATAATTATTGTATTGCAGTTCATAATGCATCAATTTCCGTTTATATATCATTAGTTTGTATGCAGATATAATTAAATATATGCAAAATATAAATTAATTCTATATATATGGTCATTTGAGTTTGGTATTATCGTGGGCATGACCACGATTTCCCAGTGTACTTGGGTAACCGTGGGCTGCCGAAAAGACCACAGAACGAGAGATGAAGGACCACGCAAATCATGGTTTTGATGAAGGGTGACGGAAAATATGCCAGTGTGATAGCCCCTAGGAAAGCTGCTGAGATTACATTATGGCGGAGAGGAATTAATATTATAAAGGTGTGTTGTGTTCCAGTTACTCATGACAATACATTTTCTTTGAAAGCCATGAACAAAAAACGTTTAATCGAAGGGGAAGCTTAATATTTACTCCTAGTTAAAAATGACAATCCCTCCTTGTTCTTACAATGTCTCACAATTACAGTACATGCATAGTGTTTACATTTAGGCACACATTTACACTCACAAATATACGCCCCATTAGCAACAACGTTTACCAGGATGTCGGGGCTTGTTCTGAACAGTAAATATACAACAAGGAAGAATTGATCTCGTACCTTGCATTCTATTACTGCAAACATTTGAGCCTAATAATGGATTAATCTCCAAAACACGAGTAATTACACATTCATAAGCATGTTTTGATTACTAGTCCGACAAGGCTTACATGATGCTCTCGGTCACGACCGTTACATTCGCGTTTAAACCGTTGTGTTTCCGAGGCTCCCTCAACCCAAAAGCGGTCAAGGTAGACACGAATATCACAGTCGTGAACGTGAGTATGCAAGGCTATAAACCTTTTCTGAATAATTATCTGTTATTTGATCAAATGCTCTTATTAATACATGGCATATTGTGTGCCAGTAGTAAAATATATATTGATGTGTAATACAAATACTGGTACACATGCATTAAATATTGATAAATCCAAACACCTATGAACTAATAAGCAAGGAGGACAGCCCGCCATCTTTTACTAATAAGCAAGGAGGACAGCCCGCCATCTTTTACTAATAAGCAAGGAGGACAGCCCGCCATCTTTTACTAATAAGCAAGGAGGACAGCCCGCCATCTTTTACTAATAAGCAAGGAGGACAGCCCGCCATCTTTTACTAATAAGCAAGGAGGACAGCCCGCCATCTTTTACTAATAGGCAAGGAGGACAGCCCGCCATCTTTTACTAATAAGCAAGGAGGACAGCCGCCATCTTTTACTAATAAGCAAGGAGGACAGCCCGCCATCTTTTACTAATAAGCAAGGAGGACAGCCCGCCATCTTTTACTAATAAGCAAGGAGGACAGCCCGCCATCTTTTACTAATAGGCAAGGAGGACAGCCCGCCATCTTTTACTAATAAGCAAGGAGGACAGCCCGCCATCTTTTACTAATAGGCAAGGAGGACAGCCCGCCATCTTTTACTAATAAGCAAGGAGGACAGCCCGCCATCTTTTACTAATAAGCAAGGAGGACAGCCCGCCATCTTTTACTAATAAGCAAGGAGGACAGCCCGCCATCTTTTACTAATAGGCAAGGAGGACAGCCCGCCATCTTTTACTAATAAGCAAGGAGGACAGCCCGCCATCTTTTACTAATAAGCAAGGAGGACAGCCCGCCATCTTTTACTAATAGGCAAGGAGGACAGCCCGCCATCTTTTACTAATAAGCAAGGAGGACAGCCCGCCATCTTTTACTAATAAGCAAGGAGGACAGCCCGCCATCTTTTACTCTTTGTTATACCAAGTTTTTACTGGGGTTATATTTACTTTATAGGTAGGTTCTTAATTGACTGGAGAAGATGAGAACACACATGAACACAAACACAAAGGTAATAGAGGATAATATAACACAGAGTACAAACATAGATTATTCTTATTGACACAAGTTCATATTATTAGAGGGGCAATGGTACATAAGACAGGGATAGGTTTCAATTAGCAGCACGATTGAGGATCCTCTAGGTGTCTCAAGGGGAAGACACAGGCAGTGTTCTGAAGATCTGTGAAGACGTTGCTGCCTGGTATTCCCTACGGCATCCTGGTCCGTGGGGGTGGTCCTGTCGTGTGACGGTGATAGAAGTTGGGGAAGACTTCTTGAAGATCTCTGAAGACTGTAGAGGTGGGGGTCTTACATAAAAACGTGCCGCTTCACCTGTGTCTTACGCTCTCGTATCATAGGATTAAAGTAACGAGCCGTTTCACCAGTGTCTATTACATCTCACAATTATTACTATTCTACTATAAATCATTATTACATCTTTCATATAATTTTAAGGTGTTAGTTACAGTGTCTCTATACTTATGTTGGGGACTATGCACCTTGGAGATCGTTCAACCTTACGAATTCATGACTCAGAATCCCTTCTCACGGTTTTTAGCTTACTTGCACTTCTGATCCTCTCTCTCCATACATGGATCACGTGGAGGTAGTGAGGCTAGGTGGGAAGGTTGACTGACAGATAAGACATTAGCAACGGGCCCGACAACATAGCCCAGAGATTCCCTCTCAATATAGGGAATTCTCTCTTACTTATATATTTAGTACTTCTGTATACTCTTTCAGTTGTTACTTATTAATTAAAGTGGATTACGGATACCAAACAGGTCCTTTCCTTTTCCTTTTGCCTATAAGTATTAATATTATATATATAAGGCTAAAAGACGTTTTCGGTGGCAGCATTACTTTTACTAATTAAAGATAGTAATATTATCTATCTTATCTATCAATCAACGAGCAGTGGACGGAGAGCTGAGATCAACCAACCTACAACCTACAACTTCAACCTACAATCAACATATAACCTATTAGGAATGTATCTCAAAACGTCTTCCATTATAATGTTAATTAGACAACATAACACATATCTCATAAGGACAGATAGTCACCTTTGGGCTTCCTTAATGGGTTAACCCATATAAGATAATATATACACTATAGGATCGTACATTGCTATGTGCGTCTTCCTAAACTTATCATTTGTAACATATGGTGTCAAGCGGTGGTCCTAATTACCAGACTTGTTAATTGAGGAGAGTTACACCACGTTCTTTCGAAGACTTTCCACACTACCATTGATCCAGTTTTATCCGGTCTACATTCTCCACTTCCGGTGTTCCAGTTCCTATTCCAAGTTCCTGTTCAATAAAATGTCTTCAACACCAGTCATCTATCCAGTTTATCTACGGCGATTCCTGTGTGGGCATCCCACAAGTAGGAGTTGGCTGTCGGGAGACGATATCAGTGGGAGATCAACTGCAGACATCAGCTGAACGACTCAGCAGTGGACTGACCGCTGACTCATCATCCCTGACCTGCTCAACCACACTCACTCCTCCTAGCTTGTGGCTGCTGGAGAAAATCGTCTATCATTCAACACTCACTTCAAGTGTATTTAAAGGTGTGTATAAGTGAAAATCAAACATCTATAATTTGTTTCACGGTCATTTTTTGTCTACGTTGTTTTACGTATGTCTAGCGTGAGAAATTCAATTTTTAATTATGACTCGTAAGGAGAGCTCCTCTAGACAGGTGTTTTTTGTCTAACACATGTCAAATCGTCAGTGACATATGTATAGCCTGTTCCAAATAGGTAGGCCAGAAATCGTAATCCCTAACCTCTGTAACTCAAAAAAGGCTAGAGCAAATGGGGTGTTAACTTAAACACCTATTCCCCGGCTGAACCTTCTCAACAAAATAAAAATATGAACTCGATTACTCTAGTCATTTGTGAGTTATAGGGGTTAATGTTCAGGAGTTTTGGCCTACTTATTTGGAACAGGGTATAGTCTATTCCATAAGTGAGCATGGGTGTGAGAGCGAGTGAGAGAAAGAGAAAAGATGGAAGTAAAATATGGATGAATAGTAGGCTATCTCAGGGGCGTAATGTGATCCATTCTTGTAAAATTATTGAACAATAGGGCCTACATGAGGGAGAAAGGGGTACAGGAATAACATAATTTCACTTGTTCATTATAGTTAGGCCAGAAATCCTGACTCCATTCTCTCATAAATAGAACACGAATTACGTTATGTCTACCTTTTGGAAAGAGTCGGCCAGTAAATAGGAATATAACATTACAACCTGTTTGCTCTATCCCTTCCTAAGTTAAAAGAGGTTAGCGTTCAGATTTGTGGCCCAATAATCCACGAGAGAGAGAGAGAGAGAGAGAGAGAGAGAGAGAGAGAGAGAGAGAGAGAGAGAGAGAGAGCGAGAGCGAGCAGGGGAGAGAGAGGGAGATATTAAACAAGCAAGCAAGCTAAAAACAAAGAAAGCAATAAAGGTGAGAGAGAGAGAGAGAGAGAGAGAGAGAGAGAGATGAATGCAATATATCAGTACGTCGGATGTATGCCATATATATATATATATATATATGTATTCTGAAGGCCTTTGAACATGGCTGATAAATTTGAAAAATCGATTTTGTCAGATATGAATGTTCAGTGTATTTCAACCAAGAATGGTCCCTCTATATAATCTCTGAAGACGATCTATATTACTCAGACACAGGGATGTTTCTAGGGAATCGCAGCTTGAGTAGGAAGAGAATCACCAGAGGATTGTTTTGCTTTCACAACAAATATTTACAATTATATAATATATTGTCAAAACTTCTATTAGGAAGCAAAAATTATGAAAATATAGGTGATTTTTATAACAACTCTGATCAGTCTCTACCTACTCGATCTAATTGATCTCGTTTTTCCAGACACCTTGATTCTTGGCGGACTACGAGGACAGAGAGGGAGAGGTGCACCGAAGGAGAGGTGGAAGGATGGAGTGAGGAAATATATGGATGAAGGCGGTGCTGGTTGGGAGGATGGTTGTCGACTGACTGGGGACAGAGGTGCATGGGGGTGGTTCGTTCGTGGCCACCCTTTCGGGGATCACGGCGTCAGGCAATAGATAGATAGATAGACCCGTCAGCCGGCGCCTCTCCTCTCTCCCAACAACTCTTCCATTCATATACATGCAAAACTCCTTCCTTCGAATTAATTACATAAACAAAAAATATATATATGTATTTGATAAACATAGAATATATTTATCATAGGGTTTATTGAAACTATTCATCCCTTTGAATCCTAGAGGAAAATTATAAAGCTGTTGTTACAGCTTACAAATTTTGTATGTGGTGTCCTGAGTTTGAATCCCATAGAACCATTTGTTTGCATTATATTCAGGATGTGATTGATTTTAAAAAGAAAGACTAATTGACATTTGTTCACGGCCACGTATTGCGTCCATACAATACTGTTGGTCCTTCTATTAGAACCTTGTAAAGTTAAACAAGGACTTCAGAGATTATCAACCCTTCTGGAATAATATGCAAACACACTGTAAGTGATGAAGAGCGGCAGGACTTCAGCCTTTATCTAGATATCACAGTCCCTAGTCCAGACCAGACCAAATGGCTGGAGTAAACTAGGAAAGAATAGTAATTGGACAGAGGAAGAACAAGCAGAGAAGTGAGAACTGGAAGTACAGGAGAAGACTGAAAGTTCTCGGGCTCGCTAGTACAGATTACACGAAATCATTATTTTTAATGACTGAAGTAAGCCAAGTAGGTAAGTTACAGTTACACAAGATGTTTCTGGAACAACATACTGTAGTGAATAAGGGGTATCTTAAAGTAATACAGATCGGTCAACCTCCGCCATCCAAGTCTATTCGCTGTAAGTAGGCAAGAAATCACGACCTCTAACCTTTGTAACTCAATACCGACTGAAGAAATCAAGCTAATAGTTCTACTATTTGGAATAGTCAGTCAAGGAATATATGTGGAAATTTACAGCCAATTTGCTCTAGACCTTTTTGAGTTACAGAGGATAGAGGTCATGATTTTTCGCCTACTTACAGCGAATAGACTATAGTAACACTGGTGACATTATCTTCTAATGACTGAATATTCAATTATTTCCACAATACCATGAAAATCCAACATCAATACTCCAGACTGAACATACGAGCAAATTCTTTTTTGCCCAGAATTGGATCAATGTGGAATAACCTCTCTGAAAATGTTGTATCAGCTCCTAGTGTGAAAGCTTTCGAGGCACGTTTAGATAAATTCTGGAGCAGAACATCGGTTAGATATAACTTTAAAGCACCTCTCTCCGACCTCTGTGACCCACCCACTCCCAGTACCGGTAACAATCAAGATATATTTAACTGTGATCTGGCCCAAGAGGACCTTGCCAGGACCTAATGCCAGAAGTTGTTCCTGTAAGCATTCCTGTAAGTACACATTGGAAATACCGGTACAGGACATACAGTTTAGTCTTTGAATACACTCTTTACATAAAACGGTTTCTTCTTTTTACATTCAATTGTCTCCACACATATAAGAAACATATGGGAATGCTGGTACAGTCAAAACATTACAGAGAAGTGACAGAAGTCAAATATCTTTACCACTAACCTCTATAACTCAATCCCGATAGGTGTAATCCAGCTAATACTTCCACCATTACGGAAGGGCATGCCAGGGAATAGGTACAGCCCATTTGCTCTTGCCCTTCTTCGGTTACAGAGTTTAGGAATCACTATTTCCGATCTACTTTGAATTAATGGACTACAGTATATACAGTATATAATCCTTTCCTTGCTTAGAAAAACTCTTTTCGAATGAGACTACCTACCTATCTAATCGTATCTAGTGTGGGAGTAAGAAGAAGTCTTCTTTAATTTAACTTTCTGTAATCTAATTATCCAAATATGAACCATCATAACGGGACTTAAAGTTACTACATCGGTTTAATAATCTTAAAAAGTTTGATTCTTGTAGTTCTACTTACTACGTAATTTGTCATAAATTAATATATTATTTCAAGACTGAAAACATGATATGTATATATACAGTATGGGAAAAATGCGAAAATAATACCTTTGATCACCTAATGCCTCGATAGTGCAGCTGATAAGGAACCCTTTTTGGCCAAATTGTGCACTTTGTGACTAAAGTATTATACTTTGTACACTGATACTAGGACCCAATGGGAACATTTTAAAGGGTGGAGGCAATCTGTATCTTCATGCTGGTGCCTGTGGCCAGACCAGACCTGATGGCTGGAGTAAAGTAGGAAAGAAGAGCAATTAGACAGAGGAAGAACAAGCGGAGAAGTGAGCAGTACAGTAGAAGACTGAACATTCTCGGGCTCAACCAAGTTGCTTCATTGTGGCAACCCCTTTTCAATTAATTGCCATTAAAGTTCTGAAACACTGATTTTTGCCCCAAACTGTATACCGTGATATAAATGTCTCAAATGACTCGTCTAGACAAGGGAAACAACGTACATTCAGAAAATGTTTGGCTAATGTTGACCGTTTGACTTATACTGGATCCTGTAGTTTAAGACATTAGGGACAATTGACAACATGTCTTACCGATTAGTGGCATGATGATAAACTACAAAAGACTTTACAAGTCAAACGGTCAACATTAGCCAAACATTGTCTGAATATGTGTCTACCTTAATGGTTATTAAAAAAAAAAAAAAAAAAACGAATACAAAATAATACATAACATACCTAAGTAAAATGGAATACTGAAGAAGGTACTGTATATGGACCCGTACAAGGCAGACTCCTTCCTTGCATTCCTATTTGTTCTTTTACACCTATTATCCCTACACTACATCGATCTTGTAGCTACCAAAGAGCATCTCTCTCCACAACCTATATCCCCTACACTACACCTCTCACTAAAGCCTATATTCCCTACATTGTCTTATAGCTACCTAAGAACATCACAAAACTATAAGCTATATTCCCTACACTACATATACCACCACTACAACCTATATGCCCTACACTGCACCTCTCACCAAAGCCTACATTCCCTACATTGCATCTGTCTTATAGCTACCTAGGAACATCACAGAACTATAAGCTATATCCCCTACACTACATCTACCACCATTACAACTTATATCTCCTACACTATCTATCATATATCTACCGAAGAACATCACCCAACTATAAGCTATATCCCCTACATCTTTCACTACAGCCCATACACTTCATCTATCTTATAGCTACCTAAGAGCATCACACAACTAAAAGCTATATCCCCTACGCTACATATTCCACTAATGTCTACACTTCATCAATCTTTTAGCTACCAAAGATAATTACTCTCTACAAGCTATATCCCCTACACTACATCCCCCACTAATGCCTATGCCTCCTACACTTCATCGATCTGTTAGCTACCAAAAATCATCACTCTCTACAGACTCTACAAGTTAAATCCCCAACACTACAGCTCTCACTACAACCTATGCCCCCTACACTTCATCGATCTTTTATCTACCAAAGATCATTACTCTCTACAAGCTATATCCTCTACACTACATCTTTCACTTCTCACTACAACCTATGCCCCCTACACTTCATCGATCTTTTATCTACCAAAGATCATTACTCTCTACAAGCTATATCCTCTACACTACATCTTTCACTTCTCACTACAACCTATGCCCCCTACACTTCATCGATCTGTTATCTACCAAAGATCATTACTCTCTACAAGCTATATCCTCTACACTACATCTTTCACTTCTCACTACAACCCTCCTACTTCATCGATCTTTTAGCTACCAAAAATCATCACTCTCTACAAGTTAAATCCCCAACACTACATCTCTCACTACAACCTATATCCCCTACAGTTCATCGATCTTTTAGTTACCAAAGATCATCACTCTCTACAAGCTATATCCCCTACACAACAGCTCTCACTTCAGCCTATATCCCCTATGCTTCATCATTCTAGGCTATACAAACTCGCCCAAAGAAAACCAGAAAACAATTAACCCCTTGAGGATTATGACGCGTTTTGACAGCTTAATTTGGCTATCCACAGACGATTTTATGCAGTTTGAGAAGGTTCTGTGGAAATTATAGGAGTAAAGCCTACCTCAATATTATTAACCCTCTGACTTCCATATACCCTTCCTAATCTGAATAGAATAGTCTAATAATAGCCGGAACACAGAAAAGCAAATGTGTATTGATCCAGAAAACACTAATTAACGTCATATACCCTTTGTGGGTTAACTCCAATTTGGATTTAAGGCACTTTAACCCTATTTGGTCGAGGAGGGTCTCTTTGGAGCTCCCCTGTTTCACTCCATTAATTTGGAGATTTTAAGACATTTCACCCCTTTACTTTGGTGATTAGACGCTTCACCCCACTCAGGTATCGGGTTTAGTCATGTCTGGGTGAGCGATAGCGAGCCAGTTAATTAGAAGAAATAGGCCTACGGACGGAATATTTGTCAATTGATAAAGGTAAAAATGTAGCTTGATGTGGGTCTGAGTGGATATTTGTTAGTGTGAAGGAAGTTTGAGAAACCGATTTTGCTAGCCTAGGTGACAAGCTATAATACATTGCTTGAAAAAGGCAAAAACAAAACAAAATATAATAATAATACTAATAATAATAATAATAATAACAATGCAAAAATAAATACAAAATATAAACTTAATAACCCCTCCAAGACATCGGACCAAATAGTGTTAACGCATCTTTGAGTATCTGGGCTCTGAATTCGAAGCGATTACTGATATCTTTTGTGTGGTGTCCGTAGGGTATTTGCACGGAGAGGATGTTTGCAAGAGAGAATGTAATGATCGCTGCTTTATTGTAGTGATTTTTATTAGTGGTGAAGTCGAAGAAACGATAGTATGATGAATACACAAATAAGTATCAATCTACAGTATAACGATAGTATGATGAATACACAAATAAGTATCAATCTACAGTATAACGATAGTATGATGAATACACAAATAAGTATCAATCTACAGTATAACGATAGTATGATGAATACACAAATAAGTATCAATCTACAGTATAACGATAGTATGATGAATACACAAATAAGTATCAATCTACAGTATAACGATAGTATGATGAATACACAAATAAGTATCAATCTACAGTATAACGATAGTATGATGAATACACAAATAAGTATCAATCTACAGTATAACGATAGTATGATGAATACACAAATAAGTATCAATCTACAGTATAACGTGTTATGTTATTTAATTAAGTTTACGTGGTGTTATAAAGAAGTTATATATAATATATATATATATATATATATATATATACTATTTCTGTAGTTTTCCCATTAGCCAGTAGGCCTACAGTTAGGCTAGTCAGCACCTTTCGCCTTCCCCATGTTTACATTGGTGACACAAAAGTTACACAAAACATGACATGAATATAGGAATTGTCAGACATGTAGAAATATTATCACCTAATGCCTCTAACAAGGAAGGGGACAGCTGATTATTAGTGGGTGAGGAAGGGAACTGGAGGAGGAGATGAAGGCGTCGGGGCTTAACCCAAAATGCGTGAGTTATATATATTTTTTAGAGTACCGGTATCTATGCATAGGACAAACACGAAATAACATGAATATACAAAATTACCACGAAACATTCGAGGTGAAGCCATTGATATCGGGGGCGGATGAGTGATTGGTGCTTCTGAATGCCTGTGTGCATACTTTTTGTGGGCGAACTGTTATGCGTTCTTCTTCTGTCACCTTCTTTTTCCTTTCTCTAGTCTTTTGCTGATCCTCCCTACCCCTTGTGAGAGTAAGGGCTGGCAACTGAGTGACTACGAACAGTTGGACTGCAACTGAGAATACAATTACTGTGTTGATAAGCGATAGAATTATTGAGTAAATGATATGATGAAGTGTCTATTTGCTGAAGTTTAATTGCAATGCCTATCTTCCCAAGGACATTATGCTAGTGGTCAATGCAATCGTTGTAGTTTAAGGGGAAATGGGTAGTTTTTCTAGTCGCCCCCCCCCCCCCCCCTCCTCTCCCTCGTGTTTAGCCCCATTAGAGTTTATATTTTATGAAATTCGGCTCATTAGTTTGGCGATTTTAAGATCTTTCGCCCCATGATTTTTTGTCAATATAAAGACCTTTCGTGTCGTATAGGTGTCGATTTTTTCCTGGCGAGCGATAGCGAGCCTGTAATTCTAGAAGAACCTGCCTTCGGCTGAGACTTTTGTCTACCAAAATAATTTACACATTGATCTAAGGGCGTATTTTTTAAAGCTTGATGCAGGTCTAGCGAGGAAACTTTAAAATATATAATTATATACATAACTAAATATATAAGATGTGAGGTACTTTACTGAAATTATAGATGTAGGCCTATATTCCTTAACACCTGTAGCACCATGACGCCCTTTTACCTTAGATGTTGGATAAAACTAGATAATTATGTCCAGTTTAAGAAGGACCTATGTTATGAGGAGGGATTATTGAGATCGTACTTTCCCATTTGAGTCACAGAGGTAGATCATAAACTAAAGAAAATCGTCCAATCGTAACTACAATATGATAAATATTAGGTACTGGCCACGAGAGCTACTTCATTTATTTTTATTTTTTTTTTAGGGAAAGGTGGGTGAGAGGAGAGGGTTTTATGTGGGAGGCAAAGAGGGAAAGATGAAGCATCAACCCCATCTGCTATATTAATCCTTCAGTACTGGTGACGTATGTTTTTATTGGATATTAGCTAGATTAAGACGATCATATAAAGCTAAGGAAAGATAATATAATTGCTAAAAGGATTAATTAATATAGTTTAACTCTTTAATGGGTAGACATCCTTCCTAACCTGAATTAAATCGTCTAATAGCTGCCTGAATATAATGAAAAGGATGTCGCCGGTACTGAATGAGTTAACCCCTTCTTTACCGGCGACGTTCTTTTAACTATTCTGGCTACTATTAGACAATTAACTATTCTGGCTACTATTAGACAATTTAACTATTCTGGCTACTATTAGACAATTTAACTATTCTGGCTACTATTAGACAATTTTACTCAGTTTTAAAAGGGGCTTCCAGCAATTAGCAGGCTTCGAACGATATCACGATATGGGCCGGTTTTCTGGACCATTTCTCCCTCATGTTTAGCCCCATATGTTTTCAGATGTTAAGTTGTTTGCCCCATTAGTTAATCGATTTTAAGACCTTTCGCCCTATTTCTTCGTCAATATTTAGACCTTTCGTGCTATGTAGGTGTCGATTTGTTCCCTGGCGAACGATAGAGAGCCTGTAATGTTGGAAGAACCGGCCTTCGGTCGGTACATTTTTCGACCAAAATTTTTACAAATTAATCTAGAAGGGGGATCTAATGGATGTTTTTTGTTTTGTTTTTTAATTTGATGGAGGTCTAGGGACGAAATAGAAAAATAATGAATACATGCAAAAATCACCCACAAAGTGAACCATCTACCCTTAAAAGACATCGCCGGTACAGAAGGGGTTAAATCAAAATGCTCCATTATGAGGATTTATCGTAGGTTTAGTAATGCCTGGTCTGGTGTATATAACCAATACATCAACTTCAGGATTTATCGTAGGTTTAGTAATGCCTGGTCTGGTGTATATAACCAATACATCAACTTCAGGATTTATCGTAGGTTTAGTAATGCCTGGTCTGGTGTATATAACCAATACATCAACTTCAGCATTTATCGTAGGTTTAGTAATGCCTGGTCTGGTGTATATAACCAATACATCAACTTCAGGATTTATCGTAGGTTTAGTAATGCCTGGTCTGGTGTATATAACCAATACATCAACTTCAGGATTTATCGTAGGTTTAGTAATGCCTGGTCTGGTGTATATAACCAATACATCAACTTCAGGATTTATCGCAGGTTTAGTAATGCCTGGTCTGGTGTATATAACCAATACATCAACTTCAGGATTTATCGTAGGTTTAGTAATGCCTGGTCTGGTGTATATAACCAATACATCAACTTCAGGATTTATCGTAGGTTTAGTAATGCCTGGTCTGGTGTATATAACCAATACATCAACTTCAGGATTTATCGTAGGTTTAGTAATGCCTGGTCTGGTGTATATAACCAATACATCAACTTCAGGATTTATCGTAGGTTTAGTAATGCCTGGTCTGGTGTATATAACCAATACATCAACTTCAGGATTTATCGTAGGTTTAGTAATGCCTGGTCTGGTGTATATAACCAATACATCAACTTCAGGATTTATCGTAGGTTTAGTAATGCCTGGTCTGGTGTATATAACCAATACATCAACTTCAGGATTTATCGTAGGTTTAGTAATGCCTGGTCTGGTGTATATAACCAATACATCAACTTCAGGATTTATCGTAGGTTTAGTAATGCCTGGTCTGGTGTATATAACCAATACATCAACTTCAGGATTTATCGTAGGTTTAGTAATGCCTGGTCTGGTGTATATAACCAATACATCAACTTCAGGATTTATCGTAGGTTTAGTAATGCCTGGTCTGGTGTATATAACCAATACATCAACTTCAGGATTTATCGTAGGTTTAGTAATGCCTGGTCTGGTGTATATAACCAATACATCAACTTCAGGATTTATCGTAGGTTTAGTAATGCCTGGTCTGGTGTATATAACCAATACATCAAATTCAGGGGGGATGGCTCGTTTAGTAATGCCTGGTCTGGTGTATATAACCAATACATCAACTTCAGGATTTATCGTAGGTTTAGTAATGCCTGGTCTGGTGTATATAACCAATACATCAACTTCAGGATTTATCGTAGGTTTAGTAATGCCTGGTCTGGTGTATATAACCAATACATCAACTTCAGGATTTATCGTAGGTTTAGTAATGCCGGGTCTGGTGTATATAACCAATACATCAACTTCAGGATTTATCGTAGGTTTAGTAATGCCTGGTCTGGTGTATATAACCAATACATCAACTTCAGGATTTATCGTAGGTTTAGTAATGCCTGGTCTGGTGTATATAACCAATACATCAACTTCAGGATTTATCGTAGGTTTAGTAATGCCTGGTCTGGTGTATATAACCAATACATCAACTTCAGGATTTATCGTAGGTTTAGTAATGCCTGGTCTGGTGTATATAACCAATACATCAACTTCAGGATTTATCGTAGGTTTAGTAATGCCTGGTCTGGTGTATATAACCAATACATCAACTTCAGGGGGGATGGCTCGTTTTTCTGGACCCCCTTCTCTCTCGTGTTTAGCCGAATTAGGTTTTGGGATTTTAAGATGTTCGTTCAATTAGTTTGGCGATTTGGAGACCTTTCTTCCCATTTATTTGCCAATATTAAGACCTTACGTGTTACTTAGGTATCAATTATTTCCTGGCGAGCGATAGAAAGCCTGTAATTTTAAGAGGAACAGGCCTTCGGCCGGGACATTTTTCTTCCGAAAAATGTACAAATTTATCTTGAAAGGGGGTCTAGGGGGTGTAACTTTAAGCTTCATGGAGGTCTAGGGAACAAACTAAAAACCTCCCCTTAAATTAAAGCTCTATTATGTGGATTGATCGTGGTTTTTGCAATGCCTTGTCTGGTGCATAACAAATATATCAACTTAATCACACATGCCTACCCTGAAACTGCTGAAGGGCTTATAATGTTACATAACAGATTGAGTGCAATATACAGTTCCTAATGCATTTTAAATTAACCCCTAAACATAGCTACACTAAAATCGAAAAGACGTCGCCGGTAACTTCAGTATTGAAAAATAAATAACGGCCGAATTATTCCTCATCCATTAACCATTTTTTCGCTTAAAATTGTATCTAATAAACATCAAGTGACTAGAGATTTCGCAGAGAGGCTACTGTCCTGACGTTATTCTTGACTTACAGTGTGCTGGCTTAATACTCCAATAGGGATGATAGCCTCTGAAGTCCTATTATCATTTATAAAGTACAATTTTTTGAGCAATCAGTCTGGATAGCTTTAAATTTATAGTTATTTGTCATGTTTTGTTTAAATGTATTTATATATTTCTTTAAGTAACTCTGGTTAGGCGTTTTCGTTAACTTGGGGGACAAACTAAAAAGCTTGAAAATGGCAAAATCAAGCAAATAGTATCAATTAAATTGAACCAATTTAAACAATAAAGCATAACAACCACAACAGGTCGGATCTGAGAGTGTTACATGAAGTTTTCTTTAATAAAAATGGACTTACACAAAATTGTCATAATCTTCTTGAAATGGTAAAGTAATCTTATATACTGTATACTGTATACTATATACTGTATACTATATACTGTACTGTATAAATGGTAAAGTAATCCTATATACTGTATACTGTATACTATATACTGTATACTGTATACTGTATACTATATACTATATACTGTATACTGTATACTGTATACTGTATACTATATACTGTATACTGTATACTGTATACTGTATACTGTATACTGTATACTATATACTATACTGTATACTGTATACTGTATACTGTATACTGTATACTGTATACTGTATACTATATACTATACTGTATAAATGGTAAAGTAATCCTATATACTGTATACTGTATACTGTATACTGTATACTGTATACTGTATACTGTATACTATATACTATACTGTATAAATGGTAAAGTAATCCTATATACTGTATACTGTATACTATATACTGTATACTGTATACTGTACTATATACTATATACTATATACTATATACTGTATACTGTATACTGTATACTGTATACTGTATACTATACTGTATAAATGGTAAAGTAATCCTATATACTGTATACTATATACTATATACTGTATACTATATACTGTATACTATATACTGTACTGTATAAATGGTAAAGTAATCCTATATACTGTATACTATATACTATATACTGTATACTATATACTGTACTGTATAAATGGTAAAGTAATCCTATATACTGTATACTGTATACTGTATACTGTATACTATATACTGTATACTGTATACTATATACTGTACTGTATAAATGGTAAAGTAATCCTATATACTGTATACTGTATACTATATACTGTATACTGTATACTGTATACTGTATACTGTATACTATATACTGTACTGTATAAATGGTAAAGTAATCCTATATACTGTATACTGTATACTGTATACTGTATACTATATACTGTATACTGTATACTATATACTGTACTGTATAAATGGTAAAGTAATCCTATATACTGTATACTGTATACTATATACTGTACTGTATACTGTATACTGTATACTGTATACTATATACTATACTGTATAAATGGTAAAGTAATCCTATATACTGTATACTGTATACTATATACTATACTGTATACTGTATACTGTATACTGTATACTGTATACTATATACTGTACTGTATAAATGGTAAAGTAATCCTATATACTGTATACTGTATACTATATACTGTATACTATATACTGTATACTGTATACTATATACTGTATACTGTATACTATATACTATACTGTATAAATGGTAAAGTAATCCTATATACTGTATACTGTATACTATATACTGTATACTATATACTGTACTGTATAAATGGTAAAGTAATCCTATATACTGTATACTATATACTATATACTGTATACTGTATACTGTATACTATATACTGTATACTGTATACTGTATACTATATACTATATACTATATACTGTATACTGTATACTGTATACTGTATACTATATACTGTATACTGTATACTATATACTGTATACTGTATACTGTATACTGTATACTGTATACTATATACTGTATACTGTATACTGTATACTATATACTGTATACTGTATACTATATACTGTATACTATATACTGTACTGTATAAATGGTAAAGTAATCCTATATACTGTATACTGTATACTGTATACTGTATACTATATACTGTACTGTATAAATGGTAAAGTAATCCTATATACTGTATATCGCAAGCTTTATAGAAGGGCAAGTGATTTTCGCAAACCACTCAAGTTATAATCTCACTAGCTTTGATAAACTTGCATTTGTGCTTTGCTTTGTATAATTCTAATAAATCAAAAGCTCTCGTTTTCTATGCAGGCAAATATTTAGTGGGGTATATGGACAAATATCGTTGAAAATATATATCGGATGTATGCAAGACACTAGGCTACACTGTTAAAAATGTGGGGTAGAACAAGGGTACATTTATAAAGCTAAGGGTAAACTTATGTCTCAAGGTGATATTTGGATGAACATTTACCCTTGTGGAGAAACTTACCCTTACCTTCAATGTTCAAAGGGTAAACTTCTATACAGTTTACCCTTTCTCATGATTTTTTTTACCGATAATATCTGCATTATATTACAAACTGTGTTGAGTAAAATACCAAATGTATATACTATGTACATATTGACACAAGAAGAGGCATTTGAATTAGCTGCTGGTTATTACTGTAGTATTTAATTCTAAAATTTGTATGCTACTACTACGGGGTATAATTCGACAGTCATTTAGCAATTCGTATATTTTATTTAACAGACTTCCTAGATACCCTAATAATGGGTTCTTGGCTCGGGCCGAGATGAGTTCAAGACTCAGATTGAATATTACGTCGATTCATGCTAGGTTTTACTTTGGACCCCTAGAGTTCCCGTTACTCCCTAACTGAATCCCCGCTATTCAGGTATTGACTTAAGTCGGCTTCAATCCTACGACCCGTTATTAGTGATTAATCCTAAATAATTAAGTCAAAACCCTGCTGTGTCTTTTATTTAGACCAGGGCCTAATGAACCATATGCTCATTGCCTAACTAAAACAAAAGTTATATTCGTTCCTCTACTCTTTAGGTTTTCCCACGTTTACTGAGCCTTTTCCCAATCCCAAGGCTATAACATAATTATATAATCTATCTCCTCAATACATAGAATCTATTTATTCCTCTGACACAACCGTCGTTACTACACAAGTACCTCCACAATGACATAACATCATACAAATTACCGAATGAGATTACAAGGTCTCTCTCACGTATAATATGGGTTCCGCCACCCAGTTACTTCACAATCTAGGTTTACAATCTTTACCTCAATCACACTATTGGGTTCCGCCACCCAGTTACTTCACAATTAGGTTTACAATCTTTATCCCAATAATTCTATTGGGTTCCGTCACCCAGTTACTTCACAATTAAGTTTACAATCTTTATCTCAATTACATCTTCTGAATTTACCCTCTAGTAACCCTGTTACCAACACGCTAGGTTACCCTTCACCTGAATCAATTATCGTACTAACAAAAGATGGACCGTGCCTCAGACGCATACACGGAATAACGCATTTAGACTTAATAATAACGCAACTTAAATTGGACTAGTGTCCTTCTTCACAGTTTCCTTTTTACACAACTTAATAAATGATTCATAGGGACTAGTGTCCATCCCTAGCTATAGCTAATCTATTAGGCAACTGAACAACTGTTTCCCTCTTTAACATACTGGTTGCCTCATTTAGTAACAAAAGTATTCTTTTCCTCCCCTCTTGACTTTTACTCTGTTAATCTTTACTCTATTTGGCAACTAAACACTGTTTCCCTCTTTAATTTTGGTTGCCTCATTTATTAACACAAGTAGTCTTTCCCCTGCTCTTTTAATCTTTAATCTCTCCTATCAGATCCTATCTAATAACTCTTCGGCTGGTGCCGGTGCTAACAAAAATAACGAATTTATAAACACATCATCATCTTTATATATATAGGTAAGTCTAAATTCTTTGTCCTTTAGTCTTGTCCTAGAGGACACATCAATTTATATATATATATATATATAACGCCACCAGGTTTGTCCACCCATCTCTCTCTCTCTCCTTATAATATGTGGGCCCAATATTGGTCCTTAAACAAATGTATTCTGGTATGCTGGATCAGGTGTGTGTGTGTCTGGAACTGTGTTTAGGTGAGGGCAAGGGAACGGGAAAAGTGGTCTCCTGGTGTTCCTTCGTGCCCGGGCGAGAGGGATAGGAGAGCAAGTAGGTTGCATGTGTGGACCAGATGAGTCCCCGGGAGTCCGCGCGCGGCTACCTTTATACTCAGGCCTCCCGCTCTCGCGCGCTGTGATTGGCTGGTGGGCTCGCCCGGCTGTAAGTTCGCACTGACTTGTTGCTTCCTTCACCTCCTCTCTCTTCTCTTCATAGTAAGTCCCAGGAAGTTGATTGTAACCCTCTTTTGGTGGCTTACGGGAGTACAGGGCTGGCACCGAGGTATTACTCAAAGGATAATCAGGAGTTCTTCGAGCAAAGAAAGAGAGTGACTTCTGAGGGTGAGTAGGAGGTCCAGCTTCCCGCTCGGATAATGGAGGCCGCTGATTGGCTGGTGGGCGGGGCCTGGCACATTGCAGCCTTGAGCTGTCAAAATCAGCTGGCTTTGCAAGTAAGCGAAAGGGAACGCGGTGATTGGCGGAGGGCGTTTCTACTTTAATTACATTTGAAGAAATGTGTTTTCGAGGCCAAAGCAAGTGACGTGTGGCAAGGATCTGGCATCGTTGCCAGATACCTCTTGTCTGGCGTAGCGGTACAACTAGATTTGTTTTCCATTACTAATTTGGGACAACTGATTACTTGAAAACGTCTTTGGTAATGAAATAATGCAGTTGATAGCCATCCTGAATAGTAAAGTTAATGGATACAACCCATTTAATGTATAAAAATCACATGGGAGTTAAACTAGCGAAAAATGTGGCACCTCCAGAAAGCATCAGCCAGCCAGCTGATCACATCATAACAACACAACAACGAGATTTGTCATCCAGTTCGTCCCTGCCAGGCTTTAGTTCTGCAATAACTACAGTGACAGTCTTCAAAACTACTTTATCAGGTACTGGTACTATACATTAATATGTGGAGCATTCGTGCTTAAGTTCCTATTACAGTCTAGTTTTCTAAATTGCTAGGCTTAGGCTAGGCCTATCATCACTTGCATTGCTGTGACCATTAATTGATTCCTTTATATTAAACATCAGACTTATTATTCACTTAAGCAATAGATTATCTAATATAATATAATAATTGCAATACAAGTAGGACTGTTCAGCTTTAGGCTAGCCTGTGAGTATATCACCAAACTACTTTAACTTTCATTATAGCCTAGGCCTAATTAGGCTAGGCCTAAATGTTATCTCCATGTTCGATTAGCTTAAGCTAGGCTATCTCCCCATGTCTTACTTAGGCTTATTTAAGATACCACATATTGTCCGAAGCTTCATAAAATCGTCTAAATGGACCTGAAAGACAATACAAAAATGTTTGCCGGTACAGAAGGGGTTAATCTACATCTACCCCCAAAACGCATAGGCTATCAGAAAAACAAACACACAAAAAACAGCACAGCAAATCCCAGTAGACAAAAAGAAAGACAAAATTTCTAGAGGAGGAGCAGCAAAGAAAAAAGAGGAACAGGTCCCCACTCACAAAAACAAGAGCACATAAAACACACTTCCCACGTAATTACAGCATAGCACACCATCCAAGAATAGAGCATATATCACAAAACACAACATAATAGCATAACACAACATAAATGCAGCCTAGCATATCACCAAAGAGTAGAATATTGCAAACCCACAAAACACAGTTAATCCCTTCTGTACCGACGACTTACTTTTCATAATATTCTGGCAACTACTAGACAATTTTAATCAGCTTAGGAAGGACCTATAACAATTATTATGCTTTTTCCACCAACCAACTTCACATCTAAATTCAATTAATTAACCCGTGGAGCCCCGGCTAGTTTTGTAATGTTTGCGCACCAGAACCCGGCCGGTTTTCAAAAAATGGTTTTATTCCAGAAACAATAGCGAATGGGTTAGGAATGAAGGAAAAACCACGAAACACCGCTCAAAAAGCTCAAAAAATGGTCCTACAGAGCCCCGAAAACGGATTTTACAAGAGTAAAAAATTGAAGGCAATTATCCCAAAAAAACAGGTTATTGCGCGCTCGCGCGCACGCACGTGGACTTTGAGAGTTTTCAACCATCGGCACGGTTGCGTGGGATACGTACACAGTTCCCATACAAATCTGAGCCCTCTTGAGTGGCTACACCTGAGGTTACAGTCGGTGCAATTAGGGTGACGCGCCAGGCGCGTCTCTGGGGCTGTGCGTTACATACATCGCCGACGCGTCAGACGCGTCGCTGGGGCTATACGGGTTAAATCAACAAATACATGTGGCACTCCAAGGACTCGAACCTAGGATATTCACATCGAAATTCCGCGCACTTATGCATTACGCTAACAGGGCAGTTTAACACAACACAAATGTAGCCTGGCGTATCCCAAAAAGAGTAGAATATAGCAACCCATGAAACACAATTAACCACTTCTGTACTGATGACTTTCTGTTCATAATATGCACTACTGGACGATTTTAATCAGTTTAGGAAGGACCTATAACAATTGTTATGCTTTTTCCACCAACCAACTTCACATATAAATTCAATTAATTAAATCAACAAATACATGTGGCACTCCAAGGACTGGAACCTAGGATACTCACATAAAAAAAGAAGCTTCAAAGTCTTTCAATTTACCCTTTTAACAGAGATTCATCCTGCCTAAGCTTCATAAAATCATCTATATACAGCTAAAAAAAAAAAAAAAAAATCCCCGGTACAGAAGGGGTTAAGAACAGAGGAGTAGCAACAACAGAAAGAAGAAGAGCAGGTGGACTAGCAAAAACAACCAGCTCTCAGACGTCTCCCCGCCCCAGGCACCACCGTCTAGACAAGGAAACTACACTGGGGTGAAGGACGATGTGCAGCCTGATAGTCTTGTTGATTTCATTAACCCGTACAGTACCAGGGACGTGTGTTATGTTTTATTCTAGCTGTATTTAGACGATATAATGCAGCTTAGAAAGGATCTGTGGTAGTTATAAATATGCTCGAGCTAATTTGAAGCCTTATTATTGCTAGAGGTCATTCCTAAGCTGAATAAAATCGTCTAATAGTTGCCAGAATATGATAAAAAGGACGTCCCAGGTACTATATGGGTTAACCCGTGCAGTACCGGTGACATCTTTTTAATTAAATTATGGCAATGATTAGGCAATTTTATTTAGCTAAAGAAGGACCTCTAGCAAATATTGAGTCTTCAAACTCTCTCAACCAACCATTTTAACTACCGCAGATCTTTATTAAGCTGCATAATGTCGTTTACATATAGCTAGAATATAATCTAACACACGTCGCTGGTACTCAAAGGGTTAATTGAGTATAGAAGTAAAGTTAGTTGGTGAACAAATATTAATAGGCTAGGATGCTGTAGTACTATTAATTCCGAGTAATAGTAGTCGAGGTGGTGATAGTAGTTTTAGGTGCAATAGTAATAACAATTGAATTACTACAATGGGAGGGGGACAGGAGTACAGCCTGGGAGTCTCGTTTAGATAGTGATACGTCCTGGGATATATAAACACTGGGCTCTTTCTATTGGACTAGGTATGCGGCAACAAGCAACAACGGAAAACGCTAGATCCAACCCTTATCTATAAACCCAGGCAACAAACCACCCTAAACCGTCAAGAGTCCTGCCTGGACAACGAGGTATCCTATGACTCAGTTACAGGGTGCACGCACTATAGACTGCTGATAGTCAAGCAGGCTATATAAAAGATCACACAATTAAGTTGACTTAAAGCTTCAAGGAAAAGATAGATTATGGAATTAAATTGCAGAAACAATTTAATAACAAACTAGAAGAAAGTACATTTAACGTTACGTTAATTAATACAACTAATCACCCCTGCGTGAAAGAAGGTGAAAGCAAACAGTCCTCAAAACATCGTACAGGTAGACAAGATGCGGGTTTCTAAACTGCATGTGGCTACTGTAGGATCTGATGCTTAGCAAAGAAAGTACGTTACGGATTTAGAGAACTCTTAACTCATAAGCAGGAATAAATACTAGTGATAGGCCATACAGTGTAAAATGGCATAGGTATAATTAAATAAAGGCAGCGACTCGCAACATAACCACATACAGGTGTGCTTCTCACTCTTAGTCAGGCAAGCCTGCTCGGACAGAGTCTCTAAGCCACACCCTGACTCACAATGCTCACAAAAACGGTAAACTGTGGCACAATAACAAGCATACAGAGATGATAAACCCCTAGCTGTTAATCTGCCAGGTGGCAGAGGTCTAGCCGGAAGGATATAGGCTTCGGATACCCGGGCTGAGCCACCTGCTCTAGCCTAGGGACGTTCCCAGGTCTGTGTGCCAAATTACTCTAATTGAAAGGGTGCTCTCTTGAGAGACTCAGATCCCAAGTATCTGACTCTCTCCTGGCGACCCTAAAACAAAAGCAAGACGTGCTAGCGCAGTGCTGAGTGGACCAGGCAAGGGCCCTCACACAACACAACACTAGACACACAGGGACACAGACAAGAAAATGCCCCCCGACTCCCACGGGTATCCTAGTAAAGTCGTGCGGGTCCACAGGACTCGCACCAGCAGACTTTACTTAAAGGATCGCAAAAAGCCTCCCCTCCGGTCTAGCCCCTGCTAACCTGCCACAAGAACACACTAGCAAGCATGAAACCACCAAATATGAGACAACAAAAAAGCTTCCTAGGTCTCATTAACAATTACATCTTTGCATAAAGCCCAAAATCCTATCTAATTATCTGAGAGCTCGTCGTTAATACAATAATAGATATAAGGTCTATCAAGGGGATGGGATAATTAAATAGATTGGTGAAGTAGTGGAAGGAAGGTATACAAAGTAAGAGAGAAAGTTTCTAAGTGGGGTTGAGAGGGATAGATATCAAGGGGGTCCGAAGGGTACGACAGTGAGGTGAGCTCTGAGTCTTGAATCTGTCTGGACCCCACACTAGGCATGCAGAATACATCCCAGACTTGGCAACACTCAACACAGTTGCCGGGTCAAAATCCTCTACCCCGTGCATGAGTCGAAACTAAGCCTAACGTTGCAATCAAATGCATGTGACAACGCTTCAGGCTCGTCCCAAGCTAGACTCTCCGCGCGAAGCAACGTCCCCCAGCCGGTCTCTCTCTCCCGCTCGTCTCCTCCCACTCTCACTAGACTTACATCTTATATATTATAATGAAACAATCAACTATCGAGAATAAAATATACTAAGATGCGTTGGTTAAGAATAAGGGCAGCTAAAAGCTGTGAAACAACATAAGAATATCCCAGACATTAGTTACGTTGTCGTAGGATATATACTAAGGAAAAGCCTGCCGGCCGGCTGCCGCCAGCCGGTTTCTAAACGGCTGGGCAGCCGACGCGCACGCATGCCCGCACGTGGCTACTATGCAGAAGCGTCACACCTCCCCCAAGATATAAGACCCTTGACTAAGTTCTTCATATCTAACAGAAAGCTTCTCGTAGTACCACACACTGTTGCGACACAAGGCACTATATATCAAAAAAATAAAGACTGTTGCGCTCCACTGAGCAAGTTCAACTAACTCAGCGACAATAAGCGAAAACATTCAACTTAGATACTGCTACAACATCTTATACAAAATTCTACACGTTATAAAAATAAAGAGTTTTTATAAGGTTTTTGCTTTTTTAATTTGTTTTTTTCGGCTGAACTACAGTGACAGCCTATTTTTCTCCACACTCAACCCTCAATCCTGTGGCAGTCTAATCAACATCATCCACCCTTGATAGACAATCCACTATCACGTTATCAGAACCGGCAATATGGCGTATGTCCAGATTATACTCCTGAAGCATGAGTGACCACCTGGTCAGCCTCATATTCCGGTTATGAAACTGATTCAAGAATTTCAGAGGGTGATGATCGGTATAAACCACTACGACTGGTCCGAAAGCAGGAACATATACATCGAAGTGCCTGAGCGCCAGCACTATCGCCAGGAGTTCTTTTTCAATTACAGAGTAATTCCTCACGGGATGTTCGATACCTTCATCATCTGTCTGTAACAAGACAGCCCCAGCCCCTACGCCACTGGCATCAGTCGCCAGCTGAAAAGGTCTGCTGAAGTCCGGGGCCCTGAGTATGGGGTGGGTACATAACAGGTGTTTCACCAAGGAAAACGCCTCTGCACACTCAGGAGACCACCGGAACTTCTTGTCCTTAGATAATAAGTCAGTTAAAGGTGCAAGTACAGTCGAATAGCCTTTGATGAAGCGACGATAATAGCCTATCATACCTAGAAACCGCATGATTTGTTTCTTAGTCGTAGGCTGGGGAAACTGATCGATGGCTTTGATCTTTGTCTGTGGAGGGCACACCTGACCCATCCCCACCTCGAACCCCAGGTACAAAACTGTGGCTTTGACAAAATCGCACTTACCCAGGTTTACCACTAAACCTGCTTCATTCAGTTTATTAAAAAGCTGTCCGATGTGAGCACAGTGACTGTTAAAATCATCGTCGTATATTATGACATCATCTAGGTACACCGTACAGTTGGGAATGTCGGCTACAATGTCGTTCATTAATTTCTGAAACGTTGCAGGGGCATTTTTCAGCCCGTATGGCATAACATGGCAGCGATATGTGGCACCGTCCACCACAAACCCACACACCTCTCGCGCTCGCTCAGACAAGGGCACTTGCCAATAACCCTTAACAAGGTCTATCTTAGTGAGGAACTTGGCTTTTCCTATCTTATCCACACTGTCGTCCACGCGAGGGAGAGGGTAGGCATTTGTGGGGGTTAAACCATTCAACCTGCGGAAATCTATACAAAACCGCACCTTGCCATCTGGTTTGGGCTGCAGTGTGACTGGGGAAGTCCACCTTACTGCACCCTCAGAAATCAGCCCACGTTTCAGCATATAATCCAGCTCTTCCCTAAGTGCTGGTAATTTAATAGGGGGAACTTGGTATGGCACTGATTTAAAGGGCGGGTGGTCCCCAACATCGACATCGTGCACCGCTTGAGTAGTGAGGCCAGGATGCTCCGCGAAAACAGCTGGGTTTGAATCAAACAAGTGCTGCACAGCTACACGCTGTTGCTCAGGCAGGTGCAATATCAACTCGTGAGCCACTTGTCTAGAATTCCCCGCCCACTGATCCGCGGAAACATGACAATCCCAATTATCCTCCCCCGCAGCTTGACTGTCCCTTCCTCCTTCTCCACCACGATCGCTGCAGATCAACACCGGGACAGTGAGAGGCTCGGAGGGGTGCCTCACATACTCTTTCATCAGATTTACATGGCAAAGTTGGTTCTTTTTCTTACGATCAGGAGTAGCTACTAAATAGTCGAGATCAGAAACCTTCCTTACAACCCGATACGGACCAGAATACTTGGCAGACAAGGGGTGTCCCACCAGAGGCAGTAGTATCAGTACCTCCTGATCTACTTCAAACTCCCTCAGCTTCACCTTCTGGTCGTATCTGTCCATCATCTGAGCTTGTGAACTCTTAAGGTTCCGACCTGCTACCTCCAAGCTCTTTAGCATTCTCTCACGGCTTTCAACTACATACTTTAGAAGCGAGCATGGCTTTGTGACTCCCTCCCATATCTCCTTGACTATGTGGAGGGGCCCCCTGACCCTGTGTCCAAAAACCAACTCGTTCGGGCTAAATCCCAAGCTCTCCCCAGGTACTTCTCTCGCAGCAAATAAAACGTATGGGAGACCGAGATCCCAGTCCTTCCCATTTTCCATGCAATAACACCGCAACATACTCTTGAGAGTCGAGTGCCACCTTTCCAAAACTCCCTGACTCTCGGGATGGTAGGCAGATGACACCACAGACACTATCCCATGTTGCTGCATGGTCTGCTTAAACAGAGCAGAAGTAAAATTGGATCCCTGATCAGACTGGATCTCCTGAGGGTAGCCATAACGAGAGAAATAGACAAGTAGGTTTTTGACAACAGTCTTAGCCATCCCGTTGCGCATGGGGTAAGCATCTGGATACCGTGTTGCTACATCCATTACAGTTAGTAAAAATTTATTGCCGGCACTAGTGGGGGGCAATGGGCCAACCATATCGATAACTACTTTGCTGAAGGGCGGCCCAATGACAGGGATGGGTTGTAACGGGGCTCTCGGGATGACCTGATTGGGTTTCCCAACAACTTGACAAGTGTGACACTGTGACACCCATGACACGACACTCGCCTTTAACCCAGGCCACCAGAAAAGCTTGCTCAGAGCTGCCTCCATCTTACGTGCCCCCAGGTGCCCTGCCAAAGGCACATCATGAGCTAATCTCAATAAGCTCTCACGGCACTCCCTCGGTACTACTAACTAGTCCACTAATCCTGACCCGCCATCCCACTTTTTCTTGGGATCCTGATGACTCCGATACAAGATCCCCTCGGACAAGAAAAAATCACCAGGCTGCGCATCTCCATCGCTCTCCAGTTCGATAGCACCATTACCACACGCCCTGACTTCAGGATCTTCCAGCTGCAAGGAACATATATCAGCAGGTGCGAGATTATCCAAATTCATCTTAAATAATTTATTTCCACCTCCAATGTCCCGCTGAGCCATCCTTTCCTCACGCTGCGCATAACGATGCTGTCGCAGAGTCTCTTCCTGCCCTGCACCTGCACTAGCGGTGACAGGCCCCAGGGCCTCTCCAGACTCTAACATAGGTGCCAATAATGAGTCACCAAGAAACACTGCCGGCTCAAAACTCTCCAATTAACCAACACTTCCCGTTTTCTTGTGACCTTTCCTCCGCGGTTTGATAGACTGAGGTGGTGGCGGCAAGGCTCCGGATGTCTGAGAACGCATCACAACACACGCCATGGTTTGTACGCTACACTTCTCAACCCACTCCTGTTCCTCCCTACTAACGTCGGCCGCCTTCTCGGCAACGACCAAGGGTGAAACCTTAGAAGCAGGCACCGCAAAGTCGTTGCCGAGGAGGAGGTCGACGCCCGCAACAGGCAAGTTCTCTACAATTCCTACATCCAGCTCCTTCGCCACACCACCCACCTCCAGCTCCATCCGCACCAGCGGGTAGGACTTCGTAGCATTGATCCCCTGAACTACCACCACCCGAGCAGCGTTAATCGGTCTACCAGTAAAGTTCTTTAACAAGGTCTGAGAAGCCCCCATATCATGCAATAGCTTAACTCCTCGCCTTTCACCAGCCCACCTCACAAAACCATGCCCTCTATGACCCACGTCGCGGACAGGGTTCGAGCCTTCCGGACTCTTGAACACAGGCTGTGTCCCACCCTCTGACGAACTACCCTTGGCAAACTCAGAAGATATAGGCGACACCCCTATGCTGCGGGCCAATGACACAACCTTGTTTGGTGGCTTGTTCGGACAAGCATTTGCAAAGTGACCCTCCTTGTGACATGCGAAGCACTCTTTACTCTTTGGTTTCCCTTGGGAGTGGGAGGTACCATTAGACTTCTTATACGGGACGGTATTTGGTTTATGTTCAGTTTTATTGTCAGTGCTAGATGGTTTTGTGTATTTATGTGTATCAAATTTCTTGGGAGGGGGAGGGGTACGATCCTTTGCACCCGACTCACTCCTAGCTGCTGCTCCGCACCCTCGAATTAATGACAGTCGGCGGTCAGCCATTTCTGCTGCCTCCTGGAGAGTTCTAGGATTTGTTTCCTTTATATTTAATGTTAAGTCCCCGCCTGTGCACTTAAAGAACTGCTCCAAGAGAACCAGCTCACTCAACTCCTCAAAAGTAGCTGCCCTCTCAGAACGCAGCCAATGTCGTAGTGCATCAGACAAGTCCCGGGTGTGTTCTAGGAAGGTACTATCCTTGCCCTTAGTAACACCCCGAAACTTCAAGCGGTAAGTTTCTGGTTGTAACTCATAGGCCCGTAGCACAGCCTTCTTTAGCTCATCATACACTACACAGGACTCTAAAGGTAGTGCATCATACGCTTTTAGCCCCTTTCCTAGGAGTCTTGATGAAACTAATGCTGCCCACTTTTCCTGAGGCCACTGGTGTTCCTGACACTTCTTCTCAAATCGCATAAAAAACTCAGCCACACATAATTCATCGAACACAGGAACTAGTTTAAGCAGGTGCGACAATGATTGGTCCCGATGTCTGTTACCTCCCCAATATTTCGCCCTGTTACCTCCACTCGAGATCTCTCCAGCTCCCTGTCAGCCCGATACCTTTTTTTTTTTTTTTTTTTTTTTTTTTTTTTTTTTTTTATGTGATTGAGGGAGGCAAAAGGCATAACTGCCTATAGCGAGTGCCTCCCCCATAGTTGAAAGAGTGACAGGGCCAAAATCAAGGACGTTCGAGCCAAAATGCCTGGACACACGGAGTTTGAAGCAATTTAAGTCATAGGAAGAGGGAAAGACTGATTCTGGGAGAGAGTTCCAGAGCTCAGATATTGAGTAGAAGAAAGTTTGAGAGTAACGTTTCACTCTTGGAGAGTTGCAGTAGGGGTGGGATTGAGTTGCAAGACGGGTATCACGTGCCTAAAAGGAGGTGGTATACACTGGGAGGGCTCTGAGGAACACTATTATAGTAGTGATAGAATAGCGAGAGAGATGCAACATTGCGGCGGAGAGAGAGAGATTGCAGAGAGTTGGTGAGTGGACGGGAGTTAATGATACGAAAGGCCTTCCTTTCAACTTTGTCTAGGAGAGCGGTGTGAGAGGAACCTCCCCACACATTGAACAATACTCAATACAAGGGCGCACTATGCCCTGTACAGAGCAAGAAGCTGTGCAGGGGAAAAGAACCCCCTAAGGCGGTTGAGCACACCCAGCTTCTGGGAGGCTGCCTTAGCAAGACTGGTAATATGGTCCTTCCAAATGAGAGCAGAAGAAAAAAGACACCAAGAATATTGAGAGAAGATGAAGGGTTGATTTTTGTATTGTTGAAGAACAAGGGATAGTCCGCTGGGAGATCCTGACGGGTAGATGGAGAAAGAAATTGGGTTTTGGAAGCATTAAGTTAACAAGGTTTCTCTGCCCCAATTGGAAATAGTATTTAGATCAGAATTTAAGAGTTCTATGGCTTCATTACGTTTGTCGTTGAGGGATTGCTGGCTGGGGCGTTCTGAAAAACTAATGGAGTAGTGTAAGGTTGAGTCGTCTGCGTATGAATGGATGGGAATTAAGGTACAGTTAAGGAGATCATTTATAAAAATTAGAAAGAGAATAGGAGATAGGACAGAGCCCTGAGGAACACCGGAGTTTATAAGGTGAGGAAGTGAACAATGGCCGTCCACAACCGCAGCTATGGAACCTAGTAGATTCTGCCTGCAGTTCAGCCTCTCGTATAGCTGTTCTCTCTGCAGCCTCAACCTGAGCTCTAGCGGCCTCAACCTTGGCCATCTCAAGCCGAAACAAAAAATCTGGAGTCAACCCTTGAGTAGGGGAAGGTGCATTTAATGGAGAGGGTCCCTGCGATTGAATTACACACTGCCATTGACCATCAACTTGGGGATATGTACTAAATTCAGGCACCCTGACGTTTGATATGGGGGTAGAGTGGAGGGGGGGCTGGGGACCGGGGCCCCCAGTCGCCTCTCCACCCAGGTCTCTCCCTTCTAAACCCAATATCAAAGTCCTCAGCTGATCTTTCCTCATGCCACTTAAACCCTGGTGACCCTGAAGACCTGCCACACACTTTAAGCCATACTTATTCAGCTTCAACACCCTGGCAGCGGTAAGGGGCACCTCTAAAAATCTTCTAGCACCCTCCTCGCTATCTACTAGCCACTCCACAGGTCTTTCTCCCTCCGAGCCCGTATCGTGACCTGACCCATCACTGTGTTCTGATGTATTAGACATGTTTGTGTACTGCAGTAATTATCACGGTTATAGAATGTGCCTTATCTCCTATGCAAGTATGTATATACTGTAAGGGAGCAGCGTGGTAGAAGAGACGGAAGGAGGAGAGAGACAGGCGACCCACCTTAATCTACACCGATGGGGTCCAGTGTCCAGTGTCCAGTGTCCAGTGTCCAGTGTCGCAAGCACCACCCGTGGGAGTCTATGCAAGTGGAGCATGTAGGCGTGGGAAGATCTACATTTCCTACGACAGGAGGCCTTTATCTGACATTCCGTGTGACTCTGCTGTATGGACTAAGGTGACACCAGGTTCTTGCCGAAAATAGAGCTTGGGAAGAGATGTGTATAGGGAGGGAAGAGTTGAGAGTTAGTAGCTGTTGGAGAGCCCGACGAGGCAGAGGTGGGACAAGTGCTCCTGTTCACGCTGGTCTGGGTACACCCCTGGACATGCGTGACGTGTTGTCTGCTGACTTGTGTGTTGAGACAAGTAGGTAGAGTGTACTGTTTTGTCCTTTGAAGGGGAGATGAGACAGCATTGGTGCATTATTGTGTATGTGTAACGAGCCCCAGTGTTGTGAGGGGCTCTGAGTTTATTGTGCGTTGGGTATTGAGTAACGAACACTGATTAGTGTTCTTGAGTGCACACGTTGTCCGAGCGTGTTGTCTGGTGATATCATATGGTATCATATATCGGTCAGTAATTGAGTGTGTTCCAGTTTACTGTTCGGCGTGCTAGGCGTTGATTAACCGTTGTCTTCAAATGTCCCTTTTGTGTAGTGTTCATTCCTTGTAACGAGTGCATTTACTCGAAGCCTTCACTCGGCGCTTAGCCTGTTATTATTCTTTGCCGTGTTTAACTGAATCATCTTGCTTATCAACCTGTTCGTTTCCCTAGTTATTAGTAATTATAATTAATACGAAAATTAGAAGTGTTTAATATCATCCTTCTTCATTAATTTGTGATTATCTGAGACATTCCCCTTTTGGCCTTCTGAAACGCAACAGCATGCTAGTTGCCCTTGCTTGAATTTTAATCTCTTGGGTTCAGCATTGTAGGATCGTAACAAGAATTTGGCGACCTTGCTTAGGATTTAGCGAACTTGTACCCACACTAGGGACTTGTCTTTTGCTCACCGGGATTCGAACTTAATCATTTTTAAATCGTTGTATTTTTTGTGCCTTTATTTTTTTTATTTTTTATTTTTTTTCCACTGGAATCACACTCAGACGATTTGTTGGTGTACTGCATTGCTACTCATCTCTCGTTTCTGGTACATGAATTCGACTTTGTTTTTGCTTTAATCCGATCAATTAAACCAGGCCAAGATGTTTCTTATGAGCGATGAGGACGTAGAAGGGTTTCTTCGCTCAGATCCCACTTATGAAAATGTCTCTAGTCTGTCTAAGCAGGAGCTTAAACTAGTGGCGGACAAGTTGGATATTGATAACGCAATCTCTGACACTAAGGCGGAGTTATTGGAATGGGTGTTAGAGAGATTGGGGCTAGTTTCCGCCACCAGGGATTTGTTAGGAGCCACCAGGGATGGGTTAGTTGCAGATGGGATGCAGACTGTGACAGACACACAACAATCACAATCGGTACAGAACACAGACAACCCGGTAGAGTTGCTCAGAATGCAACTGGAGTTAGCCAAACAACAGACAGAACGGGTGAGACTTCAAATAGAACAAGCAAAACAACAAACAGAACAGGAAAAACAACAGACAGAACGGGCGAGACTTCAAATAGAACAGGAAACACAACAGACAGAACGGGCGAGACTTCAAGTAGAACAGGCGAGGCTGAAACTGGAGGAGAGGAAACTCGAGTGTGATAACGGGACTGGCGAGACACGGCACGTGCCAGGGGGCGGCAAAGTGTTTGATGTCACTAAACACGTTCGCATGGTGCCGACGTTTGACGAGGCAGATCCAACTGGGTATTTTTTGGCTTTTGAGAAAGTCGCGAGTAACATGGACTGGCCTGGGGATAAATGGGCTCTTTTATTACAAAGTGGGTTAAAGGGAAAGGCTCTTGCCGCCTACACGGCTCTTACCGTGTCTCAAAGTGGCGATTATGAGACTGTAAAAGGGACCATTCTACGTGCCTACGAATTAGTGCCTGAAGCTTACCGTTTGCTGTTTAGGAATCACTATAAACCTGGTCATTTGACGCATGTGGAGTTCATGTATGAGAAGAAAAAGGAACTAAACAGGTGGCTGCGTTCTCGGGATATTCAAGGTAACTATGAGAACATTTTTGAGCTCATTCTTCTGGAGGATTTCTGTAGAACAATACACAGAGACATAGATTCACATATCCTAGAGAAAGGTACCCTGAATCCCGAGAAGGCTGCCACACTCGCTGATGAATATGTCTTAACTCGCAAGGTAGATCCGGACAGTAGAGCGGGCGGAAGTAGAGGGAGCAGCTACCACCACCACCCCGAGTCACCAAGGTCACCGACCCCTGTCAATGCTGCCACCCAGGCGCCGAAAATTTCACCTCAAAAGTGGAATGAAAAGCCATGGCAGCCCCCTGCTTCTCTTACCGGTGGCGGAAGTAAGAGGGAGGTAGCGTGCTCCTACTGTGATAAACCTGGTCATGTGGAACGTGATTGTTTCCTTAAACTGAGGCGTAAGGGCGCGTGGGAGAGGCCTACGGCAGATGTCAGTAAAGCTGAGTACATGAGGGACTTTAAATCCGTATCTACGTTCTCCATTCTGGGAAAAGTCGGCGTGAGTGAGGAAGAGGAGGAGAAGGAGAGGAGAAAGAGAGCTGATGCACTTGCTTTCTTTGTGTCGTGTGGATCTGTTCGTAAGAATGATGAAGTTAAGCATGTGAAAATCTTGAGAGATTCAGGTGCTGCACAAACGCTCATGAGGACGAAGGTGCTGGAGAAGTTTGTGCATGAGGGAAAAAGCATCCTCATTCATGGTGTGGGCGGTCAGCTGTCTGTGCCACTCGTGACTGTTGAGCTTAAGAGTGAGCTCGTAAATGGGAGGGTGACTGTTGGACTAGTGGATGAATTGCCAGTGCCAGGAATTGACCTCCTGTTGGGAAATGATTTAGCGGGGAAGAAGGTGAGTGTTTCTCCTATCATGTTTTTCAGGCCTACTGATTGTGCTGTAACCCGGCCCATGTCTCATAGAAATAATGGGATGAATGTGGAAATGGAGAAAAAGAGTGGTGTTGCAAGTGTACCAGGTGCGCTAGATGGCCCTAATGAAGGGGGACTAGGGAAATTGTTCTCGCTAGCAAAGAGTGATGTTGCAAGGGTGCAAAGTGTGTTTGAGGGCCCTGACGAGGTAGGGCTAGATGAATTATTCTCGCTAAATGATGGTGTGAGAAAGGATGATGGTGTCTCAGGTGAAAAGTATCTGCTCGGTGTGGGCCCATGTACTAATCACAAGGAGATAGAGCAGCCGAAAGTGAAGGAGGCTGCAGGAAATGATTCGATGTACGGTATAATCAATGAATTGCCTATGCACAAAAATGATCCTCTTGATGATGTAGCAGAGGATGATAAGATGTTGGAGAGTGTCCCCGGAATGCTTCAAGCCGGACAATGGGGATGGAATGTGACGTGGGCGTGGCGGATGTGGAGCCTGTCAAGCAGCGGCCGTGCCGAGTCAACCCCGAGAGAGCCAAGGTGACGCGCCAGGAGGTCGACGACGAGTTGCTACGAGACATCAGAGAGCCACGCCAGAGTGAATGCTCCTCCACTGTCACTCTCATAGATAAGCCAGGTGGGTCAGCAGGGTTTTGCATTGATGTTAAGAAAGTCAATGACATCACCAAGAGTGACACTTACCATTTGCCTAGACTTAAGGAATGTATTGAGCATGTGGGGCGTGCCAAGTTCAAACTGGTTGGGGATGTAAATGATTTGGGGACGGGGGCAGTCTTGTTGCTAGGTGATGATCGTAAGGTAAAGCATCCTGTGTCTGGTGACAGCCAGAATATCAACTTTGTTCATAATGCTTGCAAGGTGGAGTTGTTCTTGCAGGAGTACCACCTCAATATCATCCATATTCCAGGGAAATGTAATGTCATTGCTGACCACCTGTCCCGCATGTAAAAAAAATGTTTATGAATGCTTAAATTTGTCGCCACAAATTTATTTTTAAGGGGGAGGGTGTAAGGGAGCAGCGTGGTAGCAGAGACGGAGGGAGGAGAGAGACAGGCGACCCACCTTAATCTACACCGATAGGGTCCAGTGTCCAGTGTCCAGTGTCCAGTGTCGCAAGCACCACCCGTGGGAGTCTATGCACGTGGAGCATGTAGGCGTGGGAAGATCTACATTTCCCACGACAGGAGGCCTTTATCTGACATTCCGTGTGACTCTGCTGTATGGACTAAGGTGACACCAGGTTCTTGCCGAAAATAGAGCTTGGGAAGAGATGTGTATAGGGAGGGAAGAGTTGAGAGTTAGTAGCTGTTGGAGAGCCCGACGAGGCAGAGGTGGGAGAAGTGCTCCTGTTCACGCTGGTCTGGGTACACCCCTGGACATGCGTGACTGACGTGTTGTCTGCTGGCTTGTGTGTTGAGACAAGTAGGTAGAGTGTACTGTTTTGTCCTTTGAAGGGGAGATGAGACAGCATTGGTGCATTATTGTGTATGTGTAACGAGCCCCAGTGATGTGAGGGGCTCTGAGTTTATTGTGCGTTGGGTATTGTGTAACGAACACTGATTAGTGTTCTTGAGTGCACACGTTGTCCGAGCGTGTTGTCTGGTGATATCATATGGTATCATATATCGGTCTGTAATTGAGTGTGTTCCAGTTTACTGTTCGGCGTGCTAGGCGTTGATTAACCGTTGTCTTCAAATGTCCTTTTTGTGTAGTGTTCATTCCTTGTAACGAGTGCATTTACTCGAAGCCTTCACTCGGCGCTTAGCCTGTTATTATTCTTTGCCGTGTTTAACTGAATCATCTTGCTTATCAACCTGTACGTTTCCCTAGTTATTAGTAATTATAATTAATACGAAAATTAGAAGTGTTTAATATCATCCTTCTTCATTAATTTGTGATTATCTGAGACATTCCCCTTTTGGCCTTCTGAAACGCAACAGCATGCTAGTTGCCCTTGCTTGAATTTTAATCTCTTGGGTTCAGCATTGTAGGATCGTAACAATACTAATGTTATTTAAAGTCTTTAATGTGTTATATTGGTTGCTCCAAAAAAAAACTCTATGTCCACTGTATTCCTCTAATGATAAGGAATCTCAAAACAAATGACCACTATATTCCTCTGTTCAGTAAATCCTATGCAAGGTCGCCATTTGTTACGTCCTGATATATATACACACTGGGCTCTTTCTATTGGACTAGGTATGCGGCAACAAGCAACAACGGAAAACGCTAGATCTAACCCTTATCTATAAACCCAGGCAACAAACCACCCTAAACCGTCAAGAGTCCTGCCTGGACAACGAGGTATCCTATGACTCGGTTACAGGGTGCACGCACTATAGACTGCTGATAGTCAAGCAGGCTATATAAAAGATCACACAATTAAGTTGACTTAAAGCTTCAAGGAAAAGATAGATTACGGAATTAAATTGCAGAAACCATTTAACACCTTACGAGCGGCCTATGCGGTTTATTATATGTACCGCACAGCGGGGTGTTTTTAGCCAAAATAGGGCTGTTTACGTGATCATTTTCATGCCTAAATAAGACCCAGAACGTAAAACAAGTACCTATCCCTGAAAGGGCATAAACAGAGCTTTCGAATGACACCATAACGATCCTTGTATGATGGATAGTTTTCTTGCAATAACCGTGCAACGCGAGTGCAAAAAGCAGGTAATTCGGTAGTTTCGGTACATTGAGTATGTAGCGAGTGAGAAGGGAGCTGAGATTTGTGTCAGTAGGTTCGCCGCGGTGGTCTGGAGCAGTCATACGCTCGCTAGTCTCCTGCCACCACTTGTCTCTCTCTCTCAGCCACATTACGTGCTGAAATTGCCACTCGACCTATGTCGAGCGCCGCCACATAGTCCAGCTTTTTTTAACTCGACTTATGTTGCTCGCCGCTAATTAAGGGTTAATATCAAACTAGAAGAAAGTACATTTAACGTTACGTTAATTAATACAACTAATCACCCCTGCGTGAAAGAAGGTGAAAGCAAACAGTCCTCAAAACATCGTACAGGTAGACAAGATGCGGGTTTCTAAACTGCATGTGGCTACTGTAGGATCGTATGCTTAGCAAAGAAAGTACGTTACGGATTTAGAGAACTCTTAACTCATAAGCAGGAATAAATACTAGTGATAGGCCATACAGTGTATAATGGCATAGGTATAATTAAATAAAGGCAGCAACTCGCAACATAACCACATACAGGTGTGCTTCTCACTCTTAGTCAGGCAAGCCTGCTCGGACAGAGTCTCTAAGCCACACCCTGACTCACAATGCTCACAAAAACGGTAAACTGTGGCACAATAATAAGCATACAGAGATGATAAACCCCTAGCTGTTAATCTGCCAGGTGGCAGAGGTCTAGCCGGAAGGATATAGGCTTCGGATACCCGGGCTGAGCCACCTGCTCTAGCCTAGGGACGTTCCCAGGTCTGTGCACCAAATTACTCTAATTGAAAGGGTGCTCTCTTGAGAGACTCAGATCCCAAGTATCTGACTCTCTCCTGGCGACCCTAAAACAAAAGCAAGACGTGCTAGCGCAGTGCTGAGTGGACTAGGCAAGGGCCCTCACACAACACAACACTAGACACACAGGGACACAGACAAGAAAATGCCCCCAGACTCCCACTGGTATCCTAGTAAAGTCGTGCGGGTCCACAGGACTCGCACCAGCAGACTTTACTTAAAGGATCGCAAAAAGCCTCCCCTCCGGTCTAGCCCCTGCTAACCTGCCACAAGAACACACTAGCAAGCATGAAACCACCAAATATGAGACACCAAAAAAAACTTCCTAGGTCTCATTAACAATTACATCTCTGCATAAAGCCCAAAATCCTATCTAATTATCTGAGAGCTCGTCGTTAATACAATAATAGATATAAGGTCTATCAAGGGGATGGGATAATTAAATAGATTGGTGAAGTAGTGGAAGGAAGGTATACAAAGTAAGAGAGAAAGTTTCTAAGTGGGGTTGAGAGGGATAGATATCAAGGGGGTCCGAAGGGTACGACAGTGAGGTGAGCTCTGAGTCTTGAATCTGTCTGGACCCCACACTAGGCATGCAGAATACATCCCAGACTTGGCAACACTCAACACAGTTGCCGGGTCAAAATCCTCTACCCCGTGCATGAGTCGAAACTAAGCCTAACGTTGCAATCAAATGCATGTGACAACGCTTCAGGCTCGTCCCAAGCTAGACTCTCCGCGCGAAGCAACGTCCCCCAGCCGGTCTCTCTCTCCCGCTCGTCTCCTCCCACTCTCACTAGACTTACATCTTATATATTATAATGAAACAATCAACTATCGAGAATAAAATATACTAAGACGCGTTGGTTAAGAATAAGGGCAGCTACAAGCTGTGAAACAACATAAGAATATCCCAGACATTAGTTACGTTGTCGTAGGATATATACTAAGGAAAAGCCTGCCGGCCGGCTGCCGCCAGCCGGTTTCTAAACGGCTGGGCAGCCGACGCGCGCGCATGCCCGCACGTGGCTACTATGCAGAAGCGTCACAATAGGCTGGACAATTATATGTTGTAGTTATAATCGAACTCCTAGGCCTACACTGGGAGTGGGACAGAGTACAATGGTCATAATCTTGGGGGGATAGGCTGGGATATAATATGTTGAAGTACTATTATTTCGTAGTAGTAGTAGTAGTAGTAGTAGAGCTATTATATCGTAGTAGTAGTAAAGCTATTATTTCGTAGTAGTAGTAGTAGTAGAGATGACAACAGTAGTTTAAGGTTTAATAGTTGTAGTTATAGTTATAATAAAACAGCTATAGGCTTACACTGGGAGGGGGACAAGAGTACAATGGTTATAATCTTGGTTGGATTGGCTGGGACATTATATGGTTTTGTACTATTATTTTGTTGTAACAGGCCTAGTAGTAGAGATGACAATAGTAGTTTAAGGCTAAATAGTTGCGGTCGTAGTCAAAATGAAACTACTACATTGGGTGAAGGATGGAAATACGGTGGTGGTAGTCTAGTTGGGATAGGCTGAGAAATTATGTTGTTGCACAATTATTTCGTATTAATAATTTGTTTTATTAATTTCACCACAACACCAAAAACCTCCATGAAATTAATGAAAGCATATATGTGATCCACCAGGATTCGAACCCGGGTTATCACACACAAACTTTTAGACACCTTAACCATTACACCACTAAGACGGTAGAGTAGTAGAGATGACAATAGTAGTTCTAGGCTCAATAGTTGTAATAGTAGAACTAGTAAAACAACTACACTGGGAGCGGGACAGGAGTAGCCTATAGTGGTGCCAGTGTGTTCATTTGTATTTTTGTTTTCGTGTGTTCCTTTTTTATGTGTTATGTCCCTATTCGTGCTGTCTCGAGTCGGCCACCCCCAATAAATATATTTAGAAAAAAATGGGAAATGGGCCTGAGCAAATATATAAGATAGATAGTCTTGTTTGGATAAGCTGGGAAATTAAATGTTGAAGAATATTATTTCGTAGTAATAGTAGTAGAGATGACAATAGTAGTTATAGGTGTATTAGTTGTCGTAGTAGTAATAACCCTACTACCAAACTTAAGGGGGCAAACATCTTTACATTTAATAAATAATTAGGCTTATCTAATAGCTTATTAAGGAAATTCAATTACCATAATATAGGCAATTACCATAATATAGGCAATTACCATAATATAGGCAATTACCATAATATAGGCAATTACCATAATATAGGCAATTCATTTACCATAATATAGGCAATTTAATTACCATAATATAGGCAATTACCATAATATAGGCAATTACCATAATATAGGCAATTCATTTACCATAATATAGGCAATTACCATAATATAGGCAATTACCATAATATAGGCAATTACCATAATATAGGCAATTCAATTACCATAATATAGGCAATTACCATAATATAGGCAATTACCATAATATAGGCAATTCATTTACCATAATAGGCAATTCAATTACCATAATATAGGCAATTACCATAATATAGGCAATTACCATAATATAGGCAATTCATTTACCATAATATAGGCAATTACCATAATATAGGCAATTACCATAATATAGGCAATTACCATAATATAGGCAATTACCATAATATAGGCAATTAAATTACCATAATATAGGCAATTACCATAATATAGGCAATTACCATAATATAGGCAATTACCATAATATAGGCAATTACCATAATATAGGCAATTCAATTACCATAATATAGGCAATTACCATAATATAGGCAATTACCATAATATAGGCAATTAATTTACCATAATATAGGCAATTCAATTACCATAATATAGGCAATTACCATAATATAGGCAATTACCATAATATAGGCAATTCATTTACCATAATATAGGCAATTACCATAATATAGGCAATTACCATAATATAGGCAATTACCATAATATAGGCAATTACCATAATATAGGCAATTCAATTACCATAATATAGGCAATTACCATAATATAGGCAATTACCATAATATAGGCAATTCATTTACCATAATATAGGCAATTCAATTACCATAATATAGGCAATTACCATAATATAGGCAATTACCATAATATAGGCAATTAATTTACCATAATATAGGCAATTACCATAATATAGGCAATTACCATAATATAGGCAATTCATTTACCATAATATAGGCAATTACCATAATATAGGCAATTACCATAATATAGGCAATTACCATAATATAGGCAATTACCATAATATAGGCAATTCAATTACCATAATATAGGCAATTACCATAATATAGGCAATTACCATAATATAGGCAATTCATTTACCATAATATAGGCAATTCAATTACCATAATATAGGCAATTACCATAATATAGGCAATTACCATAATATAGGCAATTCATTTACCATAATATAGGCAATTACCATAATATAGGCAATTACCATAATAGGCAATTCATTACCATAATATAGGCAATTACCATAATATAGGCAATTACCATAATATAGGCAATTACCATAATATAGGCATTCATTTACCATAATATAGGCATTACCATAATATAGGCAATTACCATAATATAGGCAATTACCATAATATAGGCAATTCATTTACCATAATATAGGCAATTACCATAATATAGGCAATTACCATAATATAGGCAATTATCATAATATAGGCAATTACCATAATATAGGCAATTACCATAATATAGGCAATTCATTTACCATAATATAGGCAATTACCATAATATGGGCATTACCATAATATAGGCAATTCAATTACCATAATATAGGCAATTACCATAATATAGGCAATTACCATAATATAGGCAATTCATTTACCATAATATAGGCAATTACCATAATATAGGCAATTACCATAATATAGGCAATTACCATAATATAGGCAATTACCATAATATAGGCAATTCAATTACCATAATATAGGCAATTACCATAATATAGGCAATTACCATAATATAGGCAAATACCATAATATAGGCATTCATTTACCATAATATAGGCAATTACCATAATATAGGCAATTACCATAATATAGGCATACCATAATATAGGCAATTCATTTACCATAATATAGGCAATTACCATAATATAGGCAATTACCATAATATAGGCAATTACCATAATATAGGCAATTACCATAATATAGGCAATTACCATAATATAGGCAATTACCATAATATAGGCAATTCATTTACCATAATATAGGCAATTACCATAATATAGGCAATTACCATAATATAGGCAATTCAATTACCATAATATAGGCAATTACCATAATATAGGCAATTACCATAATATAGGCAATTCATTTACCATAATATAGGCAATTACCATAATATAGGCAATTACCATAATATAGGCAATTACCATAATATAGGCAATTACCATAATATAGGCAATTCAATTACCATAATATAGGCAATTACCATAATATAGGCAATTACCATAATATAGGCAATTACCATAATATAGGCAATTCAATTACCATAATATAGGCAATTACCATAATATAGGCAATTACCATAATATAGGCAATTACCATAATATAGGCAATTCATTTACCATAATATAGGCAATTCAATTACCATAATATAGGCCATTACCATAATATAGGCAATTACCATAATATAGGCAATTCATTTACCATAATATAGGCAATTACCATAATATAGGCAATTACCATAATATAGGCAATTACCATAATATAGGCAATTACCATAATATAGGCAATTCAATTACCATAATATAGGCAATTACCATAATATAGGCAATTACCATAATATAGGCAATTCATTTACCATAATATAGGCAATTACCATAATATAGGCAATTACCATAATATAGGCAATTACCATAATATAGGCAATTACCATAATATAGGCAATTCAATTACCATAATATAGGCAATTACCATAATATAGGCAATTACCATAATATAGGCAATTACCATAATATAGGCAATTCAATTACCATAATATAGGCAATTACCATAATATAGGCAATTACCATAATATAGGCAATTCATTTACCATAATATAGGCAATTCAATTACCATAATATAGGCAATTACCATAATATAGGCAATTACCATAATATAGGCAATTACCATAATATAGGCAATTACCATAATATAGGCAATTACCATAATATAGGCAATTACCATAATATAGGCAATTACCATAATATAGGCAATTCATTTATTAGTAACAACATTTTAAATCCTCATCCATCTCTTAAATTATATATCATGAAAAACACAATTACATGGTTGTACTGAATACTGCAAATTGTATTCAATATATCTTGGTTTGGTTTCCAAATTATATATACAAGTTATCAATTCGTTAACACGTATCATTCATCAAGGCAAATTTAACCCAATTGTATTTATTATTTTATTTTTCCACCAACCAACTTCACCTCTAAACTCAATTAATTAAATCAACAAATACATGTGACACTCCAAGGACTCGAACCTAGGATACTCACATTGAAATTCCGTGCACTTATGCATTACGCTATCATATAATATTGTATGTCAATTATATTATTACACGATTTGACGCAGCTTAGCAAACATTCGTGGGTAAAAGTAGTCAATTTACAAAGTTTGACTTTATGGGGAGCTTTTTGCTTCTTCGGGACCCCCTTCTCTCCTATGTTTAGCCCCATTAGTTTTGAAATATTATGAGGTTTACTCCATAGGTTGGTAATTTAGAGATATTTTGCCCATTCTTTGTCAATGTTTTTGTCATTTAGGTGTTGATTTATCCTAGCGAGCGATAGCGAGCTTTTATTTTAGAAGGAATCGGCCTTCGACCAAGAAATGTTTTGCCGAAATATTTACAAATTGATCGGTCTTGGGGGTGACTTTTAAAGCTTGATAGAGGTATAGCCTAAGGAGGAAACTAAGTGTGGTATTCTTAACCCCTTTAGCACCATGACGCCTTTTTTCCCCTTGATTCTGGCTAAAATTAGATATTGTTATGCAGTTTAAGAAGGTCCTGTTATTAAAGGGCTTATTGATATTGTATTTACCCATTTGAGTCGTAAAAGTAGATTATAAACTAAGGAAAATCGTCTTATGGTAACTCGAATATGATGGAAATTACGTCATATTGGTGAAGGGATTAAGCAATTATTTCCCTTCCCAGAGCCGTTAATGGACGAAATAACTTGAAAAATTACGTTACCTCGAGATACGAAAGTTCTAATCCGTGTAATCTCTGTAAACAACACTCATTCCCACAACATTCGTTCGGCATTAAAGCCGGTATCACACGAGCGCTTTTATAGTCAACATTCGATGATCACATTTTTTATGGCAACATTTCTGGAGTATTTTGCCCTGGTATCGGAAACTAGACTGATGGTAGATGAATTTATGAAGCCGAAATAATCTAAATGTTGACCTCATAAGCCGCCAGACCAGTGTTAAGGATAAATGTTGAGTGAAAAAGCGCTCGTGTGATACCGGTATTAGGCGCTGCGAAGGGAAATAATTGTTTAAGAATACCACCCTATTAGGGGACCTATTAAAGGGGAGGCAGACCGTTTTCTGGACCCCCTTTTCCCTAATGTTTAGCCCCACTAGTTTTGAGATTATAAGACGTTCGGCCCATTAGTTTGGCGATTTTAACACCTTTTGCCCCATTTCGTTGTCAATTTTAAGACCTTTCGTGCCATTAAGGTGTCGATTATTTCCTGGCGAGCGATAGCGAGCCTGCAATTTTAAGAGGAAGCGGCCTTCGGCCGAGACATTTTTCTACCGAAAAATGTACAAATTTATCTTGAATTTCTAGGGGTAAGCTTGATAGAGGTCTAGGGAGGAAACTAAAACAACGTATGAATACATTAGTTAATAGACCAAACAAACGGCCAGCCTCCCCTTAAACAACACTCATTCCCACAATATTCGTTAGGTATTAGGAAAGCATTGTTTAACCCTTTGAGTACCAGCAACGTGGGTTATATTGTATTCTAGCCATATTTAGACGGTAGTATGCAGCTTAGGAAGGATCTGTGGTAGGTAAAAGGGTCGGTTGAGATAGTGTGAGGCCTTCTTATGGCTAGAGGTCCTTCCTAAGCTGAATACAATCGTCCCATAATTGCCAGAATAGGATGAAAAGGACGTCCCTGGTACAGAATGGGTTAAGAATACCACCCTCTGTCCCCTGGTGTGTCTGTGGAAAGGATCAATCGACCACTTGTGAGTTTCAGGTTATAAGGAAGTTGGAGCCGTAAACATCGATATTAAACAAAACTATAATAATAATGTAGGTTTCTGATGGATAAATGGTATGTTGAATTGGGTTTTATGTATTTATAAATGTACTGCGACCGTATTTTAGCTGTACATTCTGTTAAATATCTTTGTCTACAACTCCAACTTCATTATAGAACGAAACTCGCAAGTCGGCAATTTGATGTTAGCCCCTGAGAATTATGACGCGAATTATCTGTTTATTTCGGCTGTCATTAGACGATTGTATTCAGCTTAGGAGAGATGTGTTGGAGTCAGAGGCATATTGGCTGTGACCCCTTAGATTGTATTCAGCTTAGGAGAGATGTGTTGGAGTCAGAGGCATATTGGCTGTGACCCCTTAGATTCCCAAGAGGTCCTTCCTAAGCTGCATAGAATCGTCAAATGATAGCCAGAATACACTCTCAAATGGCGTTATATTCCTCAAAGGGATAAATCTTCCTCTATTACTTCTCATATCCATTCAAGTTTAAGGGGGAATGGTTAGTTTTTTCTGGACCCCTTCCTCCTCCATGTTAATCCCCACTAGTTTAGTTTAGAAATTTAAGACATTCGGCTCATTAGTTTGGCGATTTTAAAACCTTTCGCCCCATAGTATTGTCAAATTTAAGAACTTTCGTGCCATTTAGGTGTCGATGTTTTCGTGGAGAGCAATAGCGAGCCTGCAATTTTAACAGGAAACGGCCTTCGCCGGGACATTTTTTCTACCGAAAAATTTACAAATTAGACTTGAAGGGGGGTCTAGGGGGTGCTTTTCTGAGCTTCATGGAGGTCTAGCGAGGAAACTAAAAATATATATGAATATATGAATAAAGTAGATGTGCCGTTTTGCCCAAAATCAAAACGGCATACCCAACTCTGCGATGGGTCACCATCATCACTACTAATCACTATCACCATTACTATTATCAGCACTACTACTATTATAGTCATCACTACTACTCTTACCATCATCACTACTACTGTCATCATCACTACTACTGTCATCATCAGTACAACTTTCACCATCATCACCACTACTGTCACCATCGTCACTACTATAATAATTATCACTACAACCATCATCATTACTTGTCACCATCATCACTACTATTATAACCATCATCACTACTATCACCATAAATCCCACTATTACTACCATCACTTCTAATATCAACTAAACTAACTTAACTTTGCAAATGCGGGGCAACTTGTTTCGGGTCGTCATCTCCAGTAACCATCACCAACATCACCAATACATTCAACATCATCACTACTACTATCCTCATTATCTACTACCATCATCACTGCTACTATCACCACCAACTATCACAACTACTTTCACAATCACGACTGTTGGCTTGGGGGGGGCCCCCCCCCCTCCGCTGGTGTTTAATGTTGGACCTAAAATCATAACTATTGCACACATTCATAAACAAGAAAAAAAAATAATAATTACCGTCGCATTCACTCACCGAATGTTCGTTAGAAGTTTGTGTGAAAATCCGTCGAACGGTCTGGGAGTTTTCGGAAAGACAGACATACGTCTCACTATTATCATCACATCTGAGACATGTGTATGATGTGTGGCTTTCTGTGATGACACATACACAGGGAATAGGTACAGGGTGGGCGGTGGGGGTCCTGAAAGGGGAGAGGGGGGGGGGGGGGGGGGGGGCAGTTGGGGGGGGGGAACCATATTTTGAACCTAAAATCATAACTATTGCACAAATTCAATTTGTTTTTTTAATTACCGTCGCTTTCACGCACCGAAGGTTCGTATGAAGTTTGGTGAAAATCCGTCAAACGGTCTAGGAGGAGTTTTCGGACAGACGGACAGACAGACAGACGGACAGACAGACAGACGGACAGACATTTCGGTTAGCATGTACCACTATACGGGGGGCGATACCACTCTGCTTACGCAGAGTTGATTAATAGAAAAAAAACAAAACACACAGACACTAGACCTTTAAAACATAATTACCCTGGCTCGTCACCCTGGTCCAAAAACTATTGCGACCACTTCAATACGATAACGACAATTTGCGAGTTTCAAGTTATAAGAAGTTGAACTGTAAACAACGATATTTAGCAGAATTGCCAGTAAAATATGGTGCTAATATATTGATAACATATAAGATCAAATTCAACATACTTTCTATCCATCAGAAACTTATATTATCACTGCATTTTTGTTCAATATCGATGTTATGGTTCCAACTTCCTTATAGCCTGAACTTGTAAGTGGCAAATTGACCACTTGCGAGTTTCAGGCTATAAGGAAGTTGGTGCCGTAAACATCGGCATTAAACAGAAATACAATAATAAAGTAGATGTATAATGGATAAAACATATGCTGAATTTAGTTGTATGTATTTGTTTATACATTTCCTTCAACCGAGTATTAGCTTGGAATTCTGCTAAATATCAATGTTTATGGCTCCTACTTCCTTATAGAACGAAACTTGCCAGTGGCCAATTCTCGGTCTTATTCGACGACTTGCAGCTTAGGAAGGATAAGCAGAAGTGGCTGAAGGAAAGATTGCAAATGACACTTATATCATGGATTGGAGGTTTGGGTATCCGAAGTAGGCTATATGAAATATCAAATGGGAGGGGTGTTGAGATTGGTTTCATAGTAAAATAAATTAAAATTTTAAAACTTGCAAACTAAACAAACCAAAACTCGGACAAAGACAATATAGGCCTAAATGCAAAATAACTAATCAAAATCGCTATGTGGAAACAACGCTTACTAGAATAAAGTTAGGAATAAGAATTGAACTACAGCAGACAACAAACTATAGTCGAACGGAATTATAATGCTAATTGAAATAGTTCCTTGTGGAGAACTAGGCTACATGATAAGTTTAACGTTGCTTCGCCATGGTCTTTCACTCATATTTACCCCCACATGCACCCTATTACAGCATATCGTAAGTAGTGCACTCATTATATATTACACACACACACACACAGTCTGACGGCGTCTCTTCCATGGATTGACCTCCCAATTTACCAAGATTGGAAGCCAAAGCGTCACATTTTTCCTTCGCCCCTCAACTTTCTCTTGATAATTGCTAAGGGGCACAGGGCCCTGGGTGTGGCTTTGGTTTCCCGGGCATTTCCGCACCCTCCTCAGCTCCCCGCCATGGAGTGGCTTCGGTCACCCAGGCTTTATTGTGGTCAGCAGGGAGGGTTCTGTGGGGGCGCTCAGTTAGGGCCTTGGCCTTGCTCGGGGCCTTGGGGCTGTTCGACCAGGCAGCTTGGGGAACAACAACAACAACTAGGTTATCTTTGCGTTATTTTTCTTACTGTATCTTTCAAAATATATGTAATTTGGTGTAGGTATCTCCTTCAAAATAGAAAAAAGGGTTTTGACGCATTTTGACAGTATATTCTGGTTATCATTAAACGACAGTATAAAGCCTAGGAAGGATCTGTTGAAATTAAGAGGGTTACAAAATATCTCAATACAATTCTATATACCCATCCCAATCTGAATAAAATAATCTAATAATACCCCCCCCCCCAAAAAAAAATAATAGAACTGCGTCATCGTACTTTGACAGGGTTAATGTAGACTTCACTGCTAACTAATCACTAGAATGTACAAACTCAACTTGCGGTTTCTGAAGATATAATGTCACCAGATTGCGATACCCTTTCCTATGTCCACAGTGTAACTATAGCCTATTCGCTGTAAGTAGGCGAGAAATCATGAACTCTAACCTGTGTAACTCAAACAGGGCTAGCTCAAATTGGCTGTAAATTGCCACATATATTCCTTGGCTGACTCTTCCCAAATGGTAGAAATATTAGCTCGATTACTCTAGTCGTTTTTGAGATACAGAGGTTAGAGGTAATGATTTATCGCCTACTTACAGCGAATAGACTATAGGCTATAGTCCATTCATTACAGGTAGACCAGAGATCGTGGCCCCTAACTTCTGTACCAGTAACTAAAAAAGGGCTAGAGCAAATGGGTTGTGAATTTCTGTCTTATAACTGACCGACTCTACCCAATAGGTAGACAACATTAGCTCTATTACCATAGTTATTGAGGTTAGTGGTCTAGAGTGTAGGCCTAAATATAAAGACAACAACATCAACAAACAACAAGCGTTTCCCATCATAGGCCATCTGTGAGGGCAATTATCCATCTTATACTGACGTTTACGACAGGCAGAATGGATAACACAACCACCCGTCATTTTCGACCAGTAAATCCCAATATATTAACTTAATCATTACTGTTAGGTACAGTTAAGTCCAGGTTACGTTAGGTCAGCTAGTCAGTCCGTAGCCAACCCATACTCCCACATGGGGTAGGGAGGATCAGCAAGAGACACGATAACGTTAAAAAAAAAAAGTGACGGAACACGTATAACGGTTTGCCCACAAACAAACAAGCACACGAGCATTCAGAACCTCCAATCACTCATCAGCCCCCGAAATCAATCAGATGTTAGGTATGTACTTAGGATAAATAATATTAGCACTAGTTTAAATGGCTCTAGCTGATTTAACACTGATTGAAGTGGTTTAACCCGTTCAGTACCGATTCCGTCCTTATAATTTTATCGTGGCTACTAATGGACGATGATATTCTGCTTAGGATGCGCCTCCAACAACAGGCTTCGAACTATCTCGCTTAACCCTTTTTACTACCACATATCTTCTTAAACTGCACAAAATCGTCTAATTATAGCCAGAATAAAATTAAAGACGTCGCTGGTACAGAAGGGGCCTAATAGTGGAGCAAATAACTGCAAATTTCAGGAGACTCGTTCATTTCCGGAAACAAGCACCAAATTTGGCAAACATACCCCATGGGGATTGCTCTTTTGATAAAACCCGTTAGCCACTTAAAAATTCAAGATGGCGGCCATTTTTCAAGATGGCCGCCATTGAATATACAGAAATATTGCATTTCGCAATAAAATCGCAAAGACTTGTCCTATTTGAATGATCTTGGTGTCAAATCATACATTTTTCACTATTTAGAATCCGAATTTGGAACCATGGACTTACTCACTAGCTTCCTTGTACCATAATATCAGTCCCGGAATCCTAATATTCTGCTAAATTAGAGGTTCATGTTACGTCTGACTCGGCTAAAATGCATGGTAGTGTATATCGTAGTAGTGTTAGAGGTTTAGTATGTGTAGCATCTTCCTGTACAAGGCTTCCAAACTGGACATGACACGATGCGGTGGGGGGAGGGGGGGGGGACGTTGAGAGACTTGCAGCGGAAGGTGTAGAGTAGTAGCTCAACAGAGCGTATGTCAACGCACAGCCAGGGCACACTGGTGGCACCGCTGCTGTGAAACTCAGCATGGGGTTCAGTATCAGCTGAATAATTAGTTTAGTGTACCTAAATAATTAGTTTAGTGTACCTAAATAATTAGTTTAGTGTCCCAAATGCTGTCTAATAAGCCCCGCATCAGTTAGCTACTGTAGATTACATGTAGTTTAACATAGATGTTTAGTTAGATAGCCGCGCCTGAATTGACAGGGTGTGCCAGCGCGGGAGAGCCGAGCCAAGGGTAACGGGGCTTTACATTGCTTTGCATGTAGTTACCTGGATGGTGTACAGATCGCACGGGACTTAAATGATACTGGATGAACGATCGGGCTAGGTGTAGGTCATATATTTTTATTCCCGAACCTAGTCATATCCCATACCTTATTGTGCATGATTGTGATCAAGGTGGTAAAAGGATAACCCCTCGGCCTTGATTCACTGAATACAGATAATTATCATACTGTGATTATCTGTTATATCTGTTATCATATAACATACTGTGTTATATCATACTGTGATTATCTGTTATATACTGCGATTATCTGTTATACATTATATCTGTGTTACAGATAATTATCATACTGTATTCACCAAGATGGCAAATACAGATCCAGGACCATCTAAATTCTGGACTGACGGGAGCAGGTGTTGTCTTTGCCAAAAGAAGAAGAGTGAAGAGCTCAAATCACCACGTGCACAACAACCACAAGAACATGATGGCTACACTATGATTGCGACTACTATTCCCCTCTTTCACGCAATTAATGAGATGCCTATTGTTCTGGATCCAGCCAGACTTGATGATGTGGTGGCATTGAAGAAACTCTGAGGAGGAACAAGGCGCAGTATCACCAAAGTTGTCGCCTTATGTTCAACAACACGAAACTGGAGAGAGCCAGAAAAAGAAGAGCAGAGAGTGCTCAGCCAGTAGAATGCCAGACCAAGCTGCGTAGAACCAGCCTTGAAGGCCAAACGTGTTTCATATGTGACAAAGAAGCCCCATCCTCTGAACTCAGACAAGTTATGACGATGAACCTCAATAACAGACTTAATGAATGTGCCCAAACTTTAAATGACGGAAAACTTCTTGCAAGACTCAGCGGTGGAGATGCTATTGCACAGGAGCTCAAATACCATTTTGCATGCTTGACAGACCTGTACAATAGAGAGAGGACGTACCTCAGAGCCACCAAGAGACTGGAACAGGAACGTGCACCCGAAGAGGATGCCCACCCACAGGCATTCTCAGAGCTAGTCACATATCTAGTGGAGACCACCAGATCTGGTGAGGATCCTGTAGTCTTCCGACTTGCAGACATAGTTCACCTGTATGCCCAGTGCCTGGAACAGCTGGATATTGATGCACCTGCTGTCAACTCCACAAGACTGAAGGAAAAACTACTGTCAGAAATACCTGAGTTGGAAGTGCACAAGCAGGGAAGGGATGTTCTTCTGGCTTTCCAGAAAGATGTGGGCTTTGTCTTGTCAGAAGCCTCTGACTATTATAGTGAAGCTATTATCCTTGGCAAAGCAGCTAACATCTTGCGAAGACATATGCTGGACCACAAGTCCACATTTGATGGAACCTTCCATGAGGGGTGCATCGAGCAGGCCATTTCACTCACTCTTCTTCAGTTTGTGGCCATGCTTGAACACGGAGCGGACATCAAATCTCAACTGAGGTTTGGCGCATCAAAGACAGATCTAGCAATTGCTCAGCTGCTTCAGTACAACTACTACACAAGGTACAAAGAAGGATCAGCAACTCACAGACACTCCAAAGACAGACAGACCCCATTCCCTGTTTACATGGGGATGTCTGTCTACACAAAGACCAGAAAGAGAAAGTTGATGGAAATGCTTAACGAGCATGGCATCAGCATTTCATACGACAGGGTGCTACAGATATCTGCACAGCTGGGAGATGCAACAGTCAGCAAGTACGTGGAGGATGGGGTGGTCTGTCCACCAGTTCTGCGAAATGGGCTGTTCACCACATCAGCCATGGACAACATAGACCACAATCCCACTGCAACGACAGCGACCACTTCTTTCCATGGAACCAGCGTCTCTGTTTTCCAGCACACAACCAAATAAGACACCTGTCAGAAATCCCACCTCACTACAATTCTTCAGAGCCAAGTTACAACTCCTGAGGCAGAGCCAGACGCCGACACCATCATCAGTGATGGAGCAGCGTTGGTGAACAGTCTGCCCCCACGGAGTTCAAAGACGTTCGAAGAGTACGCAATGCTCGATGTCCTTCCTAGAATACGAGCATACTCTACCAAGTACAAGAGAACAGACATTGTGTTTGATGTCTACCTGCCATCTAGTCTGAAAGCTGAAACTAGATCAAAGCGAGGACGCGGGGTGAGACGCAGGGTGACAGGGAAGGGCAAAATTCCCTCAAACTGGCGAAACTTCCTGAGAGAAAATGACAACAAAGCCGAGCTGTTCAACTTTCTGGCCGATAAGATTGCACGTGTAGCCACACCAAATGTGGTCATTGTGACCAAGGAAGAAGATGCTGTCAGCAACCGCACTATCAATCTGGCTGGGGTGGCACCGTGCAGTCATGAAGAAGCTGACACGCGGATCTTTGTGCATACCAGGCATGCAACAGAAGCAGGCAGCAAAGTCATCATGGTCAAAGCCAGCGACACAGATGTTGTCGTCATCGCAGTCAGTGTTCTGCAGGCACTTCAGGAGCTAGGTTATTTTTTTATTTATTTTTTTTTAAGAGACAATGAACGGAGGAAGGAAAAACACAGATAAAACAAAAAGGTCCATGTCCCTAAAGGCATCCTCCATTCATAAAATGTTTGTAACAACTGGATTTAAACATTTGTAGATTGTAAGTTTGTGGAAAGCAATTCGAGGGAAGTGAATTCCAAAGAATAGTAGCTCTTGGGATAAATGAATTCTGATAAGCAGAAGTTCTGCATTGTGGAGGAGAAAGTGTAAATTCATGGGCGCTCTCAGCTGCCCTAGTTCTACGGGGAAAGATGTGGAGAGGCGGCACAATTGAAGCAAGTTCCTCGGAACAATTGCTGTGAAAATATCTGTAGAATAATGCAAGGGATGCAACGTTTCTTCGTATGGATAATGTAGGAAGGTCCTGTGTGATTGCAGGGTTATTGATTAATCTAATAGCTTTATTTTGAATTTGTCCAACTGCCTCAATGCAACCACTCCACTTCCCACACACAGAGGTGAACAGTAATCCATCTGAGAACGCACATGACTTTTATATATCACGGCCAACTGCTCGTCAGTGAAGAATTCTCGAACTCTGTACAGGAGTCCCAGTTTTTTAGAGGCATTCTTAGCAATGCTTCTAACATAATGTGTCCAGCTCAAGTTAGTAGTTAATGTTACACCGAGAATGTCAATACTAGGGGAAGTGGGAATATTTACATCATTAAAAAATAAATGGGAGTCAGTGAGATTCTGTCGGTTAGAAAATTGAATGTACTTGGTTTTCTGTGCATTAAAGGAAACTAGATTCTCTTGTCCCCATCCATTAATTCTAGAAAGGTCCTGGTTCAGAGAAATTGCAGTGTTTATTTTTGAATTTATAAGATCGGGTTGGGTGAAAGAATTGGTAAATGTGAAGGAACTGTGGAGTGTTGAGTCATCTGCGTAGGAATGTATTGGATTATGAGTGGTAGATATGAGATCATTGATATGAATGAGGAACAGAATTGGGGCCAAAACTGATCCCTGGGGAACACCAGCATTTATTGAGTGAAATTGATAATAAAGGCCATCTACCATTACACATATTTTTCTGTTATGAAGATAAGAGAAGAAATTAGTGGAACTAATGATGCAGGCCGTAGTGTGACATCTTCGACAATAAGGATTGATGCCAGACTCTATCAAATGCCTTTGATATATCCAGTGCTATTGTATGTGTTTCACCATGTTGGTCTGTAGCTTGGTTGATTTGATGCGTAAGAAGGCAAAGCATGTCTGCAGTTGATCGACATCGTCTAAAACCATATTGCCTATCACTGATTAATTTATTATTCTCAAGATGCTTAATTATGTGATTATTTAATATAATTTCAAAGACTTTACCAAGAGTGGAAGTTATAGCTATTGGTCTGTAGTTTGATGGATCTGAAGAGGCACCTTTTTTAGGAACTGGATGGATGTTTGCTTCTTTCCAGGGTACTGGGAAGCATGAGGTATGAGTACACAGACGGAAATTTTTTGCCAATACAGGAGCGAGCACCAAGGAGCAATTCTTAAGTACTATTGGAGGAATTTCATCTGGACCAGGAGCCTTATCTACCGAGAGATTCTGCAAAATAGTTTTGACATGTCTGGTGTGGATCTTAAGTGAGGGAATTTCAGGCGAATTAAAATTAAGTACAGGGACATCTTGATTTATTTCATCTAAGGTTGAGTTGGTGGAGAAAAAAATCTGCAGCAGTTGTGGGTTGCCTTTGGCCAAGGACAGAACCTGAAGTGGGTTCCTGTACATGACTTGTGTTGCACTCTTGCAGAAAAGAGCAAAGGGATGCTCTTCTTCCATGCTTTCACTGGGTGCGATGTCGTTTCAGCATTCCGTGGCAAAGGGAAGAAGTCTGCTTGGCAAACCTGGGATGTTTGTGATGAGGCTTCCGATGTCTTCAGCAAACTCAGCCAGTACCCACCGGTAGTTGATGATGAAGACCTGGAGACCTTGGAGAAGTTCGTGGTCATGATGTACGACAGATCCAGCACAGCTGAAGGTGTCGATAATAATAATAATAATAATAATAATAATAATAATAATCGGTTTATTTCAAGCCGGCAGCCAATGAGGCTGAAAATACACAGTCTTAACCTAGATCTTATCCTAATGGATCAACAGACTGATCCTGGCAGCTGACGAGAGCGCCTACATACTCCCAAGGGAGTAGAACGTGGGCAGGAGACTTTGTGGGTCCCCCGAGACGATCCGCCCAGATCTTGCCTTCACGGCCAGGGAAAGTTTTTGAGAGAACTTCCCCTGCCGGCGCGTGGGATCGAACCCCCGACACCAGAGCTAGCGCTCCCAATGCAGAGTACTAAGCGCGCTCGGCCACCGTGACCGATGCGAGGTTGGACATGTTTGCTCGGAGGCAGAAGCCGTACGAAGCCATTCCTCCAACCCGAGCAGCACTGAAGCAGCATGTGAAGCGTGCTGCCTACCAGGCGGGCTGCATCTGGAGTCAGTCAACAGTACGTCAACCAGAAACGCAGACTCCTGCCAACTGGGGCTGGACCAAGAAAGGAGATCTGTGGCAGATCGTTTGGACAGAGCTCCCACCCATTGCGGAGAGTTGCCAGCAGCTGACCAAGTGTGGATGCAAGTCGGAATGCTGCGGTTGATGCAAATGCTACTGCTTTGGTCTGACCTGCACGGCACTGTGCAGCTGCAGATGCGAGGTTTAGAAGCGTTGTAGTATACTCATCCAGGCAGCAAGACAATAAGTGACAAACAAGTATAGCCCTACTGCCTACATGTACATTCAATAATATATCGGACTGATGGTGCCTATGACATGGGCACTTTTTACCCTAATTATGATTCCGGGACTGATATTATGGTACAAGGAAGCTAGTGAGTAAGTCCATGGTTTCAAATTCGGATTCTACATAGTGAAAAATGTATGATTTGACACCAAGATCATTCAAATGGTGTGGTGGAGTGGTCATGCCACTGGATTGGTAATCCAATGGACCCGGGTTCAAATCCCGATATGTCAATGGGAAGATATTATTGGGATTGAATTTGTGCTGTACCTAGTATCAGTGCATTACCACAAAGCCCACCGAAATGCCATAAAAATACCCTCATTGTTCCCTGATTAAATAACACTGTATGAATATTCCCATATTCAAAATATGTTACAGGGGGACAATGCCTAGTGAGTTCACTGCTCAATAGGTGGCGTTCTGAGAGTGAGGGTCTGAGTCTGGAGGGTGAAGCGCTTGAGCGAAGCAACCAGCCGCTTCAGAGATGGAGCTGCTTTGAGCCATGATGGATGCTTCACATGTCTCACTCCCCAGGCTGGAACAAGACCTCACGGGCTTCACCGTGTTGAGCGGTGGAATGTACAGGCTCTCAGCCTATGCCCGAGAGGGAATAGTTGGAATATAGAAAAAAAAAAAAAAAAAAAAAAAAAAAAAAAAAAAAAAAAGGACAAGTCTTTGCGATTTTATTGCGAAATGCAATGTTTCTGTATATTCAATGGCGGCCATCTTGAAAAATGGCCGCCATCTTGAATTTTTAGGTGGCTAATGGGTTTTATCAAAAGAGCAATCCCCAAGGAGTATGTGTGCCAATTTTGGTGCTTGTTTCCAGAAATGAACGATTATTCCAGTTATCTGCCCCACTATAATGGTTAAATTGTTCGAGAGACCACATATTGTAATGGTAGTGTAAAGAGAATAGCACAAATTCACTCAATAAGCAGCTCAGTTTTCTATGTGTGATGGCAAGCGAATTCTCACCCTAAACCACGTTGCTGTTAAAATTGCTTAGTAGATAATCCGGAAGATGTTTTGGTCTTCAAAGCGATCAAGCAATGTTTTGTTTACATCCATATACATTTGTTTTCTATTAGTTCAAATTTGTTCATACCTATTCAGCACGATGAAGTCCTATATGAAACCATGCATTTACTTTGAGTACCAGCGACGTGTGCTACATATTATTCTACCTATATGTTGACGATATTATGCAGCTTAGGAATGATTTGTGGTAGCTAAAAGGCTTGGTCGAGATATATTGAAGCCTTATTATTGTTAGAGATAGTTCCTAAGCTGAATTAATCTGTCTAAAAGTTGCCAGAATATGATAAAAAAAGACATACCTGGTACAGTTAAATAGCCTACAGATAGGGGTTAAAAAAATTGCGTCTCAAGTTATTCAGCCTTCCAATCCTTATTGAGAATAGAAACTATAGCAAAGTGATAGATGGACGGGTTACTAACAATAACCAATGGCAGCCCTTCGTAGACAATATCATCGGTAATGTATATATTGCAACACTATATGTGCTAAACGGTTATGGATAGATGCATAAAGAGTGGTACACGATACAGGTCTCTTAACCCGGGAACTGCGGGGAGACTCTTAAGAGTAAGGGGAAAAAAAAAAATCCATTTAAAACACCCCCCAAATTTTTTTTTTTTTTTTTGTATTTTTTTATTTTATTTTATTTTTTTTACCCCTGGGCCATACCAAATATCACTCCTCCACCTCCCCTCTTTCCCCACTTTCCTCCCCTCCTTCAGTTATCACCTATTTTCCCTGTTATTCCCTTATTCTGTGGTCTATTTTCGTGCTAACATTAGCGAGTTAGTAGCAGGGCGTTGTCATCACTGTTACCAAGCGAGTGGAAGAGAGAGAGAGAGAGAGTATAGATCGACAGTCTCTCTCCAGACTTGGGAAAGAGTGGTGGGGAGGGAGGTTGCCTCAGCCATACATGCGACAGTCATCATGCGACTGTGTCAAGAGCATTGCAACGTCCCAAAGCTGCTTGTCAGTACAGCTATTTCTTTAGTAATATAAGGGGACTTCACTCTAACATCAATTCTGTACACCAATTTCTTCAAGCAGAATCCCCTACTCTCCTTTTTTTGACAGAGACTCAAGTAACATCCACATCTGACACATCTAGATTTAATTTTCCAGGTTATCAACTGCTCCAAAATTTCAGACCTAAAGGTGGTGTATGTTGCTTCGCAAAATCTGAAATTGCCCTGGAGGAGGTTACTGGTTTCAATTGTCCCTATTTTGATTATTCTATATACAAATTAATTTCTGCTGGTAAATTTAAATACATATGTTGCATCTACCGTTCCCCAAATACTCCTCCAGAGCAAAGTCTTTTGATTCTCTGTCCTCACAACTCAGTGTCCTCAACTTAAATGCTTCTTCTGAAATCACTGTGTTGGGTGATTTTAATGTCCATAATGTTGAATGGCTCACTCATTCAGCCAGGACTGATGATGCTGGTCTTGAATGTGAGCTATTTGCAGACTCATTTAATCTCATTCAACTAGTCAACCAACCCACCCGTGTACCAGATAATCCTAATCATAATTCCCACCTACTGGACTTATTTTAACAACCAATTCAGAAAATTATGATGTTACAGTGAGGTCCCCACTTGGATCTTCTGATCACTGTCTGATACAGGCCACCTGTCTATCACCTACCACACCTTCCCACTCTGAACCTGTTTTGGTGACTAAATGGCATTACGATAGGGCAGACTGGGAGGGTCTTCAAGGTTTCTTTATTGATATTCCCTGGACCTCTTTCTTTTCTAATGATGCACACTCCACCTTGAGCCACATACAAGATTTTGTAAAAATTGGAATGGAAACTTTTATTCCTCATCAAAAGTACAGTAAAAGATCTAATTCACCTAAATGGTTTGACCATAATTGTGCTAGAGTAACTGAACAAAAAGCAATAGCCTACAATGCATACACAAGATCAAAAACACATGAAGCCTTTAATTACTTTAGAAACATCAGAAATCATGCCAAAACTGTATTAAACCTAACTAAATCAAACTTTCTCCATAAGCAGGCAAATAAACTTCTAAATAATCCAAATGATAACAAAATATTTTGGTCTACTCTTAACTCATTCAAATCCAACTTCACTACTGCTTCATCCATTCCACCATTAAAATCTCCGACTGGCAATCTTGTAAGTGACCCACGAGGTAAAGCTAACCTTCTTGCAGATATTTTCTCCACCAACTCAACCTTAGATGAAATAAATCAAGATGTCCCTGTACTTAATTTTAATTCACCTGAAATTCCCTCACTTATGATCCACACCAGACATGTCAAAACTATTTTGCAGAATCTCTCAGTAGATAAGGCTCCTGGTCCAGATGAAATTCCTCCAATAGTACTTAAGAATTGCTCCTTGGTGCTCGCTCCTGTATTGGCAAAATTTTTCCGTCTGTGTACTCATACCTCATGCTTCCCAGTACCCTGGAAAGAAGCAAACATCCATCCAGTTCCTAAAAAAGGTGCCTCTTCAGATCCATCAAACTACAGACCAATAGCTATAACTTCCACTCTTGGCAAAGTTTTTGAAATTATATTAAATAATCACATAATTAAGCATCTGGAGAATAATAAATTAATCAGTGATAGGCAATATGGTTTTAGACGATGTCGATCAACTGCAGACATTCTTTGCCTTCTTACGCATCAAATCAACCAAGCTACAGACCAACATGGTGAAACACATACAATAGCACTGGATATATCAAAGGCATTTGATAGAGTCTGGCATCAATCCTTATTGTCGAAGATGTCACACTACGGCCTTGCATCATTAGTTCCACTAATTTCTTCTTATCTTCATAACAGAAAAATACGTGTAATGGTAGATGGCCTTTATTCTCAATTTCACTCAATAAATGCTGGTGTTCCCCAGGGATCAGTTTTGGCCCCAACTCTGTTCCTCATTCATATCAATGATCTCATATCTACCACTCATAATCCAATACATTCCTACGCAGATGACTCAACACTCCACAGTTCCTTCACATTTACCAATTCTTTCACCCAACCCGATCTTATAAATTCAAAAATAAACACTGCAATTTCTCTGAACCAGGACCTTTCTAGAATTAATGAATGGGGACAAGAGAATCTAGTTTCCTTTAATGCACAGAAAACCAAGTACATTCAATTTTGTAACCGACAGAATCTCACCGACTCCCATATATTTTTTAATGATGTAAATATTCCCACTTCCCCTACTATTGACATTCTCGGTGTAACATTAACTACTAACTTGAGCTGGACACATTATGTTAGAAGCATTGCTAAGAATGCCTCTAAAAAACTGGGACTCCTGTACAGAGTTCGAGAATTCTTCTCTGACGAGCAGTTGGCCGTAATATATAAAAGTCATGTGCGCTCTCAGATGGATTACTGTTCACCTCTGTGGGGTGGAAGTGGAGTGGTTGCATTGAGGCAGTTGGACAAAATTCAAAATAAAGCTATTAGATTAATCAATAACCCTGCAATCACACAGGACCTTCCTACATTAGCCATACGAAGAAACGTTGCATCCCTTGCATTATTCTACAGATATTTTCACAGCAATTGTTCCGAGGAACTTGCTTCAATTGTGCCGCCTCTCCACATCTTTCCCCGTAGAACTAGGGCAGCTGAGAGCGCCCATGAATTTACACTTTCTCCTCCACAATGCAGAACTTCTGCTTATCAGAGTTCATTTATCCCCAGAGCTACTACTCTTTGGAATTCACTTCCCTCGAATTGCTTTCCACAAACTTACAATCAACAAATGTTTAAATCCAGCTGTTACAAACATTTTATGAATGGAGGATGCCTTTAGGCACATGGACCTTTTTGTTTTATCTGTGTTTTTCCTTCCTCCGTTCATTGTCTCTTAAAAAAAAAAAAAAAAAAAAAAAAAAATTATGTAACTCCCGGTTTGTATCGCCGATTTTGACCATCCAAACGCTGTTTCCACTTGTTTTATTATTGTAACAGGTTAATACCTTTATAATCAACCTATAATAGGCGCATATGGATAAGTATTAATGCTATTTATAGTAAAATAACGATGTTAGTGATGGCAACAGCTCAAATACGTCAGCACAGGAGTGTGGTGTCTCATACCCCCCATGTGCACTTCTTAGGTTAAGGGGAGGAATGTCGTTTTTCTGGATCCCCTTTTCCCACATGTTTAGCCCCATTACTTAGGCGATTGTATGAGCTTTCGTCCTATTTGTTCGTCAATATCAAGACCTTTTGTCCCATTTAGGTGTCAATTTTTTTCCTGGCAAGCGCTAGCGAGCCTGTACTTTAAGAGGAACTGGCCTTCGACCAGAAACATTTTCTACCGAAAAAATTACAAATTTATCTTGAATCGGGTCTTGGGGGTGTTTTTTTAAGCTTGATAGAGGTCTAGGGAGCAAACTAAAATCATCTTTTAAGATGGGGACGAGTCACGCACACACACACAGGCTATAGGTCTCTTAACTGTATTCAGTTCAGGGAGGTCTTATTTGGATCTGCCCTCTTTAGCTCTATTAACTTGACGATTTTAAGTGGCTTCGCTTCATCAATTTGGCGATTATAAGATAAATTGCAAGTCGAATAATGCAAGCACAATCAACACCTTCAATACAATATATATATCAATAAAAGTAAATCGATAACCACCCAAAATATTGAATCAGGTAGTGCTAAGGTGTGAGAAGAAACTATTTATCTATCTATTGCCAGACGTCATGATCCCCTAAGCGGTGGCCACAAATAAATCGCCCCCATGCACCTCTGTCCCCAATCAGTCGACTCCAGGGAGCAAAATTTTTGTAGGTACAAAGGAGTACAAAGGAGTACAAAGGAAATCAAGCAACAACAGATCTAGTGACCCTTTTAGGCTGCTTGTCCTCCAAAACACTGAAGATCAAGTGTCCAAACAGTGGTTTAGAGTGGGTAAGGGAACATTGGAAAGGGAACTACTGCCATGGAACTAATGTCCGTGGCAGTACTAGGAAGTTAGTAGGGGACATATGGGTTAGTAACTGAGGGGAGGAAAAAATAAAGTTATTCATTTACAAACGCAGTCAGTCGCGGGTTTGATGCGAGATATTTGTCTAGGCGGAGTTTAAATGAATCAACAGTGCTGCAGTCTATAACGTCTCGGGGAAGCCCATTCCACAAGTTGACAACTCGATTGAAGAAGAAATTCTTAGATTCGTGTGAGTTAAAAGATTTACCAATAATTTTGCAACCGTTTCCCCGCGTGTAATTAGATTGGTCGATAGTGAAGTACTTACTACAGTTCATATTGTCGATGCCTTTCATGATTTTGAACACTTGAATTAAGTCACCTCTTAATCTGCGCTGGGTTAAAGGAAATAGATTTAATTCTCTTAGACGCTCTTCGTATGGTTTGTTCTTTAGGCTAGGTATCATTTTGGTAACTCTACGTTGAACTCGTTCTAGCTTGTTTATGTCTTTTTGGTAATAAGGGCACCAGCATTGAACGCAGTATTCCAGAAGAGGGCGGACTAAGGAATTGTAAAGGGTTAGGATAACGTCTTTGGATTTATGCTCAAATGACCTGCCTATAAAGCCAATTATTTTGTTTGCCTTCTTAACAACTTCTGAACATTGTTGACTCGGTTTTAGGTTACTCGATATTGTTACTCCCAGATCGGTTTCTCTGTTTACATTCTTAAGCTGAGTGCCATTCATCGAATAGTTTGCTTTCTCATTTAGGTATCCGATATGTAGTACTTTACATTTATCCACATTGAAACTCATTTGCCAAATTTGAGCCCAATGTGACAATTTATCTAGATTGTGTTGCATATCGTCAACTTGATCTTTTGAGAGTACGCTATTTGCAATTTTTGTATCGTCAGCAAATTTTGAGATTGTACAGGTGAGACCCTCATCTATGTCGTTGATGTAAATTAGAAAGAGAATTCTAAATCGATCCTGGTAGTAGGGGTAGGCAGCCCCGCCCAGGGAAGTACTACCGCCAAGGTTTCGGGAGACTCAGGGAATAGCCTGAATTCCATTTTCTCTCCCAGGCCTTGGTAGCTGGATACATATCTTTCTGCCTCACACATCAGGGGTATCAGGAAAACCCTCTTTATATAACATACACATCCAACTTCACGACATTGCCCTACATTGCTATCCTCTATCCATAAAACACTACTCTTCCCACTACATATCATACATGTAACACCATACACCTTACCCAATAAATATGGCAGTACAATTGTTAAGAGCAAACCTGGTGGTCCCTCGGATATCCACCCCCGGCAGGGTTGGGTCATTGACACAGGGCCCTCCCGGTCGTCATCATGCGACTGTGTCAAGAGCATTGCAACGTCCCAAAGCTGCTCGTCGGTGCAGCTTTTTCTTTAGCAATATAAGGGGACTTCACTCTAACATCAATTCTGTACACCAATTTCTTCAAGCAGAATCCCCTACTCTCCTTTTTTTGACAGAGACTCAAGTAACATCCACATCTGACACGTCTAGATTTCATTTTCCAGGTTATCAACTGCTCCAAAATTTCAGACCTAAAGGAGGTGTATGTTGCTTCGCAAAATCTGAAATTGCCCTAGAGGAGGTTACTAGTTTCAATTGTCCCTATTTTGATTATTCTATATACAAATTAATTTCTGCTGGTAAACTTAAATACATATGTTGCATCTACCGTTCCCCAAATACTCCTCCAGAGCAAAGTCTTTTTGATTCTCTGTCCTCACAACTCAGTGTCCTCAACTTAAATGTTTCTTCTGAAATCACTGTGTTGGGTGATTTTAATGTCCATAATGTTGAATGGCTCACTCATTCAGCCAGGACTGATGATGCTGGTCTTGAATGTGAGCTATTTGCAGACTCATTTAATCTCACTCAACTAGTCAACCAAGCCACCCGTGTACCAGATAATCCTAATCATAATTCCCACCTACTGGACTTATTTTTAACAACTAATTCAGAAAATTATGATGTTACAGTGAGGTCACCGCTTGGATCTTCTGATCACTGTCTGATACAGGCCACCTGTCTATCACCTACCACACCTTCCCACTCTGAACCTGTTTTGGTGACTAAATGGCATTACGATAGGGCAGACTGGGAGGGTCTTCAAGGTTTCTTTATTGATATTCCCTGGACCTCTTTCTTTTCTAATGATGCACACTCCACCTTGAGCCACATACAAGATTTTGTAAAAATTGGAATGGAAACTTTTATTCCTCATCAAAAGTACAGTAAAAGATCTAATTCACCTAAATGGTTTGACCATAATTGTGCTAGAGTAACTGAACAAAAAGCAATAGCCTACAATGCATACACAAGATCAAAAACTCATGAAGCCGTTAATTACTTTAGAAACATCAGAAATCATGCCAAAACTGTATTAAACCTAACTAAATCAAACTTTCTCCATAAGCAGGCAAATAAACTTCTAAATAATCCAAATGATAACAAAATATTTTGGTCTACTCTTAACTCATTTAAATCCAACTTCACTACTGCTTCATCCATTCCACCATTAAAATCTCCGACTGGCAATCTTGTAAGTGACCCACGAGGTAAAGCTAACCTTCTTGCGGATATTTTCTCCACCAACTCAACCTTAGATGAAATAAATCAAGATGTCCCTGTACTTAATTTTAATTCGCCTTAAATTCCCTCACTTAAGATCCACACCAGACATGTCAAAACTATTTTGCAGAATCTCTCAGTAGATAAGGCTCCTGGTCCAGATGAAATTCCTCCAATAGTACTTAAGAATTGCTCCTTGGTGCTCGCTCCTGTATTGGCAATTTTTTTCCGTCTGTGTACTCATACCTCATGCTTCCCAGTACCCTGGAAAGAAGCAAACATCCATCCAGTTCCTAAAAAAGGTGCCTCTTCATATCCATCAAACTACAGACCAATAGCTATAACTTCCACTCTTGGTAAAGTCTTTGAAATTATATTAAATAATCACATAATTAAGCATCTTGAGAATAATAAATTAATCAGTGATAGGCAATATGGTTTTAGACGATGTCGATCAACTGCAGACATGCTTTGCCTTCTTACGCATCAAATCAACCAAGCTACAGACCAACATGGTGAAACACATACAATAGCACTGGATATATCAAAGGCATTTGATAGAGTCTGGCATCAATCCTTATTGTCGAAGATGTCACACTACGACCTTGCATCATTAGTTCCACTAATTTCTTCTTATCTTCATAACAAAAAAATATGTGTAATGGTAGATGGCCTTTATTCTCAATTTCACTCAATAAATGCTGGTGTTCCCCAGGGATCAGTTTTGGCCCCAATTCTGTTCCTAATTCATATCAATGATCTCATATCTACCACTCATAATCCAATACATTCCTACGCAGATGACTCAACACTCCACAGTTCCTTCACATTTACCAATTCTTTCACCCAACCCGATCTTATAAATTAAAAAATAAACATTGCAATTTCTCTGAACCAGGACCTTTCTAGAATTAATGGATGGGGACAAAAGAATCTAGTTTCCTTTAATGCACAGAAAACCAAATACATTCAATTTTCTAACCGACAGAATCTCACTGACTCCCATATATTTTTTAATGATGTAAATATTCCCACTTCCCCTAGTATTGACATTCTCGGTGTAACATTAACTACTAACTTGAGCTAGACACATTATGTTAGAAGCATTGCTAAGAATGCCTCTAAAAAACTGGGACTCCTGTACAGAGTTCGAGAATTCTTCACTGACGAGCAGTTGGCCGTGATATATAAAAGTCATGTGCGTTCTCAGATGGATTACTGTTCACCTCTGTGGGGTGGAAGTGGAGTGGTTGCATTGAGGCAGTTGGACAAAATTCAAAATAAAGCTATTAGATTAATCAATAACCCTGCAATCACACAGGACCTTCCTACATTATCCATACGAAGAAACGTTGCATCCCTTGCATTATTCTACAGATATTTTCACAGCAATTGTTCCGAGGAACTTGCTTCAATTGTGCCGCCTCTCCACATCTTTCCCCGTAGAACTAGGGCAGCTGAGAGCGCCCATGAATTTACACTTTCTCCTCCACAATGCAGAACTTCTGCTTATCAGAATTCATTTATCCCCAGAGCTACTACTCTTTGGAATTCACTTCCCTCTAATTGCTTTCCACAAACTTACAATCTACAAATGTTTAAATCCAGTTGTTACAAACATTTTATGAATGGAGGATGCCTTTAGGCACATGGACCTTTTTGTTTTATCTGTGTTTTTCCTTCCTCTGTTCATTGTCTCTTTAAAAAAAATAAAAAAAAAAAAAAAAAAATAAGAGGTCTATCGAGTACACTTAAAAGACTCCCTTATCATTACCAAATTGCTGGCTTTGTAAGGCTTCCTTAGAACCAGAATTGGCGATGTTTGACTGTATAGTCTGTTTTGCCTTGCCTACACAGAGAGTAATCCAGCAAACTCTCACAAACACCTCCTCCTCCTATTAATTTCACTACACTTTACAAACACACCACACTGCTTTCCCACACACTTAAATTACCTCTATTGTACCTCGATTTTACCTCTCCGTCAATTTCAATATGGAGAGGAGACGCTTGTTGCAGACAGATTTGCCTTTTGTCTCCTTCACATACACACACACACACACACACACACACCCTAAGCCTTCGTTTCCGATGTCGCCAATTGGCTAAAATACAGACTACACACACATCCACAGCCATTCCAACAGTACATAAAACACTTAACATGCATTTCACGCAATACATTCCCAGTTAAGGAGGCGTGATAATAATGAGCTTAGCTCGCATTGCGTGGATTCCCCTTGACGAACAAGTAACTGAGTAACACACACACACTCAACTAAATGTGGCGTCAATAATAGGATGTCAAATCAGAGCAATTTTGTTTGACAACTTGAAGGAATACAAGAGAAATAACGACATAGCATATTGTTGCCATTTTATCACTTCCACATTCATAATTTGAACTATAAACCATAACTTTACAGATGCATTTACAATAATATAGTTAATATACTAGACTTGAGTTTCATTTACAATAATATAGTTAATATACTAGACTTGAGTTTCATTTACAATAATATAGTTAATATGCTAGACTTGAGTTTCATTTACAATAATAGTTAATATACTAGACTTGAGTTTCATTTACAATAATATAGTTAATATACTAGACTTGAGTTTCATTTACAATAATATAGTTAATATGCTAGACTTGAGTTTCATTTACAATAATATAGTTAATATACTAGACTTGAGTTTCATTTACAATAATATAGTTAATATACTAGACTTGAGTTTCATTTACAATAATATAGTTAATATACTAGACTTGAGTTTCATTTACAATAATATAGTTAATATACTAGACTTGAGTTTCATTTGACACCCAGCGACAGTTTTAGGTTACCCGTTCTTTAACCCCTTCTGTACCGGCTACGTGTATTTAATTTTATTCTAGCTATATTTAGAGGAATTTGTGCAGTTTAAGAAGGATCTGTGGTAGTAAAAAGGGTTAATTGAGATAGTTCGAAGCCTGTTAATTGCTGGAGGCCCGTTTAAAACTGAATAAAATAGATTGATAACAGTCTGAAAACAAGTTAAAAGAACGTCGCCGGTACAGAAGGGGTTAATCATGTACATTCTCTTCCTCATTCTCCTGTAGGTGTATCATGCTTTCAAGAGCCTCGACAATTTCCTCCCTGTAACTGAATCTCTCTCTAAGTAGAAATACCACATGAAGGTACAGTACAGATTATATTATATGAAACCCTAAAAATGCCGTATTCCGTATGGGATTCCGGAAATATTTGAACATTTGTTGTTCTATTATTTTATACTGCGAATACATCGATTATAATCAATTATGTAATCAAAGAAAGAACAAATTCACAAAGTATACCATATGGTTTTACGGTCATAATGAGAAAAAAAAACCCCGCAGGAGTACAACAATATTTTATGAGTGGCAGTTTTATATTCGATTTATGGGAATTTTTACCTTAACAATTAAAGTTACTCTCGTGTTCCTCCTTTACGAATAATTCAAAACAAAGTGACACTCGAAAATATAGGACTAGGAAATTGTACAGGCCTTATAAAGACTCGGGATATTAAGAGGTTTAGGGCGAGATATCACAAAATGGCCGAAAAAGAGTGCAGAGGGGGAGGAAGGGAAACCGGGAGGAGAGAGAAAGAGAGAGAGAGAGAGAGAGAGAGAGAGAGAGAGAGAGAGAGAGAGAGAGGAAATAAGGGAAGAGAGGTGGAATAGAGTTACATAGATGCACAGACTTAATGCTAACATAGAATTTGCTACAGAGTGGAAAGCAAGGATAGCAAAGCAGAAGGGTTTCTTGAGAAAAAGGGAAGGAAGACATATCGTGAAAGGTTGGAGTTGAAGGAAGAAGAGTGTTGGAGGGAGGAAAGGAGGTGGGGGAGGAGGTGAGGTGGAGGAAAGGTGAGGTGGAGGGAGGAGGAAAGTTGGAGGGAGGAGGTGAGGTGGAGAGAGACAAGGGTAGGTGGGGGAGAGGAGGGGAGGTGGAGTACAAAGGAAATCAAGCAACAACAGATCTAGTGACCCTTCTAGGTTGCTTGTCCTCCAAAACACTGAGGATCAAGTGTCCAAACAGTGGTTTAGAGTTGGTAAGGGAACATTGGAAAGGGAATTACTGCCCTGGAACTAATGTCCGTGGCAGGATTAGGAAGTTAGTAGGGGACAGATGGGTTAGTAACTGAGGGGGGGATAAAATAAAGTTATTCATTTACAAACGCAGTCAGTCGCGGGTTTGATGCGAGATATTTGTCTAGGCGGAGTTTAAATGAATCAACGGTGATGCAGTCTATAACGTCTCGGGGAAGCCCATTCCACAAGTTGACAACTCGATTGAAGAAGAAATTCTTAGATTCGTGTGAGTTAAAAGATTTACCAATAACTTTGCAACCGTTTCCCCGCGTGTAATTAGATTGGTCGATAGTGAAGTACTTACTACAGTTCATATTGTCGATGCCTTTGATGATTTTGAACACTTGAATTAAGTCACCTCTTAATCTGTGCTGGGTTAAAGGAAATAGATTTAATTCTCTAAGACGCTCTTCGTATGGTTTGTTCTTTAGGCTAGGTATCATTTTGGTAACTCTACGTTGAACTCGTTCTAGCTTGTTTATATTTTTGGTAATAAGGGCACCAGGATTGAACGCAGTATTCCAGAAGAGGGCGGACTAAGGAATTGTAAAGGGTTAGGATAACTTCTTTGGATTTATGCTCAATTGACCTGCCTATAAAGCCAATTATTTTGTTTGCCTTCTTAACAACTTCTGAACATTGTTGACTCGGTTTTAGGTTACTCGATATTGTTACTCCCAGATCGGTTTCTCTGTTTACATTCTTAATCTGAGTGCCATTCATCGAATAGTTTGCTTTCTCATTTAGGTATCCGATATGTAGTACTTTACATTTATCCGCATTGAAACTCATTTGCCAAATTTGGGCCCAACATGACAATTTATCTAGATTGTGTTGCATATTGTCATTTGTTCTTTTGAGAGTACGCTATTTGCAATTTTAGTATCGTCAGCAAATTTTGAGATTGAACAGGTGAGACCCTCATCTATGTCGTTGATGTAAATTAGAAAGAGAATTGGTCCTAGTACCGATCCCTGGGGTACCCCGCTACTTACGTTGGTCCATTTAGATGCCTTACCGTTTATGACTACTCTTTGCTTTCTGTCGCTGAGCCAATTTTCTATCCATTTCAACACACCGTCTTGTATTCCATGCGCTTTTAGTTTTAGCAGTAAACGTTTGTGGGGAACTTTGTCAAAGGCCTTTTGAAAATCAAGGTATATAATATCTACAGCTTTACTCTCATTATAGAGGTTGAGGATATCGTGGAAGAAGTCTAAGAGGTTTGTTAAACAGGAAAGTTTTTTTACGAAAGCCGTGTTGAGTATCTTTAAGTATGTTATTTTCCTCTAAGTGATTTACGAGTCTGTCTCGTATGACCGTTCCTAGCATTTTAAATACAACTGAGGTTAAGCTAATTGGACGATAGTTACTGGGTAGGGATTTGCTGCCTTTTTTAATATCGGTGTTACGTTGGCTAGCTTCCACTGATTGGGCATAGTTCCAGACTGCAAGGATTTATTGAATAGTAATGTCAGTGGTTTGGAGAGCTCATCCTTAGCTTCCTTTAGAACTCTAGGCGAGATTGTATCAGGTCCAGGCGTTTTATTTACCTTGAGTTTATCTAAACAATTCAATACTTCTCTCTCTGTAACGGTGATATTGCTTAGAACATCTGAATTATCAATCTGAATCGGCGATGGTGTAGGGATATCACTGAGGTCTTCTATTGTAAAAACTGATGCAAAGAAGGTATTGAGGGCATTACTCATTTGTACTTCGTCTTTGGTGTATTCTCCATTTTCATCGACTAACGGTCCAACAGTTGAAGTAACTACTTTTTTCTTTCTGATATAACTATAGAATTCTTTCGGGTTTGTTTTACTTGGATTCGCAATATGTAACTCTAAGGTCTTTTTACTTTGCTTAATTAACTTTTTGGCTTTGCGTCGTAGCTCTACAAATTTCAGCCGTTCTTCGTCATTTTGTGAGGATTTTAATCTATCATTAGCAAATTTTTTAGCAAGCAGGCAGTTTGAAATATATTTATTCCACCATTTGGGCTTATTATTATGGCCTGGACGCCGTAGTTTCGATGGTATGCAGTCTTGCACTGCTTTTAGGTAAGTGGCTTCGAATAACTTCCAAGATGTATTTATGTCGTTATTGTGAATTAAAAAGCTCCAGTCAGTTTCTTTAAACATAGCTCTAAGTTTATGGAAGTTTGCTTTCTTGAAATTAGGGACTTTTTCGATGCTACTATTTGGTTCGTTACTAGTAAACTTTAAAGTGAAAGTTATCGTACGATGGTCGCTGTTACTGAATTCATCATCAACATTCAAATTCTCTATTATTCTTCTTTTGTTGCAAGTACAATGTCAAGAACGTTATTACCACGGGTCGGCGTTCGAACAAATTGACAAAGCGAACTCTCTTGCAAGTTCGTATACAAGTCATGTCCGGAGTGTGAAGTAAGAGTATCGCCCCACTTAGTCACAAGTAAATTAAAGTTGCCAAAAATGACGGTGTCTTGTGAGTTACTTACATCTGCAATTTGTTCGTAAATTTCTCGGTCAGTTTGCACTGATTGAGCTGGAGGTCTGTATATTAATGCAAGTATTATTTTTGTACCTTTATTATTCTTTATTAGCACAAAAGATGCATCGACGTTCACAATTTGAGGTTTTGACAAGAGGGTAGGGTTAAGACTTTCTTTGATATAAAGTAAAACGCCACCTCCATTTCGATTTATTCGGCTTTTCTCAAACATTACATAACCGGGAAGTGAATACTCTGTTAAAAAGTCTCTATCTTCTGTATTGAGCCAAGATTCTCTTATGCCAATCACATCATAATTTTCTGTAAACACTAGCTCCTCTAAATCTGAAAATTTATTGCGTATGCTACGAGCGTTTGCATAGAAAACCTTTAAATTTGTTATTTTAGAACTCACGGAACGCTCTTTAACACCTTACGAGCGGCCTATGCGGTTTATTTATATGTACCGCCCAGCGGGGTGTTTTTAGCCAAAATAGGGCTGTTTACTTGATCATTTTCATGCCTAAATAAGACCCAGAACATAAAACAAGTACCTATCCCTGAAAGGGCATAAACAGAGCTTTCGAATGACACCATAACGATCCTTTTATGATGGCTAGTTTTCTTGCAATAACCGTGCAACGCGAGTGCAAAAAGCATGTAATTAGCCACTTTCCCGATACAATTCCTTATATAGCGAGTGAGAGAGGGAGGAGGGAGCTGGGATTCGTGTCAGTATGTTCGCCGCGGTGGTCTGGAGCAGTCATACGCTCGCTACTCTCCTGCCACCACTTGTCTCTCTCTCTCAGCAACATTACGTGCTGAAATTGCCACTCGACCTATGTCGAGCGCCGCCACATAGTCCAGCTTTATTAAATACGACTTATGTGGTGAGCCGCTAATTAAGGGTTAATAATATTTTTGGTTCTTGTCGGATCTACATTTATGTTCATGGCTGTCCTCGGTCCTCGCTGTCTTCGGTCCTTATCGCTGGTGGTCCTGGGTTGCCTCTGTTTTTTTCTTGGTGTTGGATGATTTATGTCACTACTGCTTCTTCTCGGATGGCGTTTTTTGATCCATGGCTGCGGACTGCTTCGTGTAGGAGACGACCCATGCGTGCTGAACCCACAGGGTTTAGATGAGTGCCATCCTTGCGGAACAGAGTAGGCTGGTTGTAGAAGTTGTCCCAGATGTTGATGAATTCAACTTCTTCCCTCAGACACAAATATTTTAGTCGGCTATTTGTGCTGAAGGCACAGGGCACAGGTGTCAGGTGCGTCGATCTTGGGGAGAATGCCTGATATGATGATATTCCTTGACTTGTTTTTGTAGTGCTGGATCATCTTGCGATATTTCTCCATCAACTCTTCGGATCTGGTGCGCATGACGTCATTTGAACCAGCATGGATGACAAAAAGGGTATTTTCATTTTCATCCTTTGTGGTATCTTCGAAGGCTTCCACAATGTCGTCCAGTCCAGCTCCTGGGACTGAGGAGAGAGAGAAGAGGAGGTGGGGGAGAGGAGGGGAGGTGGGGGAGAGGAGGGCAGGTGGAGGACAGGAGGGGTGGTGGGGGAGAGGAGGGGAAGAGAAAAGGAGGTGGAGGGTGGATGGAAGGTGGAAAGAAAGGAAGACAAGTGGAAGGAAAGAGAAAGAACGAAGTTAAGGAGTGATGTGGTTTTTTTTTAGCCTACTTATATAGCCTACATATATATATATATATATATATACATATATATATACATATATATATATATATATATACCTGTATATATAATTATTTGTTTCCTCGTTAGACCTCCATCAAGCATTCAAACAAAAACACCGAGATAAATTTGTACATTTTCCTCCTAAAATTACAGGCTTGCTATCGCTCGCCCTGAAAACATCGACACCTAAATGGCATGAAAGATCCTAATATTCACAAGGAAATGGGGTCTTTTAAATGCCTTAAAATCGCCAAACTAATGAAAGGAAAGTCTTACTATCCTAAAAGTTAGTAAAACTAATAGGGTTAAACATGAGGGAGAAGCGTGTCCAGAAAAAAAAACAACCAAGGCAGGAGGGATCAAAGGAGAAGACGGTGGGTGGAAGAGTGGAAGGGTGGAGGGGAGGTGGAAAGGGAGGAGGAGGAGGAGGAGAGGAGTACAAAAGGTGGAGGAAGGAGAGGTGGAAGAAGAAAGATGAGAGGACGGTAGAGGAGAGAGGGGTGGTGTACAGAAGTGGGATTGAAATGGTGGAAGGGGTACTTTTATTTCCCTGAGGATCGATGACGCACTTATTTTATGTTTGCTGGCTATTATTAGACGATTGTATTCAGATTAGGAAGGGTATATGGAATTCAAAGGGTTGATTGAGATAGCTTTTACCATAAAAAATCCCACAGATCCTTCCTAACTGTATAAAATCGTCTACCAATAGCCAGAATAAACTGACAAAAACGCGTCATAATCCTCAGTTCATTCGCTATTCTCCACTTGTTCCTCGTCTCTCTCTCTCTCTCTCTCTCTCTCTCTCTCTCTCTCTCTCTCTCTCTCTCTCTCTCTCTCTCTGTATATATATATATATATATATATATATATATATATATACATATATTAATATATTTATCGATGTACATGTATACAAACTTATTAGGAAAAGCTATTTTTATGATATTTTACAAGAGAGAGAGAGAGAGAGAGAGAGAGAGAGAGAGAGAGAGAGGAGTGACTTATCAGTGACGCCGGCCATATTGATCTACCAAGCATAGGAAGGAAGTTAGCTAAAGCAATTAAATCTACCTTACACAATCAAAGATACAATTTTGCGGAGGGTGGGGGGTGGGTGGGGGGGGGGGGGGGGGGTGGAGGGGGGGGGGGTGGAGATTGTATTTGTATTCTTTAGTTTTTATCTTATTTAACAACCACCACCTCTGGGACTAATTTATAGACGTAATTTGCTACGCATTACATAGCAAGGCCACTAATGATACGTAGTTGCCCAAAACATAAATATGACAATAATACTGCCACGCATGTATGCAATGCTGATGGTAGGGGTGATAGTGGTGGTGTGTTTTGGTGGAAAAAAATTAACTTTTGATCCACCAGATGTTGTATTCATATTAAGGCTAAACATTTTGCTATCATTTATAGTCATAACAATTATGTATTTTAAAAACTTCAATGAGCTGACCTCATGGGCTGTTGAGAGAGAGAGAGAGAGAGAGAGAGAGAGAGAGAGAGAGAGAGAGAGAGAGAGAGAGAGAGAGAGAGAGAATTCGGTGAGGTGGTAGGGGAGGGGGGCTGCAGAGATAACAAAGCTGCGTGGGGGGCAGTGTGGCTATAGACAACTACAGCCGAGATTCGTGTAACCCACGTTGTGTGAATAGAGACTCATTTTGAGAATATAATTACATATTGTATTAATAAATTACTAATCAATTTTAAATGTTGGCTTCTTGTAAGGGTATGCAATTGATGGTTGCTATAATTTACAAGACCTGAGAACAAGCGGCTCGCTTGGTGTAGTGACTAGCGTCCGGACTTCCACCCAGAAGGCCTGGGTTCGCGCCCACGCTCGGCGCATTAAAGATTTTTCACAAGCACTGAGTCGTTACCATCCCTCATGAGCAAAGGGATGGGGTAGTAGTACAGGACCCCAATGGAAATACGCCTAATCGGCCTTATTGAGCTATCCTTAGCTAGCTTAGCATGCGCTAGCTTTAAGAACTATTATTATTATTATTATTATAAGCGAGGCTAATCACTAACTGGCAGCTAGAGGAGGAAGGTGGGGTAGACTGGGACCCAACTCCCCCTTTCACCTGCCCAGTGTGGAGGAGGGAAAGGAAAGGACCCAAGTCACCCAACCCTGAGCAGCTTTTAGTACGCGTGAGAGTACATCACCATCAGAATGTGCGGACACGTTGCATACTTGAATTCGTATATGATATTATACATGGTAGGAAAATTAGCATAAATTAGAAAGGTGTTTTGTTCTGCAGTACCGTACCACACAGTTAATTTGCATGAACTAATAAAGGTTATATAGCGTATTGTGTGTACAGTCCAGGCAATTCATTCTGATACATAACCTAGCTTCGGGCTAAACTGAATCCCCTTATACTAGTTTGTTACCAAATATGAATACTTCGGCGCTTCTTTTAATCAGTTCGAGGCCTAAATGACCGCGACTGTACGGTGATCACATTATATTACTTCCATGCATACAATCATGGAGAAGGTGCAAACATATATCTGCAATTATAGCCGCTGATAGGCTACTTAGTACAGAGGAGCACAAAGGAAATCAGCAACAACAGGTCTAGTGACGACAAGATTTAACAGGGTGTCAAGCCGGAGCAATTTTATATGAAGACTTGAATGCATATGAAAAGGAATACAAGAAAATTACCGTGAGGAAGTATTATTTTGGTTATTTTATCAATTTCAAAGACATATTTTTAGCATTACCTATACAATAATATAAACATCGAAATAATGGACTCGTTTTTTATTTGACACCTTGGACAAGAATATATGAAAAGCGAGACGAGTAATAATTTTGATCACGTCGTGTTTTCGTCCTTCGTCCTCAGCAAAGAGACCCTAAAAATCAGGTTCCATGTCATCTCAACCAGTAGACCATTTCAACCAGTGCCAAATTAACCCAGACCAACCAAACCAGTGCCAAAATATAATACTAACCTAACCTAACCTAACCGTATTGGTTGATTTGGTACTGGTTGAGTTGACCGGTCACCTAAAAATCAAGATACAACTCGAGCATGGTACACCTCCAGCTCCCTTCCACACCCCCACCTACTTCCTCTATCCTCCTAGCATCGAGGCTTAGTGATCAAAATTATATTTGTCTCACGTTTCTTATATTTATTTCGTGTCATAACGTTATTGGAAGGTAAACAGTGTTGGCTAATAATAATAGAACACATGAAAACGTTATCGCACAGACTACATCAGGAATATTAAAAAGCAAGCCTAGCAATATCTAATAACCTTTCAACGTTATCAGAATTAGGTTCCCTGTCTCTTCTCCTGCTAGCTCTGGCTGTCTCTCTCTCTTGTTCTCGCTCACTATCTCTCTCTCTCGGCATCAAATTATTGTTTATGTTAACCCTGCTCAGGTAATGTTCCAAAAGTGTAACGAAATTAGCAATAACGGACTGACTGCTCGTCTTCAAAACTTCTTGCCATCGGCCTCCGGCCGTAAAATATTCGCGAAAAACCTGTTTTACGCATATTTGTTGGCCCGTATGGGACCAATATGCCTGAGCAGGGTTAAGACACTCACGATGACCGATTTTTAGAGTACCGTTTTAAAACAATCACAATATTTGTGAGAACATAATCTAACACGTTCTTTGTATTACAAGAATTACAAAATCATGTCACCGTCACCCCTACTGTCACCATCATCACCACTAGGCTACTACTATCATCATCATTACAACTGTCACCATCATCACTACTACTGTGGCCATCATCATCAATTCATCACCATCATTACTACTACTGTCTTAGTTAAAATAAGACTTCAGAGGTTATCAACTCTATTGGAATATTAAGCCAGCACACTGTAAGTCAAGAATAACGTCAGGACTGGAGCCTCTCTGCGAGAACTCCAGTCCCTTGACTACTGTCACCATCATTGCTACTATCAACCATAAAATATGAAACTGCTTTGGAAATAACGACATGCAAATGCCGACTTTACTGTGATTTAAATAATTAGACCGCGGGAAAGACAGTAGGGAAATAGGCAGTGAAAAAAAAAACACACACACAAACGGAAAGAGCTATTATGGATTTGGATATATAAAGCTAAAATTGTGCATTGTCCAAAAAATAATAGGAGCCATTATATATTTTACTTAGGCCTAATAAGCTATGATGAGTTATAAGTGTTATATACTGTATATATTGTATATAAAGTATATATATATATATATATATATATATATATATATATATATTTATATATATATATATATATATATATATATATATATATATATATATATATATATATATTAATATGTATACGGATATTTTCCACATTAGTATTTAGACAAAAACGATGAAAAAAAAAATCAACTGTCTAAAAATTAAAACAATAAACATCTAAATATCCGATAATGGAAAACAACCGGCAACATTTTTAATAAAGGTGAAGTAGAGTCGAAATTAGCTGGAATAAAACATACAATGCCAAAGAGAGAAAGAAAGTAGGATATCTGCGTTGACGCAATTTATATATTTTTGTTTTGTTTTTTGGCTAGATGCCTTAATTCCCGTGAAGGGGTGGTCATGAACATTAGGCGTTTGTCACGAATTGCTAGGTCAAGTTGCCCGTGCTTGACATCTACCAATAACATTTTGACGGAGCGGGTTTGACCTTCCAACCCTTCCTTCAGCAGCGGGTACTTTACTGTCTATGTCACGACTTCTTTTTATGATCCAAAAATACAATTGTGTACCCTTGTGAAGCGGCGGGTTGTGTAATCGTTTTTTTTTTTTTTTTTTTTTTTTTAAAGGTAGGGGGGTGAAGAGAGGCACCACAGAGTGGGTGGCGGGAAGAGAAAGTAGGAAAGATGAAGTACAGTGGAAGAGAAAAGTTAGTGGGCCGTCCACCTTGCTGTTGTTAAAGGGATGTTTATTTATTTATTTATTATTATTTGTTTGTTTATTTATTCATTTGTTTGTTTTTTGTCAAATCATTTTGGTTCATGTGTTCCTGGCGATGTTTGGTCAGGAACTTGTTGATGTTGTTAGATGATGATGGTGATATTCGGGGATTCTGGCGGTGTTCAGGGGGGTCCATGATGTGTGTGAGGATCCCCCAGGTGTTCTGCCGTGTCCCAGGTACTTGTTGTTGTTCTGCCGTGTCCCAGGTTATGGTGTGTGGTGGTGACAGTTAGCGGTGTTTTGCTTGGCTGGTTGATGTTCTGGTGTTTTCTGGAAGCGGTGTTCTGCTCGACTGGCGATGGACTGCCACTGAGGTGAAGGAAGAGGTACTCTGTTGAAGGTGAGGTCCGCTGATGGTGTTCCGGGGGCTCAGACAAAAGGAGGGCACACGATATTCTGTGTGGGACCCCGGTGGAGATGCCCAAGTCCCCAATATCAGCATCACCCAGCCATCTTCAAAGCTCCTCCACCAACCTCAGCCTCTCCATACTCCTATGGAAGAGACTCCACGATCTTCTAGAGGGTCTCAGCTGGTGTTGCAGGAGTGGTGGTGGTGGAAAGAGTCGTCGGTTCTCAACAGAAACTAAGGCTAATTTATTCAATGATACTGATATAATTCAGGTACAAATACATAAGCCAAGCTCTAAATCCTTTTGATCGTTCGTTCTCTCGCATTGGAGAAACGGAAACATAGAGCGAAGAAAGAAATAAGGAAAAAAATAAAAAACAGAAATTAAAGACAACGTGTGCGTGCGTGCGTCTGTGACACAGATAGGTACAAAGGAGTACAAAGGAAATCAAGCAACAACAGATCTAGTGACCCTTCTAGGTTGCTTGTCCTCCAAAACACTGAGGATCAAGTGTCCAAACAGTGGTTTAGAGTGGGTAAGGGAACATTGGAAAGGGAATTACTGCCCTGGAACTAATGTCCGTGGCAGGATTAGGAAGTTAGTAGGGGACAGATGGGTTAGTAACTGAGGGGGGGATAAAATAAAGTTATTCATTTACAAACGCAGTCAGTCGCGGGTTTGAAGCGAGATATTTGTCTAGGCGGAGTTTAAATGAATCAACGGTGATGCAGTCTATAACGTTTCGGGGAAGCCCATTCCACAAGTTGACAACTCGATTGAAGAAGAAATTCTTAGATTCGTGTGAGTTAAAAGATTTACCAATAATTTTGCAACCGTTTCCCCGCGTGTAATTAGATTGGTCGATAGTGAAGTACTTACTACAGTTCATATTGTCGATGCCTTTGATGATTTTGAACACTTGAATTAAGTCACCTCTTAATCTGCGCTGGGTTAAAGGAAATAGATTTAATTCTCTAAGACGCTCTTCGTATGGTTTGTTCTTTAGGCTAGGTATCATTTTGGTAACTCTACGTTGAACTCGTTCTAGCTTGTTTATATCTTTTTGGTAATAAGGGCACCAGGATTGAATGCAGTATTCCAGAAGAGGGCGGACTAAGGAATTGTAAAGGGTTAGGATAACTTCTTTGGATTGATGCTCAAATGACCTGCCTATAAAGCCAATTATTTTGTTTGCCTTCTTAACAACTTCTGAACATTGTTGATTCGGTTTTAGGTTACTCGATATTGTTACTCCCAGATCGGTTTCTCTGTTTACATTCTTAAGCCTCATTAGGTATCCGATATGTAGTACTTTACATTTATCCGCATTGAAACTCATTTGCCAAATTTGGGCCCAACATGACAATTTATCTAGATTGTGTTGCATATCGTCAACTTGTTCTTTTGAGAGTACGCTATTTGCAATTTTTGTATCGTCAGCAAATTTTGAGATTGTACAGGTGAGGCCCTCATCTATGTCATTGATGTAAATTAGAAAGAGAATTGGTCCTAGTACCGATCCCTGGGGTACCCCGCTACTTACATTGGTCCATTTAGATGCCTTACCGTTTATGACTACTCTTTGCTTTCTGTCGCTGAGCCAATTTTCTATCCATTTCAACACACCGTCTTGTATTCCATGCGCTTTTAGTTTTAGCAGTAAACGTTTGTGGGGAACTTTGTCAAAGGCCTTTTGAAAATCAAGGTATATAATATCTACAGCTTTACTCTCATCGTAGAGGTTGAGGATATCGTGGAAGAAGTCTAAGAGGTTTGTTAAACAGGAACGTTTTTTACGAAAGCCGTGTTGAGTATCTTTAAGTATGTTATTTTCCTCTAAGTGATTTACGAGTCTGTCTCGTATGACCGTTTCTAGCATTTTACATACAACTGAGGTTAAGCTAATTGGACGATAGTTACTGGGTAGGGATTTGCTGCCTTTTTTGAATATCGGTGTTACGTTGGCTAGCTTCCACTGATCAGGCATAGTTCCAGACTGCAAGGATTTATTGAAAAGTAATGTCAGTGGTTTGGAGAGCTCATTCTTAGCTTCCTTCAGAACTCTAGGCGAGATTGTATCAGGTCCAGGCGTTTTATTTACCTTGAGTTTATCTAAACAATTCAATACTTCTCTCTCTGTAACGGTGATATTGCTTAGAACATCTGAATTATCAATCTGAATCGGCGATGGTGTAGGGATATCACCGAGGTCTTCTGTTGTAAAAACTGATGCAAAGAAGGTATTGAGGGCATTACTCATTTGTACTTCGTCTTTGGTGTATTCTCCATTTTCATCGACTAACGGTCCAACAGTTGAAGTAACTACTTTTTTCTTTCTGATATAACTATAGAATTCTTTCGGGTTTGTTTTACTTTGATTCGCAATATGTAACTCTAAGGTCTTTTTACTTTGCTTAATTAACTTTTTGGCTTTGCGTCGTAGCTCTACAAATTTCACCCGTTCTTCGTCATTTTGTGAGGATTTTAATCTATCATTAGCAAATTTTTTAGCAAGCAGTTTGAAATATCTTTATTCCACCATTTGGGCTTATTATTATGGCCTGGACGCCGTATTTTCGATGGTATGCAGTCTTGCACTGCTTTTAGGTAAGTGGTTTCGAATAACTTCCAAGATGTATTTATGTCATTATTGTTAATTAAAAAGCTCCAGTCAGTTTCTTTAAACATAGCTCTAAGTTTATGGAAGTTTGCTTTCTTGAAATTAGGGACTTTTTCGATGCTACTATTTGGTTCGTTACTAGTAAACTTTAAAGTGAAAGTTATCGTACGATGGTCGCTGTTACTGAATTCATCACCAACATTCAAATTCTCTATTATTTCTTCTTTTGTTGCAAGTACAATGTCAAGAACGTTATTACCACGGGTCGGCGTTCGAACAAATTGATAAAGCGAACTCTCTTGCAAGTTCGTATACAAGTCATGTCCGGAGTGTGAAGTAAGAGTATCGCCCCACTTGGTCACAGGTAAATTAAAGTCGCCAAAAATTACGGTATCTTGTGAGTTACTTACATATGCAATTTGTTCATAAATTTCTCGGTCAGTTTGCACTGATTGAGCTGGAGGTCTGTATATTAATGCAAGTATTATTTTTGTACCTTTATTATTCTTTATTAGCACAAAAGATGCGTCGACGTTCACAATTTGAGGTTTTGACAAGAGGGTAGGGTTAAGACTTTCTTTGATATAAAGTAAAACGCCACCTCCATTTCGATTTATTCGGCTTTTCTCAAACATTACATAACCGGGAAGTGAATACTCTGCTAAAAAGTCTCTATCTTCTGTATTGAGCCAAGATTCTGTTATGCCAATCACATCATAATTTTCTGTAAATACTACCTCCTCTAAATCTGAAAATTTATTGCGTATGCTACGAGCGTTTGCATAGAAAACCTTTAAATTTGTTATTTTAGAACTCACGGAACGCTCTTTAATAATATTTTTGGTTCTTGTCGGATCTACATTTATGTTCATGGCTGTCCTCGGTCCTCGCTGTCTTCGGTCCTTATCGCTGGTGGTCCTCGGTTGCCTCTGTTTTTTTCTTGGCGTTGGATGATTTATGTCACTGCTGCTTCTTCTCGGATGGCGTTTTTTGATCCATGGCTGCGGACTGCTTCGTGTAGGAGACGACCCATGCGTGCTGAACCCACAGGGTTTAGATGAGTGCCATCCTTGCGGAACAGAGTAGGCTGGTTGTAGAAGTTGTCCCAGAGGTTGATGAATTCAACTTCTTCCCTCAGACACAAATATTTTAGTCGGCTATTTGTGCTGAAGGCCTTGTCGTAGAATTTATCAGGTGCGTCGATCTTGGGGAGAATGCCTGAGATGATGATATTCCTTGACTTGTTTTTGTAGTGCTGGATCATCTTGCGATATTTCTCCATCAACTCTTCGGATCTGGTGCGCATGACGTCATTTGAACCAGCATGGATGACAAAAAGGGTATTTTCATTTGCATCCTTTGTGGTATCTTCGAAGGCTTCCACAATGTCGTCCAGTCCAGCTCCTGGGATGCAAAATCTTTTTCGTTGATTTGGGACTCTGTCGCAGAACTCTTCGACCTGTCCTCGTAGGATGGAATCCCCAACGAGCCTGGTCAAAGAGCTTATATTAAATACTAATAAGTGTCTACTCAATTAATAATGTCTAGCTAGGACACTCTAGGTAAGGAACTGGGTTTGAGCAAGACAGGCTCGCAGCCTAGCGATGTCCTTAAGGCTGTATCCTTTAAGTTACGTTAATTGACTAGGGTGCTCTCTTGATAGATCCAGATCACAAGTATCTGGTTCTATCCTGGCGACCCTCTAAAGCCAAGCAAAGAGGCAGCAAAGTGTGGAACTGGCACAGGCAAAAAGCCCTCAGTCAACACAAAGCTGCACTCAAAAGAAGGACACAACCGAAAAGACAGCACAGGCTATCACAGGACCAGTCGAAGTCATGTAGGTATAAGCAAACCATACACACATCGGTGACAACGGCTACAGTTACCTTATCCCAGTCTAGCATTAAATAAAAGAGCAGAGACACTAAATCAATAATGGAGACACACAGAATTCATAACCTCCATAGACTAAGGACACTGAGGGAGACACACACAGAGTTATCAAACCTCCATAGACTAAGAACCCATATAGCCTATTCTAATACATGTAAATATATATGAGAGCAACGCACACAATACGATGGACCGATATGAAATCGTGTACAGAACCCAAAGGGAGTGCTGTGACGTTAAAAGATTAGAGGAATGAAAGAAAAGAAGTTGAGTGAGAGAGACAGTATCAGAATGGTGGAGATATGGGGGACAGTTGTAAAAAGGATGTTAGTCGTGTGCGTCCCTAGCCTGCTCTGAGGAAGGCAGACCTGGGGACCCCCACGAACACAGGAGCCCACAAAGACGCGATGGTCGGCCAATCACAGGCCAAGACGTCACAAGGCAGCAGGTGTCACGTGACACAGCCAGACACGCCAGCCAATCAAGGGGCGTGAGAAAGCACTCGCGCGAGCCTCCGAGCGAGGGATGCAGCACATGTATACGCACACACACACTACCACCACACTGCCTATATTGTTCTCTCTCCTTAACAATATACAATGCATGTTATATTCTATTAATGACATAAAGCACTTCCCGTTGTCACAGACGAAAATAAAGACCACCACTGGACTGTCTGTGACAATACAATTGCTAGGAAAGAAAGAACAACATTCTCTGATAACTGTAGCCCACTTCAATGTCCCTGGCGAGCGCTAGTGGCTACCGAGAGGCGATTCTGCCAACGCTGGTAGGCGTCACACCCCGCCCAAGATATAGGACGCTCAACATTAGACGAGCACGATATCTGACAAGGCAGAATGCCGACAAGACCCGCCACTCCACCAAGAAATGAAATGCAAAGCTCAATCTTAAATAAAAACAACACATTAGCATACAGAAAATCTTATAACCCCTCCCAAACATAATAGTATAATTTGAACCTACTATGCTCCCGGAGTGAGCTTCACAGAGCCCAGCCTACTAAGTAAAAGACAGGTTCAACTTAGGAGATTAGCTATAATATTGGCAACTTACAATTAACTATAACAAATAAAGTTTTTATGTGATTTTGTTGATTTAATTTTAATGTTGTTTTTGACGGCTGCTCTATAGGGGCATGCCTAGTTTTTCTCCACTCAAATCTACACACCTGTGGTGATCTACGCCGGATCCTCCACCCTCGACAAACAGTATGCAATCACATTCTCACAACCGGCAATATGGCGAATGTCTAGATTGTATTCTTGCAACATGAGTGACCAACGTGTTAGCCTCATATTCCGGTTATGGAATTGGTTCAGAAATTTAAGAGGGTGGTGATCGGTGTAAATCACCACGACCGGCCCGTAGGCAGGAACATATACTTCAAAGTGCCTGAGCACCAACACTATTGCCAGCAATTCTTTCTCTACCACAGAGTAGTTTTTCTGAGCGGAATTAAACTTCTTTGAAAAGAAACTGACTGGATGCTCCAAACCTTCCTCGTCTGTTTGCATTAAGATGGCACCAGCCCCTACACCGCTGGCATCTGTTGCCAGCTGGAATGGTCTTTCAAAGTCAGGGGCCCTGAGGATTGGGTGAGTGCATAGTAGGTGCTTGACCAGCGAAAAGCCCTTTCACACTCAGGTGCCCACTTGAACTTTTTCTCTTTTGCTAGTAAATCTGTCAGAGGAGCTAAGACAGTAGAATAACCCTTAATGAAACGGCGATAGTAACCGATCATGCCCAAAAATCTCATGATCTGCCGCTTAGTGGACGGCCTGGGGAACTGGTTAATAGCCTGTATCTTGTTTTGGGGGGGGCACACCTGGCCTAACCCGACCACAAACCCGAGATACTGTACAGTTGCCCGGACAAAGTCACACTTGCCCAGATTGACCACCAAGCTGGCCTCACTGAGCTTCCGAAACAAGGCTTCTATGTGCTCACAGTGACTCTCAAAGTTGTCATCGTAGATTATAACGTCATCTAGGTAGACAGTGCAGTTAGGGATGTCAGCTACTAACTCATTCATAAGACTCTGGAAGGTTGCTGGGGCATTCTTAAGACCATACGGCATCACATTGCAACGGTAGGTGTTCCCATCAACCACAAACCCGCATACCCCCTTCGCCCGCTCAGACAAGGGCACCTGCCAGTAGCCTTTCACTAGGTCTACTTTAGTTAAAAACTTTGCCTTACCAATCTTGTCTACACTATCATCAACACGGCGAAGGGGATAAGCATTGGTGGGAGTCAACTCGTTCAATCTCCGAAAGTCAACGCAGAAGTGAACCTTCCCCTCAGGTTTAGGCTGCAGAGTGACAGGAGATGTCCACCTCACTGCCCCCTTCTCAATCAACCCCCGTTCTAACATATAGTCTAACTCCGCTCGGAGGGCTGGGAGTTTAATGGGTGGAATTCTGTAGGGTACTGATTTAAAGGGGGGGTGATCTCCCACGTCTACATCATGCACCACCCGAGTTGTGAGGCCTGGATGTTCTGCAAACACAGTGGGGTATGAATCAAACAGGCGCTGCACGGCTACACGCTGTTGCTCAGGCAGGTGCACTAGAGCCTCGTCAGCCACCTGTCTGGAGTTCTCCGCCCACTGGTCTGCAGAGACATGACACTCCCAGTTATCTTTCACCTGAGCTTCACTGTCCCTCACTCCTTCTCCTTCATGACCGCTGCAGGTCAACACCGGGACAGCGAGAGGCTCAGGGGGTCGCCTCACAAACTCCTTTACCAGATTCACATGGCACAGCTGGTTCGTTTTACGCCTATCTGGAGTAGCCACAAGATAGTCTAGGTCAGAGATCTTCTTTACCACCTTATAAGGACCAGCGTACTTAGCAGACAACGGATGACCGGGCAGAGGTAACAAAATAAACACCTCCTGCCCCACCTTAAACTCCCGGAGTTTTGTCTTCTCATCGTACCTGTCCTTCATCAATGCTTGAGACCCTACCAAATTCCTACCTGCCAACTCTAGACTTCTCAGCATTCTTTCACGGCTCTCGAGGACGTACTTTAACATGGAACATGGTTTTGCTGTGCCCTCCAAATTTCCCTTACCATGTTGAGGGGGCCTCTGACCTGATGTCCAAAGACTAGCTCATTGGGACTGAACCCTAGGCTTTCACCAGGTACCTCCCGAGCAGCGAATAATACATAGGGCAACCCAAGATCCCAATCTTTACCATTCTCAACACAATAACACCGCAGCATGCTCTTGAGAGTCGAGTGCCACCTCTCCAACACCCCCTGACACTCTGGGTGGTAGGCTGAAGAGACAACGGTACTAACACCGTGCTGCTGCATGGTCTGTTTAAAAAGGTTAGAAGTAAAGTTGGACCCTTGGTCCGACTGCAATTCCTGCGGGTACCCGTACCTAGAGCAGTACAATAGCAAGTTACGAACAACAGTCTTAGCAGTACCATTTCGCATGGGGTAAGCATCCGGATAACGAGTGGCAACATCCATAATAGTGAGGAGGTACTTGTTGCCTGCACTAGTAGGGGGTAGAGGGCCAACCATGTCGATTATAACCTTACTGAATGGTGGCCCGATTACAGGAATAGGGTGTAACGGAGCCCTGGGGATACACTGATTTGGTTTACCTACTGTCTGACAGGTACTACACATTGCCACCCATGATGCCACATGTGCTTTCATACCTGGCCACCAAAACAATTTATCTAAGGCTGCTACCGTCTTACGTACACCCAAATGCCCTGCCAACGGTACATCATGCGCCAACCTCAGTAGGCTATCACGGCACACCCGAGGCACAACCAACTGGTCAACCACTCTCGACCCGCCCTCCCAACTCCTTTTGGGATCTAGAAAACGCCTGTACAAAATACCCTCCACACGAAAGAAGTCCCTTTGGCTTTGCATCCCCGTCCTCCTCAAGTTCCACTGCACCGTTGCTACACTTTTGAAGCTCAGGATCATCTAACTGTAGCTTACAAATATCCGAAGGAGCCAATTTATCTAGATGCTCCCGGAGCAACTTATGGCCTCCCCCGATACTAAGCTGTTCTATCCTATCTTGCTTACAGGTGTAACGGTGCTGTCTCGGAGTTTTCTCACCCCCTACCTCCTCACCAAGTGTGACAGGTTCTGGGGCCACTCCGGACCTAAACATTGGTGCTAATACTGAGTCGCCAAGAAGAGCCGCTAGATCAAAACTCTCAAAACGTTTCCCAGCTTTAGCTTTCTCCTTCAGACCGTTCCTCCGCTGGTCTAGAGACTGAGGAATAGGCTGTGACACTTTAGATGCACGAGATCGGGTAACAACACACGCCATCTGCTGTAATTGACACCTCTCGACCAACTCCTGCCCCTCCCTACTCACGTCGGCCGCCCTCTCGGCAACGACTAAGGGTGGAACCTCAGAAGTAGGCACCGCAAAGTGGTTGCTGAGAAGAAGGTCGACGCCCTCTACTGGCAGTTTCTCTACGATTCCAACATCAAGCTCCCGTGTCACACCATCAACCTTCAGCTCTACTCGAACCAACGTGTATGACCGTGTAGCATTAATACCCTGCACCACAACCACCCGTGCTGCGTTTATAGGTTGGCCTGTAAAGTTCATCAAAGTCTGGGATGCACCTGTATCTCGCAGCAACTTCAACCCATGCTTGCAACCAGCCCAACTCACGCAGCCACGCCCTCGATGGCCACAAAAAGCATCGAGGACAGGTTTCGAGCCTTCCGGACACTCCTTCACTGGCTGTGCCCCCGCATCTGACATATCACCCCGGGTGATTGCAGAAGACCTCAGAGACACCCCAATGTTGCGAGCCAAAGACACAACTGCAGTAGGTAATTTGCTAGGACAGGATCGTGCAAAATGCCCCTTCTTGTGACAATGAAAACACTCTACCTCCCCCTTGGGCTTCCCTTGAGGTGGGGAAGGGCCCGGACCCTTCTTAAACGGGACGGTATTAGGTTTATGGTCAGACTTAATATCATTGCTCTTGTTTTTATTGTTAAATGGTGTATCACTGACTTGGGGGGGTGGAGTGTTGCGCCCCTTGTTACCTGCATTGTTCCATTTTGCAGACCCGCACCCACGAATCAGCGATTGCCTAAGGTCAGCCATCTCAGCTGCCTCCTGTAGAGTTTTAGGATTTTTCTCTTTGAGGTTCAACGTCAGGTTGCTGCCCGTACACTTAAAGAACTGCCACAGAAGCATCAACTGTTTTATCTCATCAAACGTCGTTGCCTTCTCCGATCTCAGCCAATTCCCAAAGGCGTCAGAAAGTTCCCGGGCATGTTCAAGAAAGGTGCACTCACGACCCTTCGTAACACCCCGGAACTTCAACCTATAAGTCTCTGGTTGTAACTCATATGCCCGCAGGACAGCCTCCTTCAATACCTCATAATCGATGCAAGACTCCAAGGGCAACGCATCATATGCCTTGAGCCCTTTGCCAACCAACCTAGAGGAAACAAGCGCTGCCCACTTAACCTCGGGCCATTGGTGCTCCCGGCACTTCTTCTCAAAACATAGGAAAAACTCGGTGACACCCGACTCGTCAAATGCAGGGACTAACTTAAGAAGGTGCGATAAAGACTGATCAAGACCTCGATTCCCAGAACCGAGACGCTGCCCTGTCGACTCCACCCGCGACTTCTCAAGATCTATGTCTGCACAGTACTTCGTAGCCTCAACCTGAAGCTCAGCCTCCCGCTGCTGCTGCTGGTGCCTGAGCTCAGCCTCACAAATGGCCTTTCTCTCCTCAGCCTGAATCCTAACCTCAGATTCCTGCTGCTGCTACTGAAGTTTGAAGAGTTCGAGCTGAAACAACATCTCTGCAGACAAACCCTGAGGAGGGGGTGCTACTATTGGGGACCCACCCCGTGAATCACCTAGAGGCATACCCAACCGCCAGCGGGCATTGGCCTGCGGGAACGTACCCGGCTCCGGAGCCCGAGGGGGAGCCATGGTAGGAGTCAAGTGGAATGGGGGCTGGGCAGAAGGTGCCCCAGCTCCCGCTCCACCCGAAGCCCCACGCACCCCACCGAGCACACAGGTAACCAGCCCACCTCTCGACAAACCGCTAGTACCGGGAAACCCTAAGACCGTGGCTACACACTGCAGTCCGTACCGGTCTAGCCCCGACACACGATCCGCTGATATATCCAAAAATATCCGAGCATCCTCCTCACTACTTTTTCTATTGCACTAGACATATCGAAAGCCTTCGATAGAGTCTGGCATAAATCTTTAATTTCTAAACTACCCTCCTTCGGTTTCTATCCCTCCATCTGTGCCTTTGTCTCTAATTTCCTTTCCGGCCGTTCCATAGCCGCGGTTGTGGACGGCCATTGTTCACTTCCTCACCCTATAAACTCCGGTGTTCCTCAGGGCTCTGTCCTATCTCCTATTCTCTTTCTAATTTTTATAAATGATCTCCTTAACTGTACCTTAATTCCCATCCATTCATACGCAGACGACTCAACCTTACACTACTCCATTAGTTTTTCAGAACGCCCCAGCCAGCAATCCCTCAACGACAAATGTAATGAAGCCATAGAACTCTTAAATTCTGATCTAAATACTATTTCCAATTGGGGCAGAGAAAACCTTGTTAACTTTAATGCTTCCAAAACCCAATTTCTCCATCTATCTACCCGTCAGGATCTCCCAGCGGACTATCCCTTATTCTTCAACAATACAAAAATCAACCCCTCATCTTCTCTCAATATTCTTGGTGTCTCTTTTTCTTCTGCTCTCATTTGGAAGGACCATATTACCAGTCTTGCTAAGGCAGCCTCCCAGAAGCTGGGTGTGCTCAACCGCCTTAGGGGGTTCTTTTCCCCTGCACAGCTTCTTGCTCTGTACAGGGGCATAGTGCGCCCTTGTATTGAGTATTGTTCACATGTGTGGGGAGGTTCCTCTCACACCGCTCTCCTAGACAAAGTTGAAAGGAAGGCCTTTCGTATCATTAACTCCCGTCCACTCACCAACTCTCTGCAATCTCTCTCTCTCCGCCGCAATGTTGCATCTCTCTCGCTATTCTATCGCTACTATAATAATCAGTGTTCCTCAGAGCTATCCCAGTGCATACCACCTCCTTTACGTAGGGCACGTGGTACCCGTCTTGCAACTCAATCCCACCCCTACTCTGTGCAACTCTCCAACCCAAGAGTGAAACGTTACTCTCAAACTTTCTTCTACTCAACAGCTGAGCTCTGGAACTCTCTCCCAGAATCAGTCTTTCCCTCTTCCTATGACTTAAATTGCTTCAAACTCCGTGTGTCCAGGCATTTTGGCTCAAACGTCCCTTGATTTTGGCCCTGTCACTCTTTCAACTATGGGGGAGGCACTCGCTATAGGCAGTTATGCCTTTTGCCTCCCTCAATCACATAGAAAAAAAAAAAAAAAAAAAAAAAAAAAAAAATGTTTACCACCCGAGCGCCGCTAGGCAACTCCACCTTCTCCACCTCCTCGCCTGTGCTCTCACTATGTACTGATCCGTCGTTCGACATAGTGTCCACCGGAAATCCTCAACGTTTAAAAAAAAAAAGTACCTAAACTCTCATGTAGCACTATTCACTCAAAACATGATTGAAGACAACTCAAGTGCTATACTACGTTGCCAAAAAAATTCCAACGTGTCCAAAATATTCCTCAAAAACAAATGTCCAAAAATCCTGCAATTATTTATTATGTTCTACCCACAACCAACTCTACTCCTAAAATCGATTAATGAAATATTACAAACACATGTGGTAGTCCGTGGATTCGAACCCAGGACGCTCACACCGAATATCAACACCTTATGCAGTACACCACGAAGGCAGTTCAAGAATGGTGGACACTGCCTACGATTTATTATGCAACTTCGAATCCTGCATATAAATCTAAGCATGTACACCCATCCCAACTGCAACTCACGTAGGCTATGCATATGTGAATGGAAAGAGCAATTAATGGGGCCTTAACCACTAGGGGAGGCCTCTCGATAAATTACTCCTGAACCAATATCAATTATTATGTTCTATCCAACAACCAACTCTACTCCTAAAATCGATTAATAAAATATTACAAACACATGTGGTAGTCCGTGAAATCGAACCCAGGACGCACACACCGAATATCAACACCTTATGCAGTACACCACGAAGGCAGTTAAAGAATGGTGGACACTGCCTACGATTTATTATGCAACTTCGAATCCTGCATATCAATCTAAGCATGTAAATACATCCCAACTGCAACTCACGTAGGCTATGCAAATGTGAATGGAAAGAGCAATTAATGGGGCCTTAACCACTAGGGAAGGCCTCTCGATAAATTACTCCTGAACCAATATCAATTATTATGTTCTATCCAACAACCAACTCTACTCCTAAAATCGATTAATGAAATATTACAAACACATGTGGCAGTCCGTGGATTCGAACCCAGGATGCTCACACCGAATATCACCACCTTATGCAGTACACCACGAAGGCAGTTAAAGAATGTTGGACACTGCCTACGATTTATTATGCAACTTCGAATCCTGCATATCAATCTAAGCATATACACACATCCCAACTGCAACTCACGTAGGCGATGCATATGTGAATGGAAAGAGCAATTAATGGGGCCTTAACCACTAGGGAAGGCCTCTCGATAAATTACTCCTGAACCAATATAAATTATTATGTTCTATCCAACAACCAACTCTACTCCTAAAATCGATTAATGAAATATTACAAACACATGTGGCAGTCCGTGGATTCGAACCCAGGACGCTCACACCGAATATCAACACCTTATGCAGTACACCACGAAGGCAGTTAAAGAATGGTGGACACTGCCTACGATTTATTATGCAACTTCGAATCCTGCATATCAATCTAAGCATGTACACACATCCCAACTGCAACTCACGTAGGCTATGCATATGTGAATGGAAAGAGCAAATAATGGGGCCTTAACCACTAGGGAAGGCCTCTCGATAAATTACTCCTGAACCAATATCAATTATTATGTTCTATCCAACAACCAACTCTACTCCTAAAATCAATTAATGAAATATTACAAATACATGTGGCAGTCCGTGGATTCGAACCCAGGACGCTCACACCGAATATCAACACCTTATGCAGTACACCACGAAGGCAGTTAAAGAATGGTGGACACTGCCTACGATTTATTATGCAACTTCGAATCCTGCATATCAATCTAAGCATGTACACACATCCCAACTGCAACTCACGTAGGCTATGCATATGTGAATGGATCTTAGTTCACTAGGTTGTTGTGACGACTAAGATAAGATACTAGGCAAGGTCGCCATTTGTTACGACCGGGGCTAAGAATAAAACAAGGGCACTTAACACCTTAAGAGCGGCCTAGGTGGTATATAATATGTAGCCACCAGCGGGGTGTTTTTACCCAAAATAGGGCTGTTTACGTGATCATTTTCATGCCTAAATAATACCCAGAGCGTAAAACAAGTATCTATCCCTGAAAGGGCATAAACAGAGCTTTCCAATGACACCACAACGATCCTTTTATGACCGCTAGTTTTCTTGCAAGAACCGCGCAACACGAGTGCAAAAAGCATGTAATTCGGTACTTTCCCCATACAATTCAGTGTGTAGCGAGTGAGAGAGGGAGGGAGGAGGTGGGATTTGTGTCAGTAGGTTTGCCGCGGTGGTCTGGACCAGTCATACGCTCGCTACTCTCCTGCCACCACTTGTCTCTCTCTCTCAGCAACATTACGTGCTGAAATTGCCACACGACCTATGTCGCGCGCCGCCAGATAGTCCAGATTTATTATACTCGACTTATGTTGCGCGCCGCTAGTTATGGGTTAATGCTTGGACTAGTAATAGGGCACTATGCAACAACGGTACGCTAGATCCAAACCCTCGAACTTATATACCAGCGAACAAAACACCTATACCCTCCAGAGTTAATCTGCGATAATGGGGTATCCTTAACTGGGCATAAATGTACTCTACTTCATGCTAACCCACACTGGTATAGCCTGGTAACACACAGAATGCAAGTTACGTTAAAATGCATAAACAAGAATCTATGGGAAGATCAATTAAATCACTGCAAGATTTAATAAAAAAAAAAAGATGCTTCAATACAGTTACTCTAAACAACAATAAACTCTTCACTCCTATCTGAAAGAAAGTGAAGTATAGTCCTACAGCAGAGACCTGGAAACTTCTGAGGAAAGTCTGATGCTCATAAGATGCTCGTATCTTAAACTATATAAAGGCAGGAGGCAGGACACCACACGTGTAAAGCGAATACACAAAAAGATAGGACATATAATGTTAACTGACACGAGAATACTATAAATGCGCAACGGTAGTAATGCTCGACACTAAAAGAAGTACTTCCTCATTAACGAAACAGCCTACTATGGTTGTGCGGCTCAGCAACAACCTAGACTAATAAATGCTTGTGAATAATAATGCATACATATCAAAGAGCTTATATTAAATACTAATAAGTGTCTACTCAATTAATAATGTTTAGCTGGGACACTCTAGGTAAGGAACTGGGTTTGAGCAAGACAGGCTCGCAGCCTAGCGATGTCCTTAAGGCTGTATCCTTTAAGTTACGTTAATTAACTAGGGTGCTCTCTTGATAGATCCAGATCACAAGTATCTGGTTCTATCCTGGCGACCCTCTAAAGCCAAGCAAAGAGGCAGCAAAGTGTGGAACTGGCACAGGCAAAAAGCCCTCAGTCAACACAAAGCTGCACTAAAAAAAAGGACACAACCGAAAAGACAGCACAGGCTACCACAGGACTAGTCGAAGTCGTGTAGGTATAAGCAAACCATACACACATCGGTGACAACGGCTACAGTTACCTTATCCCAGTCTAGCATTAAATAAAAGAGCAGAGACACTAAATCAATAATGGAGACACACAGAATTCATAACTTCCATAGACTAAGGACACTGAGGGAGACACACACAGTCATCAAACCTCCATAGACTAAGAACCCTTATAGCCTATTCTAATACATGTAAATATATATGAGAGCGACGCACACAATACGATGGGCCGATATAAAATCGTGTACAGAACCCAAAGGGAGCGCTGTGACGTTAAAAGATTAGAGGAATGAAAGAAAAGAAGTTGAGTGAGAGAGACAGTATCAGAATGGTGGAGATATGGGGGACAGTTGTAAAAAGGATGTTAGTCGTGTGTGTCCCTAGCCTGCTCTGAGGAAGGCAGCTCCTGGGGACCCCCACGAACACAGGAGCCCACAAAGACGCGGTGGTCGGCCAATCACAGGCCGAGACGTCACAAGGCAGCAGGTGTCACGTGACACAGCCAGACACGCCAGCCAATCAAGGGGCGTGAGAAAGCACACGCGCGAGCCTCCGAGCGAGGGAGGCAGCACATGTATACGCACGCACACACTACCACCACACTGCCTATATTGTTCTCTCTCCTTAACAATATACAATGCATGTTATATTCTATTAATGACATAAAGCACTTCCCGTTGTCACAGACGAAAATAAAGATCACCACTGGACTGTCTGTGACAATACGATTACTAGGAAAGAAAGAACAACATTCTCTGATAACTGTAGCCCACTTCAATGTCCCTGGCGAGCGCTAGTGGCTACCGAGAGGCGATTCTGCCAACGCTGGTATGCGTCACAAAAGCCTAATGTTTATCTAGATATTCTTGCCTACTGTATTTCCCTTGTTGGCTACATTGCTTCATTACTACACAGGTTTTCTGTCAACTCGGGTATTTAACAAGTAACCGTTTTTAATGTTCTGTTACTTATTCGATAAGTAACGAGTAATTATTTTCAATGTAACTCTTACTTATGCATTAAATAATCAGTAACACGTAACTGTTTCCAGTCGGCTCCAGGAAACGATGGCAGGGGGGGGGGGAAATGTCGCAAATGATATGACAACAAGAGGGTCTTCGTATACTTAACCCTTATTTAGCGGGCTAGGTGGTCTATTTGACCGTAGCGCCCAGCGGGGTGTTTTTACCCTAAATAGGGTTGTTTACGTGATCATTTTCATGCCCAAATAAGACCCAGAGCATAAAACAAGTATCTATCCCTGAAAGGGCATAAACAGAGCTTTCCAATGACACCCCAACCATCCTTGTACGACCACTGGTTCTCTTTCAACGACCGCGCAACACGAGTGCAAAAACCATGATATTTGGTACTTTCCCTACATAATTCCCTGTGTAGCGAGTGCGAGAGGGTAGAGGAGGGTGGGATTCATGTCAGTAGGTCCGCCGCGGTGGTCTGGAACAGTCATACGCTTGCTACGCTCCTCCCACTACTCATCTCTCTCTCTCAGCAACATTACGTGGTGAAAATGGCACACGACATAAGTTGTGAACCGCCACTTAGTCCATAATTATTTATTTCACACGACATAAGTTGCGCGCCGCCAATTAAGGGTTAATACAATCGTGTGACGGTGGTTAGAATGAGTACATCAACTGAATGAAGGCTTAGCAAAAAAAAGAAAAAAAAACAAAAATTGCACTTTACCTTATCGAGATGGGCCAACTCCCAGGCAGGTAAGCGTCCTCTCTCGTTGCCCGGTTCCTGAAAAGAAAAACAATAAATCGTTAATATATATTACATATCCACATTACATCGAATGTTTTCTATCACCCAGCCGCTTCAAACTCTTTTCCTTCCAAGTCTCTTTCCCCACTTGTAAATCTTTCAGCTGATCCTGACCAACAAGCAGAACTACAACAAGAGTCAAGTAAGTGGTAAACAGTCCCTCGACAAGTACAGCCACTCCTAAAAATTTGTGGACCTCACCTCGTTGTAATTATGGCAGTATAGCTCTGGAAAGGAATTTATGAATATGATTTTCTATACGTCAACTACAACATTATATATACTATTTATTGAAAAGCGAGTTCCTTCCAAAAATCAACCCAGATAGTAATAATTGCATACAGCAAAACATAAGTGGGTCCACGAATTTTTGTGAGTGACTGTATCTACGGACTCTGAGGCATGATTAATCTGGATATCACACCACACTTGACTGAGACTGACGGAACACATTAGAGTATAACTCCATTTATTGGTCACCAATTATTTTGACATATTTGAAGACAGATATGGAATCTATATGCTCTCAGCATCATATTAAAATTAGTTTCAACCCTCGGCAAAACCTATTAAAAAAACGGTAACAACATGTCTACCTACCGTAAAACGGTTGTCAATACTCTCTTATAGACGGCGCGGCTTTCAGCGACGCCATTTTTTCGTGAACTGGAGAGCTCTATCCTTCAACTTTTGTAATACTATCACGCCATCTGCCAATCCTCATTGGAAATACTGAGTTTCATTTCCTAACTCCTGCGCAATACGTCAGGAGACACTTCTGGATTCTTATTGGGGTTTTTTTCTGACCACGTCATTAAACTCATAGATTCCGTCACGCATACAACCAGCAACCTATCAGGTGAGTTTATTGACCTTGATTACGTCATTGCACTGAACCAATCACAGATACACACCTTCATTTAAGTCTCTCCTCACTTTAGTCATGGACGCCGCTTGTAATGGTTGTTCACCCCTTCCACATTCAGTGATTATTGACACTACAAGGAACAATAGTGCAGCCCTTAAGGTTTTTACTGACCATGGTTGTTTGCCTACCTCTGTTTCCTGCAAACTCTGCTCAAACGAATGTTACTATTATGAACCGGCAGACCAGTGGCAATGCGGTCATTATTGGCTTTTAAATAAAACCACTACTCGTCGTAACTCCTCGTCGAAAACGTGGACGCATATCTTCCCCACCTACTCCCTCCACATCTCAATAAGGTATGCAATTACGCTTTCATATTTTCGCGGGTTTAAAAACGGCGAAAACAAAATTATTTAAGCAAAACTTGGCTCGTGTTTTAAGGTATTTCCGTAATTGTTTAATCGAAGTCCTCTTTTTTTCTAGTTACTTAAAACGTATTCTATGGTGTATTATATGATATATAGAAGCAATAGAACTGTTCAAATGACCTGGGAAGTGTATATTAAACCAAATACAAAACTTTGAATAATGAGGTAAGAGATAGCCTATGTGTTTTTTATCACTTTTCATCCCAAGACCAGCGGGGGTCTGGGGGCAGCAGCCCCCAGGATGCCCAGGTTACCTTAGGTTAGGTTAGGTTAGGTTAGGTTAATGACCAGCTATGTAAATACAGTAGTGAACATTTGGTTTAGTCTGTGCTTAAAAATCCATTTTCTTTAGCAGGCCATACACTAAACAATTATCGGAAAAACTCCATTTATTGGTCACCAATTTTCCCATGGATTTTTTTATTTTTCCCTGTTAGTTTTCATCAATATATAGTGTTTATAAATAATTAGAACCCTCGGCGAAACCGTTTTCCCCATTATACAACGATCTTAAGACACGCCGCCCGATAGTGGGGAGGGCTATGAAGTACAGGGAAAATGAGGGGTTAAATGCGTAAAACGGCGATACAAACGTATTCAAGCAAAACTTGGCTCGGGTTTGAAGGTATTTCGAAGGCCTAAAACCCAATATTTCGAAAACCCGAGCCAAGTTTTGGCCAAAGCTGGCTCGGATTTTGCGAGTTTGTAAACAACAAAATGACAGTAACCTCATTTAGAAATTTGGCTCAGGTTTCCCAAAATTGCAAAGCCATAAAACCCGAATTTTGGAAAACCCGAGCCAGGTTTTGGCCAAAGCTGGCTCGGATTTTGCGAGTTTGTAGACAAACAAATGACAGTAACCTCATTTAGAAATTTGGCTCAGGTTTCCCGAAATTGCAAAGCCATAAAACCCGAATTTTGGAAAACCCGAGCCAAGTTTTGGGAAAAGTTGGCTCTGATTTTGCGAGTTTTAAGAGTAAACAAATTATACTAACCTAATTTCGATTTTTGGCTCATGTTAAGCTATCATAGTGTTTACAAGCCTATACCCCTTTGAAAGGACATTAGCCTAACCTAACAACCTTACCTAACCTATCCTAGTATTAGCCCCCACACCCCGCTATTTGCATCTTTGACAGATTGTTTGTGTATTTGTCTGTGAAAAGGGGATAATTGAGTATAACTAAATAAGTTGGTCACCAATTATTTTGCAATATTTGAAAACAAATATGGATTTTATATGCTCTAAACATAATATGAAAATGTGTTTTAAGCCTCGGCAAAACCTAATAAAAATATATGGTACTAAAATGGAATTTTGTCGTAACATGGTTGTCAATATCTTCCTATAGACGGCACCGATTCGTACACACGCCATTTTCACCTGTCTCCCGAGGTCTGTCCACCAGCTTTTTAGTCTACTCCACTTGCCCATCTCTGTCGATAGGTTGGGTTGTTTGGTTAGGTTAATATACTAGGTCTCAGAAACAAGATTCGTAGTTGCGGTAGTATTTACGGTATCTGGACACTTCGAGCGGAGGCGCATTTAGGTTAAGTTAGGTTAGGTTAAGTTAGGTTAGGTTAGGTTAGGTTGTTAGGTTAGGTTAGGTTAAGTTAGGTTAGGTTAAGTTAGGTTAGGTTAAGTTAGGTTAGGTTAAGTTAGGTTAGGTTGTTAGGTTAGGTTAAGTTAGGTTAAGTTAAGTTAGGTTAGGTTAATTAAGTTAGATTGTGAATCCGCTCTATCAGGAATTCGCTCGAAGTGACTCGCATTCGTATTTACAGATACGGCCGAATACTGGTAGGCTACTAAATGGGCGCCGGCCCAACCGCCATGTTGTATCCCACGTAGGCCTACTAGGTAGCCTACTACGGACACATTGTAGGCGTTAGGTGTGGATTAGGCTTGTATCCAATGTACTAGGTCTATGTTACTGGATATTTATAATTTAAATAAGTGGTACGTTTTCGATAAATCTGGTTATATGGCTTTGCAATTAGGGAAATCATGAGCCGATTTCCGACATTTAGTTAGTCTTTTTCGATTCTCCAAATACGATCCAAGTTTTGCCAAAAATTGGCTCGGGTTTTCCAAAATTATGCTTTTTGGGGTTTGCAATTTAGGGAAACATGAGCCAAAATTCTAAATTAGGTTACTGTAATTTGTTTACTCTTAAAATTAGCAAAATCCGAGCCAAGTTTTGCCAAAACTTGGCTCAAACTTGGCTCAGGTTTACCAAAATTCGGGTTTTATGGCTTTGCAATTTCGGCAAACCTGAGCCAAATTTCTAAATGAGGTTACTGTCATTTTGTTGTCTACAAACTCAAAATCCGAGCCAGCTTTGGCCAAAACTTGGCTCGGATTTTCGAAATATTGGGTTTTAGGCCTTAGAAATACCTTAAAACCCGAGCCAAGTTTTGCTAAAATACGTTTTAATCGCCGTTTTACGCATTTAACCCCTCATTTTCCCTGTACTTTATAGCCCTCCCCACTATCGGGCGGCGTGTCTTAACCCTCCTGGCCCGGGCTAGCTCTCCTAATGACAGTGCGGCGTACCCGGGCGATCTGGCCGAAAAACGTCTAGGCCTAGGCTACCGTATTTTGGTTAATTTTAACTGCTAGAAATTTCCCACGCATCTATAAATGTAGTGCGGTTTCCAATCTGTAGACTGGCATTGAGTAGAGCTCTCTAAGTTAACTGGTTCAGTTGTGATGACGATTTTAGTGGAGAGCATTTTCAGGCAATGTTAGCAATACGACGATCTTTTCACTACTGAAACAACGACATACAGACATACAATAACAAACGAGTCTTCTCCTTCTTGTTTTCGGAGGTGCGGTGACGCAACGATCGGCTTTGTTTACATGCGTCGGACGCACAGCGTTCAGACCAAGCTGAATAGGCTTTCAAGCTTACTGTCTATTAAAATGACACCCGGGTACCTGCCCATCTGCCGTGGTGTCATATTAAAATGACACCCGGGGAGGAAGGGTTAAGATAGTTGTATAAGGGGGAAAACGGTTTCGCCGAGGGTTGTAATTATTTCCAAACACTATATATTGATGAAAACTAACAGGGAAAAATAAAAAAATCCATGGGAAAATTGGTGACCATCTTATTTAGTTTTTCCGAGTTGTGTTATCGGGCGTACCACTACCGACACATCCTACAACATAAATCATCTATAAATACTTAACCTAACTATAAAGCCTAACATAACCTAGTATTCTCATTACTACATGAATACTAGGTTAGGTTAGGTTAATGTTTTAGAGAGGAGTTATGCTGTATGTCTATAGTGGTACGCCTGATAACTCAACTCATATCACATTAGCTACTATGGTGGTTGTACTATATACAGGTATTTGTTTATGAAATCACTTTCAGGTATGTATTACCATTCTTTCCATCTTTCAACCCATACAGTACCAGTGACGTCCTTTGTATTATATGTTGGCAACTCTTAGACCATTTTGTTCTGATTAGGAAGGACCTTTAGCAATAATATGGCTTTAAACTATATCAACCAACCCTTTTAAATACTGTAGATCCTTCCTAAACTGCATAATATCATCTAAATATAGCTAGAATGAATGATAAACACATGTCGCTGGTACTCAAAGGGTTAAGGGTTAAACACCAACATCGGTATAATTCTAGCGATGGCTCCAACTCGATTTGGGTATTAAAATAATTTCCGTTCATCTATTTATATATTTTCTTATTGGTTTCTGGTATTATAAACGGGCATTTTCGTTTTTTAAATATTAATAGGCAAGGTTTGGTGAAGTTGTTTGGTTAGGCTTATAAAAAACTAAATTGCACCAATTCTGAATATCACAACACATGAAACTAGGGAATTAAAAAAATAATCAATGCTAAAGTCTGGAGCCATTACTAGAAGCTTACCCCAGCATCTGTAGTTTATTAGCTTCAATAAAAACCTAACGTAATAATTGACCAGATAGCAGTGAGAGAAGGGCAATCACCAAACACTCGACAAGACACGTGCCCTCGAACAACAAGGCTGTATAGTATTATAAACTCTTCATAAATTAACATTAAGTACGTAACTCACTTTCGAAGCACATTTAATTTATACACCAGCATCGATCAATCATTTATACCCATACATACCACACGTTGTAGTCGAATTGGAGGCCGCCTGATCCCTCAACACAACACTTCACAATATACAGGCACAATACACAATATAGAAGCCAAAACGTCACATTTTTTCCTTTGCCCCTCAGCTTTCTCTTTATAATTGCTGAGGGGCACAGGGCCCTGGGTGGGGCTTTGGTTTCCCGGGCATTTCTGTCGCCCTCCTCAGCTCCCCGCCATGGAGTGGCTTCGGTCACCCAGGCTTTATTGTGGTCGGCAGGGAGGGTTCTGTGGGGGCACTCGGTTATGGCCTTGGCCTTGCTCGGGGCCTTGGGGCTGTTCGGCCAGGCAGCTTGGGGAACAACAACAACAACAACAACACAGGCACTAAATGATGAGGGTTGCTTCTGTGGTGGTGTAGGACTTGGGCCTTAGTTATGGGGTATTGCCACAATCACGCAATTCTTTTTATTACTCCCATTTTTAAATCACTTACGTTTCCATCAATTCCATGCCTTCTGATATAATTTCGAAGCATCGTTGAATTAAGGCCACAAGTATATTATCGTGGGCTGTTCTGGTAATTATATAAAATCGAATAACATACAAAGCGAATGGACTCTCAGGGAAGACATGGCTCCTGGACCCCCCCCCCCTCCCCTCCTCGCCGTTTTGTCTCCTTATTAGGTAATAACCGAAGACGCACTCCAGATCGAAAATTACAGAATTCGAGCGTTCCTTTATGCAACCTCATGTAGATGGGTATTTATTTCAGATGAAAGCCGCATAATTCTTTTGGTTTCGTTTCTCAAGTGACAAACTTGCTTTAAACGCCGTCGGTTTGACTTTAAAAGGAAGTTATATTGGTTTTATACTGGGATTTAAAGCTGTTAAAGGTATAAGTGGGGGAGGAAGTTTATTGAAGAAGTTGGGTAATATTTAACATCTTCGTAACTATCTACCGGTCACTCTGTAGTTTAGCTGTAAGATTATGTCTGTCCGTTTTTCTTTGTGTCTGTCCGTATATCTACCTGCTTATTAGGAGTCTGTAAGTTTGCTTCCTAGTGTGCCTGTCTTGATTGCTTGTATATGTTCGTAAATATGTATTATTCTGTGTATGCACGCTTGCTACAATATCTAACTTTCTGCCAACACGTCATCAGGCAATCTGTACGTGTGTCGAGTTCTGTTTTCCAAGCATACCAGTCGAATACATACGAATTTCAATATTTCGAAGTGTCGGACAGTCGATTGTAACGATATGCCATGTGTATGGCTTGTTGAAAATTTAAATTTGCTTCATTATCTGTCTATGGCTCACGCTATGAACCTGTTAGTCTGGTTGTAAGTTTGTGTATCGGTCTCTATCACCCTGTTAGTTTGTCTGCATGTTTGTTTCTCAATTTGTCTTCCTGTTTGCTTCCATAAGTCTGTTCATTTGTATGTTTATGGGTATACGTGCTTACTACGTTACTTGTTTATAATTAAATGACATTGAGAATAATCAGTAGCCAATATCATATTATATAATTATACGGAATCAGAAAAAATTAATTTGTCGCATATATTTTAACTGTACTATATCAGTAATGAAAAATAAATTTGATGAAAGTCTTAATTGTACTAAATGTTATGTACAACTCATCAACACTTTGCCTAAAGGGACTAATTAAATGGATAAGGGGTGATGGGTTGTATACCTGGTCTCATAAATTTGCCCCATTAGTTTTTTATAGTTAGGATGCTGTCCTCAATAGTTTTTTTTATTAAAAGACCTTTCACCTAATGTCTTGGTCAATATTAAGACTTTTTAAGTTATTTAGGTGTCTATTTCCTGGCGAACGATATTGAGCCTGTAATTTAGGAAGAACCGGCCTTCGGCCGGGACAGTTTGCCTACCGAAAATGTTACAAATTATTCTACAAGAGGGATTTAATGGATGTTTTTTAAGTTTGCTGGAGGTCTAGGGAGGAAACTAAACAAATTTGTTTGTATAAAAAGCTCTATAAATGAGCAAATATATACGCCCATCTCCCCTTAGATCTATCTATCTATCTATTGCCTGACGCCGTGATCCCCGAAGGTGTGGCCACGAACGAACCGCCCCCATGCACCTCTGTCCCAAGTCAGTCGACGCCCCTCCCCCCAACCAGCACCGCCTTCGTTCATGTAGTTCCTCACTCCATCCTTCCACCTCATATTCGGTCTACCTCTCCCCCTCTGTCCCTCCACCTCGCTCTCGTACACCCTCTTAGTCATTCTCTCGCTTTCCATACGTTCCATATGGCCGAACCATCTCAAGTTGTTCCTTTTCACACTTTCCAGCACATCTACCTCCACACCACACCTCCTTCTTACTTCCTCATTAGTCTGTCTATCCCTCCATGTAACTCCGCACGCACTCCTTAAGTAATTCATTTCCACTGCTCTCACTCTTGGTCTGAGTCTCTCAACCAACGTCCATGCTTCGCTTCCGTAAGTCAGTGTCGGGATTACCACACTGTCATGCAAGGACTTCTTCACTTCCATACTGACCACCCTATTTCTTGTTACTGCTTTTAGCGTTCCTACAACCCTCTTCCCCTGTTGTACCCTCTCCCGCACCTCTTCATCCATAGTCCCATCTTTACTCAACACACTGCCCAGATACTTAAAAGAGTTGACGATCTCCATAGCCTGACCGTTCAGCTTCACCTCACACTCTGTAACTTCACCCCTTTCGAAGACCATAACCTTGCTCTTCCCCGTATTTACCTTCAAATTCCGTTTTTCGCACACTGTTCCAAACTCATTTACCAGACCCTGCAACTCCCATTCATTATCACTCATCAGAACTGTATCATCCACAAACAGCAATATAGGTAGCTTCCACTCAATTCCCTCCCTTTTCAGCGATACACCAACATCCACTGCTCTTGATAGTATTTCTTTCATAACTCCATCCATATATACAGTAAACAACCACGGGGACATCACACACCCCTGTTTCAAGCCAACATTCAGGTCAAAGAACTCGCTCTGCTCACTCTCCACACGTACTGCCGCCTTTGCACCCTCATACATGCTCTTCACTGCTTTCAGCAACTTGCCCTCTACTCCGTATATTCTAAGTACTTTCCACAAACCTTCTCTATCCACTCTGTCATAGGCCTTCTCCAAGTCCATAAAGGCAACATACACCTTTTGTTTCTTCTCCAGATACTTCTCCACAACACAATTCAGGGTAAAAATCTGATCTACACATCCTCTTCCCTTCCTAAAACCTCCCTGCTCGTCGCCTATCCATTTCTCCGTTCTCACTCTCACTCTCTCAATCACTACCCTACTGTATACCTTCCCTACTACGCTTAGAAGACATATTCCTCGGTGGTTACCACACACTCCTCTTTCCCCTTTGCCCTTATATAGGGGGACTATTATGCCAGTCTTCCAGTCATCGGGTGCACTCCCCTTCTCCCATGCTAGTTTGCACATTTTCCATACCCATTCTATCACTATCTCACCACCATACCTCAACATTTCCCCATAGTCCATGAGCCAGGCCAGATATCGGTACCACCGGGGGTGACTAAACACGAATGGTACTAAAATGTTTATAGAGTGACTGTAAGTACATTAAGATATGATAGCCTTCTCGCACTGGTAGCTTAGTCTAATTTTTTTGATGCAATAGGGGCGCTACCCAAAAATAAAGATTTTTAGCGTGACGCTCGGCGTTTTCCTCATTTTCTTTAAAATCCATCACACAATCATCGCGAAACTTTGAACACCTATGTAGAATTATATTCTCTACCAGAGTTGTTCCTAGGTATTTTTCAAATGTCCTCATATTTCGGAATATACTCTATATTTTGGGTATTTTCCTCTAAATCTAGAATAAATCCTTAAATATGGGGAACATTGAAAAATATATTCTAACAGCTCTTGTAGCTTATTTGATTCTCTACAAGAATTATTCCGATGTGTATTTCAAGTTTCTCCATATTTAGGGGTTTATTTCATATTTGGGGATTTTTTGTTATATTTTGGGGATAATTTATTATTGGAAGGAGCAAACATATGTAGAGTGGTTTCCATGTAATGTGTTTGTTTGTTCATGGTTTAATGGTGATATTTTTTGCAGGTGTGTGTCGACTGTTTGACGGCAGGATGGAACCATCTGCGAGGAAGAGAGCACGGATCGACTGTATCATCCACTGCTCTGATGATGACAGCGATGCTCTGGTGTCACCACAGGATTTGGATTCCTGGAACACATTGCTCAGGGCTGCAGAAATCAGGCAGCATGATCCAGTCCTGGAAGCAGCCAAGGGCCTTGAAGAAGGAGGAATACCACACATACATTATCACCGTAAATGTCGTAGTCTCTTTACAATGAAGAAGTCACTGGATTCTATCCTTGCCAAGGGTGTCAAGATAGAATCAGCAAGCGTCGACCCCAGGAGGAGGGCATCAAGGGATGCCCCTAGTACTAGCAGGGTGTATGCCAAAGTATGTATCTTCTGCGAGAAGTCAAGCAAGTACATAAAAACAACAAAGACAAGGGAGCCACTCATACAGTGTGTTGAGCTACGAGCAGATGAGAAGATTCGCAGAGCAGCAATAAGGAAACTCAACCAGAGAATCCTTGGTTTAGTTAGCAGAGACCTTGTTGCTGCAGAGGGTCACTACCACAAGTCGTGCTACAAACTCTTCACAAAAGATGATTTCCCAGCGGCCGCCAGGTCGGGTGCAGGTGAAAATCAGGAAGAAAGCGAGGAAGCACGCTACGAAGAGGTTGAGACAGAAGCCCTCGAGGAACTCTGCTTGTATATAAGGACCAAATTATTCCCCAACCCAGAGGTACTGCCTATGACAAACCTCACATCTAGGCTTGAGAGATCCATGATGTCCCGTGGTATTATCCAACTGAAACCAGCGACAAAGAAACATGTTCGCCGAAAGATTGAAACCGAGTTTGGAGAATCACTACGCTTTGTCCCAGATGAGAAAGGAAAGCTTCTAATCTATCCACGCAGCCTCTCAATGGACGACCTTGCCCGGCAAGCACACAAAATGGCAAAAGACCTGCAAGAAGCAAGAGCAGCTAACTCTGAAGATGTCTTAACCAAAGCAGGAATGCAGCTGAGGAATGAGATCAATAAACAAGATGTGAGTCAGCCATGGCCTCCCGATACAGATCAGAATGTCATTCCTGCAGCAGTCACTCAATTCCTGCACACCCTGCTGACAGGAGATTGTGAGTGTGAAACTCCCTCTGAAAGAGCTCAACGTCTTGCCACTTCCTTTGGCAGTGACTTGGTCTTTGCTGTTACCAGTGGCAAGACAAAACCACCCAAGCACGTACTGCTGACCAATGCTGTAAAGTCTTTGACAGGAAACACAGAACTGATCCGAACTCTGAATCGTCTTGGTCACTGTGTGTCTTACTCAATGTTTGAGGAGATCGATACAGCCCTTTGTATCCAGAAGCTGGAATGCTCAAAGGATGACATTCCACTGCCAGCAAACATCTACCCTGGTGTGTTCACAACCCTGGCCTGGGATAACATTGACCGACTTGAAGAGACCCTAAGTGGAGCAGGTACTTCTCATAGAGTCAATGGCATTGCTGTCCAGTCCAAGGTTGCAGGCTCTGTGCCAGAGAAAGTCCTGCCAGAGATTACCAAGTCCAAGATAAGAAGCATCACTCAGACATCATCAATGCTGCCAATATACAATGTTGGGCGGCGGGCAGGGCCACCTAGGATTGAGACTGCGTATGTCGACACTACCAAGGAAGTCCAGGATTCAAAGACAAAGAACCATATCTGGCTTCTTACTCGAATGTCAGACCATGAGGACCAGTCCATCAGCAGTTGGACTGGGTTCAACATCAAAATGCGCAGAGACATTGCAGTGGTTCAGGACACTGTAAGCTACCTGCCCACTATCAATGCTCCCGCAACAGAAATGTCCACCGTTAATGAAATCTTGGAACAAACGCATGCTATCATGCAGTCCTTACAGCTTAACAAGATTGTGTGCGTGTTTGATCAAGCACTCTATGCCAAAGCTGCCGAAGTTATCTGGAAACAAGAGAAGTTCAAGAACATTATCATCAGGATGGGCGTCTTCCACACAATCTGTAATCTCATCTCCACCATAGGAAAGAGGTTTCAAGATGCAGGTCTTAGAGATCTGTGTGTGGAATCAGGTATCATCGCAGAAGGATCAGTGTCAGGAGTGATGAACGGCAAGAGGTACAACAGAGCAGTGAGACTACACAAGCTCGTGTATGAAGCACTGATGAGGCTTGCATGGAAAGGCTTCCTTTCATGGCTAGAAGAAAACCATTCAAGGGACATACACCATCTAGATGAAACACTGAAGGACATCAACAGCTTTCACAGCAATGTGTCTCAGGGACTCTTTCAAGAGCTGATGGAGAGTGAATCATGCACACATATCATGAAGCTTTTCCAAGTTTATCTTGAGACCCTCAGAGATGAACACAACCTCTCAGCATTCTGGATGTCATACCTGGACATGGTTGAGATCATGCTGGACTTAATTCGAGCCTCCAGAGAAGGCAACTGGATGCTCCACCTAGGAGCAATCCGACAGATGATACCGTGGTGTTTTGCCTATGACAAAGTGAACTATGCCCGGTTCCTAACCTACTACTATGCCTTGATGTCTCGACTGCCCATTGAACACCCAGAGGTCCATGAACACTTCATGCAAGGTGGCTTTTCGGTCCAGATCGGTAGCAAGAATCCCTTTGGACGGATCCCTGTGGACCAGACAATCGAAGAGACGATCAACAAAGACACCCAGACACCAGGGGGCACAAAAGGCTTCAGCCTGAAAGGCGGAGCTGTCGCCAGGTACTACCTGACATCGGAGTATCGCAGCAGGTACTTAAGGCAGCTCAGGACTATGGTAGTAGGCCAAAAGTATACTGACTTCAGCCACCCAGACCTACAGATGCCCAGGATTAGAAGAGATGAGGCCGATGTCCAATCTTTAGTTCAACTGATGGAGACCAGCTGGTTGAACCCCTTCAACGCAGAGCAAGAAGATCTTGTCAGTTTGTCAACTGCGACTATGGCACCACCAGAAGTTGTCAAAGACCTTCTAGGGGCCTACAGAATAGGAGAGGATGCATATCAAGCCTTCAAGGAAGAGCGCCTGGAGATCGATACGCCAACTATACAGTTTCATGACACGATGACGAAGACGAAACTGAGAACGTTCACTAACATCAGAATGAAGCCACGCTCACAAGACCATGCCAAGGAGGTTATCTTAAAGGCTGACAGGAACCTATTTGGCCAGATGATCCTTGTTGCCGAGAACAGAAAGCTCAAAATGAGTGATGTCTTGGCTCATCCCCTGGGGCCTTTGCCTTGGGCACTTGCCAGCGGTGATGGGTCTCTCCGCAAGACCAACAAGGCTGCCCTCGCAAAGGAGTTAGAGAGGAATGTTTCTCCTGCAGAAGTGATACCCGAGCCCTCTGCTACCATAATTGATGGGATGAGCCTGGTCCACAAACTGAAGGGAAACGACAAAACTTTTTCACAGCTTGCAGGTACAGCACTGAGTCACGCTGTTCATGAAGGTGCTAAGAGCAGGCGCATTGATGTTGTGTTTGATATCTACAAGGAGACATCCATCAAGGATGCAGAACGAGCCAAAAGAAGTGCAGGCACAGGAATTCATTTCAAGAACATTCAACCTGGGCACAACATCCAGCAGTGGAGAAAGTTACTCGGTAGTTCCTCCAACAAGGCAAGTCTTATCAAGTTCTTGGTAGAAGAATGGAAGGCACCACAGCACAGGGAGAAGCTCAAGGACAAGGAGCTGTATGTCACATGTGAGCAGCGCTGCTTCAAGATCACCAAAGAGCAGTGGGAAGAGGCTCCTGAGCTTAAGTCAACTCAAGAAGAAGCAGACACACGCCTTCTTCTCCATGCACTTCATGCAGCAGAATCTGGGAACAAGTCTGTCATCATCACTGCAGAAGATACAGACGTCATGGTGTTGTGTCTTGGCATGTGCCACAAGATCCCATCCCATCTGTTCCAGAAGTGCGGGACGAAGAACCGGACAAGATTCCTGGATATCACCACACTGAGCCGCACACTGGGAGGCAGCGTGTGTGATTCATTGATTGGTATGCATGCCTTTACAGGCTGTGATACCGTCAGTGCATTCGCTGGCCGAGGGAAGATGACGACACTCAAGCAGGTGAAGATGGACAAGACATACCAGCATGCTTTTCACGAACTTGGACGCTCATGGGAAGTGTCTCCTGAACTCTTTGAGAAGCTACAGGAAATCACCTGCCACATGTACCTACCATCTACCCACACAACTAAGGTAAACAAGCTTCGGTATGAGCTGTTCTGTGCAAGACGTGGAGAGGTAGAGTCAAGTCAACTCCCTCCTTGTGAGGACTGCCTCTTCATGCATGCACTGCGTGCAAACTACCAGGCTGCGATCTGGAGGAGAAGTCTTCAGAGCCAGCCATTTGTTGCGAACCCAACAGACTGCGGTTGGATGACAGATGAGGACGGTAAGCTTGCCGTCAACTGGATGCGAGGCTCACCAGCACCAGATGCTGTTATGCAGCTACTGTCTTGCAAGTGTGTGCGGTCATGCGAACTCCCTAAGTGTACTTGCCTCAGCAATGGTCTAAAATGCACGGACATGTGCAGGTTACAGACATGTCAGAACAAGGCTATTGAAGAAGAGCCGGTGGCACAACAGTCAGATTCCGAGTCTGACGTAGATGATATTTAGGAGTAGTAATTTGCCATAATAGTATGTACAAGCCCATGGCATGCTTAGTGTGTATTTACAGGACTTGTATTAAATGTGACAATTACTATATGCATTTTGTTGACATTTAGGCATTCCTGTCCCCAAATTTGACATTTTAAAAAATTTCGGAATTTTCGGTAGGGTATGTCTATTCAAGAAGTGATAACGACCATTAAGCTACCAATGTGCAAGGGCTATCATATCAAAACATAAACTAGAGACATGTAGCAAGCTAAAAACACCTAAGAGAATTAGTCACCCCGGGTGGTACCGATATCCCAAAATTCGGGTCTTGGCTCATGGACTACCACACACTCCATCTGTTCCTGGTGCTTTCCCCAACTTCACTCTTTTCATGGCTTCCCACACTTCTGACCTCCTGATCCCCACCTCCTCCTCCACTACTTCTCTTCTTCTCCCTCCCATACCATATCCAGCTATGTTTGCTGGCTCTTCATTCCTTTCATTTAGCAACTCACTGAAGTACTCCCTCCATCTTTCGACTCTCTCTTGCTTCTCGGCTAGCATTCTCCCATTCTTATCTTTCACACCCTTACTGTTTCCCTTGCTACCTTCCCTAACTTTCTTGACTTCTTTCCAGAACAGTTTCTTACTCTCCCTCCATTTTACACTCAGATTCCTTCCAAATTCCTCATCTACTCTTCTCTTACTTTCCTTCACTACTCTCTTCACCACCCTCTTACTCTCCACGTACCTCGCTCGTTTCTGTCTCTCGGAATCTTCATTCCCTCTACTACCCAACCACTCTCTATATGCTTTCTTCTTTTCTTCCACAGCTATTCTTACCTCTTCTGTCCACCATGCTGTACCTTTCACTCCCCTCCCTCTTCTCCTCACTCCACACACCTCCTCACATGCTGCACAGATCTCATCCTTAAACACCTTGCTCATCTCCTCCGCTTCCTCCATAACTTCCAGGTCGAACCCACCTAGTCGTCTTTCCACTGCTCTCCTGTACTCCTCCCTGACTTCCTCCTCCTGCAACCTCTCCACCCTCCTCACCATTCCACCCTCCTCTCGCCTCCCTCCCGCTCTCCTCACCCACTTCTTTTGTATCCTAACCTTAGCTACCACTACATAATGATCAGACAGACCCCCTCCAATACCCCTATACACCCTAGCATCCATCACAGATTTCTTCATTCGTTCATCCACACATACATAATCAATCAATGACTTTCGTTCCACCACTGTCTTATCCTTCATCGTCAACATCCGTTTCCACGTGTACCTGTGGATCATTCTGTGTCGGAAGAAGGTGTTGGCTATCCACAGCCTCCTCCCCACACATACGTCCACAAGTGCACTACCATTCCCATTCACCTCTGATGGTACCCCCCACCCTCCCACCACTCCCTCAACTTTCCTATCACCCACCTTACCATTCATATTCCCAATCAGAAATATTCTTTCGTTCTTAGATACGTCATCTAATATTAATCGGGAAGAAGCGGTAGAATCAGATTATTGTGGCTATCATTAGGCGATGTTATACAGCTGAGGAAAGATCTGTGGGCTGAATAAAATCGTCTAATAACAACCAGAAAACAAAAATGAAATACGTCATCCTATCTTGGGTTTACCCCTTATGTACCGGCGACGTCTTTTTAATTATATTCTGGCGACTATTAGACAAATTTAAGCAGTTTCAAAAGGGCCTCCAATAATTAACAGGTTTCAAATTATCCCACTTCACTCTTTCGACTACCACAGATCCTTCTTAAACTGCACACAATCGTCTATATGTAGCTAGAATATTGCTAAAAGGACATTGCCGGTACAGAATGGGTTAACCAATAAAATTACCTTCATTAACCCTTTCTGTACCGGTGACGTCTGCTTAATTGTTTTCTAGCTATATTTAGAGAATGGTGTGCAGTTAAAAGGATCTGTCTTGATAGCATAATGCATAGTGCGCGGAATTTCGATGTGAGTATCCTAGGTTTGAGTCCTCGGAGTGCCACATGTGTTCGTTGATTTCATTAATTGAGTTTAGATGTGAAGTTGGTTGGTGTAAAAAAACATAATAATATTAAGAAGGATTAAATGAGATATTTGGAGATCTGATTATTGCTGGAGGCCCTTGGTAAACTGAATACAATTGTCTAATAGTAGCCAGAGTAATGTAAACAAAACAAAATGTCGCCGGTACAGAAGGGGTTAATATTGATACACAAAATTTAGTTTCCTCCCTAGACCTCCATCAAACTTTAAAACAACAGCCATTAGATCCCCTTTTAGATTAATTTGTACATTTTTCGGTATAAAAATTCGGTCGGTTCTTCCAAAATTACTGGCTCACTATCGTTCGCCAGGAAAAAAATCGACACACAAATAGCAAGGTCAAAATATTGACAAAGAAATGGGGCGAAAGGTCATAAAATCGGCAAACTAATGGGGCAAACCTCTTAAAATCTGATAACTAATGGGGCTAAACATGAGCGAGAAGGGGATCTAGAAAACCGACCCATCTACCTTTAAAAATGGCGAACATTGAGGGAAGAAGCACTCTGAATATCGGCAGTCATAAAAATTAAGAGGATAGTTCCCGTTTTTTGTTGGTTCATTAATTCGTGTATTCATATATTTGCCATGTGTATGTCTTGCTGAAAGGTTAAATCTGCTTCTTTGCTTGTCTATGGCTCACGCTATGAACCTGTTAGTCTGGTTGTAAAGCCGGCATCACACGAGAGCTTTTATAGTCAACATCCGATGGTCAACATTTTTCTGGCGACATTTCTGGATTATTTTGCACTGGTATCGGAAACTAGATTGATGATAGATGAACTTATGTAGCAGACATATATTATGTGTTGACCTCATAAGCTGCCAGATCAGTGTTAAGGATAAATGTTGAGGGAAAAAGCGCTCGTGTGATACCTGCTTAAGTTTGTTTATTGGTCTTTATTAACCTGTTATAGTCTATTCGCTGTAAGTAGGCGAAAAATCATGACCTCTAACCTCTGTAACTCAAACACGACTAGAGTAATCGAGCTAATATGTCTACCATTTGGGAATAGTCACTCAAAGAAGAGATGTGGAAATATACAGCCAATTTGCTCTAGCCATTTTGAGTTACAGAGGATAGAGTTCGTGATTTCTCGCCTACTTAAAGCGAATAGACTATATAGTCTGTCTGCAAGTATGTTTCTCAACTTGTCTGCCTGTTTGCTTCCATAAGTCTGTTCATTTGTATGTTTATGGGTATACCTGCATACTACAAACCCACAAACGTTTACTGCTAAAACTAAAAGCGCATGGAATACAAGACGGTGTGTTGAAATGGATAGAAAATTGGCTCAGCGACAGAAAGCAAAGAGTAGTCATAAACGGTAAGGCATCTAAATGGACCAATGTAAGTAGCGGGGTACCCCAGGGATCGGTACTAGGACCAATTCTCTTTCTAATTTACATCAACGACATAGATGAGGGTCTCACCTGTACAATCTCAAAATTTGCTGACGATACAAAAATTGCAAATAGCGTACTCTCAAAAGAACAAGTTGACGATATGCAACACAATCTAGATAAATTGTCATGTTGGGCCCAAATTTGGCAAATGAGTTTCAATGCGGATAAATGTAAAGTACTACATATCGGATACCTAAATGAGAAAGCAAACTATTTGATGAATGGCACTCAGCTTAAGAATGTAAACAGAGAAACCGATCTGGGAGTAACAATATCGAGTAACCTAAAACCGAGTCAACAATGTTCAGAAGTTGTTAAGAAGGCAAACAAAATAATTGGCTTTATAGGCAGGTCATTTGAGCATAAATCCAAAGAAGTTATCCTAACCCTTTACAATTCCTTAGTCCGCCCTCTTCTGGAATACTGCGTTCAATCCTGGTGCCCTTATTACCAAAAAGATATAAACAAGCTAGAACGAGTTCAACGTAGAGTTACCAAAATGATACCTAGCCTAAAGAACAAACCATACGAAGAGCGTCTTAGAGAATTAAATCTATTTCCTTTAACCCAGCGCAGATTAAGAGGTGACTTAATTCAAGTGTTCAAAATCATCAAAGGCATCGACAATATGAACTGTAGTAAGTACTTCACTATCGACCAATCTAATTACACGCGGGGAAACGGTTGCAAAATTATTGGTAAATCTTTTAACTCACACGAATCTAAGAATTTCTTCTTCAATCGAGTTGTCAACTTGTGGAATGGGCTTCCCCGAAACGTTATAGACTGCATCACCGTTGATTCATTTAAACTCCGCCTAGACAAATATCTCGCATCAAACCCTCGACTGACTGCGTTTGTAAATGAATAACTTTATTTTATCCCCCCCTCAGTTACTAACCCATCTGTCCCCTACTAACTTCCTAATCCTGCAACGGACATTAGTTCCAGGGCAGTAATTCCCTTTCCAATGTTCCCTTACCCACTCTAAACCACTGTTTGGACACTTGATCCTCAGTGTTTTGGAGGACAAGCAACCTAGAAGGGTCACTAGATCTGTTGTTGCTTGATTTCCTTTGTACTCCTTTGTACTACCTTACCTGTCTATAATTCAATGACATTGAAAATAATCAGTAGCCAATATTAAATAATTATGGAATTAGACACTTTAAAGTTGTGGCATATAGTGTAACTGTACTATATCAGTAATGAAAACTAAATTTGATTGAAAGAATTAGTAGTATCCATGTTATTCCTATAACAACATTTTGTCTGATATCAATAAATTATCAATGGGAGTTCCTTGTCTGGTCCCCCCCCCCCCCCCCTAATTCTCCTTATGTATTAGCCCCAAATTTTCAGATTGTACGATGCTTTCCCCATAGTTTGTCGATTTTAAGACCTTTTGCTTTATTTCTTAGTCAATATTAAGAACTTTCACGTTATTTAGGTGTCTTATGTTTTTCCTGGCGAACGATATTGACCCTGTAATTTTGGAAGAACCGGCCTTCGGCCGGGACAATTTTCTACCCGAATTTTTTTACAAATTATTCTAGAAGGGGGATCTAATGTATGTTTGTTTAGGCTTGATGAAGGTTTAGGGAGTAAATAAAAAAATAAAACAAATAAAAACCGGGATGAAGCGGTGGAATCATGCTATGACAGTTTATTGTGGATATCATTAGACGATGTTATACAGCTGAGGACAGATCTGTAGGTTGAATAAAATCGTCTAATAACAACCAGAAAACAGAAAGGAAATACGTCCTCCTATCGTGGGTTAACCCCTTCTGTACCGGCGACGTCTTTCTAACTATATTCTGGCTACTATTAGACAATTTTAAGCAGTTTCAAAAAGGCCTCCAACAATTAACAGGTTTCAAAGTATCCCATTTCACTCTTTCGACTACCACATATCCTTTTTAAACTGCACAAAATCGTTTATATGTAGTTAGAATATAATTAATTGTAAGCAGTTTCAAAAGGGCCACCAACAATTACCAGGTTTCAAACTATCCCACTTCACTCCTTCGACTACCACAGATCCTTCTTAAACTGCACACAATCGTCTAAATGTAGCTAGAATATAGCTAAAAGGACATCGCCGGTACAGAAAGAGTTAATCAAATAAATTAGCTTAATTAACCCCTTAAGTTCCGCCAACGTCTTCTTCGTTTTATTATAGCTATATTTAGAGTATTTTGTGCAGTTTAAAAAGGATTAAGGGAGGTAGTTCGAGATTGATTATTGTTGGAGGCCCTTTGTAAACTGAATACAATCGTCTAATAGTAGCCAGAGTAATGTAACAATGAAAGACGTCGTCGGTACAGAAGGGGTTAATACTGATAAAACAAAAAATAGTTTCCTACCTCTAGACCTCCATCAAACTTAAAAATAACATCCATTAGATCCCCCTTCTAGATTAATGTGTACATTTTTCGGTAGAAAACTGTCCTGGTTCTTCCAAAATTACTGGCTCACTATCGTTCGCCAAAAAAAAATTAGACACCAAAATAGCTAGAAAGGACAAAGAAATGGGGCGAAAGGTCATACAATTGACAAACCAATCGGGCAAACCTCTTAAAATCTGATAACTAATGAGGCTAAACATGAGGGAGAAGGGGATCTAAAAAAAAAACGACCCATCTCTCCTTTATAATGGCGAACATTGAGGGAAGAAGCACTCTGAATATCGGCCGAGTCATAGGAATTAAGAGGATAGTGCCCGTTTTCTGTTGGTCCATTAACCCCTTCTGTACTGCGAAGTCTTTCTAATATTATTCTAGTTATATTTAGATGATTGTGTGCAGCTTAAGAAGGATTTGTGGTAGTAAAAAGGGTTAAGAAAGATAGTTCGTAGCGTTTTAGTTGCTGGAAGCCCTTTTGGAACTCAATACAATCGTCTAATAGTAGCCAGAATAAAGTTAAAACAGCGTCGCCGGTACAGAAGGGGTTAACTCATTTATTCATATATTTGCCATGTGTATGTCTTGCTGAAAGGTTAAATCTGCTTCTTTGCTTGTCTATGGCTCACGCTATGAACCTGTTAGTCTGGTTGTAAAGCCGGTATCACACGAGAGCTTTTATAGTCAACATCCGATGGTCAACATTTTTCTGGCGACATTTCTGGATTATTTTGCACTGGTATCGGAAACTAGACTGATGATAGATGAACTTAGGTAGCAGACATATGTTATATGTTGACCTCATAAGCTGCCAGATCAGTGTTAAGGATAAATGTTGAGGGAAAAAGCGCTCGTGTGATACCGGCTTAATTAAGTTTGTTTATCGGTCTCTCTATCAACCTGTTATAGTCTATTCGCTGTAAGTAGGCGAGAAATCATGATCTCTACCCTCTGTAACTCAAACACGACTAGAGTAATCGAGCTAATATGTCTACCATTTGGGAAGAATCAGTCAAGGAATAGATGTGGAAATTTACAGCCAATTTGCTCTAGCCCTTTATTAGTTACAGAGGATAGAGTTCATGATTTCTCGCCTACTTACAGCGAATAGAGAATAGTCTGTCTGCAAGTATGTTTCTCAACTTGTCTGCCTGTTTGCTTCCATAAGTGTGTTCATTTGTATGTTTTTGGGTATAAGCACTTACTACCTTACCTGTCTGCAATTCAATGATATTGAAAATAATCAGTAGCCAATATCATATTATAATTATGGAAAAGGAAACATTAATTTTGTGGCTTATATAGTAACTGTACTATATCAGTAATGAAAAATAAATTTGAATTGAAAATATGCATAGCACTGCAGATTGCCTGCAAACTTTTCACTTTTACTGTATTTCAAAATGTTCCCTAGCTACACTTCCACCTAAAATTCTAATTTCCACGCTTTTCTATCACCCCATTCGATTCGATTCGATCGCTGGAAGTCCTTAAAATTTAGTCTGATACCAACTAGATGGTGAAAGGTAGATGGGTTAACTGCCCCCCCAGCCCCCCATCCATTTTCCTCATTAATTAGCCCCAGTTATTGCAGATAGTAAGATGCTTTCACCATTAGTTTGTCGATTTTAAGACCTTTCACCTCATTTCTTATTCAATATTAAGAACTTTCACGTTATTTAGGTGTCCTATGTTTTTCTTTGCGAACGATATTGAGCCTGTAATTTTTGAAGAACCGGCCTTTGGCCAGGACAATTTTCTTCCCGAAAAATTTACAAATTATTCTAGAAGGGGGATTTAATGTATGTTTGTTAAAGTTTGATGGAGGTTTAGGGAGGAAACTAAAACAAAAAAAACAAAAAAAAAATCGGGAAGAAGCGGTGGAATCATGCTATGACAGTTTATTGTGGCTATCATTAGACGATGTTATACAGCTGAGGACAGATATGTGGGTTGAATAAAATCGTCTAATAACAACCAGAAAACAGAAAGGAAATACGTCATCCTGTCTTGGGTTAACCCCTTCTTTACCGGCGACGTCTTTTTAACTATATTCTGGCTACTATTAGACAATTTTAAGCAGTTTCAAAAGGGTCTACAACAATCAACAGGTTTCAAACCATCCCACTTCACTCTTTCGACTACCACAGATCCTTCTTAAGCTGCACAAAATCGTCTAAATGTAGCTAGAATATAATTAATTTGAAGCAGTTTCACAAGGGCCTACAACAATTAACAGGTTTCAAACATCCCACATAACTCATTCGGCTACCACAGATCCTTCTTAAACTGCACAAAATCGTCTAAATGTACCTAGAATTTAATTAAAAGGACGTCACCGGTACAGAAAGGGTTAATCAATTAAATTAGCTTAATTAACCCCTTCTGTTCTGGCGACGTCTTCTTCGCTTTATTCTAGCGATATTTAGAAATGTGTGTGCAGTTTAAAAAGGATCTGTGGTAGTAAAAAGGATTAAGGGAGGTAGTTCGAGATATGATTATTTCTGGAGGCCCTTTGTAAACCGAATAAAACGAACGTCTTAAAATCTGAATACCGGCGGTGACACACGACCGGTTTCTTTCTCAAATGTTATGGTCAATTACTACTGTGGTCTGATAGCTTCATAAGCATTAAGGAGAGATGGGTCGCTTCTCTGGTCCCCCTTCTTCCTCATGTTTAGCACCATTAGTTTTGACATTTTAAGACGTTTACCCCATTAGTTTGCCGATTTTAAGAACTTTCGACCCATTTCTTTGTTAATTTTAAGACCTTTCGTGCCATTTAGGTGTCGATTTTTTTCCTGGCGAGCGAAAACGAGCCTGTAATTGTGGAGAAATCGGCCTTTTTTTTCTATCTAAAAATGTACAACATAATCTCGAAGGAGGATATAATGGATGTTTTTTGGAAGTTTGATGGAGGTCTAGGGAAGAAGAAAAACAAAATATATATGACAAAATCGACCAAAAAATAAACTCTTGTCCCTTAAAGTACCTAACAAGGGACTGGGGTTCTCGAAAAGGGGCTCCAGTCCCGAAGATATTCTTGACTTACAGTGTGCTGGCTGAATAATCCAGAAGGGTTGATAGCCTCTGAAGTCCTATTTTAAAAAACTGGACTTTCCACACACCTCTCTGTCTAATATGATCTGTGCCCCATCAATATTCTTTCCTCTCACTTAAACATTAGGCTACCATAGCGCGGTTGGGAATATGAACATGATTAGATTAATATCCAGTATTCGAGAATGGATAATAAGTCGTAGGCGTTTGCATAAACCTTTAACCGTCTTGGTGGTGTAATGTTAAGGTGTCTAAAAATCTATGTGTGACAACCCGGGTTCGAATTCTCGTGGATCACATATATGCTTCCATTAATTTCATTGGAGGTTTTTGGTGTTGTGGTGAAATTAATAAAAAATAGATAATCAGTGTCTACACTTTAACAATCTGAATGACTTGATTATCGCAAGTATTTAAGGGGAAGGTAGTCGCTTGATCTGAATACCCTTCTCCCTCATGTTTAGTATATTAGTTTTGAGATTTTATAACGTTTGTTCCATTAGTTTGGGGATTTTGAAACCCTTTGCCTATTTCTTTTGTCAATATTAAGACCTTTCGTGCCATTTAGGTGTTGATTTATTTCCTGGCGAGCGATAGCCAACCTGTAATTTTAGGTAAGGACAGCAAACCCGAAGAGAGAGAGAGAGAGAGAGAGAGAGAGAGAGAGAGAGAGAGAGAGAGAGAGAGAGAGACAGAGAGACAAAAAGACACTTCCGTCATAGGGGCCCCCCCCCCCCTATGACGGAAGTGTCTTTTTGTCTCTCTGTCTCTCTCTCTCTCTCTCTCTCTCTCTCTCTCTCTCTAGGGGGAGGGGGGGGGGGGGGGGGGAGCCAGCCGCCATCTTGAATCTTGCACTGCAGAGAATATATAGTATATTCGCTGTAAGTAAGCGAGATCAATCATGACCTCTAACCTCTGTAACTCAAAAACGTTTGTAGTAATCTAGCTAATATGTCTACCATTTTGGAAGAGCCAGTCAAGGAATAGATGTGGAAACTTGCAGCCAATTTGCTCTAGCCCTTTAATACCTTTTGTTATAGGCTACAAAAGTGACCTGCAAGAATCAAGATGGCGACTGGCTGGATCCCCTCCCAGACGGAAGTGAAATAATCATTGTCTGGCGTAGCTGTTGTTGTTCTTGGTGGGCGCGCTCTCTCTCTCTCTCTTCTTTTCCATCCTTTCCTTCAGCTTTCCTTTTCTATCGGGAATGCCATCTCTACTAGAATTAAGTCCTGACCACCTCATTTGGAATGTAAGGTGTGTGTGGCCAGCATATATATGTAAATCTATCATATTAGCTAGAACACATAAAATAAATGCGTAATCATATCTTGAAAGGGTTTTAGATTATTTTATCTCTCTCTCTCTCTCTCTCTCTCTTTCTCCACAAATGCCTTCGTTGCTATGCTTCCTCAGTCATTGTTTACATTTATCTACTACCCCTCCCTATCTACATTTATCTACTACCCCTCCCTATCTACATTTACATGCACACTCTTTATTAACCTCTTCACTACCAAGCCGTTTTTTCCATTGTATTCTGGCTATGTTTAGACGGTTTTATTTAACTTGGAAAGAACATGAAGCAATTAAAAGGCTTCAAATTATCTCGAGTCACTTTTTTAACTACCACAGATCCTTTTTAAGGCGCAACAAATCATCTAAATATAGCTAGAATTCAATTAAAAGGACGTCGCCGGTACAGAAGGGGTTAACCTTGTGATAAAAATTAGTTTCCATTAACTATCGAAATATATAAGCAATTATTGATATATATATATATATATATATATATATATATATATATATATATAGAGAGAGAGAGAGAGAGAGAGAATCATAAATACACATGATCAATATATTTCTTGTACAGTTCTGGCTGGTAAAATGAAACGCGGAATAGCAAGCTTTCGTCTGCATTCCAAGACATCATCTGCCAGATGTCTTAGAATACAGACTTAAGCTTGGTGTTCCGCGGTTCATTGTACATATATAGTATAATACAGAAAAATTACGACCTAATTTTAGTTTCATCCATTCAAATTGCATAACAAGTTTACAGCCATTAGATTAGGGTTTTTTTTTTTTTTTTCCCCTAGCGGTTTTGGTCAGGAAGATAAAGTAGGACATTTTGAAATAAAGTAGTTGATTAAAAGTTGTTGTTGTTGTTGTTGTTGTTCCCCAAGCTGCCTGGCTGAACAGCCCCAAGGCCCCGAGCAATTCCAAGGCCATAACCGAGCACCCCCACAGAACCCTCCCTGCCGACCACAATAAAGCCTGGGTGACCGAAGCCACTCCATGGCGGGGAGCTGAGGAGGGTGCGGAAACGCCCGGGAAACCAAAGCCCCACCCAGGGCCCTCAGCAATTATGAAGAGAAAGTTGAGGGGCAAGGGAAAAATGTGACGCTTTGGCTTCCAATCTTGGTAGATTGGGAGGTCAATCCTCGGAAAAGACGCCGTCACTTGAGATCTAGAAAATATATAAGTTAAAGGAACAGTCAGAGTAAGCTATGGGTATGGCAGAGATCGCTCAGTTCTCACTCTGATAGACCAGCCCATCACCACATGACTAGAACCCAATCCTCTCAGCATCAGCTAGGAAAGACCCTAGAAAGCCGCCTTTGGGGGGTGGGGGGGGGGGGGGGGGCTAATAGCTACCCTATTCCAACCCCTTTCGGGGTCGGGCACCCGCCCAGTAGATTAAAAGTAGATTAAAAGTTAGTGGGCATACCACCTTGCTTTATTCAGGATAGGGCAACTGTATTATTAAAAGGAAAACAAAAATAATAATAATTAAATCTAATACATAAATAATAATAAAAAAATAAAAATAAATAAATAGTAGTAAAAGGAAAAGATATTTTGATGTTCAGTGCTGGAGAAGAGATTAATTTGTCTAAGTTATTGTGTATCCAATAACTCTTGATGAGCCTCACAGATTTCATCTTCAAAGTTGATTGTCTTGGAGTAAAGTCGTCTTCCTGAAGGTTTACTTGCCAACTCTATGTTGTCATTTGGGTACTTTTTTTCATTTCAGCAGGAGTAAGTTTTTCAAGATCGTCCATAAATTGATAAAGTTCCAGATTGTTTTTTGTAAGATTCTCCTTCACCCTTTTTTCAACTTGAGGGGTAAGTTTCTCCTTCACCGTTTGTCCACCTTGAGGGGTTAGAACTGGAGGGGGAGGAGAAGGAGTGTTCTCTTGATATTCAGGAATTTCTTCTTCTTCCTCTTCTGGATCTTCTTCGTAGTGTTCATCATCTTCTTCAGCATTGTCCTCCTCCTCAAGGTCTTCTAGGTTGATGGAGGAGTCATCTTCTATGGTGATGTTGGGGTGTTGTTCTGCTCTCCTTCGTGGTTTCTTCTGCTGTTTTCGAAAAACCAAGACTTCAGGAGGGATGTAGATGGTTGGTAGTCCGTTATGTTGGAGTATTTGAGGGATTATCTGACATAGATGATATTTGTTGGATCCAGCAATGACTGTGGCAGCTTGAATACAGGCATATATACTAGCCATGGTGTCAGGTTCCTCGTTGTGTCTTGGTGAATTGCTGACTTGGTGTTTTCGGCGAGCAAGATGTGAGCCTTTTACTGCTGCACCTCCAGGGCCAGTGATTTGGTGAGCTTCTGGTCCTTTCTGCCCGGGTTTGATGTTGAATTCCACTTGTTCACCTTCTCCTAGGGATGGATAATAATTGGAGTTGAATTTAGATATTGATTTGTGATGAACAAATATATCTGTCTTATTATCCAATCTTGTGATGAAACCATAACCCTGGTGATTATTATAGTAGTAATGATGGTGATGACCATCATTATTGATATCACCATAATTATCATGACTACTGTCATCACCATCGTTACTACTATAATAATCACCATCATTATTGATATCACCATCATTATCATGACTACTGTCATCACCATCATTACTACTATAATAATCACCATCATTATCATGACTACTGTCATCACCATCATTACTACTATAATAATCACCATCATTATCATGACTACTGTCATCACCATCATTACTACTATAATAATCACCATCATTATCATGACTACTGTCATCACCATCATTACTACTATAATAATCACCATCATTATTGATATCACCATCATTATCATGACTACTGTCATCACCATCATTACTACTATAATAATCACCATCATTATTGATATCACCATCATTATCATGACTACTGTCATCACCATCATTACTACTATAATAATCACCATCATTATTGATATCACCATCAATACTACTGTCATTACCATCATCATTACTAATGTTATTACCATCAGCACTATTACCATCACTATCAATACTATTGTTATTACTATCATCACTGTTGGCATGACTATCATTACTACTGCCCATACTATCATCACTATTATTAGAATCTTCGCCTCCATCACCACAATATGCCTGGTGCCCAAATAATTAATGGTGCCCACAATTCCAGGTGCTCAAATGTCATGGTGCCCAAAATTCTAGGTGCCCAAATATCACGGTGCCCAAAATTCTAGGTGCCCAAATGTCATGGTGCCCAAAATTCAAGGTGCCCAAAATTCTAGGTGCCCAAATATCACGGTGCCCAAAATTCTAGGTGCCCAAATGTCATGGTGCCCAAAATTCTAGGTGCCCAAATATCACGGTGCCGAAAATGCGGTGCCCAAGTTTCTTGTGCCGAACTTTCATAGAACCGTTTAGACGAATGGAAGGGGTAATTAATGGGGTCTTAAACCAGGTAACATTTTAACAGTATTCAGAAGATTATTGTCAGTTCCGATGATGCACAGTACATTGAATAATGGAGTAACTGGCGATTGTATGTGTTGTTTTGTCTTTCTCATGTCTTATGATGTAATTTTCGCGACGTTGACATTCATATCTAAATTATCTTAGATTTGCTTATGTGTGAACGAAGGAGACAACAAGGCAAAGCTGCCTGTAACAGGTCCCCCCCCCCCCCCCCCCCCGTTGAAAGAGTGGTTGAGAGCCAACAAATCAAAGTACATTAGAAGTAATTTAGGAATGTGGGGCAAAAGTGCAGTGTGCTTGTAAAGTGTAGTGAAATGAATAGGAGGAAGAGGTGTTTGTGATAGTTGGGTTATCTACTTTAGCTCTAAATTACTTAACTAAACTCAACTGAACATAGCCTAACCTAATTATGCTTTCCTATACTCTAACTTACTTATGCCTGGTTTACCTAACCAAACTTACTTGACTTACCCTATTCATTTAATATAAGCTGACTTTTAGAAAATCCAACTTTGAGGGAAATGAGGCGTTGGGGGTGGGGGGGGGGGGGAGTTCTGGACCTTCTCATCCCTCATTATTAACCCCTTTATCTTTACTATTAAGAGGCGTTCGCCTCATTAGTTTGGCGATTTCAAGATCTCTCGCCCTATTTTCTTGTCAATTTTAAGACCTTTTTCGGCCATTTAGGTGTCGATTTTTTCATGGCGAACCTCATGAAAGGCCTTCAACTGTCATCGCTTTACAAAAAATGCAAAGGCAGCTAACCAACAAGGACAGCTTCTCTTTAGAGGTTCAACTTTGACCTACCACCATGACCTGACCTTGACCTGGGCGACAAAGAATGAATGATAGGCCCGGTCAAACAAATGAGTAAAGAAGACACACAACTCTCTGGGGGCCGCAAGTGGTTGTGTTTAACGCTTTCGAGATCCAAAATGTGCATTTATTTTATTTTTATTTTTTATTTTTTTGGGGGGGCTATTATTAGAAGATTTTATTCAGATTAGGAAGTCAGAGGGTCAATTGAGATCGTCTTTACCCTTTTGATTTCCACAAATCCTTCCTAAACTGTAAAATTGTCTATTGATAGCCAGAATAAACTGTCAAATTGCGTCATGATCTTCAAGGGATTAACTGTTTAATCTCTTGTGTTGGAGTGAAATTAATACAAATAGATTATGATAGTGTGGATATTTATTGTACGAAATACTCAAGCTCAAGCTGTCTGTTTGTGAACAAGGTATCTCACAAGGTTAGGAATCGAATTTCACGCAATCTGGTGGGTAGATGGTATATGCGCCCACGACGAAGTGATTCAACGAAGGAGGCGATCCGGAACATATTCTGGAACTCAGGCCCAGAAGAAATTTAGGCCTATGCTATTAACCCTTTGAGTACCAGCGACGTGTGTTATATTTTATTCTAGCTATATTTAGACGATATTATGCAGCTTATGAAGGATTTGTAGCAGTTAATTGAGTTGGTTGAGAAAGTTTGAAGCCTTGTTATTGCTAGAGGTCCTTCCTGAGCTAAATATAAACGTCTAATAGTTGCCAGAATACGATGAAAAAGACGTCACTGGTACTGTACGGGTTAATGGTGTAGGCGGAAGTAAATGTTTATATCTTAGCGACATTCAGTTGTGTGTGTTAAACTCTATTCGGTTGGACGTTCTTGTTGTTAGATCTCCTCGGTTTCACTCCATTAGTTTCGAGATTTTAAGACGTTTTACCCCATCAGCTTTGCAATCATAAGAAACTTTCCCTCATCCGGATGTCGATTTTTGTCTGAGCGAGCGATAGCGAGCCTGTAACCTATTTGTTTTTCCTATCGACAGAATGTACAGATTTAGTTTAAAAGAAGCCTGGTTGGTGGAAGGTTTTTTGGTCGGCCTAGTGGACAAACTAAAATGCATTGCTCGTAAATGGCAAAACACAAGCAACAATTTATATGGTAATTGAAAAAATATCATAATAACTCTTAACGTCGGATCAGATAGTGTTAAGGATATTTTGCATAATTATATTACCATGAACTCAGTCTAATTATGTTGTGTGTGTTTGTTATGTGTGTGTGTGTGTTGGGGGGGGGGGGGGGGGGTGTAATACGTACTATATCCGGCTAATAGAAGATGTTTCGCAGTCAGAGGGATAAAAACTACCTCCAGCAAATGCTTCGAGGCACAAAGGACTGGAGTTCTCGCAGAGAGGCTCCAGTCCCGACGGTATTCTTGACTTGCAGTGTGCTGGCTTAATAATCCAATAGGATTGGTAGCCTCTGAGCTATTTAAACAAACCAGCTTCGAGGCAATGTTCTTTTTTTCTGACATAGTATGTTCATTAATGGCTTCCCATGCTCAATAGATATACTCTTTCAGGATTATATTTGCTTTTGTTTTGTTTTTTCTCTTGCATTCTGGTCGTAGTAGACGATTCTATTCACTTTATGATGGGCCTTTAAACATGACAGATTAACAAAATATTATAATTTACTTGTTGGCATACACAGACATTTCCTAGCTGAATAAAAGCACCCACCAGTAGCTAGAATTGAATACAGAAAAGGAGTCATCGTACTTAAGGGGAGATGGGCCGTTTTTCTGGTCCCCTTTCTCCCTCATGTCTAGCCCCACTAGTTTTTTAGATTATAAGACGTTCGTTCCATTAGTTTGGCGATTTTAACACGTTTCACCCCATTTCTTTGTCATTATTAGGACCTTTCGTGCCCTTTAGGTGTCGATTTTTTTTCCTGGCGAGCGATAGCGAGCCTCTAATTATGGAGGAAGTGGCCATCGGCCGTGACATTTTTCTACCGAAAAATTTACCAATTAATCTCGTAGGGGGATCTAATGGATGTTTTTTTAAATGTTATGGAGGTCTAGGGAGGAAACAAACAAAATAAATGAATGTATAAATAAATAGACCTTCCAAAATAACCACTGTCCCCTTAAGAGGTGAACACTATCATATAATTAACCTTTTGTCTCATACTGGCATTTTCTAGTAAATATAACCATCTAATAATAGCCAGAATTGAATGGAGAAAAGAAGTCATCGTGCTTTGGATTGTCAAGGGGACAGGAAAAGTCTATGGGACAAAAAGGATACTTACAGGGCCGAATTAGCAAACGGAACAGCATTGTTGCTTGCAACCTATTCTTGTCTTGTGACCATACCATCTGAGAACACTTTCTTCATTCAACCTTAAAGGGTAGTGCTTGGTTTTTGGTCTATATATTGCATTTATTAATTTTGTTTTTGAGTTTCCTCACTAGACCTCCATCAAGCTTAAACAAAAAAAACACTCCAAGACCCCCCTCTAAGATAAATTTGTAAAATTTTTGGTAGAGAAATGTACCGGCCGAAGGCCGGTTCTTCTTATAATTACAAACTCGCTATCGCTCACCAGGAACAAAATTGACACATAAAGGGCACGAAAGATCTTATAATTGACAACGAAATGGGGCGAAAGGTGTTCAAATCTTCACACTAACTAAACGAACATCTTAAAACCTCAAAATTATTATGCTAAACATGAGGGTGAAGGGGGTCCAGAAAAAGCGAGTACTACCCTCTTCTTAACACCTTCAGTACCGGTGACATCCTTTTAATTATATTCTGGCAACTATTAGACGATTTTATTCAGCTTAGGAAGGACATCTACCCGTGGAAAACCTACAGACTATCTCAATTAGTCTTTTTAGCTACCATATATGTATTTGTTGATTTCATTAATTGAGTTTAGGAGTAAAGTCGGTTGGTGGAGGGAACATAATAATCCTTCCGAAGCTTCATAAACCGTCTGAATGTAGCTGAAATCAAATAAGAAATACGTCGTCGGTACAGAAGAGGTTAACCCCACATGCCTCCCTTATGTTCACATTTCTTTGTCTATTCTTCAAACTCCACACACATGTCTTAGCAAATCCATGTCAAATGCTCATACTCGTGACATGTCGTGGTTATGCCCTACCAGAGTTTCACATCCATACATCAATGTCGACACCAACACACCCTCATGCAATCCTCTCACTGCTTCCATACTCAAGTTTCTGCTCCTAAACACGGCTTTCATTGCTCCAGCTACCTTTGTCATATTCTGGCAACCTATTAGAAGATTGTATTCAGCTTAGGAAGGACCTCTTGCAATAATAAGGCTTTAACCTGTCTCAATCAACCCTTTTAACTACCACAGATCCTTCCTAAGCTGCATAATATCGTCTAAGTACAGCAAGAATACAAGATCAACCAAGTTGCTTCATTAGCCCGAGAACTTTCAGTCTCCTACTGTATTTCTCACTTCTCAGCTTGTTCTTCCTCTGTCCAATTACTCTTCTTTCTTATTCTACTCCAGCCATCTAGCCTGGTCTGGAAATTAATAGATTGATAAAATGCATAAATTTGTAGAGATATTATATATGTTGGTAATTGTTTCTTTCTTCTTTTCTTCTTTTTTTGACCCTAAGTGGGAGGAAAGGAAGGACGTGTAATTAAGGTATAGGTAGGAAATGATGAAGTATAGTAGGAGAGGACAAGTTGGTGGGCCTGTCGTGCCTAAATAGACAAATCGCCTAATTTCCCATATAGTTAGGTGTCTTTTAACAAATTGGCCAAATTGACAGAGGGCCAAATAGCCAAATGGTCAAAATATCTGACAATATGAGTAACTCGGCTAGTGCTTTTTTATAAAATAGGCAATTTAGGTACATCATTTATATATCTTTTATAATTTTAGATGGGATCAGCGTAGGGGCTCAGTCAAACCATGTTTCCGACACATTTTAACACTAAATAAATATTTATGTTTTAAATAAAAATTGCTTGTATTTATAATTTTGTTTTATTTGAACAGACCCATATCCAAAGGAGAAAGAGAACAGTAAAATTATCTTGAATTTGACAAGTGATTCCTCTGATATAATAAATCAGTATATTTGCGTCGTTGCTCTGGCAGGTGACGAATTGGACCTTTACAAATTGTTATGTTATTGAACGCTTTTTGTCCGCTGACAAACAAAGTTTTATAAAAAGAAAAATACGTTATTGTATATCTGTTGGAGTCTCTTTGAATATGTTCTCACAACTTCTGCAATCATGAATTTTAGTGGTTCGGTGTCTTCTTCATCCCTCATCTCTCCACATCTCTGAACAAATAAATCATTATTAAAATTAGATAAATATTCTGTTGATGAAATTCAAAATAATTTGAATATTAATAACTAAATACATACCTAAATGTCATAAGAGACCTTATAAATATAGCTTTATCATCGGAGTAAAATTTACTACCACTAAAAACTATGTCAGAACAAGTCGTAAATTGCTTCTTATTGTCAAGTGATTCCTCTGATATATAAATCAGTATATTTACGTCGTTGCTCTGGCAGGTGATGAATTGGACCTTTACAAATTTGTATGTTATTGAAGGCTTTTTGTCTGCTGACAAACAAACAGTTTTATAAAAAAAAAAATAAGTTATTGTATACCTGTTGGAGCCTCTTTGGATGTGTTCTCCAATCTTGAATTCTAGTGGTTCGGTGTCTTCTTCATCCCTCATCTCTCCACATCTCCAAAAAAATAAATCATTATTAAAATTAAATAAATATTCTGTTTACGAAATTCAAAATAATTTGAATATTAAATGCCTACCTAAATGTCATAAGAGACCTTATAAATATAGCTTTATCGTCGGAGCAAAACTTACCACCACTAAAAACTCTGTCAGAACAAGTCGTAAAATCAAGAGAAGAACTTGCAATTTCATTTTAGTAAACATAGCCATTTTGACTTTATATTATCTTGGTTTCAGTTTTAGTTTCTTTAGTTTTACCTTTAACACTGGATTGGAAAGTCGATGATGACCGATGCAATGATTCTTGTATACCACCACCACCACCACCACCACCACCACCAGAGTATATAAATGAAGATGTCGAGGGCCCGTTAAAGTCCGGGGAATAGCCCCTCTTACATCTTGGGGAAATTGGCGAGTCACCCCCTTACTCATCACTTGGGAGGTGATAGATATGATGGATCATCCTCATCCTCGTCCTCACTAACCCCATTAGAAAATAATACACCGAAGATATCCGCCTGGAATAGGCGGTCCAATTTCAATGGAGGGTTTCTGCCAAATACGACACTATACGATGAAATGTTTGTCTTTTCGTCGGGGGTGGTATTCTTGTAGGATTGGACAAATGGTAAGCCTGTTACCCAGTCGGCGGTCCCTTTCTCGGTTAAATATTGCTGTAGGATCATTTGTATGATTCCATTCTGTCCATCCATGTATCGTGAACAACTATGAATAATTTTTACTTTGGGCCATACATTGGACCCCATTTCCGCAATCACCTCTGCCACAAAAGTTCTATTTTCACTCGACTGGAGAATTTTTGGTACCGGTACACCGAGAAATGTGAATATTTGAAATACATGTGAGGCTACCTCAACTGGTGTCTTTTGCTTGACTGGCCGTAATAGGGCAAATTGTGAATAATGGTCTTGGTATATCAAAATTGTATTGGATATATCGATTCAAAATATAATTATACCCTTGTTCACCGAAATCCTTGGTCAATAATAACCGCTTCTTGTATGTATTTCGTCCACGACATGTTTTTACAGGCAGCACATGTTTGTATATACATCTTTATCTGTAACACGCTAATATTTGCAATGTCCTTTTTTCAGCTCATTGAAAGTTTTGCGTTCCCACCGTGGTCAGTATTTTCATGGACTTTTCACATCAGCCTTGTTATTGTTCCCTCGTGCTGTCCAGTTGTAAACTTTTTAAATATATGGTAGACAGTATGATTTTCCTTTACATTTTGATCCTTTAGTGTATTTATATATGATTCAAGTCTCTCCCTCGTAAATAGAGAGGATTTTTTAGAATGTTTGCCGTAATTCTTGGCCATATCGTCTGTTATTTTCACAAATTCTTCTTTCTGGTTGTCCGCCATGGTTGCAGGATCAAATGACCCTCACTATAGCATCTAAATGGACCAATGTAAGTAGCGGGGTACCCCAGGGATCGGTACCAGGACCAATTCTCTTTCTAATTTACATCAACGACATAGATGAGGGTCTCACCTGTACAATCTCAAAATTTGCTGACGATACAAAAATTGCAAATAGCGTACTCTCAAAAGATCAAGTTGACGATATGCAACACAATCTAGATAAATTGTCACATTGGGCCCAAATTTGGCAGATGAGTTTCAATGCGGATAAATGTAAAGTACTACATATCGGATACCTAAATGAGAAAGCAAACTATTCGATGAATGGCACTCAGCTTAAGAATGTAAACAGAGAAACCGATCTGGGAGTAACAATATCGAGTAACCTAAAACCGAGTCAACAATGTTCAGAAGTTGTTAAGAAGGCAAACAAAATAATTGGCTTTATAGGCAGATCATTTGAGCATAAATCCAAAGACGTAATCCTAACCCTTTACAATTCCTTAGTCCGCCCTCTTCTGGAATACTGCGTTCAATGCTGGTGCCCTTATTACCAAAAAGACATAAACAAGCTAGAACGAGTTCAACGTAGAGTTACCAAAATTATACCTAGCCTAGAGAACAAACCATACGAAGAGCGTCTTAGAGAATTAAATCTATTTCCTTTAACCCAGCGCAGATTAAGAGGTGACTTAATTCAAGTGTTCAAAATCATCAAAGGCATCGACAATATGAACTGTAGTAAGTACTTCACTATCGACCAATCTAATTACACGCGGGGAAACGGTTGCAAAATTATTAGTAAATCTTTTAACTCACACGAATCTAAGAATTTCTTCTTCAATCGAGTTGTCAACTTGTGGAATGGGCTTCCCCGAGACGTTATAGACTGCAGCACCGTTGATTCATTTAAATTCCGCCTAGACAAATATCTCGCATCAAACCCGCGACTGACTGCGTTTGTAAATGAATAACTTTATTTTATCCTCCCCTCAGTTACTAACCCATATGTCCCCTACTAACTTCCTAGTCCTGCCACGTTAGTGGCAGGGCAGTAGTTCCCTTTCCAATGTTCCCTTACCCACTCTAAACCACTGTTTGGACACTTGATCCTCAGTGTTTTGGAGGACAAGCAGCCTAGAAGGGTCACTAGATCTGTTGTTGCTTGATTTCTTTTGTACTTTGTACTATCCGCCAGCCCTTGGATAACTGATTTCATCGAATATTACCAAGAACCTCATTGAGTCGGTTTTGTCTTATGAGATAATTCGAGACTCGAAGCTCAAAAAATTGAACCTCGACAAAGTCAGGTTGAAACGAAACAAGTTTTCTGGTTAAATAAAGTTTATTGTAAAAAAATCATACCACACCGTGCACACAATACGACTCTAAATAACACAAGGGTCGTATATAACCCCGAAGCGGTAAAACAATATTGACCCTTATACAGACATTGGTGAGTTATTTACCGGTCAAAGGGTTAGTCATCATCATCATTATTACTATTTTTAAATATATACATGGGATTTTCATCATCGTCATCATCATCGTCATCGATTTGACCATTCTCTTCAGATTTACCCCTTTTTATTGGTATGTCATGGTCTATTTCGTCATCTTCGTCGTCTTGTAAGCCATGTTTATTTTGGTTAGATGTACTTGAGGTCGAGATTTGATTCATATACTCTTTTATTGAATTTGAGTCGTCCTGTTCGTATATGCTTATCTTATCCTCGGGTGGTGGAGGTATATCAAAATCATTAGACTTTCTATATGCATTGAGACACATTCCTAAACTATATATATGGGCTACGGGACCTAGTAGCATTACAGAGGTTCCAGGGGGTCCCCATTTTACAGATATATATATATAGAAAGAGCCCCAAAACATTTTCACTTTATTTCCCGTCCCCATTCTAAGAGGTCTCAACATTGCCATGATGGATAGGTGAATTTTTAATTTGGGAGATGATAGGTCTTCAAAATAATTTTGCATAGGTTCAACATTTGAATCCATATACTTTAAATAATAGGGTATTTCTATCAATATATCACTGAGGGGTTTATTGATAGACTTCATGTTTGTTAAAATGTCCGGGATTTTCTTCATTGTTAAGCCATCAATAACGTTGCCATCTCTATTTGTAATGTTCCGGAATGTCTTTTTATTTAGTGTTATTATTTGCTTGCTTTTATAGCCTTGTATTGTAAGTTTTTCTATTATATATTTATTGTAAGAATTTCCAGTGTCCAGAATCGGTACAATTTTAGGACAGTGCATTATATGGCTGGTAAAAAAGCGACTCACGCAATTCTGCTGGTTTCCATTCTGAGTATGTAGCTGCGATTTACTCAGAATCATTGATGGTGGCAGAGGAATAGCTTTGGTGCCAACATTTGGAATGCTATAGTCAATATCGTGAGTTCCATGGCCACCGTCATTTTTACACCCCGGAGTACAACCCGAACCGATATGACATATCAATCTTTGTTTATATGTATAGTGAGAGTTCACTTTCATCAAATTTGGCCGGAAAGGTGTCCGGCACACTTCATTAGGCTTTTCCGTCTTAAATATGGAAGACTCTGTGGTATCTTCTGATAAAAATAAGTTGCAAAATAACGTCGCTATAGACATTTCCAATATAATCATGGTGACTGGTGGAGGCCGAAAGTTGAAGTATTGCCATAAGATACGTATCTTGGTAAAAATGTAGTCGTCATTGCGAAGAATGGAGTTAAGATTAACACAACTCTTATAATCTTTATTACCAATCTGATTAAAGTAATTTATAAGTTCCTCCATAATATGTCCAGCCCGCATATTTGCATTGCCACTGGGAACAATTGCCATCCATTTTGTCTGTTTGGGTATGGTAGTAACCTCCTTAGTATGTCTATCATTTGACCTCTTTTCATCATATTCCTCAAAGGAATTTTTATACCAAACTCCCAGAGATAGATCTTCCGATCTCTCAGTGTTACCGATGCCCACATAATAAAATACAAAGCGTACTTTCTGCCCCTTTACTATAAACATTGGCTGAATAATTGTACCATACCAGTAATTTTCTCTATTGTATTCCTTGTTTTCTATGCGAACACTTGTAGCATTGAGATGCTTCAAAATAGAATATATCCTTTCAAATATATACCATATATCTTTGACGCATATCAAATAGTCGAGATAGAATATTAACTGTGAGTTTTTTTCACTAAACACAATTCCCCGTGTCACGAGATATTCATCCGAGACATTCCAAGTCGTCATATGCCGCTATCATCTCTCTACATTTATCAAGCTTAATTTTCATTTTATTTAGTTCATTATAAATAGAAGATTCATTCTCATTTTCGCCCAATATAATATGCTTTATTTCGCGCACTAGACGATAACTATCCACATCCGATATATTCAAACGTGACTTTTGTTCTTCGATGCTTTCTGTGATATAATTGTCCAGGGATTCCGGGGATTCCTCCATTGTGGAGAAAAGGGTGGGAGATATTTTATGGGTACTACCCATAGGGTGACTGTCCCTTTATATACACAAACCATCCAGTACAAAAAAATAGATGTCGGAGGATTCGGTATTATAATTTTCAATGATTTGCTAATAGATATCCAAAGAAGATTTGTTAAAAGTATCATAAATGGATCTACTAATGCAATTTTGTATACAATACAGACAAACATTGTCCAAATATGCCACAATTTTTGCTCTAAAGGAATCGGTAGGATTAGAGGACCATGCCGTAATCATTCTGCATTATTTTATTATGAGGCAAGCAAACGATACACCCAAAAATATAGTTCAATTGTTAGAAATGCACTTTGGACCGGAAAATGTAAATAATAATATATTCACAAATAAAAAGAAAGTACTAAATAACTTTTGCAATAGTAATAAAATCGTTTTAGAATCGGATTGGATCCACTATACAAAAAATCGGTCGCTCCATGTTAACAAAAACAACCTTTTTCGGGAATCAAAATATTACAGTAAATCAACCTTTTAAATTAATATTGAAGTTTTACCTAACAGAGGTCGCTCAAAATTTTAATAATATAAAAAAGTCAATTTTCAATATACAAAAATACGCATCGTGTATAGATGATAAGTGGACCAAATATTTTCCAAATAATATCACAGCTATTAAAAACATATGTCTAGATTTCACATCTGAAATGGTTAACTTGGCCCATACCCATATAGACACCGACAAAGTAACCCATGCATTCCTCGGTTATATTACCCCCGATGTTAATGATAAGAATATGTTATTTATTTTTATCAACACCCATCTCTATATATGGAATACAACAAACAAACCAACAACTACAATCACCAATAAACCCATCAGAGACTTTCATCTCGAATTCGTTTAACGGCTTTTCGGAGAGTGTATCCAAATCGTTAGTGAAGATAGATTTCAATATAACATGATCTTCTCTAGATATGGCCAGATTTGACTGAGTACTTACGGATAAAAAAGATATACCTAGATCAATTGAAAGTTAAAAATTTGCTTTTCCCGAATCGTATTCATTCAACTCCTTAAAGGAATCTTTTATTATATATTCGATAATATTATTCATTTTCAGTAAATATTTATTTGCTCGTTGTTAAAGATTTGAGTATGATGGGGGATAACATATTAATCACTTTTGAACATTATGATGTATGATGGGGATAACATATTAATCACTTGTGAACATTATGATGTATGATGGGGGATAACATATTAATCACTTGTGAACATTATGATGTATGATGGGGGATAACATATTAATCACTTGTGAACATTATGATGTATGATGGGGGATAACATATTAATCACTTGTGAACATTATGATGTATGATGGGGGATAACATATTAATCACTTGTGAACATTATGATGTATGATGGGGGATAACATATTAATCACTTGTGAACATTATGATGTATGATGGGGGATAACATATTAATCACTTGTGAACATTATGATGTATGATGGGGGATAACATATTAATCACTTGTGAACATTTGAGTATGATGGGGGATAACATATTAATCACTTGTGAACATTATGATGTATGATGGGGGATAACATATTAATCACTTGTGAACATTTGAGTATGATGGGGGATAACATATTAATCACTTGTGAACATTATGATGTATGATGGGGGATAACATATTAATCACTTGTGAACATTTGAGTATGATGGGGGATAACATATTAATCACTTGTGAACATTTGAGTATGATGGGGGATAACATATTAATCACTTGTGAACATTATGATGTATGATGGGGGATAACATATTAATCACTTGTGAACATTTGAGTATGATGGGGGATAACATATTAATCACTTGTGAACATTATGATGTATGATGGGGGATAACATATTAATCACTTGTGAACATTATGATGTATGATGGGGGATAACATATTAATCACTTGTGAACATTATGATGTATGATGGGGGATAACATATTAATCACTTGTGAACATTATGATGTATGATGGGGGATAACATATTAATCACTTGTGAACATTTGAGTATGATGGGGGATAACATATTAATCACTTGTGAACATTATGATGTATGATGGGGGATAACATATTAATCACTTGTGAACATTTGAGTATGATGGGGGATAACATATTAATCACTTGTGAACATTTGAGTATGATGGGGGATAACATATTAATCACTTGTGAACATTTGAGTATGATGGGGGATAACATATTAATCACTTGTGAACATTATGATGTATGATGGGGGATAACATATTAATCACTTGTGAACATTTGAGTATGATGGGGGATAACATATTAATCACTTGTGAACATTTGAGTATGATGGGGGATAACATATTAATCACTTGTGAACATTATGATGTATGATGGGGGATAACATATTAATCACTTGTGAACATTTGAGTATGATGGGGGATAACATATTAATCACTTGTGAACATTATGATGTATGATGGGGGATAACATATTAATCACTTGTGAACATTTGAGTATGATGGGGGATAACATATTAATCACTTGTGAACATTTGAGTATGATGGGGGATAACATATTAATCACTTGTGAACATTATGATGTATGATGGGGGATAACATATTAATCACTTGTGAACATTATGATGTATGATGGGGGATAACATATTAATCACTTGTGAACATTTGAGTATGATGGGGGATAACATATTAATCACTTGTGAACATTTGAGTATGATGGGGGATAACATATTAATCACTTGTGAACATTATGATGTATGATGGGGGATAACATATTAATCACTTGTGAACATTTGAGTATGATGGGGGATAACATATTAATCACTTGTGAACATTATGATGTATGATGGGGGATAACATATTAATCACTTGTGAACATTATGATGTATGATGGGGGATAACATATTAATCACTTGTGAACATTATGATGTATGATGGGGGATAACATATTAATCACTTGTGAACATTTGATGTATGATGGGGGATAACATATTAATCACTTGTGAACATTATGATGTATGATGGGGGATAACATATTAATCACTTGTGAACATTTGAGTATGATGGGGGATAACATATTAATCACTTGTGAACATTTGAGTATGATGGGGATAACATATTAATCACTTGTGAACATTATGAGTATGATGGGGGATAACATATTAATCACTTGTGAACATTTGAGTATGATGGGGGATAACATATTAATCACTTGTGAACATTTGAGTATGATGGGGGATAACATATTAATCACTTGTGAACATTATGTATGATGGGGGATAACATATTAATCACTTGTGAACATTATGATGTATGATGGGGGATAACATATTAATCACTTGTGAACATTATGATGTATGATGGGGGATAACATATTAATCACTTGTGAACATTGATGTATGATGGGGGATAACATATTAATCACTTGTGAACATTATGATGTATGATGGGGGATAACATATTAATCACTTGTGAACATTATGATGTATGATGGGGGATAACATATTAATCACTTGTGAACATTATGATGTATGATGGGGGATAACATATTAATCACTTGTGAACATTATGATGTATGATGGGGGATAACATATTAATCACTTGTGAACATTATGATGTATGATGGGGGATAACATATTAATCACTTGTGAACATTTGAGTATGATGGGGGATAACATATTAATCACTTGTGAACATTTGAGTATGATGGGGGATAACATATTAATCACTTGTGAACATTATGATGTATGATGGGGGATAACATATTAATCACTTGTGAACATTATGATGTATGATGGGGGATAACATATTAATCACTTGTGAACATTATGATGTATGATGGGGGATAACATATTAATCACTTGTGAACATTTGAGTATGATGGGGGATAACATATTAATCACTTGTGAACATTTGAGTATGATGGGGGATAACATATTAATCACTTGTGAACATTATGATGTATGATGGGGGATAACATATTAATCACTTGTGAACATTATGATGTATGATGGGGGATAACATATTAATCACTTGTGAACATTATGATGTATGATGGGGGATAACATATTAAACACTTGTGAACATTATGATGTATGATGGGGGATAACATATTAATCACTTGTGAACATTTGAGTATGATGGGGGATAACATATTAATCACTTGTGAACATTTATTTACTATATGTGAATATATTTGTTTATCAAAACTAGACGAGATAAATTCAAAGACTAATACCGATTTTATTAGAAATCTCTGTGATCAACAAAATCAAGTATCTGACGCGTTAGGTTGGCGAGTTGGATGTGTAGATGATACGAGAGCCAATCCCAGCGAGATTATTATGCGTTCTATCCAATAGAACACTATTGTCTATGGACGAAAATGCTCTACATAATTTTCTTTGTATACTTTAAATGCGCCATGCAACCAAACTTATTTGGTGTCAATGCAGAATAATAGTAGACTCGTAGATATGGATCGTGTTTATACCAACAATAAATTTACAATGAAGGCTCTATGTCTATACGTTAAAGATTATCTATGTAAACAATATAATTTACAGACCCATAATCTATTCGGGGTATTATTTCAAGCGAAAGGAAAGTACATGGGGGTGAAATGTAGAGATTTTTTACCTTCTCTAAATTTAGTTCGTGTATTATTTTTTTATTATTTTATAATAAACTACTAGCCCAGATAAGTAATTCCATAACACCCATAGAGATTGTAAACATCTTGGTCAATACCAATCTCATAGTTATGAACAAATCGAAGGGTATACCACACCAAACGAGCCTTACAAAATTGAACGCTTACATAACGGATATTATTTGTCGGCAAATAGAGGAAAATATATTTAGGTTCGATTATAGACTAAATAAACATGTAGCTTTTTTATGTTTTAGAGATTATTTTGCCATAAATGATTTGCGATGAGTTGATTCCCATGTGTTTACCTATATTAATCACGGTGCGCTCCTATCGCGCCCCGACATCGGATTTAGAGAGGTCTCTTCCATGTGTATAATGGGACGAGGGGTGGCGCCCATATCAGAGAAACCCATAACGGCTCTAGGTTGAGACACTTGGTCGGTCATTTGGCGGGTGAAGGGGTACGATCCATATGAATATCTGCTACACATTTGGAAACTGGCCGTATTACTATCAGACGAACCGGCAATCTTAAATAACATTCCGGACCCGTAGTGTTTTATAAATGATTTGAATACTGCCTTGGGCTTTTTAAAATCGGTAAAGAAAAAATCCAAATCATAATTTTCCATAGGCGGTCGAGTCGTGAAACCCTCTAGCCACCCACTCGGATTATTGAGATGCCACGGTCTGTACCCAGTTAAGAAGCCGCCAAATCCACAGGTACCCTCAGCCACCACCTGTCCACATTCGTAGCTATATCTGCTAGGGAGTTAAACGGGATAATTGTGGACGAACGTAGATACACCAGGCATCCGAGAGTCGCTCACGGTGACACCCAGCTGTAGAATGATATCACCCGGTCCATCGTCTCTAGAATTGAGAATATTACATCGGTTCGTGTTGGGTCCCACGGTCACCATAGATTCCAGCAGTCATGTACGTTCGGCATTATCGTATATTCTAGGATGAGCTATATCGTATCTCAACTTTGGGGAACAATCCGCCGGAGGGATACCGAAGCTACTGGAAACGGAAATGGGTGGGATAGGGACGAGTAATTGCCTACCATAGAGATAATTAATGTTTTTCAGATTATAGGGAGTGGCCACAAAGGCGTTGGGTGCATGTGGGATTTTTTTAGTGTACTCTACAGGTCTCAGAAATAAATGGGCCAAATTGATCGTATCTTCCACACTCTCATAATTATTTATGATTTTAAAGTAGTCCATATACCTTTCAATCGTGGATAGCGTGCTCTCGGAAATTGCAGCCACATCCAAATCGTCCTCGTTCATCCGATCGCGGCAGAGCGCCTCTGCGGTATCATAGCAACCGTATGTGTAAGCCCAATTATCTTTCACATATTTGAGCGGGTTAACTAGAGGGTGGCGAGCTTCTCGCGAATGGGCGTGGCCAATGTGATATGCTTCCGAGTGGGGGGCAAGGGTACGTGTATCGATCTTTAAACGTAAAAATGGACAGATATTGATTGAGACTAGCGCCCATCCAGGTGTCTCCATTCAGAAGGAATTTGTAGTGGGTCAATAGGCTGGGGATATAGTTGGCACAGTGTTGCGTGAAATGCATCAAGCTTAAACGTGAATAATTGGCGTCTTTAACCAAGGCGATATTTGTACACGATTTTCGCTGTATAAATGTCTCCATGACGCACGGTGGGGGATGATACAAGCCCGTCCCAACTTTCCGACCTCTCGTTTCGTGAAAGCCCTGGGAACAAACGGGTCTTACAGCCTCATAATTAAACTCCTTGGCCAGATAATCCTCTATAGCACCGCCCCTATTTTTGTTGGTGTACTGATTGCCGTATCTGGCCATGGTACTGTCGCTGGATAAGAAATTCCTCTGGGAAAATTCCACAAGTTGCAGAAATCCCCAAGGCATGTTTGGTGGTAGGTTTAGGACGGAGCAATCTTTCAAATAGTTTTCGGTGCCGTGTACTTGGGTGGCCACAAAGTCTATGGGCTGGCCTCCTTTGCAATCCAAATATGTGACAGGGTCGCGGTGGTGCTGTTGGAGAGAGGCCCCGCTGGCATGCGAGTTGAAATTGGCCACAATCCCGGGACCGATGGGGAGTGCCGGTTCAAGGTGTGGATGATTTTTCTCCAATAGACCACCAAAGAGGTGCTTGTCCCCGTGTTACGACCGGCTCTACGAAATAAACAAGGGCACTTAATATTGGACTAGAAGATAGGCTATATCTGCAACAACGGTACGCTAATTCCAAACCCTCGAACTATTACGCCGGTGAACAAAACATTTAAACCCTCCAGAGTTAATCTAATGGATAACGGGGTATCAATTAACTGGGTTTTAGTGCACTTCTACAAAGGCTTTCCGGTGACGGCAAAGCCTACTCACAACAGGAGTACTTTACGTTAATAAAATGCTCTCAAGTAATAACAATGCTTAAATAAACTATAACAAGATTTAATAAAGGAGTATATGCTTACGTTAACTTTAGTGTGAGTCTGTACTCAACACTAAACTCTTCAATGCTCTATGAAAACACTGGAAGTCTAGTCCTACAGCAAACAGATATGGAATCTTCTGAAAACGTCTGATGCTCTAAGATGCTCGTCGAATATAGAACCGAAATAATGCAGGGGCAGGACACCAAAGCGTGTATCTTAAATACACCAACAAGTAGGATACATATATATAAAACAAGGGAGTGCAACAACTCTGTGACAGCACTAATAATAGCCACTCAAAACAGTACTTCCTTAGCCAAAGTAACAGCCATACTGGGTTGTGCACTATGCATCAACCTAGGCTAAAATAATACGTGAATAATTCCTAAAGCATACGCAGTTAAAGTTAATAAACACAATGCTGTCTTTATTACTGATAAAGTCTAGCAGCGGCATAAAAGGTACCAGGAGGCTAGGCAGAGCGCAAGCATGCTCGTAGCCTACTGTCTCCCCTTGAACAGATTTCCCTTATGTTACGTTAAGTGACTAGGAGGCTCTCTTGGTAAGTCCAGATCTCGAGTATCTGGTCTTGCCCTGGCGCTCCACAAAGGTCAACAAAATGAGGTAGCAAGCATACAAGCAAGAGTAGGCAAAAGCCCTTCGCTTGTATACTGCTACACTCGCAAAGGAAAAATATGCACAAGGGTTACAGGCTACCTAGCTCCGTCGATGTTGTACAGGCTTTGACTCGCCATATACATAACTCAGACAACGACCAAAGATACCCTCCACTGTCTAGCATTAAATAGTAGCAAAGAACAACTCAATAATTAGAAGCACCCAATAATATGACTCCATGTGACTATGACTCTAATAATCCCTAAAGCTAGTGCAAAACATATATGTGAGAACTGGTGCTGGTAATACGACTGGATGCAGAACCAGAAGGGATAAGCAATTGAAATAAAGATAAGAAGTATTGGAAAAGAAGAAGTTCAGAGAGAGAAACAGTAGTAAAGAGGGTTAGATTGGGGACAGATTGCAAGGGACGTCTAGGACCAAGCACACCATACCAAGCTCTAAGGAGACACGCGGGTAGGAGCCCCCCAGCACCAAGCTGAGACAGGGGCCCCCAATCACAGACGACAACGTCATGAAGAGCAGGCGTCATATGACGCGCCAGGCCCGCCGGCCAATCAACAGCGTGGGAACCTCCGCTCAAGCGAGGAAGGCACACATACATACACACGCACATACTACCACCTCGCTGCCTCCTTCATTCTCTCTCTCCTTGCAATTCACCCTACATATCTTATACTCTATTAATGATATAAAATACTTCCAAGTGTCACAGACAAGAATAAAGACAAACACTGATCTGTCTGTGACAACATGAATACTAAGAAAGAAAGAGCATCGTTCTACGATTATTATAGCCCATTTCACTACCCTGGCGAGCGCTAGCGAGTACGAGTACATTCTGGCAAGCTGGCCAGCGTAACACCCCGCCCAAGATGTGGGACGTTTTAACCTCAGGTAAACGCCACATCTGACCAGACAGAATGGCCACCAACCCCACATCACCCAGCTACTCCCCCAATTTGTGAAAACAAGGCACAATCACAAACATAAAACACTTCATTATATAAACAAAATCTACACAACACTTCCCCAAAATAATAGTATCACTTAACAATATTACGCTCAACGAGCAAGCTTCAATAAGCCTAGCCTACTAAGACAAAAACTCATGTCTTAGATTCTTGCTGTAACATACTGCACTTATATACTATCAAAAGAAAGAGTTTTTATGTGAGGTTTTTGTATTATTTTTAATAGTGTTTTTGGCGGCTTTGCACTACAGGGGCAAGCCTAATTTTTCTCCACTCAAACAACACTGACTGAACGGCGAGGGTGCTCCTTAAAACATACCCTCCCGTGACAAACAATCAGCCAGAACATTATCAGTGCCCATAACATGCCACACATCCAACTTGTGTTCCGGCAGCAAAACAACACCTGACACTGATAAACTGCCCAGTCCATCACAAGACTGGCACTTCTCTTCGCTCTTTCCGGCAACGGGACCTGCCAATAACCTTTCCCTATTTCCACCTTAGTGATAAACGAGGCAGCCCGGATGCGGTCTATGGGGTCATCAACTCTGGGTAAGGTATAGGTGTCTGTCAGGGATGATGCACCAACACTCTTGCAATCAACACAAACACGGATCGTGCCACTTAACTCAGGTTGCAAAGTTACTGGCAACGACCACTCACGATGTCCCTTATCCCTCAGACCCTTCTCCAACATGTAGTCCAGCTCTGCTTTTACGACAGGCTGTCGAGCAGGATTTATACGGTAGGGAGCCAATTTGAGCCTTGCACTGTCTCCAGCCTCCATGTCGGGTTCTACCCCGTACATCAGGCCTGGAGAATCAACAAACATGCGGACGTACTGCCACAGCCTAGTAAACAACTTCTCTTGATGCTTAGGAACAAGAGATTGCAACTTATCTCGAAGAACAACATGCTGAGTGCCCTCCCACAACCCAGCCGGGACCGCAGCTTCTAAACTATAACTTCCCTCCTTCTCCACCTCTGTCCCTAGAACAGCCAGGTCATGAGAGGGACAATCTATACCACCTGTGCAGTCACTCCCATAGTTCATAAGTGTTAAGGCTTCCCCGCCGATACCGTACATGTGTACCCCCGCATTCCTTGCGACTATACCTGCCGGCGCAGCTTCACCGCCTTCAGCGCCACGGCCAGATACAGTCGATCTATGGTAGGGCAGTTGCATTTTTCTAAAGCAGCATTGGGAGGCTATACGACGACCGGGCGCATCCACTCCACGGCCAACCTCACCAATCTGCTCAATTTCCTGATACTGACCACCACCCTTAGCAGCTATGGGTCGACCCTGACCTGACAACCATGCCAAAGCCTCGTCGCCCACCTTGATCAGATTCACAACGAGGCCAACGGTTCACTCACACCCAAGTGACCTGCCAGCGGAACATCGTGCACCGCATGAGTTGTGAGGCCTGGGTGCTCGGCACAAACAGTGGGGTATGAACCGAGCAGGGGCTGGATCGCTGCACGCTGCTGCTCAGGCAGGTGCTCAAGCGCTTCCACAGCCACCTGACTCGTGTCCCCCGCCCACTGCTCCGCCGAGACATAACAATCCCAACTTTCCTCCACCTGTGCCCCACTGCCCCCCTCTCCTAAACCACTGTTTGGACACTTGATCCTCAGTGTTTTGGAGGACAAGCAACCTAGAAGGGTCACTGGATCTGTTGTTGCTTGATTTCCTTTGTACTCCTTTGTACTCCTTTGTACCTTGGCCGCTGCAGACTAACACAGGGATAGTAGGCTGCTCAGGTGGACGCCTCACAAACTCCTTTAACAGGTTCACATGGCATGCTTTCCCGTCCTCATCGATTTCCAGAGCCCCGCTCCCACAACTCTCAAGACTAAGATCTTCTAGTTGCACCTGGGAACTACTCTGTCGCGGAGTGCCATCACGCCCTACCATGTCACTAGGGGGGACAGGTTCTGGGGCCACTCCGGAGCTCAATTTTGGTGCAAGTACCGAGTCACCAAGGAGTGTCACTGGGTCCAAACTCTCAACCCGACCACCAGCCTCGACTTTCTCCTTCCGAACCTTCCTCCGCTGGTCTGAAACCTGGGTACTAGGCTGTGACACCTGAGCGGACTGAGATCTCTCGAGCCCCTCTTGTCCCTCCCTACTCGTGTCGGCCGCCCTCTCGGCAACGACTAAGGGTGGAACCTCGGAAGTGAGCACCGCAAAGTCGTTACCGAGAAGGAGGTCGACCCCCTCAACTGGCAGTTTCTCCACAACACCCACATCCAACTCCCGTGTCACACCATCCACCTCAAGCTCCACTCTGACTAGCGGGTAAGATCGCGTAGCATTGATGCCTTGAACCACCACAACCCGAGCCGTGTTAATAGGCTTGCCAGTGAAGTTCGTAACAAGTTTCTGGGAAGCGCCCGTATCACGCAGCAACTCAAGCCTATGCTCCACACCAGCCCACCTCACAGTGCCGTGCCCCCTATGACCACAAAAAGCATCTCGGACGGGTGACGAGCCCTCCTGCTGCTTCTGCACCGACTGTGACTTCGCAACCGTTTGTTTACCCCGGGCAAACGCGGAAGACCTCAAAGACACACCGATGTTGCTCACTAGTGACACCACTGCTGTAGGCGGTGTGCTCGGACATGAGCGCGCAATATGCCCCTTCTTATGACACTTGAAACACTCCACTTCGCTCTTGGACTTCCCCTGAGGTGGGTAAGGGCCCTGGCCTTTCTTTAACGGGAAGGGTTTCGACTTGGGATCAAAATTGGCAACAGTACTCTTAAATGGGTAATTAGTTGTGTCATTAATTCGGGGGGGTGGAGTGGTATGCCCCTTGTTACCTGCCTCAGCTCTCTGTGCAGACCCGCACCCACGAATTAATGACAACCTGAGGTCAGCTAACTCAGCCGCCTCCTGCAGAGTTTTAGGTTGCTTTTCTTTCAGGTTAAGAGTCAAGTCACTGCCAGTACATTTAAAAAATTGTTCTAACAACACTAATTGCTTCACTGCATCAAAAGTAGTTGCCTTCTCCAACCTTAACCAATTCTCAAATGCATCTGACAGCTCTCTAGCGTGTTCCTGGAAAGTACTCTCCTTTCTCTTAGGAACATCCCTAAACTTCAGCCTATAGGTCTCTGGCTGCAACTCATACGCCCTCAGGACAGCCTCTTTCAACGCCTCATATTCAACACAAGAGTCTAGTGGTAAAGCATCGTACGTCTTGAGTGCTTGATCTGTGTCATCGACGTAAAGTTGGTGCCCTTAGTCTTTTATTTATAAGTTTTTAACAACCCTCAGCATCCCTTACATGGGGTTCTGCCTTGGCCCTATGTCCGGGCTCGTGCAACTAGATTCACAAGCAATCTTAATTATCTTGCCATGAGCCGTGTTAATTTTTCTACTACACAGTTTTCACGGTGTTTTGTGCCGGCCATGGTTGACATGTGGAATAAGTTGCCAAATGAGCTAGTCAATTCAGCTAATATCTCCATTTTTAAGTCTAGAGTTAATGCTTTTTTGCAGCATTAATTCTAATTTTTAAACTTATTTTATTCTATTTTATTGTATTATATTTAAGCTTGATATCCTCCACTGCATAATATATTATCTGTGTTTAATATGTGTATATGTACAGTACAGTATACAGTGTATGTTTTTATTTTTTCCTAAGTTGCCATAGTCTCTCTCCAGTGCCTCCGGGTGTTTTGTGTGGATTGATCTTGATGGTGTTTCTGCACCCTGGTTGGAGACTTCGGCATCTCATATAATAATAATAATAATAATAATTTCCCCGTCAATCGTGAAGAGACTAGGGCTGCCCCCTTCTCCTCGGGCCATTGGTGCTCCCAGCACTTTTTCTCAAACCGGAGAAAGAATTCTGTAACTCCTGACTCATCAAACACTGGAACCAACTTTAGTAGATGCGACAGGGACTGGTCATGGGGTCGACCCCCCTGGACGACCCGGTTCCTCGTCACCTCTACACGAGTTTTCTCTAAGTCAATATCGGCACAATTGCAGACTCAGCCTGATACCTATACTTGAGCTCAGCCTCCTGCTGCTGCTGCTGCTGCCTGAGCTCAGCCTCATTCTTTCGCTGCTCGAGCTCAGCCTCTCGCTGCTGCTGCTGCTGCCTGAGCTCAGCCTCATGCTTTCGCTGCTCAAGCTCAGCCTCATGCTTAGCCCGTCGCTCGTGCTGCTGAAGTTTGGCGAGCTCGAGCTGAAACAACATTTCGGAAGACAAACCCTGAGGAGGGGGTGCTACTACCGGGGACCCACCCCGTGAGTCACCTAGAGGCATACCCAATTGCCAGCGGACATCGGCTGCGGGAACGTACCCGGCTCCGGAACCCGAGGGGGCGCCATGATAGGAGTTGAGTGGAATGGGGGCTGGGACGAAGGTGCCCCAGCTTTCGCTCCACCCGAACCCCCATGCACCCCACCCAGCACACAGGTAACCAGCTCACTTCTCGACAAACCGCTAGTACCAGAAAACCCTAAGACCGTGGCTACACACTGCAGTCCGTACCGGTCCAGTCCTGACACCCGGTCCGCCGTCACAGGCTCCTCCAAAAACCTCCGAGCATCCTCCTCATCGTTCACCACCCGAACGCCGTTAGACAACTCCACCTTCTCCACCTCCTCGCCTGTCTCTCGCACTGTGCCCTCACTATGCTCAGACCCGTCCAGTGACATGATGGAGTAAAAAAAAAAAAATCCCAAGTCAAGACAAAAGTAGCCAAACTATCGTGTAGCTTTATTCACAAAAATATTCGAAGATGTTTTTGAGTGCAATACTAGGTCACCAATAAACTCCAACAAGTTCCATATATACTCAAAACAATGTCCACTGCCAACACTGCGAGAAATAAATTCAACCCCAAATGGCAATAAGATTTCTCCAAAAAAAAAAAATGCAATATTCAGTTCACTATATACTGGTCTAAGGTCGCCATTTGTTACGACCGGCACTACGAAATAAACAAGGGCACTTAATATTGGACTAGAAGATAGGCTATATCTGCAACAACGGTACGCTAATTCCAAACCCTCGAACTATTACGCCGGTGAACAAAACACTTAAACCCTCCAGAGTTAATCTACTGGATAACGGGGTATCAATTAACTGGGTTTTAGTGCACTTCTACAAAGGCTTTCCGGTGACGGCAAAGCCTACTCACAACAGGAGTACTTTACGTTAATAAAATGCTCTCAAGTAATAACAATGCTTATATAAACTATAACAAGATTTAATAAAGGAGTATATGCTTACGTTAACTTTAGTGTGAGTCTGTACTCAACACTAAACTCTTCAATGCTCTATGAAAACACTGGAAGTCTAGTCCTACAGCAAACAGATATGGAATCTTCTGAAAACGTCTGATGCTCTAAGATGCTCGTCGAATATAGAACCGAAATAATGCAGGGGCAGGACACCAAAGCGTGTATCTTAAATACACCAACAAGTAGGATTCATATATATAAAACAAGGGAGTGCAACAACTCTGTGACAGCACTAATAATAACAGTACTTCCTTAGCCAAAGTAACAGCCATACTGGGTTGTGCACTATGCATCAACCTAGGCTAAAATAATACGTGAATAATTCCTAAAGCATACGCAGTTAAAGTTAATAAACACAATGCTGTCTTTATTACTGATAAAGTCTAGCAGCGGCATAAAAGGTACCAGGAGGCTAGGCAGAGCGCAAGCATGCTCGTAGCCTACTGTCTCCCCTTGAACAGATTTCCCTTACGTTACGTTAAGTGACTAGGAGGCTCTCTTGGTAAGTCCAGATCTCAAGTATCTGGTCTTGCCCTGGCGCTCCACAAAGGTCAACAAAATGAGGTAGCAAGCATACAAGCAAGAGTAGGCAAAAGCCCTTCGCTTGTATACTGCTACACTTGCAAAGGAAAAATATGCACAAGGGTTACAGGCTACCTAGCTCCGTCGATGTCATACAGGCTTTGACTCGCCATATACATAACTCAGACAACGACCAAAGTTACCCTCCACTGTCTAGCATTAAATAGTAGCAAAGAACAACTCAATAATTAGAAGCACCCAATAATAATATGACTCCATGTGACTATGACTCTAATAATCCCTAAAGCTAGTGCAAAACATATATGTGAGAACTGGTGCTGGTAAAACGACTGGCCGACTATGGAAGTCATATGCAGAACCAGAAGGGATAAATAATTGAATTAAGATAAGAAGTATTGGAAAAGAAGTTCAGAGAGAGAAACAGTAGTAAAGAGGGTTAGATTGGGGACAGATTGCAAGGGACGTCTAGAACCAAGCACACCATACCAAGCTCTAAGGAGACACACAGGTAGGAGCCCCCCAGCACCAAGCTGAGACAGCGACCCCCAATCACAGACGACTACGTCATGAAGAGGAGGCGTCATATGACGCGCCAGGCCCGCCGGCCAATCACGAGCGTGGGAACCTCCGCCCGCGAGGAAGGCACACGTACATACACACGCACATACTACCACCTCGCTGCCTCCTTCGTTCTCTCTCTCCTTGCAATTCACCCTACATATCTTATACTCTATTAATGATATAAAATACTTCCAAGTGTCACAGACAAGAATAAAGACAAACACTGATCTGTCTGTGACAACATGAATACTAAGAAAGAAAGAACATCGTTCTACGATTATTATAGCCCATTTCACTGCCCTGGCGAGCGCTAGCGAGTACGAGTACATTCTGGCAAGCTGGCCAGCGTAACACCCGGCATAGAAATTGGTTAATAGCGGGCTATTTGCCCAGAGTTCTTTCTCTACATAACCTCTCCGCCAAGCAATTTCTCTGGGGATTATATTCGTCGGTTCTATTAGGAGCCCACCTATTGGTTGAATTGTATTAAATATATATATTTCATCTAGACTCTCTGTGATACCTTCGTAATGGACGACGGAAGAAGGAAAGATGTTACGAAAGTTTCTCAGATAGCCCGTCCGATCAGTTTCATAATCTTTATGGATGAAAGAGTCTAGGAGGTCAAACAGACAGTATGCGTTGGCCGCCCGTCTATGATTGAATACCGATAGGGGTATATCGGCGAGGGAGCTGGGGGGCACGAGACTCTCCTCACCTTGTTGGTAGAATATTCGAGGTGTCAGAAAACCGGCTACTATACCGGGATCATTTATTCGTTGCATAAACGGTTCATGTCCGCCATCGTTATCCAATGATATAAAAGTTTTAATCTCGCGGTCGTCACCGGTTCGCTCCTTACCACCCAGTCGCGAATATACACACTTGGGATAGACCCGCCCCGCCGAAGCAATGAACCCCAGGGCGTGATCCCCCGACTCTTCACCCAAACCATGGACACCAAAGGGCGCATAACTCGCATACTCGAATTGGGCGGCTCCCCACCCCCCGGCAAAATATAATCTTTATTATTATAATAATCCATACCCTCTAAATAGGCAGTCACATTGCCTTTGCCCCTGGTGGCGATCACCCCCCCCCCCCCTAACATATACAGATTTTCTATATACTCCCGTGTCTAAGAGCTTGTCTTTGACCAGCAATAGGGATTCGATCAGGTGGCCACCGTACGACCGTTGCGGCGTTACCCCGGCCGTCTTTTCGGAGAGGCAATTATACGAAAAGGCGGCGTTCTTAGAATTTACCCCGGGTAGGGGTAAACACATGTCACACCCTTGCAATATATTATCCAAGAGAAACCTAACATTCCCCAAGTTTTCCTGGGTGTAAGCGCTGTGTGTGGTATCGAAGGTCTCATCCACTATGGCGGTCGCATTAATTTGTAAGGCCGGATTACACACACATTTGTAATTCTTATCACCGGCGGGCATATTTAGGGGGGCAATACACCTGACATCTGGGGACCTGTTGTGTTTTTTTACATTGATTATTGGAGGATATATATCCTTCCGGACATTGACAGAAAGTTTGATGCAGATCGAAATCGATTTGTGATGAGTCCGTTATTAATTCGTCATCCCTAAATGGGTGTCGTATTAATCCGTTGGGTAGACAAGCCACTATTTTATCGCAGGGTCTATGGAAATAATACGAACCACTATCATCGTTGGTTCGCTTGGTGACTATATCATAATTTTTACACTGGGTGATTGCGTGGGCGTATTGTCGGTTACCAATTTTGTTAACGCCCGCGACAATGGTGGTAGTGTGGGGGTTAAAGTCGCCGACACGTGTCCCCTTTTCCGATGGGAGACAAATACCCAATTCGGGGGGGGGAATGTGTTGCCATCCGATATGGAAGATTCGTTCAGGGATACAATTTGGGTTCCTGACACATCGATACATTGACTATCGATAGTTTTACACTTGATACATTGTGAGCGGTGAATTAGGGAAGGATTACACGGGACAAATTCCTCCTCACAGTCCACATTTGAGGGGTTTATGTGTATATTTTGAATATCCCCAATGGGGGGTAACTCTGTAATAAAATAACTAACCATTACAATAAATAAATATATATATTCATATCAAATAATATACATAATGAAAGCTGTAATATTTGACATTAAAAATATAAACATATTGCAATCTATTATAACACTTTTAGTAACTAATTATTCCAATGATGAAAAATATAAAAATATTCCTTTGCATTTGTTTTTTTATGAACTACCCAAAGAGACTATTGCCACCATAGACAATTTGTGGCAGATACTTAAAAAATATGATTACAAACAGAGTTCTAATCTCGTCTTCCATTATGATATTTCCGATTTGAAAACTGGATATTTTACCCATATTAGCATGATAACGAATATGGGCTCAAAGGCACTTATCCTTAACAATAAGGTAAAGGGTATGGTTCGCTCATGTAGCCAATTCCAAACGAAGATAATTATATTGGTCATGTGTGACGTTCATGGAGATAATATTCTTAACGAATTTGACTCTAGTATATCAGACATTCTCCTTAACCCTTCAGAAAATCCATTGCGTATCTATAAATAACTAATATCCCCATTTGATAGCCTTCATTTCTTATTCTTCCAACTCCACCATGGGTGTTCTAGGAGGAAAACAAATTCTTCAAACTGTGACAACAATGTCCAATGTATCAGTACCCTTCATATATGCAGTCAACAACAACCCCACCAACGTTACATGGGCGATACCTTATGTCTAGTGGAGTTTACGGGTCTGGCCTACTACATCAAAGTCAATTATTATACCGCGCTGCAATACTACAACAATATTCAACCCTTCGATGACAATCGATATAATGTGCCAGTTTATAGTGACCTTTATAATTTTATCGCGGCCGAGAAGGAGGAATTTCACAATATTGATTTTACCCAAAAATATATTTTTGATAATAATAATCCGAACGAAAAATTATTTTTGACGCCATTTTTAGACTTGATTATACATAATATCTTTGAGAAACTCAGAATTTCTATACGAGAAAGGAGTATAAATCAAGGCGATAGGGTTATACTTTTTATCGATAAAGGCTCTATTGGCATAAAGGAAAATGAACGCATAAAAAGGCGAAAAAGGAAAAATAATATAACTATCCCCTTGAAAATGGCCGATGTTTGTATCAATGATATCCTCAAATTTATTCATGAAAAAATACCAATATCGTCGTTAATAAACTATATCTTTATGGACAAACACATACAACAAATGTGTACACATCTCAAAGTAAAAGGAATTTCCTTGGCCGAGTTCAATAACAACGAAGCTGACATTGACATTTGATTGATGACAACCGATTTGCCAACTGTATCAATAATTATTATGTAACCGATGAAATAATAAAAACAAAAAAATCTGCTCGTCAATCAGAATCAGGAATTGCGATACTGTTGGTGTCGAGGGTCAGTTAAAGAATTGTACCCTTTCGTGGTTAGAATATATAGAAAATTCCACACCTATAGACAATGTTGCCTTTATAGGTAGAGACATAGACATGTCGTTCTTTTTTTTTAATTGGCCAGGCTTATACCCGAATGATGAGGAGACACGATTCACCTCTGAAGTTCTGTCATTCAATTCACCACCCGATTCATAGACCCTATTACAAAGACGCGATGTGACACGTTACGATATGAACTCAACCATTTAAGTTCATGTTTGTTGAATGGAATAGGAGCAATGTCCATCATGTTATTGGCGGGGTCAGATTACGCAGAAGGATGTTTTTCAACGTATTATTCTTATCATTTTCATAATTTTTTACAAGATATAGTATATCGGAGCAAATATATATGTATGTGTATGGACAATATCGATCCCGAGAATAGGGAAGAAACCTGTAGTGAATGTGGTCACTTGTGGTCGACAGAGAAATGATGACTCAGGCATTTACACTTTTGAAAACTATGAGTAAGAATCACACTGGAAATATGCCAAAGTTTGATATGTGCAAATGGCAAGGTTCCAAAGGGAATGTGTTCACCCTGGAACGACTTTGGGCTATACCTTTCGTCAGTATTGCCCTTATTACAGCCTGTATAATTTCAACTGGTGTTCATAGCACTTTACGTTCCAAAACGGGTTGTTTCGCTAAAAGGAAACCGCCCGTTAATAGCGAATACTTATATATTTGGTTAGAATTATTATATTGTATAATTAGCTATATTAATTGCAGCTCCAATTATTTATCTGTATTAGATAAGTTACCTTTGGCGTATAAAAAAACATATCGCCACCAAAGAACTTCTCTATCATACAGCAATCAGCCTCGAATCCCTATGTCTAATCGAACAGCACACTCATTAGGCTATGCTCTTGCAAATTGAAGTTAATTTGTGATTAATTTAGTAATCTGTTTGACATAAAAGTCAATATATTGGAGCTCGTATTATTGGTTAATGATTCTTGGAGTCTTTCAGCTTTTGGGATACAAAAAAAGGTTTTATAGTCATTATCCCATCTCGTCCATAAATTCAAAGAAATACTCTTGCAAAATTGTAATGCTTTTTTGTAATCTCTTATAGAATCAGAGTAAGACACATGATTATTGAGTTGTCGCCAGGCGTCATAGTCGGTCGCGTCAAATCTCGTTTCCCACTTACACGCCGGACCTGTAAATTTCTCGGGATATAGGCACAGACAATTTCCAACTTCAACCGTCGGATCATCTTCGGATACATAGCGAGATAACTCTATGCCAGCTCCTAATTCTTCATTACAAAGAAAATTCTCCTTCTCAATTTCGGGTGTAATTATTTTTGTATTATATTCACTGCGATACTTAGCATAATTTTTTATGGTAAAACTTATTTTTTTATAAGAATCTGAATGGTTCCTTTCAAGACCTAAATGTTGCTTCTTTATGTCTTCGAATAATATTTTTTTGGGGGGTATTTTTTTTATTTTTTTTGGGGGGCCCCCCCCCCCAAAGATATTAGAGATGCTACCATATTTACTTTGTAGTTGTTTATAAAATTCTGCCCGTTTTATTATGAAATCTTTTGGATAAGTAGTTATATAACTTAATTGATTCGGTGTCAATAATGGTAATGATTTTTTTAAAGCTATTAAATCGTTTGAAGCTTGATTTATATATTCTTCTTCATCATCATAATTATTATCGGAATCTTCCAGATAAGATGAATATTTTATACAAAAATCATTGTAGCATTTATATTGTGATATTCTTTCTATGTTATAGTTGCAAGTAATATTGCAATCTTCATTAGAAATACATGGAATGGCATTTCGGTCACAGTCAAACCATGTGGCCGATACAGGCATATTATCAACACTATATATTATAAATAAATATTTATGTTTTTAAATATAAATGGCTTTTATTTATACATTTGTTATTAGCTAAATGGTCGGTATCTTCTTCCTCCCTCATCTCATCTCTCTGGAAAAAAAAAATATATATAAAAGTAAATACATTTCATTGGTTTATAACCCTTTAGCGGGCAAACAACTCACCGATCCCACCAATCTTTGTCTCAGTTTTGGTTTGTTTAGTTTTACGCTTAAATTTATATTCAGATGTGTTATATATAAAACTAATGTTTATGTACTTTTCACCTCATAAAATTGGCCAAGATACGGTGTCTTCTTCTCATTATCTCTCTAAAAAAAAAATTATAGACCCATACCCATAGGAGAAACAATACAGGAATGTCAAATATTCTCAGTAAAAATTATTTTTCCTTTTTCGCCTTTTTATGCGTTCATTTTCCTTTATGCCAATAGAGCCTTTATCGATAAAAAGTATAACCCTATCGCCTTGATTTATACTCCTTTCTCGTATAGAAATTCTGAGTTTCTCAAAGATATTATGTATAATCAAGTCTAAAAATGGCGTCAAAAATTATTTTTCGTTGGGATTATTATTATCAAAAATATATTTTTGGGTAAAATCAATACTGTGAAATTCCTCCTTCTCGGCCGCGATAAAATGATAAAGGTCACTATAAACTGGCAAATTATATCGATTGTCATCGAAGGGTTGAATATTGTTGTAGTATTGCAGCGCGGTATAATAATTGACTTTGATGTAGTAGGCCAGACCCGTAAACTCCACTAGACATAAGGTATCGCCCATGTAACGTTGGTGGGGTTGTTGTTGACTGCATATATGAAGGGTACTGATACATTGGACATTGTCGTCACAGTTTGAAGAATTTGTTTTCCTCCTAGAACACCCATGGTGGAGTTGGAAGAATAAGAAATGAAGGCTATCAAATGGGGACATTAGTTATTTATAGATACGCATCGGCACAGTACCTAGTCGACTCTGCTTGGATTTTTGCTAGCTCTATTTGCTGCTGAAGCTCACCTGCCCTTTGTTGGTGCTGAAGCTCACCTGCACTTTGTTGCTGCTGAAGCTCAGATACCCTGATAGCCTTTCTCTCTTCGATCTTAGCTAATTCGAGCTGATACAATAATTCTGGAGTTAACCCTGGAGGAGGTGAAGGTGCTACAATGTTTGAAATTACCGGTGGTCCCCCCAGGGGCAACCCACCCTGCCAGTCACCACCCAATTGTGGACGCGTACTCGGGGTCGGCAAACTACTGGGATGGCTGGGAGTCGAGTGTAGGGGAAGCATGGCCGAAGGGCTCTGAGCACTCAACCCATCTCGCTCACCAGTCACCCTGCCCAGTACACACGTTATCAAGTTATCCCTGGTCATGCTGCTAGTACCCGCATGACCGATAGCTGTGGCCAGGCATTGAAGACCATACCGATCCATACCCTCCAACCGCTCGGCAGTAACAGGCTATTGCACAAATATCCTAGCATCCTCCTCACAGTTCACCTGATTAACCATTTCATCATACTGCTGTTCCTCAGTTTCGACATTACGTACTGTGTCTCCATTCTGCTCTGATCCGGTATAAGACATGATGCTCACAAAAATTTCCCACCTCAATATTCAGAAAAGAAGCACCCCAAACTCTTATACCTCAATATACACACAAAAATTCTCGGAAATACTCAAGGGCTATACTATGTTGCAAGAAAAAATTATTCTTGCTGATCCCGGCAAAATATTCCCCAAAACATCAAATGTTCCCTGCTAATAATTGTAGGTTAACCAAATCCTGGCAAGGTCGCCATTTGTTACGACTGAGGTTTAAATATATCAGGGCTCTTATTCATTGGACTAGTAATGGCATAAATGCTACAACGGAAAGCGCTAGATCCAACCTCTGATGTATATTCCCAGTGAACAAAGAACACAAATACTCTTCAGAGTTCTATAGGCAATAATAGGTTATTAAACTCTCAATAAATGTGCGTCTACTCTAGGCTTAATGTTATGTGAAAACAGCCTATTACTACCTATAACCGAAGGTGCTTGGTTATGGTAGGCAAAGTAAGGTGGTAAGAGAAGTTACAGCTTACGGTACTTTAATCAATAAATGTCAGGCACTCCTGCATGAAAGAAAGTGCACTAAAGTCCTTCAACACCAACAAGGAATCTTCTTTAAATGTTAGATGCTATCAAGATGCTCGAATCGGAAATGGAACCCAAAAAGGCAGGCAGCGGAACAATGCTCGTGCAGGCTATGCACACAAAAAGGCAGGAGATATAATGCAGTCGGAGCCAAGAATATCCTAAACGCCACAACAATAATAATAATCGCCACAACAATGCAGTATTCCTATCAAGAAAAAGAGCCTGAGTCGTTTGTGTCTCAATACATCAAACTAGGCTGCGAAATGCTTGTGTAATCATAAACGGGTATGCATAAAGAGTAATTGGTTTAATATACTTAATGTCTACTGTGACTGATAAAGTCTAGCTAGAGTCAATGATACGAGATACTGGTGCGCATGGCATGCCGCATAGCCTAGTGCAAATCTCAAGTCTGTGCGTCAAGTATTACGTTAGAGTGAAGGGTAGCTCTCTTGAGAAACCTTAATACCGAAGTATTAAGCGTTCTCCTGGCGTACCTCAAAGACAAACAACGAGCTTAGAACAGTGCAGAATAGTATAGGCAAAAAGCCCTCATTCGTGCATGCTCTACTCTCAATGGCACACAGACTAGAATTTACCCAATCAACTCCAGTTCTCAGGTATGTCGTGCAGCTTTTAACTAAAGCCAGCACCCATCGGAAACAATACCTTATAGTATCAGACTCCCAGTCTAGCATTATCTAATCCAGCAGAACACTAAAAATTATAGGAAGCAGTACTGAATAATATGAATGCCAACCAATGCTTCGTGATCAACTTATCTTAACAACTAACATACATGGGTTATATCAGACCTTAACGCACAATACAACTGGCCAGCATGAAGCTGATTATGCAGAGTTAACCAGAGGGGGTATAATATTAATAAAAGGTGGTGAAAGATATGGAAAATGAGAGAGATAGGCAGAGGAAAAGGTTCTCAGGTGCGGAGATGGGGACAGATATCAAAGGGATAAGAGGGATGCGTTCTAGAAACCAGATCTGAGGGAGAGAGTGGCGAGGAAGCTGTATATATACTAGCACTAGCTCGAACCGCATAGAAAAGCGGTAACAAGTCCTCTAGCCAATGCTAAAGAATCTAGCCAAACATGACGTCACCAAGCATGGTAAAAAACTCCTTCAACGAATCCCCACAAGGCCAGCCAGCTATGATGTCATCGTGTATAGCAAAACACTGCGCGCCTCCCCACACTCTGTTCTACTCTCTCTCTCTCTCAAATCCTATCATTACTACTTAATGATAAAACATATACTTTGCAATTAAACATATAAAGCCTTGACATGGGTGAAAACAAAGAGCCTTTCTTGACTGCCCATGACACAAGTTTTCATATGAAATAAAGCACACAATAATACATCAACTGCAGCCACATCCACTGCCCTGGCGATCCTAGCGAGTCACTGTAGGACAAGCCATGCGGTTCTAACGGAGTGGTTAACGTCACAATATATACTTCTCAAGGGGGGAGGAGAATACACTAGCGTATTTGCGTCTGCCCAGTCTCAACCATAAAACTTGTTAGGAACCTTTCTTTGCACATGGCCCTACATTATATACCATTGATAAAATACTACCAATATGATAATGCGGGCCACCTAAACAATATTACCCCCTCTTTGGAGTTTTGTTATTTGGATATTTATTTTACATCTATTCCTGACCGGATAATGTACAGCAATACCACCACCATGTATATTGACTCGCTGAGAGGGGAATATTACAACTTACCCATGCCTATATGTATACGACCGATAGCTGTTTGGCCAATCCCAGTTTTATATGAAGACCTTCATCATTACTTAATTGCCTTGGATAAATAAATAAATAAATATACAGTCTATTTAAATTGGACACATAATGTTGGCAATAGCGGTATTAGTGAAAATCTTAAACTAAATAACGAGCTAACAAAAGTGCACCAAGCACGAAATTAATATGCACTGCGTCACAAGCAGCCCACCGTTAACCTCACCACCACCTGGCTTGAGTTTAACTCTTCCAGCCCGGGTGTCATTTTAAAATGACACAAAAAAAAAAGGGCCAGAACCCGGGTGTCATTTTAAAATCCTTGTGCTTGAAAGCGTGCTTCAAAATTTGCGCGGCCAATTTTGGCATTGTAGGAGCGACCGCAGCGCCACCAAGCCTCAACTACTAGTGTTATCAGTTCGTACGTGGCCGCCATAGCGAGTAATACTGAAGAAAAAAAAATCCGACGTGTCCGATTCGTTGCAACCTCCTGCGGGCCCCAGTGCTACCCCACTCGCAACTTCAACGCCTGTTGCAACCGAGAAGAGAGCTCAACAAAAGAAAGTTAAGCGTTTGTTGAGTGATAGCGCTATACAGCGACAACTTTTTGATAGTGATGAAGAGAGCAGTGGCGAAAGCTTGCTGGACAAGGTACAATTTATAAGTGAAAGTGAAGACGATTTTGTGGGCTTTGGAGACGACGATAATGTCGATTTATTTGAGGGGGGAGACAGTAGTGATGATCCTGATGTGGAAGTGTTTCAGGAAGGTGCCATTGACCTTCCCAGTGTGCTAGAACCTAGGCCTACCCCCTCGCCATCTTTGCTAGGTCAGCCTAGGCCTAGCCCTAGCCCTAGCTCAGGACCTTCCCCTTTGCCTGCCCGTATGCCCTTGAAAGTGGGCAAATATTTCTACAAACAATCATTGATCAAAAGTGCAGCTAAAAAAGCACGCAGGGCAGCCGCAGAAAAGCATAGGGAAGCTGAAGATAGCGATAATGACGCCGACCCTGGCCTAGCAACCACCCGCATTCCATTGTCCCGACGCCTTGACACGGGACGCCGCGTGGGTCACCCACAGCCCTCGCCTTCATCTCTCGTTCAGGATGACCAAAGGGCCTCTTCAAGTGGTATTGGTGATGTGCCACAGGCCTCAACACACCGCAGAGCATTATTTGCTGCTGAAAAGCCCTCGGCTCGCCGCAAAAGGAGCCCAACTCCCGAGGCCTCGACTCCCATTCTTGAAGCTCCCGCAGCCTCCCGCGCCCCACACCGCCGACGCCCGGTCACTTCTTCACCAGAATTGTCTCCTGAAGAGTATGCTGACGACCCCAACATTGCCCCAGATGACCTGACGTCGCCTGAGGAGGAAGAGGAAGAGGAACAGGAACAGGAAGAGGAAGAGGATGTGCCGACAAAACGAGCGAGAGGGCGAGGTCGTGGACGTGGTCAGCCTGCCGACGCCGCTGCCCCTGGGCCTAGGCCTGGGCGTGGGCGTGCAGGGCGTCCGCCTGGGCATCCGCGTGGCCAAGGGCGTGTGCCAGGGCGTCCAGGGCGTGTGCCTGCTGCAGCACGACCTCGAGCATCAGCATCCGACCTGTTTGTGTGGACAGATGGAGCTGATTTTGAGCCAGATTGTCCTGCCTTTGACGAGGTACAGATGGGTTCTGGGGTGTCACCAGCATATCCCTGTGGCCCAGATGCTACCCCCAGTGAACTTTTCTGTGGCTTCTATGACAATGAAGTCATGGAATACCTCGTCAAAGAGACAAATCACCACCATGCTATCTGTGCCAACTTTCTTGGGAGGAAGACCTGTGCCAAGATGGTGGCATGGAGAGCTCTCACTGTGGCAGAACTATATGTGTTTTTGGCACTCACAATGCTGATGACTCATATAAGGAAGTACGTTCTGGCTGACTACTGGATCACTGGCGACATCATAACGACTCCATCATTTGGCAAATACATGTCCAGGGACAGGTACTTCGACATCCTCTCCTATTTCCACCTGACAAACAACATGGCAGTCCACCTTCCCGACTCATTATGGAAGATCAGGAAGCTGTATGACATGATACGTCATCGGTTCACCACATACCTGATTCCTTTTCAGAAGATGTGCCTCGACGAGTCTCTGGTCCTGTTCCGTGGTAGGCTGCACTTCCGACAGTATATCCCGTCCAAGAGACACCGCTTCGGCATCAAGCTCTTCGTCCTCTGCGACTGCGCTTGACGGGGTACGTGCTGGACTTTATAGTCTACAGCGGCAAGGCTGGAGAAGTTGTGACTGACCCTCTCATTGGTGTTGGTGGCGCTGTAGTGAAGAAGATGATGGAGAGGCACTTCAATAATAACCACATCCTCTACACAGATAATTATTACACGTCGCCTCTCCTGACCAAGTACCTCCATGACCGCAAGACCGGAAATGTCGGCACAGTCAAGGGCAAAAGGAAGGGCATGCCAGGCTACCCAACCAAGACGAAGAAGGCGGACATCTTCCACAAGAAGAGTGGCCCCATCCTCTCCATCCACTGGCATGACCAGCGCAAGGTCAACCTCCTCACCACATGCCACAAGGCCCAGATGGTCGCCACAGGGAAGGTGGACCGAACAACCAAGAACCCCGTCCAAAAACCAGCTGCTGTCCTGGATTATAACCTCAACATGCGCCTCGTTGACAAGTCCGACATGCAGATGGGCTTCATCGACTGCCTGCGAACATCTTGCAGGTGGTACAAGAAGTTTATCCTGCATACGGTAGATATGTCGGTCCTCAATGCCTACAACATCTACCGTCTGAGGACTCCAGGAGCCAAGAAGTACAAGTCCCTGCGGAAGTTCCACAAGCAGGTGCTACTTGAGCTCCTGGCTAAACATGCGGGTACACCAGGCAGGCCAATACAAGGACCAGGCCAGCTTGACAGAACGGGGTGTGCTGAATTCTTCAGGAAGCACCAGCTCAGCGCCCTTCCTTTCAAAGCACCAGGTAGTAACGCTAGGAGTCAGAAGAGGTGCCATGTGTGCAGCCACACAACTCGCAGACCCCGCAAACCTACAAAAACCACTTGGGAATGCCTCGAGTGTCAAGTTGGACTGTGTGCTGGCACCTGCTTCAACGACTTCCACACTCTAACAAACTTTTGAAGTGGAAGTGACAACAGTGAAAGTGACACTCAAATGTAGGCTAAGAATAATAATATAACTAAGTATAAGTGAAAAGGACACATAAGTAATAATAAGTGCCTTCAATAACAATATGAACAAGTGAAAGTGACACTAATATATATTTCTAACAATAAATAAGTGAAAATGACACTCAATAAGCCTAGGCCAGTCAAAGTGACAGTATAATAATAATAAAACTAAGTATAAGTGAAAGAGACACACACAAGTAATAATAAGTGCCTTCATAACAATATGAATAAGTGACAGTGACACTATATATATTATTAGCTTACCTAACAATACATAAAAGGGGAAATGACACTACCAATTATCAAAGTCCAGTGAAAGTGACACTAATAATCATAATAATAATAATAAAACGAAGTAATAAGTGACAGAGACACAAATAAGTTCATATAAATAACTTTATTGAGTGAAAATAACATAATAACTATAATAAATGACAGAATAACCAATAAAACACTATCAAATCGCTTCCCGGCATAATTGCGGGTGGAGCGACGAGTGCAACTGGGCGTCGTAGCCGGGGCCGCGGTTGAGTGTTCGGACGCGCCGAGGTAAATATGCGGCAAAAGTTACCTCCACTTCCATCACCATCACTCCGGAACCAGTTGAGCTAGAGAGCTCTACTTAACGCTATTCTACGCAGGAAGGTAAGGCGCTCATTTCTATATATGTTTGATTAATGTAGGTAATATATTAAGCGAGATTAGCCTTAGTTTACTTCTGTTGATATTCGACCAGATCGCCCGGATACGAGCTCCGTCATTAGGAGAGCCTGCCCGGGCCAGGAGGGTTAAACATCAAAGATATGAAACATTATTATGGAATAAAGGTACCAGAGCCATGATGGATATTTTCGATAAAAAATGTGCCATGGTGGAATATTTTTTTCTACCACACCTCATACTCCCATTCTATTACCCTAATGATAGGGTGTGCGTATCGTTGGAATTTGACCTCAATACGGTCATAGCGCCACTGAATATAGAGGGTCTCGTACCTTTTATTCTTACACCTACTCAAGAGGGGAAATATGACAACACTTCTATTTTCCGCACATTGAAGCGCCTATACGTCCCACATTGGAAGCAGTTGGTGTACCGCTACACAGCCCAATTCGCCCGCGAGTTGCAAGGAGGTGATAAACGGGTCAAACTCATATTTATATTCGACCACAATCTTATATTGGTGGGGGGTAGCCGCTAATGCACTGGCTACTACCATACGACAATGAATATACTTTGTCCATCCATGAACACTTTCATCTCCGAAAACCACGAAACCACTATTATATGGGTCACCAAATTAACGATATTTGTCTACCTCCCGAATACTATCCCCTCGTGTTTGAATATGGTCTTAAAGAGAAAACCAAAATTGATATTACGCTGAAATAATTTGTTCTACCCAACTGCATCATCATTATTGAATGGAGGGATATCTTAATGTTGGACCTAAGATTAACACCTTACAAGCGGCCTAGGCGGTTTATTTATAATTATGTACCGCCAAGCGGGGTGTTTTTAGCCAAAATAGGGCTGTTTACGTGATCATTTTCATGCCTAAATAAGACCCAGAGCGTAAAACAAGTATCTATCCCTGAAAGGGCATAAACAGAGCTTTCCAATGACACCATAACGATCCTTTTATGATGGCTAGTTTTCTTGCAACAACCGTGCAACGCGAGTGCAAAAAGCATGTAATTCAGCACTTTCCCCATACAATTTCGTATATAGCGAGTGAGAGAGGGAGGGAGGAGGTGGGATTCGTGTCAGTAGGTTCGCCGCGGTGGTCTGGAGCAGTCGTACGCTCGCTACTCTCCTGCCACCACTTGTCTCTCTCTCTCAGCAACATTACGTGCTGAAATTGCCACACGACCTATGTCGAGCGCCGCCAGATAGTCCAGATTTATTATACTCGACTTATGTTGCGCCCCGACATTTATGGGTTAATAATGAAAACCTTCAAAGAAATAATTAAAACAAGGGAGATTGCTAGAACTGGTGAGTACAGTAGGTTTGAGCCATTAATTGAACGTGCCAATAATATATTTAAAAATAGAAATGATTGGATGTCAATGTGGTTATCTTGTAAACACCAAGATATATTACTGGTTTTTATTGGATCATATAAACATTTCGAAGGAAGACTTCATACAATTCACTCAACCCTTTGTATTATTCGAATTACTTTTCATGGAGTTCTCGGAATGGATACGTTTACCCCCACCATACCTTCAGACACACCTTGAATTTATGGTTGAACATACAATGGACATGAAAGGAACGAGATCCATCTTTGAGATACATCCGAATGTTCCGGCTACATTCGGAAAAATGGAGTGGGGGGAGATACAATCATTGGTTGAGTATATTATTCAAATTATCCTCATGTTTTAAAAGGTGGGCGTGGCGTCGGAGGGTGGTCGTCGCAAGTACGAAGCTAGAGGAGGATACATTTATTGTGATGATGAAAAGAAACTTTTGGAATATCGATGCTCCATTTTATAATATCAAATGGATCCCCGACTTTGGTTCATCTGAAGACTGTATTGTGTTACGAGTTCCCAAAAATAGACTAATATCAATGAGCGAGTATTTTCGAGCATTGCCGTATCACGAACCTTTCACTACGGACATTGAATACCAAGGGGATTATTGGATATTGCGCAAATTGGTTGACGAATATTTAGGCGACGATGGCATAATAACTTTGGGATCTAAATATATTTCCGGTATGTATTGCTTGGCTCAATATTATCAATTCCACATCCTAGAAAATTTGTGTATCGTTATAGCACAAAGATTAGGTCAATGTGGTTATCTTTCAAACACCAAGAATATTACTGGAAGGATGTGACACCACCACCCTTTATGGTAAGGTGAAATGGTACAATGTTAAAGACGGATATGGTTTCATCGCCTGCAACAGTACAGGAAAGGATGTTTTGTCCACCATAGTAACATATCCACCCCCAATCCCAACCAACGGATATCTTCTCTTGACGACGATGAAGAGGTTTGCTTTAATATCGGCATTGGAAGACTGGGAGAGGAGTAGGCAACCAACGTATCTGGACCCGAGGGGGCAAGCCTGAGAGGCTCTATAAGGGCGAGGAAGAAACCAACAAGAAGGCAGTCTGCTTCTAAAAGTACCATGTATAGATTCGCTCTGGGTGGTAAATTCAAACTTATTTCGGGTAACAATTGGATTAAGTTTATACAAATTATAGGTATGTTTATTTGTAAAGGTGAAATTATGATAGTATTTGGAATATTGGAAAAAGGAAATATGGAGAGTGACGAATCTGATGTTTTCCATTTAACTTTTAATAATAAGAAAACAAATATCCCCTATAGATATAAGATATATCAAGGCAAACAGAGGAGGTGGTGGGGGAGGGTATATTCCCACCAACACAACTAACTAAAAGTTCAATTCGGTTACAAAGGCGGAGGATGACGATGTGGTCCGATTCTATAGAAAAAATAATCAAGGATTTGAGAAGGGATAATCTTGAGTGTGTACCGGTAGAGTTTGAGCTTAGTGAGAATCATAAGATGAACTTTAATATTGTTCCCATTCTCTTTACAAACAAACAACTAGAGCATTATGTTGACTGTACCTATATCCCGGTGAATTACTAACGCCTAGCCCAGATACAAAAATAAAATTGTCATGGGATCAGGTAGGAGGCTAATATATCGGCTATAGTCCCATTATTCAAATTCTCATATATGCCCACAATGCAACATATAACATTTTTGTTCATTGGTTTATATTGTACAACATCTTTTTAATTGGACCTATTAACAATATTACGAGTCCTTAATATGATCTTACCCCTTTCGAGCATTTTTTGTAGACTTATTATGTCAATCACATCTTCTGAAAAATGCATAGTTATAATATAGTACATATCAAAATGTAAAGATGTACAATAGGTTGATATATTATTTTCATTGGCACTATGTAATATATGTATTATATTGGAATAAGGTGTATTGCTATAGAAACCCGTATATATCTTTGAGGGATGGAATATATAACTAGTATAATAAGCAAAAATATAGGATAAAACCTTCAAATAGTGAATTGAATGTTCTTTGTATATATCGTTACTAAGAAATGCACAATTTTCATATATGTTTGTAGATTCGTGTTCCACCGATATAAAGCCTCTGATATATTCTATTTTTAATTTGTCCATGGCATTTATGCCAACTTGTTTCTCTTTAAGGTAGATATCGTCACTATTGAGAAAATGAAAAGGGATATCATTATTTCTGTTATCATCGAGTACCATAGACTGTACAATTTTATTTTCCTCATTCTGAACTATACGGATGTCATTTAATAATGAGTCCTCGTCGTCGGGCGACTGTGAGTAATCACCATAGTTATTTATGTTATTGTTGCAGGTATTTTTATCGTAATTACGAGCGCCTCTACCATGATATAGTTTAAGATGTCCTAGATAATTCGGATTGCCATTGTGACAACAAACCCCCTTACCCTGCGCTACACAGGAATAACTGATTCTTGTTAGGAGGGGATTGCCATTGTGACAACAAACCCCCTTACCCTGCGCTACACAGGAATAACTGATTCTTGTTAGGAGGGGATTGCCATTGTGACAACAAACCCCTTACCCTGCGCTACACAGGAATAACTGATTCTTGTTAGGAGGGGATTGCCATTGTGACAACAAACCCCCTTACCCTGCGCTACACAGGAATAACTGATTCTTGTTAGGCGGGGATTGCCATTGTGACAACAAACCCCCTTACCCTGCGCTACACAGGAATAACTGATTCTTGTTAGGAGGGGATTGCCATTGTGACAACAAACCCCCTTACCCTGCGCTACACAGGAATAACTGATTCTTGTTAGGAGGGGATTGCCATTGTGACAACAAACCCCCTTACCCTGCGCTACACAGGAATAACTGATTCTTGTTAGGAGGGGATTGCCATTGTGACAACAAACCCCCTTACCCTGCGCTACACAGGAATAACTGATTCTTGTTAGGCGGGGATTGCCATTGTGACAACAAACCCCCTTACCCTGCGCTACACAGGAATAACTGATTCTTGTTAGGCGGGAATTGGCTAGTTCATAAAATATATTCATGTAGGTATTCATACAAGAACCCTTATTAAATATTGAGCTCTTATAAAGATAAAAGGGACCCAGAAGAAAAAAATCTTCGTAGTTTAGATAATGATACCTGGCCAATTTATCTAGAGTGGCTATATAGAAAGCGTAACAAATATCTATATGTATCAAAAAGGCATTATATATAAAGTTTAATCCATCCAGGGGGGATTTGAAAATGTTTTGGTTACAGCATAAATCTATAATTTCCTTGGATAACTTGAAACCATTTTCCTTAGATGCATGCGTACACATGGGATTTGTCCACGCATCGTCTATAACCCTTCTACCTTTTTCTGAAAATAACAGTATCAATCTCTCAATAAATAGAGTTGATAGATTTTTGTACGTTACTTTACTCGACATATCGTAGTAATTATTGACACTACAATTCATAGAATTATATATGACTTCTAAATCCCTTACATTACAATTTAGTAAACTTATATTGGTAGATTCGGCCCTGCTCAGTCCCACATATAAGTTTGAGGAACTCGTCATAGTATATCCCGATAATTTACAGTCAAAGAATAAATTTATATCTTTAGGTGTTGTTTTACCCTGAAATTTGTAGATGGTAGAGGCAGTGGCATTGGCCAGGGGCATAAATTCCAATGTTATATTTCCCCGACATATTGTTTGATACCCAATAAGCCTTTTTTGTTTCAAGTGAGACCTACCTCAACAGTCTTTTTATCCGGAAATATGTCCGTATCTATAACCTCTGTCCCATTGTGAATTGAATAACCATTATCCGTATACATAGTCATACTAACGACTAATTTCATACCCAAATATATGATCACACCATTATAGGGACAATAATATATGATCACACCATTATAGGGACAATAATATATGATCACACCATTATAGGGACAATAATATATGATCACACCATTATAGGGACAATAATATATGATCACACCATTATAGGGACAATAATATATTATCACACCATTATAGGGACAATAATATATGATCACACCATTATAGGGACAATAATATATGATCACACCATTATAGGGACAATAATATATGATCACCATTATAGGGACAATAATATATGATCACACCATTATAGGGACAATAATATATGATCACACCATTATAGGGACAATAATATATGATCACACCATTATAGGGACAATAATATATTATCACACCATTATAGGGACAATAATATATGATCACACCATTATAGGGACAATAATATATGATCACACCATTATAGGGACAATAATATATGATCACACCATTATAGGGACAATAATATATGATCACACCATTATAGGGACAATAATCTCCAATGACACTTTTCAATTCCTGAAACCATGCTCCGAAATCTCGAATGTGGGCCAGTTTTACATCTATATATCTAATTCCAAATTTTAGCTTGTAACAATTGACAAATTTCAGATGGGTTTTTATTACTTTGGCCGATGTTAAATCATATTGCACCCTACCAATTTTGCCAAATATATTGGGCAAGAATTTTGTATATTTTTGCAGCGTACTATTTCTCTGTAAGGCACTCTGCTGTATAAAGGTAACGAGACTATTAGTGTATTCGTTAACGGTTCGTTTGGTGGAAGATATGAATAAAGCACTTTGGGTTTTATTTCGGACAATCCACTGAAAAACAAAATTACCTTTTAATATATTAGAGACCATATAGCCCTTTTTTTTAAGGATTTTATAATAGGAGCAGAGTTGCTTAGCTTGGCGTATTCGTTCAATTCATCCATACTAATTATACGCCTCACCAATGAATTGGTAAAACACTCTTGGCCTAGGCTTTTTCATACATATTTTATCTTGTTATGACAATAACCAAATTCACCCATAGTAAATAAGGACAAGGCCATTGATAATGCCATAGGGTCGGTAAAGGGATTTATTCGTTTTAAACTATTCAAAAATGTCACTTTACATCTTGAAGAGATAAATTTGGGATATGTTTTATCAGAATCATCTATTATCCCTTCCCCAGTGGTGGGTTTGACTGGGACCCTGCGCTCACAAGTGGACGATAGACAGGTTAGCAATATTTCTTCGGACCCCTCTTCATCATCAATATTTTGGATCTGCAGGGCATATCTGATTTTTAAGATATTGTAATTTTCCGCATAGTGACTCTATTGTAATAATATTGGTATTCCTTATCATTATTTCATAAAAAAAAATGTAGATAGAATGTTTCCACATATCTCCTATATTGGTTGTTTGTATAATGGCCATTATTTTTCATGTGCGTATAATATTATATGGCCTTGATGGTATCCAGTCCATACTGTCGATAGCATAGGTCAGTCTCCAATAAATGTGTCTTATCGAAACTGGTATTTTGATTATTATCACCCAAAAAAAGAAATATGAACACCCCCAAATGCTGTTCTAGGATGATTCAGTAACCTTAGACATGTATCGAAATAGAGTAATTCTATAGCTTTGAATTGAGTGATTTCATCCATCACTACAACCTTCAAAGCCTTCCATAGATGGTAATTTATTGCTACGGCCCTCGAAATATTATTCGCGGGGGTTACATTAGCGTGGCTTATTGCCGGAACGTAAAACTTCATAACACTATGATATGTGTAGAAATTCGTACTAGGTATGTGACTGTCGATGAATTATCGCATGGTACCAACAGTTGAATGTGTCCGCCCGAGAGCAAAAAAAATATTTTTTATTTCGGGGTTTTCTTCACATAAACTAGCAATCAAATTACCAATCAAATGGCTTTTTCCGGCGCCGGGTGGACCAGTCACCATATTTATTCTAGGAAGAGATGTAGTGCTAAATCTCTTAATGTGGTTCATAATGTCACCGTGACGTATTATTTGGGTGGGTGTTAGTAAAACTGTTGGTTTCTTATCCTGTCCTAAGAATGGTGGTGGTGTCATTATTACACCGGACACAATGGGTATAAATAATGATAACCAGATAAGGAAAATTGGACCCTTTATAGATTCAGAGTTCTGACAGAAAAATTAAGAAACTGGTAGTCTCGGGGGGGTAATTGATGTTTTTTTTTGGCCCAGTAAAGGGTTATTGATACCTGTGTATGAATGATGGAAGTGTGGTCGTACGACCAAGAATCGTATACAATCCAGGTTTGTTGCCCGCGCATTTTGTAAATTATTATTTTGTATTCACAAAATAGTAACGACAAAAAGGATGAACATTAACCCCAATTATTGTTTTGTTGGATTGATATTATCTGTTGTTGTATTATTCATTCTTCTCGGCCATCTATATAATCTAGTTTGTCATATTTATAGAGAACAAGAAATAGACTATCCACCATGGACGAAAACCAATTATATGAGATTGAGAAAACCAACGGAAAATGGTAGATTGGATATGTAATGTAAATATGTGATTATTTTAATATGTCATTTTGCTAGATGGATACAATCATATTTAAAATTTATATCCTATTGAACAACAATTGTATCCTGACAATAAAAGACACAAATTATTCGGTCTTTATTTTATCATTAAATAAAAGGGACACAGTCATAGACCCTTTGAAGCGACTATATAAACATTTCGGCGAATCCGATATAGAGCAGGCAAATTCAGTATTGAAAAATATATAATTATGACCTCGCTAATATTACAAATATGAAATATGTATTATCGGGTTATAAAATAAGCGATATACCAGACAACACTTCAGATTTCATTCTACACAAAGTCATAGAATATAATAGCTATGCAAAACATGATATGTATAGTGACAAAATAAAACATGATATGTATAGTGACAAAATAAAAGAACAAATAATTGCCAGGAAAAATACATCTTTAGCCGTTGATGAGTTGGGTTTACGATATAATATGACCATACATAAAATTATTATATCCATATTAAGACATTCTTATAGTTTAATAATATTAATAAAGGACATTTTAACAATTTGATAGCCGCATATTTAAAATGTATATCCCAATGTGATGCGGTGTTAGACTATATTATCCCCCCATTAAAAACATAATGTGATGCGGTGTTAGACTATATTATCCCCCAATTAAAAACATAATGTGATGCGGTGTTAGACTATATTATCCCCCATTAAAAACATAATCAGATGACTGTTTATTGAGACCCCATACCCCCCCCCCCATCAAAATCATCAAGATGAGAATAGCCAACAGTATTCTTATACCAAGAAGAGAAGATCTAATAGGGTAAATTTCGGAGATCTCCGTAAAGATATTGATAAGGATATTCGCAGGAAAAGGTTCTAGAATGCTAATAAAAAAACAGATAATATATTGACATTTCTTTTCACCTCTGACGAATATTTTCATATCCGAAGGCATTTCCGAAGGCATTTCCGAATGCACGGAATAAGAATTTCCCGGGAGCATTATTGATTTTAGAGAGGACAGCTCTCGAGGGCTGCTTTATTTCAAAAAGTCGCGAAATATCGCTGGGTTCTATATATATAAGTGATTTGGCAAAATCCACCACATAAAGTCTAGAATACTCTGGGATAACCTCTGTTACATATATATATATATATAAAACGTATTATGAATAATATACAACCCATAATTACTAGAATAGTATTATAAGTCATCATACAAATATTATTCAGAATGTATAAAATATGTCTTTATCATCTAATAATGAATGTAGATATTTATATATTGTAATGTAGGGTTTGAAGATGAGTCGCCGTTTTGTCGATGGGGTAGAGATCTACAAGTCCTTTTCTGACAACTTTGAAAATGCCTCGGGGTTGATAAAAGGATTGGCAAATTCGATCCTAATACAATCCAAGTCTGAATTTAAGTATTTCCGTTACGACAATGATGGTAACCACGAAGATATTGTTGAGCCAATAAGGCCCGGTGATTATGACAGAATTTACGGAATTATATCGGATAATGAAACAAAGGTAGAGATAAGCGCTATGCTGGCCAAATATTTGGCAAATTTGTTTGGTGCGCTTGAATATTATCTACAGGAATTGGTCATAAATAAACACATCTTACCCGTTCCCGGACCAAATAAAAAAATGAATATGAATGAAGTAAATTGTATTAATGATACTCTTCAGAGTATGCTCCGTACATTGATGAACCAGGCCAATAGGGCCAAAGAAGACAACAAATATATAAGTCTTATAGTATTTATGGTCATGAGTGTATATGTCCAATCTTATATGGATCAAATTGCATTTACATACTATAAACACACTACAGTAACTAAGACCAGAATTGATTTGGATCAGCAACACATAGATGCCACTTTGAATTTTGGGCCATTTACTGGTCAAATATTTTCCAACTTATTTACATCTATTCTCGGACGCCGGCCAACCATTCTATTGACAGAGGTGGATGTGACAACGTTTATAAACCGGTATTATATTGCTATTCTACCCATAAGATTATTTGATGAAGATGGTCAATTTTATATAGAAAAAAATCACCAAACACACTCTCAAAGATTTTATTTCCTACCCAATGCTTGGACCAAAAGAGAGTTTCGGATAAAAACAAAATGAAAATAAGGAGAGTGTTTTTTATAGAGTGTCGACCGATTTGGCGACCGATTTGGAGCAATTGAAGAACTTGTTATTGATAAGTAGTCCGGAGCAGAAGTTGACCACCGATTGTGTCATTGAAGGCATCCACAACATATGTTGGGGGGATATATGTCGATTGGTGAACGGTAAGAATACGAGCGCATATTCTTCCATAGCCATACAGTATCTTTTACAAAATATAAATAATGACTTAACCCAAATAGAAAATGACGAACAGAATATTTATGAAACGAAGTGGCTATGGGACACCACTGGTGGTGTCCCGCAGCCCAGCCTCACTGGCTGGGCTGCTTGACACTACCAGTGGTGTCTCGCAGTCCAGCCACACTGGGTAGGCTACGGGACACCACCACAAGTGTTTTCGTATTTATCGCCATATAATTCAGCCAATTAGACTGTTGAATCGAAATTCTTTGGATTATTATTTATATTATCATTAAAAACGTTGGACTTTATTAAATTATAATCCTACTTGTTGTATATACAGCCCTATTCCACACTCAACTCCCTACGCCACACACACTCACACATACCTATTTATACATCTAACTAGGCTTATATATAGCCGTTATATGTGTGTATATTCTTCGTCTTTCATATCCATTTTATAAGAACATATGGGAGTCTGCAGACAGTCGATTGGCCAAAACAAGGCAGATCCCTCTCACACCCAACCCATCTCGTTTATGCGTTTATCTAATTTTATTTTGAAACTCTCTATCGTTTTTGATCCCACAATGGCGCTTGGTAGCCTATTCCACATGTCTATTGTCTACATATCTGTTACCATTATGGTATAATCAAACAGAAGTAGTCATTCATACTTGCATAACGTGCTATAAGACACCTTGACGACGTTCACAAGCACAAGTGCGTCAATGTGTGGATAATTACATGTGTTTGTGTAAATGAATATGTTTGTGAGTGTAATATAAAGTAATGCAAATACAGTATATGTGCGTAAATAAATGTTTGTTTACGAATGTTATATGGATGTTCAAATGCATGTCTACATGAGTATGTATGTGCGTGTGTAATGGCATGTACGTTTGGGTCATAATTTGGAAGGAACAAAATTATATATTTGTGAAAGAAATTGCAAAGTACACTGTAAAGTGATCAGCTCAGTAGCAGTAGGCTTTCAAGAATAAACTGAATAGCTTAATGAAGTAATTGGGTGTGAGCTGGATCTGCCTTGCGTAGGCCAGTTGGGGGGGGGGGGGTGCAAGCTTGCGTGCACGAGTAGGAATGTGTATGTACGAATATAAAGCCTGTACGTTTGTGAGTGGAAATATGTGTTTGTATAATTGATGTACAAAATAAATAATGAATGTACTATATGTTTGTGTGTGTGTGTGTATGTGTTTGTGTGTGTGTGTGTGATAGAGAGAGAAAGAGAGTCATTCACATAACTTGTCTTTGTGAATGTGTGTTTGTGTTTGTGATTAGGAATGCGAATATGTATTTGTGCGTGTGGTTCTGAAAGAACATAAGAGTGTGGGTGCGATTGTGGGAGGGAATATCAATGTGTGTGTGTGTGTATTCTGATTGGAAATGTGAAGTTGAGTGTGTAATTGTGAATGTATGTTCGAATATATGTGCGTTGTCGAGTGGTAATCTAAAAGTGTGTGTGTGTGTGTGTGTGTAGATATATGAATATAAATCACCGAACTTGTTCGTCAAGGTGAATACACGCAATGCGAGTAAATGACATTGTGGGTAGGAATACGAATATGTGTTCCTGAATGATTTTGTGCGTGAAAATGTGAATGTGCATGAGTTTGTGTGTGTTTATATAGTGAATCAACATAGAAGATAATAGGAAACATTTCTCAATTGATGATGCATATAATGTCTGGTGATAATTGGCATCCAAATGTGAGGTTTGGTTAATTTAGGATAGGGATTGTAATTGGTAAATCTATAGCATTATCAAACATTTATATTGCTACCATGTGAGTGCGGGCGAAGAAGGTTGCCAACAAAAAAACGGTGACTGGACGACTCGGCCCATGGGACAACTCGGCTCGGACAGCTCGGCCCACTTTTGGACAACTCGGCCACGACGGCGAGACAACTCGGCCCATTATTTGAGACAGCTCGGCCCCATGTTTTGCTATGGGGCAATTTGACGAGACCAGTCAGGATTAGGATGGGGAGAGCTAAGTGGAGGGTTTATGGGTGAGGCCATGTATGCAGCACCAAATCTTGTCCTCTGCGTATGCGCGGCCTTTTCCCTAATATTTTTATTATGTTATTTAGGCTCAACTGTTAGGTTAATTTAAGTTAGGTTAGGTTAGGTTAGGTTACGTTAGGTTAAGATAATATAATAGTATAAAGGACAAACAAATCGTGCCAAGGGTCCTAAGATTCTCACGCATGCGCAGAGGACAGGATTTGCAGGATTTGGTGCTGCATACATGGCCTCCCGTTTATGGCGTGTGTGAAATGTGGGCGAAATGTTCGTTTATTGTATAATTATACAATAAACGTACATTTCGCCCACATTACACATGTCATAGGCTAGTTCTCTCGATTCATAATGTGTAGGTTAGGTTAGGTTAGGTTAATTAAGAGTTGTCTCGTAATTAACACGGGGCCGAGCTGTCTCGTTCTTACTGGACCGAGCTGTCTCGCCGTGGGCCGAGCTGTCCTGGCCGAGCTGTCCCGTGGGCCGAGTAGTCTAGCATTAAAAAAAAAACCCGCTGACCAACCTCAAGCTAATCCAGGTAATCCAGAAAATTAACACCTACTTGTAAATTGTACCTCTCTCTCTCTCTCTCTCTCTCTCTCTCTCTCTCTCTCTCTCTCTCTCTCTCTCTCTCTCTCTCTCTCTCTCTCTCTCTCTCTCTCAAATATATATATATATATATATATATATATATATATATATATATTAACAACCTTGATGTAGGAATAACTATATTAGCAAAATCAGTAAATTTACAGATGACACTAAAATGGAAACATTCCAAATAGATTTAGACATATTACACAAATGGGCAGTAAACTGGCAGATGAAGTTCAATGTAGGTAAATGCAGTGTAGTAAAATTGAGTAAATCGATAGGAACTGCAGGATACAATTTCGATAACGTGGATATAACTAACTCAAATAATGAAAAAGACTTGAGAATCATCGTCAACTGTGATTTGAAACCAAGAAATCAATGCATCAGTGTTCGAAATAAGGCAAATAGAGTTCTTGGGTTTATCTGGGAGCGTGAGTAACAGAACAGCAGCCGTAATTCTGAAACTTTATCTAGCGTTAGTGAGACTACACATGAATTATGCTGTTCAAAATTGGAGTCCCTATTAGAGAATGAACATAGATTCCTTGGAGAGAGTACAACTGAGAATGAAAATAATAATCTGTAATATTAGAAATCTTCCATATGAAGACAGGTTGAAGAAGCTAGGCTTACATTCGTTAGAAAGACGTAGAGTTATATATGATATGATAGATATGATAGAGGTGTTCAAGTTGGTAAGTGAGCTAGGCTAAATAAAGGGGATATGAAAGATGTACTGAAGCTCAGCGATAGCTAGAAAACTCAAACAAATGGTTTCAAATGGGATACTTTTCGTTTCAAGAAATGTATGCAAATAGTGGTTTGGTAAGAGTTATATGCATGTGGAACAGGCTACCTAGTGCCATAGTGGGATCAAGAACGATAGAGAGCTTCAAAATACAATTAGATAGACATATGGACAAGATGGGTTGACAGAAGAGGGATCTGCCTTGTGTGGGCCAATCGGCTTTATGCGGGCTCCCATTTTCTTATTTTTTCTTTTTCTTTTCTGTGTATGAAGGAGACAAAAGGCAGGTTACTAAGCTATAATACCATATACATATCTCTCTTATTGATACCTTTCATCCACTTAAAACACCTCTATCATTATTTCCTCTACATATTCGTCTTTCTAGCAATATGATAGCAATATTAACTAATAAGTCAGTCAGTCACAACTAATAATAATTATAATGTTTATAACACACACACAAACACACACACATTATATATATATATATATATATATATATATATATATATATGTATATATATATATATATATATATATATATATATATACAGTATATATATATATATATATATATATATATTTATATACAGTATATGTGTGTATGTGTGTGTGTGTGTGTGTGTATTAGAATATACAATGGGTGAAGCATTAGAACAAATCATGATAATTGTATCCCCCATGAGGTTTTCTCCGTAATAAAACTGTCTATAGGGAAGGACATTCTGACTCGGTTATTGCATACAGACGATCTTCATGTGAACGCCCTTCTCTTGAAAGATACACTAATGACCAAACCCCCCGATATACAATCATTTATGATGAAATATATACTGAGGTTGGTGACCATGTTTAGACACGGTAGTCACAGTGTCAAAGAGCTATTGAAAAGCATGGGTCTCTCAAGAGAGTTTATAAATAAACTCAACAATGAATACTACTTTATAGAAAAATATGTAATGGATGATTCTTCAAACCAAGAAGTGTCTCTGTTACTTTGTATTCAAACACTTAATAACATAAACGATGGTAATATCATGAAAATTAACGATGTAAAAAATGCCCTCGTAACAATATTGATACCGCACCAGCTAGTGGCGGATCCATATACAGCCCTGAAAGATAACATTCCCGAGGTGTGGCAGGAGTTTTTTATGGAAGAAGAAGAAGTAAGAGAAGCAGAGACGATTGTAACACGATGGATATTCAGTTGGATCCGGCAGACACCAGACAATAGAGACTACCGGCTATCAACATTCCTAAAAACATATTCTTATATCATCGCCATAATAGCCTCCATATTTGATAACGCAACGACTAGAAGTGACGGTGGGCAAGTATATATTACACGGACAGCAGATAGAGAAAGGTTAGAGGAGATCATACGAAAGCTTTTTTTAATCATTGAAAATATTCATGCCCAACTTATAACAACTACCAACATTGTATTTACACTGCCACTGACATGGCTAACCTTTGGAAGTTTTTATCAGCCAACAAAATCAGAGTTCTTGTCATCGTGCACGGAACATTTGAAGGCGTACGGCTTCGGTACGGTCACTGAAGATTTTATAGATGATACTCCCGGTAAACAAGCCGCCATCCCCGGATGTAGAGAAAATGATTTTTTCCCCGACGAACTGGGGTATTTTTCAGACCTCGCAGGGACATCTCGTAGGCTTTTCCTCGCGTCCTTGTTAAAGGCGTCGAGGTTGTCTGGTCCATTCACGTCCACCAGACCCCTAATGAGCGATACTGCCATATCTAATATGAAGAAAATAAGATTAACATACTTCAGAAATAATCCAAGTGCTTTCATTAATCTAAACCAAGCATCGATGGTGCCTTATCTCTTTGTAGGCAAGGGGAATGAAAAGGCCAAAATTCTTAGTTCGATTCAGAAATATGCCATGGACTATGCCGGAGATAATTTTAATTTGTTGGGTACGAATGTCATTGAAACTCTTACCAATGTGACACCCTGGAGTCCCAAACATGTAACCAATAGTGAAGTATCCGTCGATAATCTAATTTCGACATCGACTCATAAAAATCCCCTAGATCACATGATTGCCCAATGGTATAATGATTTAAGGGACTCCTTCGAACCTTTCATCTATGAGTATCATCAACTTTTGGATATGGTTCATAATTTTGCCCATAAAATAGCAACATATGATCCGACCATGGACCGGAAAAGAAAAGTGGTCGAGGAAATTTTTCCCCTATTACGAGACAATGTCCTCTTCATTTGTAACACCAAAGATGGGGAGGACACCAATTTAGATGACGAGGATGATTTCATTTACCACCAGAAGAGAAAACGGTTTGATACGAACTTATGTATATTTCCCCTGCGGTACGATGAGGTCAAAACCGGCCATATCGATATAGACCAAATGAAAACCGTAATAACCGAATTGAATGAGTTACAGGATTTCATCTGTCTCTACAAAACATTGAATAATAGGGGTGGCTATTTAGACGACATACGTGCCCTAAGACAATATGTAGATGTTGTGTTAAAAATAAACCCAGTATACGTGAATACGATTACCAAACAGATCCTAGTTTCAGAACAATAATTTTTTTACTGAAAATGAAGGATTCTGAAGTTAGTGCCAGATGTAGAGAGGTTTACGATAAATTCCTAACTCTAATGGGTGACACCACCAATCGTCACAAGTATATTGATAATCCTCTCATATTCAACTGGGCCGAAAATACCCCCGAGAGGTCTTCCCGAGGCTCAAAGGGTATTATCACAGATATTAATGGGCAATATTGTACAAATTCCCACCTTCATTAAAAGCAAACTAATCCGCATGACAAATTATTCACAATTCCATATATTAAAACAAATTCGTAAACATATAGTATCCAAAGTTAATACCATTAGGAATTGGTTACAATTGGAAGACATGAGAGGCACTGGTGGCGTAATGGTTCCCCAATTGGAAGACATGAGAGGCACTGGTGGCGTAATGGTTCCCCAATTGGACATTTTTGCAAAATCAAATTTCATGGAACGATTCTTTAGGTCAGACCATTTAGCCATGGATTGTGACGACGAAGAAAATTATGATGATGACAGCGGTAGTGATAGTGATGATGATTGATGATGATACCGACGAAGAATATGATATTAATAATAATGACACTCATCATATACCATTAACAAAAATAACCCGACGACTCGAGAATATTAACATCCAGGAGAATGTAAAGGAGTACCTATCTTTAGGGGAGAGTATTAAGCACATTGTCGGCTCAAACAGTACGCTCTCTCTTTCACCGAGTGGTTACATAAAGTCGTTGTCTACCCAACGAAAGGATTGGCAACCATTGGTTGATGAAAGCTCCAATATCATTGAAAGCATATGGAACAAGGATAAACCTAGGGCGGGTGCCCAACCCCGAAAAGGGTTGAAATAGGGGAGCTATCCCCCCGCCATAGGCGGCTTTCTAGGGCCTTTCCTAGCTGATGCTGAGAGGATTGGGTTCTAGTCATGTGGTGATGGGATGGTCTATCAGAGTGAGAACTGAGCAATCTCTGCCATACCCATAGCTTACTCTGACTGTTCCTTTTACTTATATATTTTCTAGATCTCAAGTGACGGCGTCTCTAACGTGGATTGACCTCCCAATCTACCAAGATTGGAAGCCAAAGCGTCACATTTTTCCCTTGCCCCTCAACTTTCTCTTCATAATTTCTGAGGGACACAGGGCCCTGGGTGGGGCTATGGTTTCCCGGGCATTTCCGCACCCTCCTCAGCTCCCCGCCATGGAGTGGCTTCGGTCACCCAGGCTTTATTGTGGTCGGCGGGGAGGGTTCTGTGGGGGCGCTCGGTTGTGGCCTTGGCCTTGCTCGGGGCCTTGGGGCTGTTCGGCCAGGCAGCTTGGGGAACAACAACAACAACAACAACAGGATAAACCTATCGAGGATTATAGTATTCAAAGCATATGGAACAAGGATAAACCTATCGAGGATTATAGTATTCAAATCGTAAACAACAGTATAAACCTATACGGGCGACCAAGGAATAACGTGCCATACACCAAACTATTATTAATGGGGTCCACCATACTAAACAGGTCTTATACGGAAAATACCGTATCCCGCATTCATAACGTATTGACTAGAAATTAAAAGTTTACAACCAAATGTTCAAAGCTGGCGACCGGTATAGGGGGTCGCCAGTTGTCTTTTGATTCTCTCCGCCACACCCGCCTACAATTGGTCGGAAAACTTTGCGACATGGTTTCACCGGTGGCATTCATTAAGGGGCTTAAAACGACACCCGAGGTTATCTCTGCCCTGCTGTTGTCACAACTATTAAATGTCAATGACTCAGACCGCTATAGTGAACGGGATAAAAGAAGAGCCGTTCAATACCTATACGGCAGCGGAACCAATTTGCCCATATTAGCTTCGTTGGAAAATCTTCTAAATATTGCCAGAATATAATTAAAAAGACGTCGTCGGTACAGAAGGGGTTAAGGGGAGATTTCCTCCACCTGGAGGATTTTCTTCTGGACCCCTTTCTGCCTCATGTTTAGCCCCATTAGTTTTCAGTTGTTAAGATGCTTTCCCCATTATTTAGTCGATTTTAAGACCTTTCGCCCCATTTCTTCGTCAATATTTAGGTGTCGATTTTTCCCCTGGCGAACGATAGTGAGCCTGTAATGTTGGAAGAACCGGCCTTCGGCTGGGACATTTTTATACCGAAAAATTTACAAATTAATCTAGAAGGGGGATCTAATGGATTTTTTTTTTTTTTAATTTGATGGAGGTCTAGGGAGGAAATACATGCAAAAATCGCCCAAAAAGTGGACCATTCCCCCTTAAGAAGGATCAGAGGTGGTGAAAAGGGTTATGTGCAGAGATAGGCTAATTCGAACTCTCTTAACCATATTTACTGCCACATATCCTTCTTAAGCCGGTATCACACGAGAGCTTTTATAGTCAACATTCGATGATCAACATTTTTCTTGCAACATTTCTGAAATATATTGCCCTGGTATCGGAAACTAGACTGGTGATAGATGAATTTAAGTCACGAACATATTCTAAATGTTGACCCCATAAGCTGCCAGACCAGTGTTGAGGATAAATGTTGAGGGAAAAAGCGCTCGTGTGATACCCCGGCGTTAAATGCACAAATACTCTAAATATAGCTACAGAAAATTAAAAATACGTCGCCGGTATAGGAGTTAACCCCTTCTGTACCGGCGACGCATTTTGTATTTAATTTCAGCTTCATTTAGACGATTTTATGAAGCTTAGGAAGAATATATGTTAAGTATGAAGAGTCTTGGGGGGTATGTTTTTTAACATGCAGCATCCGGCATCAACCGCAGCATCAGTCATAGCTATTAAACACTTGCCGCATTGTGTAACCAGATTGATACCATTCCACTGCTACCATTAATATGAATGTGCCCAGCAAACACGCCACACAGGAGCATGCAACAATTCTCGAAAACGTATCCCCATTACGCCTTCTGATGTTCTTGCTGGGGAGACCACCACAGCGGGGATTGTTTTCCCAGCTGCTATGCTCCTAAGATGGGGAGTTCTTGTCCTTTGACACGGAACCTGGATGTTCATCCTCCTTAGTCGAGGTAGACTCTACTTTTGAGCCTTCGAAAGAGGAGTCAACTTCCGTGACCTTCTTTACGTCCTCAGACTCAGATTCCTCCTCCGCTGGATGAACCTGTTTCCCCTACATTTACTCCAATTTCGTGGTGCTCATTGAGGCCCCATCCTCTTCCTTCTCCTCCGCTGGATGAACCTGCTTCCCCTACATTTACTCCGATATCGTGGTGCTCACTGAGGCCCCATCCTCTTCCTTCTCCTCCGCTGGATGAACCTGCTTCCCCTACATTTACTCCGATATCGTGGTGCTCATTGAGGCCTCATCCTCTACCTTAGTAGCTTCCACCTCCTCCGCTGGATGAACCTGTTTCCCCTACATCTCTTCCGTTACAGTGGAGGTCGCCGAGCTCCTATCCTCTGGTACCCCGTCCTCTTCCTTTATATCTACCTTAGTAGCTTCCTCCTCCGCTGGATTAACCCGTTTCCCCTACAAGTCCTCCGATATGGGGCTTGAGGAGTCCTCAGGTATTACCTCCCCTGTAAGTCGGTCCAATTCAGTGTTTGGTTCGTCCTCCTTTCCATCCCCCTTTTTGTATAGAGCGCCCTCCTCATGGGACCTTCCCTGCCCCTTGTCCTCCGTGACTTCCATGAAGGTGAGGATCGCGTTCTAGTTATAGAGCTTTAGTATATTGCCCTTGTTGATGGTGTCCAGTCATTCGCAAATCTTAACCTTGAACTTCCTAAGTTTCTGACCCTTATACCCCCACTTGATTACCATCATGGTCTCAGGATCCTCCTGCTGCTGCATAGCACCTATGAGACCCTCATAGATAAGCGTGGTGGTATTATAGTCGCCAGCATGCTCCCACTTGCTGGATTTGAAGTTGTGGCAGTGTTGGAGGACATTCCACCTTAGGGGGCTACAACACCACGGGAAGCAGGGGTAACTTAGGTACACCTTGAGGTCGCTCATGGGCGGCATCGACTCCTAGCACGGGACAAAGATCGAGCACTCTACAACACCGGCAGCCATAGTGCTTATTATATATTTTTTTTTTTTCTCGTAAAAGTTTCTTAATCAATAGTTTTGCTTAGGCTATAGTAGCTACTTGCGAGTTTCTGTCTAGAATGAGGATTGGACCTTAAACTTTGAGAATTAATTAAATTAAGTCGCAATTTGACAGTATATTCTGGTTATTAAACGATTGTATACAGTTTAAAAGTGTCCACCTGTGTTTCATGTTGCAACAATAAACGCTTTTCCACTAAATCGTATATATTTATAATTATCCCCAATTTCTCTTTATAGTTTTTAATGCGACCATTAATATACAAATGACCATTATGAAATATGATGGAATCGATATGTATGGTATTATTATTTGGTCGAATCGACTGATATGGGCGGGTGCCCAACCCCGAAAAGGGTTGAAATAGGGGAGCTATCCCCCCGCCAAAGGATCTTGAAAGTGGGCCAAGGCGGCATCATTTTAAGCTTGATGGAGGTCTAGGGAACAAACTAAAAACCTCCCTTTAATCCTTTTTCTGTTTTCTGGGTATTATTAGACGACTTTATTCAGATTAGGAAGTGTATTTGGAAGTCAGAGGGTTCATTAGGAAGTGTATTTGGAAGTCAGAGGGTTCATTGGAAGTCAGAGGGTTCATTAGGAAGTGTATTTGGAAGTCAGAGGGTTCATTAGGAAGTGTATTTGGAAGTCAGAGGGTTCATTGGAAGTGTATTTGGAAGTCAGAGGGTTCATTAGGAAGTGTATTTGGAAGTCAGAGGGTTCATTGGAAGTCAGAGGGTTCATTAGGAAGTGTATTTGGAAGTCAGAGGGTTCATTGGAAGTGTATTTGGAAGTCAGAGGGTTCATTAGGAAGTGTATTTGGAAGTCAGAGGGTTCATTGGAAGTCAGAGGGTTCATTAGGAAGTGTATTTGGAAGTCAGAGGGTTCATTAGGAAGTGTATTTGGAAGTCAGAGGGTTCATTAGGAAGTGTATATGGAAGTCAGAGGGTTCATTAGGAAGTGTATTTGGAAGTCAGAGGGTTCATTAGGAAGTGTAATTGGAAGTCAGAGGGTTCATTGCGATAGTCTTTACCCATTTAACGCCCACAGATCCTTCCTAAACTGGATAACAAGGTTTAATGCTAGCCAAAATATACTGTCAACATGCGTCATAATCTTGAGAAGGTTAGCACTCATACTGTGCAACACTGATGGGCGTATTTATCTCCTAATTTATGTATCTTTGTATTATAATTATGTTATTTATTTATGTATCTTTGTATTATATGTTATTTATTTATGTATCTTTGTATTATATGTTATTTATTGTTTCCCTCCCTAGACCTCCATCAAACTTAAAAAATACCCCCAATACCTTTCTTCATTAATAATTTGCATATTTTTCGGTAGAAAAATGTTCCGGCCGTAGGCGTGTTACTTCTAAAATTACAGGTTCGCTATCGTTCGCCAGGAAAAAATATACACTTAAATGGCACGAAATGTCTGAATATTGACAAAGTAATGGGATGAAAAGTCTCAAAATTGCCAAACTAACGGAACAAACGTCCTAAAATGTCAAAACTAATATGCTAAACATGAGGGAGAAGGGGGTCCAGAAAAAGCGACTACGTCCCCCTTTGGCCTTCCGTTCACATAGGCTAGCTGCACACAGTTTCGTAAAGATCAATAGATATGTTGTTTGTTTTCCTATATCTCCTATATCTGCTGAGCTCGGCTTGTCTGATCTAATAAGCGAATATTCATAAACAAATATTTTTCACTTATAATATCTAGTTTGCGACTCTCATTGTGTAAATGTTCTCATTTGATATCAGATGTTAGTGCTTCTGAATGCTTCTGTGCTTGCTTGTTGTGGGCAAACTGTTTTATGTGTTCTTCTGTAACCTCTTTTTGTTGTTCTTGTGGCTCTTGCTGATCCTCCCTACCCCTTGTGGGAGGAAGGGCTGGTTACTGACTGACTGACTGACGATTCAAATTATATCTATATCTCATAACGCCCACTCGATCACTCACAACGTACAATGTACAACTCTCAATAACTTTCCACCACTCGTACACTCCACAACTTCCAACACTCTCCACCACAATTCCCTCCCCAACCTTCGTGGCACTCACAATAACTCTCCACCACTCGCACACTCCACAACTTCCAACACTCTCCACCACAATTCCCTCCCCAACCTTCGTGGCACTCACAATAACTCTCCACCACTCGCACACTCCACAACTTCCAACACTCTCCACCACAATTCCCTCCCCAACCTTCGTGGCACTCACAATAACTCTCCACCACTCGCACACTCCACAACTTCCAACACTCTCCACCACAATTCCCTCCCCAACCTTCGTGGCACTCACAATAACTCTCCACCACTCGCACACTCCACAACTTCCAACACTCTCCACCACAATTCCCTCCCCAACCTTCGTGGCACTCACAATAACTCTCCACCACTCGCACACTCCACAACTTACAACACTCTCCACCACAATTCCCTCCCCAACCTTCGTGGCACTCACAATAACTCTCCACCACTCGCACACTCCACAACTTCCAACACTCTCCACCACAATTCCCTCCCCAACCTTCGTGGCACTCACAATAACTCTCCACCACTCGCACACTCCACAACTTCCAACACTCTCCACCACAATTCCCTCCCCAACCTTCGTGGCACTCACAATAACTCTCCACCACTCGCACACTCCACAACTTCCAACACTCTCCACCACAATTCCCTCCCCAACCTTCGTGGCACTCACAATAACTCTCCACCACTCGCACACTCCACAACTTTCAACACTCTCCACCACAATTCCCTCCCCAACCTTCGTGGCACTCACAATAACTCTCCACCACTCGCACACTCCACAACTTCCAACACTCTCCACCACAATTCCCTCCCCAACCTTCGTGGCACTCACAATCACTTTCTCCCAGACATTCTATGGCGCCAGTGAAAGAGGTGGAGGAGGAAGGGAGGGAGGGGATTGAGGGGGAGAGGAAGGAGGAGAGGGGAGGGGGAAAAGAGGAGGAGGGGAGTGGAAGGGAGGAGGAGGGGAGAGGAGAGGGAGGGGGAGAGGAAGGAGGAGAGGGAGGGGGAGAGGAAGGAGGAGAGGGGAGGGGGAGTGCCACATCTATAGGGAGAGGTCAGCCACCTCGGTCATCCCAGCGCCATAATGTACACCTGGCACCGAGCTCTGCCTTCCCTTCCACTGCATTTAGTCACGTTCTTCCTTCAGTCTACTACGTACAGTTGGTCACATAAGTTCTGCTCCTCTCTGTGATCTTATACATGGACGTTTTAACGTGCATGATTGAATTACGAGAGTAGTTTCTTAAGCAGTGGTTAATTCATCTGATTAGTCAACTGATAATAAAAAGAAATCACTACTAATTTTGCTCTCATACATAAGATCAAGCCGAGGAACACAACTGTGTATGCTTCCAAGATATATTTATTTAATTATAGGCTATTTGTTTATTTTAATTATTATTTTATTTATACCGGAATAAAACATGTTGCTTCCCATTACGATTCTCTCCTACAAGTTACAGGATACCGGATGACCAAGCGTGTGATAAATTAATTGTCCATGGGAGGATGGTTGACATTTTGGTCGATTTATTTCATGTATTCATTCTTGTTCTAGTTTCCTCCCTAGACCTCCATCACACTTTAAAAAAAACATCCAATAGATCCCCTTGTAGATTAATTTGTACTTTTTTTGGTAGAAAAGTGTCTTTCCAAAATTACAGGCTCACTATCGTTCGCCAGGAAAAACTCGACACCTAAATAGCACGAAAGGTCTTAATATTGACAAATAAATGGGGCGAAAGGTCTTAAAATCGACAAGCTAATGGGGCAAACATCATAAAATCTGAAAACTAATGGAGCTAAGCATGAGAGAAAAGGGGTCCAAACTTTGCATAACACAATGATAGTGCATCGTGTAGGTCCTTCATATGTTGACAAAATGAATTAATGGAAGGTTGAGAGCTCAATGTATACAACAAGGTGACCGGACAACTCAACCAGTAGACCATTTCAATCAGTAGCTCTCAATCAGTACCAAATCAACCAATACGGTTAGGTTAGGTTAAGTTAGGTTAGTACTATATTTTGGCAATGGTTTGGTTGGTCTTGGTTGATTTGGCACTGGTTGAGAGCTACTGGTTGAAATGGTCTACTGGTTGAGATGTCCGGGAACCATACAACAAGGCAAGCACTGTAAATAAGTAACTGTACGCTCCCTATAGTTGGCTTCAAAAGACGTCAAGCGGTGCATCAGTAATCCTCTCAAGCCCCCCCCCCCCCCCCCACACTTCCCCCCCCCCCACACTTCCCCCCCCCCCCCACACTTCCCCCCCCCCACACTTCCCCCCCCCCACACCCCCCCCCCCCCCCCCCTTTCACTCTCCTCTCTTCCTGACTCTCGTTTTAAGGGGAGGTTTTTAGTATGTTCCCTAGACCTCCATCAAGCTTAAAATTACACCCCCTTTCAAGATAATTTGTTTACATGTTTCGGTAGAAAAATTTCCCGGCCGAAGGCCGATTCATAATATATTGCAGGCACGCTATCGCTTGCCAAGATAAAATTCGACACCTAAATGCTAAATGGCACGAAAGATTTTAAATTGACTGAAATGTAGCGGAAGTTCTTTAAATCGCCAAACTACTGGGGCGAACGTCTTAAAATTTCAAAAGCAATGGGGCTATACACACGAGGGAGAAAGGAGTCCAGGAAAAATCCCTCAAGTGGAAATCTCCCCATAACCCCTACTGTACCGGCGATGTTTATTTACTTTCTTCTGGCTACTATTAGACAATTGTATTCAGTTTAAAAAGAGCCTCCAGCAATTATCAGGCTTTGAGCTATCTCCATTAACCCTTTATACTACCACAGATCCTTCTTAAACTGCTCAAAATAATCTAAATATAGCTAGAATAAAATGAAAAAGACGTCGCGGTACAGAAAGGGTTAACCCCCCCCCCCCCACGACATACATCCCTCAATGACTTCACTTTTCCCCTCACTCAAGGAACTGGAGTTCTCGAAAAGGGGCTCCAGTCCTGACGTTATTGTTGACTTACAGTGTGCTGGCTTAAGGGGAGGCTGGCCGTTTGTTTGGTCTATTAATTCATGTATTCATATATATTTGTTTTAGTTTCCTCCCTAGACCTCTATCAAGCTTAGAAAAACACCTTTCAAGATAAATTTGTACATTTTTCGGTAGAAATATTTCCCGGCCGAAGGCCGGTTCCTCTTAAAATTGCAGGCTCGCTCTCGCTCGCCAGGAAATAATCGACACATAAATGGCACGAAAGGTCTTAACATTGACAACGAAAAGGGGCCGAAGGTTGCTAAAATCACCACACTAATGGGCCGAACGTCTTATAATCTCAAAAATAGTGGGGCTAAACATACGGGAGAAGGGGGTCGAGAAAAACGGTTTGCCTCCCCTTAATAATCCAAATAGGGTTGATAGCCTCTGAAGTCCTATTTTAACCAAGGGCTGGTCTATCAGAGTGAGAACTGAGCGATCTCTGCCATACCCATAGCTTACTCTGACTGTTCCTTTTACTTATATATTTTCTAGATCTCAAGTAACGGCGTCTCTGTGGATTGACCTCCCAATCTACCAAGATTTGAAGCCAAAGCGTCACATTTTTCCTTTGCCCCTCAACTTTCTCTTCATAATTGCTGAGGGGCACAGGGCCCTGGGTGGGGCTTTGGTTTCCCGGGCGTTTCTGCACCCTCCTCAGCTCCCCGCCATGGAGTAGCTTCGGTCACCCAGGCTTTATTGTGGTCGGCAGGGAGGGTTCTGTGGGGGCGCTCGGTTATGGCCTTGGCCTTGCTCGGGGCCTTGGGGCTGTTCTGCCAGGCAGCTTGGGGAACAACAACAACAACAACAACTATCTCTTATTCAGTTGCAGTCACTACCTCCCTAAATCTTTAAGGGGGGTCAGCGGCGTTTTTTTTTTATCTTTCTTTCCTTTTCTCTCTTTCCCTGGCTTTTATCCATTCAGCCCCATTCAGCCAACTGTTTTAAGACGTTTATTCCCATCCAGGTGTCGATGTCTTCCTGGCGAGCGATAGCGAGCCAACATTGTATGGAGAAATCCGGCTTCGCCGGAGAAATTGATCTATCAAAAAATGTACCCAGTTTGGTCACATTAAGAGGCGATTTAAGAAGGGATGGGCGTATTTATTTGCTCATTTACAGTATATATATATATATATATATATATATATATATATATATATATATATATTTTAGTTTCCTCCCTACACCTCATCAAACTTAAAAATAACACCCCCAAAACCCTCCTTCAACCGGCCGAAGGCTGGTTCCTCCAAAAATACAGGCTCTCTATCGCTCGCCACGAAATAAAACGACACCTAAATGACACGAATAGTCTTAATATTGACAAAGAAATGACGCGAAAGGTCTTCAAATCGCCAAACTGATGAGCCGAACGTCATACAATTTTAAAACTAATGAGGCTAAACATGAGGGAGAAGGGTGACCAGAAAAAGACCCATCTCCCCTTAATTTACCTTCCCGTCAGCTGCTTTTTCTACGCAGCCATACGATCATCACGTAGGCTACCAAAACATTATAGTGGGAAAAAGATGACATTGAAAGGTGAATGGCGGAGTCAGCTGAACAAGACTGAATTATCACTATCTCTCTCTCTTTTTCTCTCCATATAGTAGCTCACGTGTATTTGTGAGATAAACTAAATATTAATATCTCTCGTGCTTAGCTGCCCGATAATTAAATGAAATCCCTTCAATCAGATTTGCGTGGGAATAGTTGTAAAAATCCCTGTATGATACTTTGGAACATGGGTCATACGAGTTGTGTAGGAAATGGAATACATTCTCCAAGTAGAATTTCTCCTTTTCCTTACTTTATATGGGATTAGCTTAACTATTCTTTATCATGCCGTGGTGTAGTGGCTTAAACCATGGACACTCTTCATGACTGTTGGTGGTTCGAGCCCGGCTGATGGTATAATAGCATTTAGTTTCTCACGCGGATTTGTGAGGTATGCTCTCTCTTCCGCTCTCTCTCTCTCTATATATATATATATATATATATATATATATATATATATATATATATATACAGTATATAATTATATAACATGTACACATGTAAAAATCGTAATGTCATTTACTTGGTGCCTGTAATGTTAACCTTTTGTGTAGTTGTCTGACCAGACATACAGTACATCACCGGGAACAGTCGGGACATTTAGGTTGGAATATGTTAACGGTGACAAACAGGCCAGACGGGTTCTGTCGAGGGTATATATACCTGTACAAGTAACCGGTTATAAAAGGTAGGAAGGCAGGACTGATTGTTGTAAATGTGTTGTGTGTTGGTATCTTATTTTAATAGGTGTGTGTTTTCTCCTGTTATTCTACTAAGAAAACAAAGGTATCGGTTTGAGATATAATTACATAAATATCAATAGATTACTGAACCAATTTCAAACCACTGTATGAAACCCTGATCTACAATTAACTGTCTTGATAGCGTAATGGTTAGTGCACTGGATTTCGGTTTGGGTATTCTGGGTTCGAATCCTTGGCGTATCACAAGTATTCATTAGTTAATTGATTTCATTAATTAGGATTATTTGTAAGTTAATTGACTACTTGCGAGTTTCATTCTATAAGGAAGTTGGAGCTGTAAACATCGATAATTAGCAGAACAACCAGCTGTAATGCGGTTTAAGTATATTTATTAATACAAAAAACAAATTCAACATACTAATTATCCATCAGAAACCTACAGTACATAATTGCTGTATTTGCGTTTAATATCGATGTTTACAGACCAAACTTCCTTATGGCATAAAACTAGCAAGTGGTGGGTTGGTGATAGTAGAAATATCCTCGGAGTCGGACAGTTTCCAAGTTCCTTTGTAAATCTCGGTGTTAGGAGGAAGAGGAGAACCAGGATGCTCACGAACAACGCTTATAATTGTATTTGTCATACGATTATCTTTGAAATCATCATCAATAACAGACCATTTACAAGAAGTAGGCCAGGAATTGGAAGTATTAACCTAATCTATGTATGTTTTTTGTCATTTTTATTTTTATTTCCTCCCTAGACCTCCATCAAGCTTAAGAAGACACCCCCAAAAATTCTTCTTCAGAATACATTTGTACATTTTTCGATAGAAAAATTTCCCGGCCGAAGGCCGTGTTCTCTTAAATTACAGGCTCGCTACCGCTCGCCAGAATAAATCGACACCTAAATGGTACGAACAGTCTTAATATTGACATAGAAATGAGACCAACGGATTTATAATCGCCAAACTAATGGGCCGAACGTCTTAAAATCTGAAAACTAATGGGGCTAAACATGAGGAAGAACAGGGACCAGAAAAACTACCCATCTCCCCTTAAGAAGTCACCACACTCTGATGACAACCTCCCCCTCCCCTTCCCCCCCCCCTCCCCCCCCCCTCCCCCTAGACGTACAGTTGCCCACATAAGTTCTGTTCCTTGTCCTGGTGTTATATATGAAAGTTAAATTAGTACGACTGAATTCCGGGTGTGGCTTCCTTAGGAGGCATCATATGAGTCAACCAATGCCTAAGAAACAACACTCGTTATTCAATAATGTGCCATGTTTCCACTACAAGCTGAGTGCTGCCCGGGGGAAAATAGAAGCATGGGCTGTCTATCTCGGGGGGGGGGGGGGGGGGACAAACAAAATTCGCTTAAAACCACCTTAGTATACATGCCAAGTATGGGCTCTCCATCTTGAAATCTGTCCCCCCCCACCCCCCATACACCCCCCACCCCTGCTCAAAACCTATTCTGGCATCCCCTTAGTATGCATGCCAAGTGTGGGCCCTCCATCATTAAAACTGAGGGAGTGTGGGGTGGCTCTGCCTCCCCCCCCCCCCCCCTGTTTAAAACCTATTCCGGCACCCCCTTAGTATGCATGCCAAGTATGGGCTCTCTATCTAGAAAACTGAGGGATTAGTTCATGAACAGACAGAAAGTGCCCATTACATAGTAGATGTATAAGATCACAGAGAAGATGTACAAGATCACAGAGAGGAACAGAACTTATGTGGCCAACTGTACACTTGATCAGCCCTAGTTTTTGTCACCTCTGATTAGTTACCATCCTGGGCGGTACTTTGTGTTTGTTTGAGACTCACTGAGGAGACAAGGTTACTATAAATTGCTTCCATACCTCATCTCGCTCTCGCTCTCTCTCTCTCACAACCAAAGACTATACAGTAGGGGGCCAGTCAAGCCTAATGTTCAGTCTGCCAGCTCAGGTTTGGTTAAGGGGGGGAAGGGCGTATTTATTAGCTCATTTATTTTTATTATGTTCTTAGTTTCCTCTCTAGACTTCCATCAAGCAAAAAAAACACCCACCCAAGTCCCTCCTTCAAGATAAATGTGTACATTTTTCGATAGAAAAACTTCCCGGCCGAAGGCCGGTTTCTCTTAAATTACAGGCTCGCTGCCGCTCGCCAAGACACCGCTCGACACCTAAGTGACACGAAAAGTCTTAATAATGACAAAGAAATGGGTCGAAAAGTCTTAAAATCGCCAAACTAATAGGCCGAACGCCTTATAATCTGAAAACTAGTGGGGCTAAGCATGAGGAAGAAGGAGGACCAGAAACACGGCCCATCTCCCCTTAAACTAGTGGGGCTAAGCATGAGGAAGAAGGAGGACCAGAAACATGGCCCATCTCCCCTTAAACTAGTGGGGCTAAGCATGAGGAAGAAGGAGGACCAGAAACATGGCCCATCTCCCCTTAAACTAGTGGGGCTAAGCATGAGGAAGAAGGAGGACCAGAAACACGGCCCATCTCCCCTTAAACTAGTTGGGCTAAGCATGAGGAAGAAGGAGGGCCAGAAACATGGCCCATCTCCCCTTAAACTAGTGGGGCTAAGCATGAGGAAGAAGGAGGACCAGAAACACGGCCCATCTCCCCTTAAAGTCACACGTCCCAGAACATTAACCCCTTCTGTACCGGCGACGTCTTTCTAATTATATTCTGGCTATATTTAGACGATTTTGTGAAGCTTAAAAGGAGATGGGTCGTTTATTCTAGATTCCTTCTCCCTCATGGTTTAGCCCCATTAGTTTTCAGATTTTAAGATGTTTGCCCCATTAGGTTGTCGCTTTTAAGACCTTTCGTCTCATTTCTTTGTCAATATTAAGACCTTTCGTGCTAAGAGTTGTCATTGTTTTGCTGGCGAACGATAATGAGTCTGTAATTTAGGATGAATCGGCCTTTGGCCGGGACATTTTTCTACCGAAAAATGTACAAATAAATTTAGAAGGGGGATCTAATTGATGTTTTTTTAAGTTCGTTGGAGGTCTAGGGAGGAAACTAGAAACCTTATAAGAAATACATTAATGAACAAATAAATTAGGTAATCTCCCCTGAAGAAGGATCTGTGAGAGTACAAAGGGTTAAGCGAGATAGTTCGAAGCCTGTTAATTGCTGGAGGCCCTTCTTAAACTGAATATAATCGTCTAATAGTAGCCAGAATAAAGTTAAAAAGACGTCGTCGGTACAGAAGGGGTTAATAAAAGATCTTAACCATGTCAATATTGGTGACAAATTTGTCATTATATTTAGGCTACTAATAAGCGACTTTACTTAGCTTAGGAAAGGCCTCTAACAATGATCAGGCTTCACACTAAGTTATCTAACCCTTTTCGCTACCACAGATCCTTCCTAAGCTCCATAATGATCGGGCTTCACACTAAGTTATCTAACCCTTTTCGCTACCACAGATCCTTCCTAAGCTCCATAATGATCAGGCTTCACACTAAGTTATCTAACCCTTTTCGCTACCACAGATCCTTCCTAAGCTCCATAAACACGTGTAAATATAGTTAGAATAAAACAAAAATGCATCACCGGTACTGAAAGGGTTTAGGGGAGATGGGTCGTTTTTCTGGTCCCCTTTCTTCCTCGTGTTTAGTCTTATTAGTTTTCAGATTTTATGACGTTTGGCCCATTAGTATGGCGATTGTATACAATACCTTTCGCCCCATTTCGTTGTCAATTTTAAGACCTTTCGTGCCATTTCAGTGTCAATTTATTCCTGGCAAGCGATAGCGAGCCTGTTAATTTAAGAGGAACTGGCCTTAGGCCGGGATGTTTTTCTATCGAAAAATGTACAAATTTATCTTGTCTAGGGGGTATTATTTTAAAGTTTGATGGAGGTCTAGCGAGGAAACTAAAAAATAAATTAATAAATGAATTAATAGCTCAAAAAGAAACGGCCACTATCCCCTTAACACTATCTGGTGCAGCGTCTTGGAGGTCATTATGGTATTTTGTTTAATTATTATTGAGTGTTTTAATTGTTTTTGACATTTTCGAACAATGTGTTTTTAGTTTTAGTGTTTTAGACTTGGAAAAACGCCTCTCCAAATCGCCTACAAACTAAAAAAAAAAAACGTCCCCCAGACCCCGTTCAAGCTAAATGTGTAAATTTTTCGGTAGAAAATTTCCCGGCCAAAGGCCGGTTTCTCCCAAATTGCAGGCTCGCTATTGCTCGTCCAGGTAAAAATCGACACCTTATTGGGTTGAAGCATCATACAGTATAATCGCCAAACTAATGAGATGAAACTTCTTAAAATTTCCAAACTAATGGAGTAAAACTGGGAGGGTAGAAATTGGCCCGCCCTGCACCTAATATGGTTAACATTTCTAGGGACTTTCCTGACAGGTGTTGGGAATAATTTTCATTTACTTGTAATGTTTTCTATTGGAAAATATACAAATTTAGTTTTTAGGTGCTATGGGTAGGATTTAGTTTTTAGGTGCTATGGGTAAGATTTAGTTTTTAGGTGCTATGGGTAGGATATAGTTTTTAGGTGCTATGGGTAGGAATTAGTTTTTAGGTGCTATGGGTAGGATTTAGTTTTTAGGTGCTATGGGTAGGATTTAGTTTTTAGGTGCTATGGGTAGGATTTAGTTTTTAGGTGCTATGGGTAGGATTTAGTTTTTAGGTGCTATGGGTAGGATTTAGTTTTTAGGTGCTATGGGTAGGATTTAGTTTTTAGGTGCTATGGGTAGGATTTAGTTTTTAGGTGCTATGGGTAGGATTTAGTTTTTAGGTGCTATGGGTAGGATTTAGTTTTTAGGTGCTATGGGTAGGATTTAGTTTGTAGGTGCTATGGGTAGGATTTAGTTTTTAGGTGCTATGGGTAGGATTTAGTTTTTAGGTGCTATGGGTAGGATTTAGTTTTTAGGTGCTATGGGTAGGATTTAGTTTTTAGGTGCTATGGGTAGGATTTAGTTTTTAGGTGCTATGGGTAGGATTTAGTTTTTAGGTGCTATGGGTAGGATTTAGTTTTTAGGTGCTATGGGTAGGATTTAGTTTGTAGGTGCTATGGGTAGGATTTAGTTTTTAGGTGCTATGGGTAGGATTTAGTTTTTAGGTGCTATGGGTAGGATTTAGTTTTTAGGTGCTATGGGTAGGATTTAGTTTTTAGGTGCTATGGGTAGGATTTAGTTTTTAGGTGCTATGGGTAGGATTTAGTTTTTAGGTGCTATGGGTAGATGTAGTTTTTAGGTGCTATGGGTAGGATGTAGTTTTTAGGTGCTATGGGTAGGATTTAGTTTTTAGATGCTATGGGTAGGATTTAGTTTTTAGGTGCTATGGGTAGGATTTAGTTTTTAGGTGCTATGGGTAGGATTTAGTTTTTAGGTGCTATGGGTAGGATTTAGTTTTTAGGTGTTATGGGTAGGATTTAGTTTTTAGGTGCTATGGGTAGGATTTAGTTTTTAGGTGCTATGGGTAAGATTTAGTTTTTAGGTGCTATGGGTATTATTTAGTTTTTAGGTGCTATGGGTAGGATTTAGTTTTTAGGTGCTATGGGTAGGATTTAGTTTTTAGGTGCTATGGGTAGGATTTAGTTTTTAGGTGCTATGGGTAGGATTTAGTTTTTAGGTGCTATGGGTAGGATTTAGTTTTTAGGTGCTATGGGTAGGATTTAGTTTTTAGGTGCTATGGGTAGGATTTAGTTTTTAGGTGCTATGGGTAGGATTTAGTTTTTAGGTGCTATGGGTAGGATTTATTTTTTAGGTGCCATGGGTAGGACTTTTTTTTAGTTTGAAGGAAGCCTGGGGAGGTGTTTTTGCGAGCCTAGGGGACAAAATAAAATACAACCGAAAAAGACAAAAATAAGCAAAATCCTCAATAATAATAATAACACAAATTAGTAACCCCCAATACGTCGGATCAGATAGTGTTAAGTCGGTGTCACACGAACGATTTTCCGGGCAATTTTGGATGAGCAAGTTTTTCCTCGTAATATTTTGAGGCTCCTTCACATTGGGATCGGAAAATAAAATGGAAGGTAGATTATGTTAGGAGGGGATGGGCGTATTTATTTGCTTGTATATTTATCTTTCTATATATATATTTTTTTAGTTTCCTCCCTAATCTTTTATCAAGTTTGAAAAAAAAAAAACCCTTCAGGATATATTTGTACATGTTTCGATAGAAAAATGTCCCGACTGAAGGCCGGTTTGTCTTAACGTTACGTTTTTGGAACTCCCCTGGCTCGCTCCATTAGCTTGGAGATTTTAAAACGTTCCACCCCATTAGTTTGGTGATAATAAGACGCTTCACCACATTCAGATGTCGATTTTCTTTGTGGGCAAGCGATAACTAGCCATTAATTTAGAAGATCCTGATTTTTGAGAGTATATATATTTATGAAAGTGTAAGTAAATGAAAACACAAAATTGTCTATGTTGGATGTGTGACTTGTGTAAATTGTCATAATTGTTGAAGGTCTATGTTGGATGTGTGACTTGTGTAAATTGTCATAATTGTTGAAGGTCTATGTTGGATGTGTGACTTGTGTAAATTGTCATAATTGTTGAAGGTCTATGTTGGATGTGTGACTTGTGTAAATTGTCATAATTGTTGAAGGTCTATGTTGGATGTGTGACTTGTGTAAATTCCTAGTTGAATACAAAAAGGTATGCACGTCTGTATGAGCGCATGTGTGTGTGTTTTTTTTCTTTTTTTCTATGTGAGTGAGGGAGACAAAAGGCAGAACTGCCTGTATCGAGTGCCTCCCCCAGAATTGAAAGAGTGACAGGGCCAAAATCAAGGGACGTTCGAGCCAAAATGCCTGGACACACGGAGTTTGAAGCAATTTAAGTCATAGGAGGAGGGAAAGAATGCTTCTGGGAAAGAGTTCCAGAGCTCAGCTGTTTAATAGAAGAAAGTCTGAGAGTAACGTTTCACTCTTGGGTTGGAGAGTTGTACAGAGTACGGGTGGGATTGTGTTGCAAGACGGGTACCACGTGCCCTACGTAGAGGAGGTGGTATACACTGGGAGAGCTCTGAGAAGCACTGATTATTGTAGTAGCGATAGAATAGCGAGAGAAATGCAACATTGCGGCGAAGAGAGAGAGTTTGAAGAGAATTGGTGAGTGGGCGTGAAAGGGTTAATGATACGACAGGCCTTCCTTTCTACTTTGTCTAGGATAGTAGAGTCATTTTCAGAGCTTCCGTGACCGTGTTTAGGATACCAAAGTTTCTCAGTGAATTTAACAAGGGCAACTGATACTAAAAAAAATAAGCCCCCATACACCTCACCAAAATGACGGGAAAGTTGTTATTTTAGACGTTTTTCAAAATGGCCGCCGCCGTCATCTTAAAAAATTGATAAAGTTCTATTTCTTGAAGTGAATGGCCAAAAATGACAATTTTGGAGTCTATTCCCACTAATTTTGGTGTCAGAAGATCAATGGGATGGCACAATTAAAAAATAATTAATAAATAATTACCAAATAATTAAGTAAATAAGAAAATAATTAAGAAAATCAATGGGATGGCATAATTCATGATTTAGAGTCCCATTAACCTCAACATCTAAGACAAATATGATGTTGTTAAATCCACTGAGAAACTTTGGTATCCTAAATTAATAAAACATGAGACCTACTGCATTAAGATGCACTATCACTGCAGGACAAATATGATGCACAACTGTCAGAATCACTTCCGCTGTCATCATCGCTGCTCTCCATTTGTGGATGACTTGGAGTTTTTAGAAGATCCAGGAATGATGGAAGTGCAGGTTGGGTATAGCGTACTGGGAGGCATAAGCCATTTACAAGGTGCCATCCATGGCCAATTGGTGAAGGATGATTCTGAAGCTGGAAATTCTTCTGCAGATATGCGAGGTAATTGGTGCGCTCTAAGTGTGGTCGTAGACGGTCAGAATCAGGTACCAGTCTGATGATCTTCTTTTTCTTGAGTACTGACCACTTTGCTGCTCTCACCTCTGCTAGGGTCTTGTGTTTGGTGTCACAATAGATGTACCGGATAACAAATTTCTGTAAGTCATTGATGATTTCCTGTGTGACTGGGATGATTGTGCCACAACTTTTAAGGAGGTTGCAAGCTTCTGATGATTTTTCTACACGGTCAACAATAGTTTTCTTGCCTATTTCATAAAAGACGGAGTTACAGAGTTATTTCTTGATCCTCGTCTCTTGTGATTTGCGTGACGATGAACACAGCCTCTTATCCGGTTGACGTTGTTAACATTCCGCGTGTTTGACAGGAGTTGCTTCTCATTCTTTAGAATAGCCAACCATCCACACTTAAGCTTGGATCCTTTATTCATCGTTGACTCTATCCATATGTCAAGGGCAACACATGAGTAGGGTTTACCGGTCATTAACTGTGCAAACATGCCACTCTCCATGAATTGTGCTTGGATATGGGGAAGACTTTCTAGGACTGCTATGAAATCTGGAAGATGGTGCCCATATCTATCGTTGTCATAAATATGCATCCAAGGAAGCATCAACTTCAGTGAAGACTTGAACTCGATCCAGTTTCTTGTCCTTATAGCATGTATATTTTGAGTCAGTATCTCTACCATCTCCAAGAATGAAATCCAGAATTCTGCTAGTGGAGCACCATCTAAGTTCTGGAATAGGGAGTCAACGAGCCCCTTGAGATCGGCATTGCTCTCTAACTCAGCATGTGCATCATTAAGTTCTTTTTGATCTACTGAACTGCGTAACTTATTGAGAGATGCCTGGATCTCTTCACACAGAGTGGCACCTTCCAAACGTTTGTCTAGTGCATGTTGGAGTAAAGCCTCGTAGAAGAGTTGAAGGCAACGCACACCGCGGTTGAAGTGTTTTCCACGCAGAGCTTGATCCACGGATCCATCTGCAACGACGCCTGGAGCCACCAGTACATCTGAAATGCCTGAGCCTTTGAACCTTTTGTAGATTGCATTGATGAAAGACATCTGGATATGAAAGGGCCCCATGAATGTCAATATGTCAGCAAATATCTCTGGATTCTCACTTTTCAATTCTAGCAATAATGCGTAGACAGGATGATCACCGACGATAATGGCAAATGGCATCTTCTTGTCATCAATTGCCTTTGCAAGCTTGCGCAGGGCATCATACAGAATGGTCTTGCTTGGTGGATCAGGATAAGTCCTATGATAAATCGCTTGACTTTTCTGGGTTTCTGGTGATAGCGTGGCCTGGAAGCCAGAAAAGGCTGGTACAGTCTGGTCTTCTGGCTTTGGTCTTGTTCCGTCTGCCTTAGCTCGGGCCATTGCATGGATGACACCTCTCATTCTTTGAGGAACTGTGTCCAGATGTTGTTCATCCGTTATCCTTGGTCTGATGGGTGGTTCACCACGCTCGACTGTTTTGTATGGTTCAATTCTTTGCATCTGGCTCCCAAGTTCTTTGAGGCTATCAGAGAGGTACGAAGGCAAGGTGCTATTTGCAACTGGTCTATCATCATCTAGGGTAGGTAGATTTAGCTTAGGTAGGTCTGGCTGAACAAACATGACATTTGTACGATGTGATTGGCCACTTCCAGTCAAAGTGTCACTTTTGAAGTCATCGTTGTCGACTATACATATTGCCGGTGTTCCTTCAGAAAGTTCAAAAGGACACTCAGTTGAATGCTTCAGGTCAGTAACTGCCCAGAAATCTCTAAGCAAAAGCACATCATTGTAACTGATTCCCAGGCCATCCTTATGTAATATGTCTACCATTTCTCTGCTCTTTGTCATACCATGTAGCAGTACACCGAGGTTTGTCTCAAATGCAGTAAGTCTTCCAGTGATGTAGCTGGTCAAAATAGATGCAATTGATCTGACTTGGGGCTTGTCATCGACTTCAGACTGTGTGGGGTGCTTTAACCAAGTGATGAGCTTCAATAGGAGATCATTCAGGTCTTCATATTCTTCTAGCTCATGTATGTATGGAGGCCAAGGAACAGTTTTTGTTTTGATGATCTGATCTCTGAGTCGCCCTGCTACATTCTTCACCAGCTGATCGTCACTTACACCTAGAGAGGATATTGCAGCCTCAAGATATGAACCTGCAGCTCTTGCATCATATACCAGTTCACTCACATTCTTCTGACCTCGTTCATGAAATGCTATGTCATCTCCAAATTCCTTGATCAGAATTTCCTTCACGAAACTGGACTTTGCTGTGGAATAGTAACCATAATTTGAAGTAATGCCTTTGTAATCCTTTACAAGACCTTGCAGTGTACGGATTTCATGATCTTCAAAGATACTTGACGGACATGATGAAAGAAGATATTTTGGGCCTCTCGAAGATTCACATGTTGCAGATGCTCTGTTTTTTCATCAGGAAAAGACTCCTTCAGAGGGTTGCTGACATAATTGCGCCAACATTCACGATGATAACGAATTTCCAATCCAAACGCCGTTCGACTGTCTGGGATAGATGCAAGTAGGGTATTCAATCTTTCTCTTATACAGTAGGCTCATCTGACAGACAAACTGTATGCAACTTGAACCGGTTCCATGCGTCTACTGTTGACAGCAGCAAAAGTTTGGACTTGCCAGGATTACTGGTTTTTTGTGGTCCTTTCATACACCACACACAGAAATTCTTATCATGAACCACTCCAGTACTAGAACGAAGCTTTTTAGGCACATTTCCTGGGAGTTGTTGACTTGAAGTTGATGCTTGAACTTCTTCCTGTTCAGATTTCATTTTACGATTCTGTGCTTGCTGAATATAGCGATTACTACTGATCTGGGTGTAACATTTACTATGCATGTACAGGCCTTTAGGCCCCTTGTCCCACTCCACTGCTGCATAGGCATGCTGACATTTATCAAGTTCCTTCCACCGAAAACACTTGCTCCTTAGATTCTCCCACTTTGTATCAGATGTCTTGTCCGTACTATCATCAGCTATACAGGGATGTTGACATAATATGCATTTTAATCCAGGTCCTGGGTCAGGCACATCACTAACTCCTCTACGTTCCATGCTTATGATTCTTCACGCCAAATTCGATGCAACAAACCTGAAAAAGAAGGAATTGATCAGTCAACATTCTTGGTTTACATTTTAAATTATATATATTATTTGAGTAAGTTTCAGAGGATCCGTGACCGTGTTTAGGATACCAAAGTTTCTCAGTGGATTTAACAACATCATATTTGTCTTAGATGTTGAGGTTAATGGGACTCTAAATCATGAATTATGCCATCCATTGATTTTCTTAATTATTTTCTTATTTTCTTAATTATTTGGTAATTAGTTATTAATTATTTTTTAATTATGCCATCCCATTGATTTTCTTAATTATTTTCTTATTTTCTTAATTATTTGGTAATTAGTTATTAATTATTTTTTAATTATGCCATCCCATTGATCTTCTGACACCAACATTAGTGGGAATAGACACCAAAATTGTCATTTTTGGCCATTCACTTCAAGAAATAGAACTTTATCAATTTTTTAAGATGACGGCGGCGGCCATTTTGAAAAACGTCTAAAATAACAACTTTCCCGTCATTTTGGTGAGGTGTATGGGGGCTTATTTTTTTTAGCATCAGTTGCCCTTGTTAAATTCACTGAGAAACTTTGGTATCCTAAACACGGTCACGGAAGCTCTGAAAATGACTACTAGGAGTGCGGTGTGTACGCGTGTGTGTTAAGTATAATGTGTCTGATCAGGTATTAAGGGGAGATAGTCGTTTTTTTTCTGGACACCATTTTCCCGCATGCTTAGCCCCTTTAGTTTTCAGATGTAATGACGTTCAGACTATTGGTTTGGCGATTTTAAGACCTTTCACCCCTTTCCTTTGTCAATATTAAGACTCTTCATGTCATTAAAGTGTGGATTATTCTCCTGGCGAGCGATAGCGAGCCTGAAATTTAGAAGGAATCAGACATTTTCCTACCGAAAAATATACAAATATATCTTGAAGAGGAATCATGGGGTTGTCTTTTTAAATTTGATGGAAGTCTAGGGAGGAAACTAAAAAATAAAATAATAAATAAATTAAAAAATCGACCAAAAATTAAACCATCGCTCCTTACACCATCAGTATTAAACCATCAGTATTAAACCATCGCTCCTTACACCATCAGTATTAAACCATCAGTATTAAACCATCGCTCCTTACACCATCAGTATTAAACCATCAGTATTAAACCATCGCTCCTTACACCATCAGTATTAAACCATCAGTATTAAACCATCGCTCCTTACACCATCAGTATTCTTATTATGTCCAGCTCTCCAACACAGAAATTAACACATTCACTCAGTCTTTCTGCTACTCAACAAGTAAACTCTGGAACTTTCTCCCTCAATCAATCTTTCCTTCATCCTATGACTCAGACTGCTTTAACCCATACAGTACCAGGGACGTCTGTTTCATTAGATCCTGGCAACTATTGGACCATTGTATTCAATTTAGGAAGAACGTCTACCAATAAAAAGGCTACAGACTATCTCGATTCATCCTTTCAGCTACCATATATCCTTCTTAAGCTTAATACATTTGTCTAAATGTAGCTGAAATCAAATATTAAAATACGTCGCTGGTACTCAAAGGGTTAAACTTAGTGTGTTCAGGCATTTTGACCCCCACGTACCTTGAATTTGGCTCTGTCACTCTTTTGGTTTTGTGGGAGACACTCGTTACAGGCAACCTGCCTTCTGTCTCCTTCTAACACACACACACACACACACACATACACACTCACTCATTCACTCACTCTCAAACACCCACACCCATACACACACATAGACACGCACACACGCACACACACACACTCACACACACAGAAAGAGAGAGAGAGAGAGAGAGAGAAAGAGAGAGATAGAGACACACACCTTCAAAACACATACCTCTTATTATAATCCATCATAACAACGATACCTTTCCTCAACACCTATCATCTATCCCCTCTCTCCAGAAACCCTTTGCTAAGTGACAGCCACAACAATAGCTCCTATACTTTGTTTTATTGATACATATATAGTTCCTCTCTCTCTCTCTCTCTCTCTCTCTCTCTCTCTCTCTCTCTCTCTCTCTCTCTCGATGTCGATGTAGGGGTAAACATCACCATTTCCAAATTCGCCGACGATACAAAAATAGGAAATACAGTCCTGAACGAAGATGATAGAAATGCGTTGCAATCTGATTTAAACAAGATATCAGAGTGGTCGAAAAAATGGCAGATGCCCTTCAATGTCGATAAATGTCAGGTGCTGCAGGTTGGTAGCAGAAATATGAAATACAAATACGAAATGAATGGCAAACAAATAAAAACCGCAACGGTAGTAAAAGACCTAGGGGTACTAATATCTGAAAACCTAAAAACTTCCGACCAATGTATAGCAGCTGCAAATAAGGCAAACATAACATTGGGCTTTATTAAACGAAAATTTACATATAAACATGAAAACGTAATAGTGCCACTGTTCAAAAGTATGGTGAGGCCCCACCTTGAATATGGTGTGCAGTTCTGGTCACCTTATCTGATCAAGGACATTGTAAGACTCGAGTCAGTACAGCGTAGAGCGACGAAGATGATACCCTCATTAAGAAATAAACCATATGAAGAAAGACTTAAACGATTGAACCTGTTCTCATTAAAAAAGAAGAGGTTGAGGGGTCAGCTTATTGAGTGCTTTAAGATACTAAAAGGTTTCGACAAAGTCGATGTAAATGCACTATTCACATTAAACAATACTAATCAAACTCGCGGAAATGGAATGAAATTAAAAACCAAAAAGGCAAACCTAGATGTCACAAAGAGTTTCTTCACCTACAGTGTGGCGACAGAGTGGAATAAACTACCAGCGAGAGTGGTGGAGAGCGACACAATAAACGCCTTCAAGGGAAGGCTTGACCTCTATCTGCAGAGGGCTGGGGTGATATGAATGAAAAAAAAAAAAAAAAAAAAAATGTATGTATATGTATGTGTGTGCACTGTACAGTATGTATATATATACTGTATATATATGTGTGTATGTATGTATGTGTATATGTATGTGTATATATATGTATGTGTATATGTATGTGTATATATATGTATATATATGTATATATATGTATGTATGTGTATATATGCATATTATAGTTTGTAAGGCCAGACTGCCTAGTAAGGACCTTGAGGTCTGTGTGTGCGCGCTCGCGCGCTCTCTCGCTCTCGCTCCTCTCCTACCACCTTCGGAATACAAAGTCGTATTATCGATCATCTCGCCACTAAGTACTTTCAGCCTTCTGTGAGTTGTGTCTGATAATCTGAAGCCGATAGATCAATGGTCAATTTGGTTAAGTTTTATGGTTAGGATAAGCATTAGTTAAAGCGAGATAGTCCGTTTTTGTTTTGGTCTATTAATTAATGTATCCCTTTATTTCTCAGTTTCCTCGCTAGACCTCCATCAAGATTAGAAAAACACACCCTAGACCTCTCTCGGACCAAAGTCCCCAAATCTGGCTACCACTGCCCCTAGGAGCTCGGTCGTTTCATAATTTTAAACTATGGGTCTTTGGATATTCCCAATAATTGGCCTACGGACAAAATTAACTTATTTATGACCTCTAAATTTGATTTTTGTTGTAGTTTGAATAAATATAAGTAATGTTTGTTTTCAATTTCTTTATATAATAATGAGAGTAATTAATTTACATGCGCTATTTAGCATGTTGAATTCCCAGGCCCAGAGGATATTCAGCGACCATGTCAGTCATTGCCAGGATATGAGGGAGGGTGTATCTCTTTCATTTTATATCCACATTTGTGTTTTAACACTTGCCTTTCCATCTTCTGTTTATATATGGGTGTTCCTATGGGTTATTATATATTCTAAAAGTGAAAATTCATCGTCTGGCTATACAAATTACACGCTGTTCTCGAGTATTCAAGCTTTCTCTCAAAATACAGGAGACCGCTTTGTTTTTCAGGCAGACTGTTGTCTCACATAGAGAATTTAATGTGGACAAAAAATGTTATATATTATATTTACGTGATTTATTGACACTCATGGTTTGAATATTACTTTTAACTGTTGATTTTTATTTTATGAGATACTTTTATCCCAGTATTGTTGGTTTAAAAAGTAATACAAGCATGGCGAGAGTGTTAGGAGACTTCCTCCACGTTTTAATCATGAATCTAGTGAGCGAAATACTACGAATTTCACATTATTTCGTTCGGGTTAGTCTCAACTTTCGTAGTATTTGGTTTGCCCTCACATAATGAGAGAAATATATTGCAACAATACTTATATATATATTGTATGTTTGGTATTTTTTCATTCAGTGCAGTTCTCCACGGTGTGTAATAAATGAATATAGTAGAGCCCCAATTGTTGCCAGATAGCACTTTCTGAACAAAAGGTACTGGGAATCGAGTCATCACTTCTTAGCGCGATGTACAGTCGCGCTAATAAGTGATGTCTTGGCACCAAGTATGTTTTGATCAATAATTGGTATCAGCAATATCTAAGCTTCATTTCTTCATATGGAGTGATATATACAGACATATTCCTTCACTTACCCACCTTATTCAACATCTGACAGACATTAATACAGCACAGAGCAAGCCAAACGTAATGACAGCTGGGACATCACTTATTAGCGCGACTGTAGCAGCGACGTCCTTTTAGTTATATTCTGGAAACTATTAGGCGATTATATTCAGCTTAAGAAGGATGTCTACTAAATAAAATGCTACAGATGATCTCAATTAAACCTTTTAGCTACCATCTATCCTTACTAAGCTACGTAAAATGGTCTAAATATAGCCAGAATGGCGACGTCCTATTAATTTTATTCTAGGTATTCTAGGGGTTAAGGGGAGGTGGTTCACTTTTTGGGCATTTTTTGTATGTATTCATTATTTTTCTAGTTTCCTCCCTAGACCTCCATCAAATTTAAACAAAAAATCCATCCATTAGATCCCCCTTCTAGATTAATTTGTACATTTTTCGGTAGAAAAATGTCCCAACCGAAGGCCGGTTCTTCCAACATTACAGGCTCACTATCGTTCACCAGGGAAAAAATCTACACGAAAGGTCTAAATATTGACGAAGAAATGGGGCGAAAGGTCTCAAAATCGACTAACTAATGGGGCAAACATCTTAACATCTGAAAGCTAATGGGGCTAAACATGAGGGAGAAAGTAGTCCAGAAAACCGGCCCATGTCCCATTAACCCACTGAGCCCCAGCGACGCACTGTTTGCGTCGGCAATGTATGTAACGCTAGACCCCAGCGACGCGAACATTGCGTCGACCACTAAAACCTCTATTATTCGGCTCGTATGGTAGGAAATGGCTTGAGAATGGTAGGGGAGGTACCGTAGAGTGTGCGCGAACAGGGACGGTAAGCGGAAACCGGCCAGCCATACCGCGCGGGTGGTGGTGGTGGGATTAGTGGCGCCACTTTACCCACTTATTTGACCGCAACTTTGAACCTTATTCACTCTTGTTGTATGGGAGCTATAGGCTTGAAATTTGTGTGAGACACTCCTTAGGATGTGTGCATCACAATGCTATACTCAGCTGTTCCACAAGTGCTGCTGGGTGGGTGGTCATGCGGGGAGGTGATGAAAAACACTGTACCCACTTGTCTCCCAACGACTTTCGACCTTATTTACTCTTGTCCTATAGTAGCTAGGCTTGAAATTTGTATGGGATATTCCTTAGGATGTACGCATTACTTGTCCATGCTCAGCTATCTCCCAAGTGCTGCCGGGCGGGTGGTCATGCGGGGGAGGTGATGAAAACTACTGTACCCACTTATCTCATACGACTTTCGACCTCATTTACTCTTGTCCTATGGTAGCTATACAGTAGGCTTGAGATTTGTATGGGATATTCCTTAGGATGTACGCATTACTTGTCCATGCTCAGCTATCCCCCAAGTGCTGCCGGGCGGGTGGTCATGCGGGGGATGTGATGAAAATTACTGTACCCACTTATCTCATACGACTTTCGACCTCATTTACTCTTGTCCTATGGTAGCTATAGGCTTGAGATTTGTATGGGATATTCCTTAGGATGTACGCATTACTTGTCCATGCTCAGCTATCCCCCCCAAGTCCTGCCGGGCAGGTGGTGGTGGGCGGATTAGTGGCTGATTAGTACCCACTGATTTCACCGCGACTTCGGATCTTATTTACTCTTGTCCTGTGGTAGCTATAGGCTTGATATTTGTATGGGATATTCCTTAGGATGTAGGCAATGTATGGCAACCCATAAATCTTGGTTTGTTGGGACAAGGGACGTGCGTGACAAAGGAAAGTCAGTTTACCCATACATCTCGCGAGTGGAATACCATGTCGGATTTACCACGGCGTTACCCACGCAGGGGAATATGCCTGGCCGATGCCATGGCCATACTTGAAGAGAGTGATGTGCCTGATAGTGACACTGGATCATCCAATGACGATTCAGAGGACGAATATAGTCCCACTGTGGCCGAGTATGATGAAATGCATGAGGAGGAACCCTATCTTCCCATCGCTGAACGGTACGCCAGGTTACAACAAAGGGAGGCGAGTAGCTATCGTTCCCCTGCTTCCCCCCCCCCCCCGTGACATAGTGGAGTCCCCAGCAAGTGGGGAAGAGGATGAGGAAGATGACCCAGACCCCATGGCCTTCCACCTTCTCATCGTAGGGCTGAGAAGAGAAGAGGGGAGGATGATGGGGAGGAGGAGGACGGAGAGGAAGAGGAGGTGGGTCACGCTCCGACACCACACATGCCTCGCCGTGGTGGTGCTCCCCCGCGTTTCCCTTCCCCACCACCCCCCATTCCCTCTCCCCTAAATGCACTAACCCCTCACATTTTCTATGGCTTGCGCAGGGGTGCAGCTATATTAGCAGCGCAGCCATTGACTTCTTCTTCAGAAGCAACAGATGACGATATGCCTGCCCTCGAATCATCTCCACCACGCCACCCACGCCGCTACCAACGCCACGCCGCACGCCGCCGGTTTCCCTCATCACCCCGGATTAACTCGCCCCCACCATCACCTCCCGGACCACTACCATACTCACCTGTACCTTCTCCTCAGCTTGGGACCTCCCACAGACACGAGACTCAGACACCATCACCGCCTGCGTCGCCACACCGCCCTGATCGTGCGCAACACCCTATCAATGTAAGTGGGAGTACCCGTGGTCATGTGCGTGGGCGTGGCCGAAGGGTGTCTAAGGTGACCCTAATACGCCCCACCCCTGGCAGTGCGAGAGCAAGGGCTGGGTCGGCTCGACCAAGGCCGAGGTTGAGGGCAGGGGCAAGAGTGGCAAGAGGGACAAGAGGGGCAAGAGGCAGGGCAGGGCCCCCCCACTGCCCTGATGGTGACTCCCCTCCTGATGACTCTGGTGACGAAGGTGCCGCTCAACCCGACGTGTGGGATTGGGTCGATGGAGACAACTTTGTGCCCACCGACTACAACTTTGTGGATGCTGGGATTGCTGGCCCTCCGCTCCCAAACCAGGGGCGGCAGACCACGAGACAGGAGATCTTCAGGCAGTTCTTCACTAAAAATCTTGTGGCTCTAATTGTTGACCAGACCAACTGGTACAATTATTATTTCATGGCTGGGAAGGAGCAGTCAAAATACTCTGTAAGGCTGTCATGGTCCTCCCTAATGTCCCAGAGTTTTACACATTCTTGGCCATTGTAATGCTGATGGGAGTCACAAGGAAATCCTCCATAAAAAAGTACTGGTCCTGGGATCCCCTCGTCCGAACCCCTATTTTTGGCCAAATTATGAGCAGAAATAGGTTCACAGCCATAATGGGGAACCTCCATTTCATCGACAGCCTGGCAGCCCACACCAGAAATCAAAGTCAACCCCGAGCAATGAAGGACCCCATGGAGAGAATAAGACCCATTTTTGAGTACCTGAAGCTGAAGCTTGCTGCCGCCTTCAAACCCCATCAGAAGCTCATTATTGATGAGAGTTTGCTGCTGTGGAGGGGGGATATTGGCATCCGGCAGTACATGCCCAGCAAACGACATTGATATGGCCTGAAGACCTTCGTGATGTGAGACTGTCGAACTGGTTACATCCAGTTCCTAATTCTGTATATGGGCAAGAAAACAGAATTGGTGGAAACGAGGACATACGGAATTTCTGGGGCCGTCGTCATCACCATGATGCAGGGCTACCTGGACAGGGGCCACATACTGTACCTGGACAACTGGTACACCAGCCCCTCCCTTGCCAAGTTCCTGCATAGCCACACTACAGGAGTCTGTGGCACCGTCGGGAGGAATCGGATCTTCATGCCCGAACTACCACCCAGGCGGGAAAAGGGCTCCATCATCCACAACCAGGATAAGAATGTCCTCATGTTGTCCTGGATGGATAACCGGGATGTGAACCTCCTCACAAGTCCACCGTCCCATCTTCCAAGACAGCACACGTCGTGACAGAGCAACTGGCGAAGTTATCAAGAAACCTTTGGCCATCTGTGATTATAACATCAACATGCGGTTGGTGGACAAATCAGATGCTGTCATCTCGTCATGTGAGTGTGCAAGGAAGACCATGAGGTGGTATAAGAAGTTATTCTTCCACCTCCTCGATCTCACCCTCTACAACAGCCATATCCTCTACTCAACAATCACCGGCAAGCAGGAAACGATGGAGGACCTCTGCATCGAGTTGTCCAGGGAGGTGTTGAGGGAATATATGACAGCCCATCGACAGCCAGCAGCAGAAGGGATTGCCAGGTTGACACAACGCCACTTCCCTGAATATGTGCCGCCCACAGAAAACAATGACAAACCCTGAAGACGGTGTCATTTGTGCCGCAACACGACACAGAGGGAGCCTGTAAGATCAGATACCAGGTAAATATGCCCAGAATGTGATGTTGGACTGTGTTTCCCGGACTGCTTCAGGGAGAATCACACCCTTGAGCATTTCTAAAACTGTACTCAAAGACTGCGTTAAAAGACGCTATGAAATGTGAAGTGTGTGTATAAAAACCAAGTGTTAATAATAAATATAGGCTATACAAAGTGCTGAACACAATATGTAGGTGATATTGACACTCAAATATACGTAAAACAGTGACGGACACCAATAAGTGTAAATATATACTATTTCCAAGTCAAACGTGCGTAAAACAATGTGTGAAACTCATATTGTATAACTATAAAACATATGATAAAGTAATAAACTGAATAAAGAGGGGAAGAGACATGAAAACTGAATAAAACAGAGAAACGCAAGAAAAGTGAAAGTGTTGGTGGCGCGTGTCAGTCAGCTGGGTGTGTGTCAGTTCATGCATTCTGTTATTGTCCAAGACCATGATGGCCGCCAGTCTCCATGGCAACGGAGACGCGCCAGCCACGGTCTTGCCACTCGTGTTCACTTTACAAGACTTATATCTAAGGACTTGTCACACTGTAACTTCACTGACAATGACATTATGTGATACATGTTGCTAATATATGAACTATGAAGGCACACATGATGCTCGGGTGGTGTAAATAACCGTCACTCGAAAACTGGCCGCAACGTACATCTGCCATGCTGCCGCGCTCAACTATGGCTGACCGGGCTGGAAGTTTGAAGGCCGCCCGGCACCAGCTGATGTATGAGGCTGCCCCCCCCCCCCCATACGACCCCCAAATGACCGGGGTGAGTAATATTGTTTTCTTCTTTTCTCACCTTTTTCTTCCATTTTATAAAACAAAATTTTTGGCAAAATCGGCCGGTCCCTGGATGTACATTTATTTATATTTAACTGGTGCTCAGTGGGTTAAGGGGGGTGACCTGTTTTTGTTCTGTCCTTTTCTATCTTTCTCTGGCTTGTATCCATTTGGCCCCATTCAGCCTACTGTTTTAAGACGTTTATCCCCATCCAGGTGTCAATTTCTTACTGGTGAGTGGTAGCGAGCCAGCATATTTTTTATTGTTGTTAGACAGCAGGCTAAATTTGTAAATTTTTCAATAGAAAAATATTTCTCCGGCGAAGCCGGATTTCTTCATATAAAGCTGGCTCGCTATCGCTCGCCAGGAAGAAATCGACACCTAGATGGGGATAAACGTCTTAAAATAGTTGGCTGAATGGGGCCGAATGGATACAAGCCAGAGAAAGAGAGAAAAGGAGAGAAATAATGCAGGAGGAGGAAGTCAGGGAGGAGTACAGGAGAGCAGTGGAAAGACGACTAGGTGGGTTCGACCTGGAAGTTATGGAGGAAGTGGAGGAGATGAGCAAGGTGTTTAAGGATGAGATCTGTGCAGCATGTGAGGAGGTGTGTGGAGTGAGGAGAAGAGGGAGGGGAGTGAAAGGTACAGCATGGTGGACAGAAGAGGTAAGAATAGCTGTGGAAGAAAAGAAAGCATATAGAGAGTGGTTGGGTAGTAGAGGGAATGAAGATTCCGAGAGACAGAAACGAGCGAGGTACGTGGAGAGTAAGAGGGTGGTGAAGAGAGTGAGGAAAGTAAGAGAAGAGTAGATGAGGAATTTGGAAGGAATCTGAGTGTAAAATGGAGGGAGAGTAAGAAACTGTTCTGGAAAGAAGTCAAGAAAGTTAGGGAAGGTAGCAAGGGAAACAGTAAGGGTGTGAAAGATAAGAATGGGAGAATGCTAGCCGAGAAGCAAGACAGAGTCGAAAGATGGAGGGAGTACTTCAGTGAGTTGCTAAATGAAAGGAATGAAGAGCCAGCAAACATAGCTGGATATGGTATGGGAGGGAGAAGAAGAGAAGTAGTGGAGGAGGAGGTGGGGATCAGGAGGTCAGAAGTGTGGGAAGCCATGAAAAGAGTGAAGTTGGGGAAAGCACCAGGAACAGATGGAGTGTGTGGGGAAATGTTGAGGTATGGTGGTGAGATAGTGATAGAATGGGTATGGAATATGTGCAAACTAGCATGGGAGAAGGGGAGTGCACCCGATGACTGGAAGACTGGCATAATAGTCCCCCTATATAAGGGGAAAGAGGAGTGTGTGGTAACCACCGAGGAATATGTCTTCTAAGCGTAGTAGGGAAGGTATACAGTAGGGTAGTGATTGAGAGAGTGAGAGTGAGAACGGAGAAATGGATAGGCGACGAGCAGGGAGGTTTTAGGAAGGGAAGAGGATGTGTAGATCAGATTTTTACCCTGAATTGTGTTGTGGAGAAGTATCTGGAGAAGAAACAAAAGGTGTATGTTGCCTTTATGGACTTGGAGAAGGCCTATGACAGAGTGGATAGAGAAGGTTTGTGGAAAGTACTTAGAATATACGGAGTAGAGGGCAAGTTGTTGAAAGCAGTGAAGAGCATGTATGAGGGTGCAAAGGCGGCAGTACGTGTGGAGAGTGAGCAGAGCGAGTTCTTTGACCTGGATGTTGGTTTGAAACAGGGGTGTGTGATGTCCCCGTGGTTGTTTACTGTATATATGGATGGAGTTATGAAAGAAATACTATCAAGAGCAGTGGATGTTGGTGTATCGCTGAAAAGGGAGGGAATTGAGTGGAAGCTACCTATACTGCCGTTTGCGGATGATACAGTTCTGATGAGTGATAATGAATGGGAGTTGCAGGGTCTGGTAAATGAGTTTGGAACAGTGTGCGAAAAACGGAATTTGAAGGTAAATACGGGGAAGAGCAAGGTTATGGTCTTCGAAAGGGGTGAAGTCACAGAGTGTGAGGTGAAGCTGAACGGTCAGGCTATGGAGATCGTCAACTCTTTTAAGTATCTGGGCAGTGTGTTGAGTAAAGATGGGACTATGGATGAAGAGGTGCGGGAGAGGGTACAACAGGGGAAGAGGGTTGTAGGAATGCTAAAAGCAGTAACAAGAAATAGGGTGGTCAGTATGGAAGTGAAGAAGTCCTTGCATGACAGTGTGGTAATCCCGACACTGACTTACGGAAGCGAAGCATGGACGTTGGTTGAGAGACTCAGACCAAGAGTGAGAGCAGTGGAAATGAATTACTTAAGGAGTGCGTGCGGAGTTACATGGAGGGATAGACAGACTAATGAGGAAGTAAGAAGGAGGTGTGGTGTGGAGGTAGATGTGCTGGAAAGTGTGAAAAGGAACAACTTGAGATGGTTCGGCCATATGGAGCGTATGGAGGGCGAGAGAATGACTAAGAGGGTGTACGAGAGCGAGGTGGAGGGACAGAGGGGGAGAGGTAGACCGAATATGAGATGGAAGGATGGAGTGAGGAACTACATGAACGAAGGCGGTGCTGGTTGGGGGGAGGGGCGTCAACTGACTGGGGACAGAGGTGCATGGGGGCGGTTCGTTCGTGGCCACCCCTTCGGGGATCACGGCGTCAGGCAATAGATAGATAGATAGGTCACCCCCCTTAACTCAGAGCCACTTTACTCATATGGGAGAGTCGATTACAAGCTACGGTATCTATCTATTGCCGGACGCCTTACTCCCCTTTATGAAGTTGGCCATACATATAATGCCCCCAAGCAGACCTATCCCCTGTGAGAAGGTCAGGTCAGGTCAGGTGAAGGCATTGAGGGATAAGCCTTTACAACAGCACCTCTTATCTACATTATATTTTTCCTAGGTTTCTGAAGAGTGTAGAGAGGGGAGAAGGGGTGTTGGAGAGAAAGGAAACTGTTGGAGTGGCTTTGTTAGGATAGTCCGTGTCACTATATTGAGGGATTTTCAGGATTAACCACTGTAAAGGATCAGCGAATGCCTAGTCATAACTCAGGAAGGTGGTAAACATACATTTAGACATAGTTAACAAATTTATTAATAACAAAAAAATATATTATATAGTAAATAGTTGATTAATAAGCTTTCCGTTGAAGATTAAATTAAATAAATAAGTTAAATATAAATAAGTCTAATAAGAAAAGATTTAAGTGACAAAGAAGGAAGTTAGGGCTTTATGTACAACAAATTTGGTGCACCAGCGTAAGGGTGGCTCGGAACTTTTATCTACAGTATATTCCGACCACTTCTGGTGTGGTGGCAACAGCTAAGGCCACCAAGCAGCTTTAACCCCACACGACCAGCAGCCCAGAACACCGGTCCCACGCCCCTCTCCACAACACAGGGAGCCCTCTATAACCCATCATCTCCAGACCTCACCTTTTGCTCCCCAGAACTCGCCCCCACAACATCCTGGAGGGTGGTCAGAACCTTAGGCTCTGACCACCTCCCGATCATTATCACCACCAAAACAAGACTCACCCCAGCTAGCCACAAACACACATACACCAATTATAAAAGAGCTAACTGGGAAGCATTTACAAATGAGACAGAACAAAACTTCACAACTCTAAACAGTACACCCATCACTAACATCAACAATGCTGTACACATACTTACTAAAACTATCCAAAACGCTGACAAGAAAGACACAACCCCAACTTCACACCAGAAATTCAAAACCTCATCAGACAACACGGCACACTGAAACACTCCCCAGCACCCCACACACAAGACATCACACAACAAATTCAAGCACTCAACACCCAAACTAACAACAAAATACAAGAACAAAAACTAAATTGGAATAACTTCCTACAAACACTTGATCACAAAACAAACCCCAAAAAACTCTACAAAACACTAAACAGCATCACACTTTCCAACAGCAACACAACACAATCACATTCTGCAATCACAACAACAGACTCTACTCCTTCATGTAAACAACAAGCAAACACTCCTCAATCACTTCTCACATGTCAGCCACCTAAAACCTCACAAAGACGACCGACGTGTCATCCGACGTAAGAGACAATTCCCCACAGACCCTGACTATACACCCTTCACCAATCACCAGACAAAGCATAATAAGAACATAACATAAGAAAATGGGAGTCTGCAGAAAGCCGATTGGCCTAAGCAAGGCAGATCCCTGTCCCACACAACCCCAATTACAAAGCCCAATTATAGGCTCAACACTCTAATACCCTGAGGATCATCTTACCAAAACGGTTAGAGATTAACGCAGGATTACGGGGGTCTGCAGAGCGCTGATTGGCCCAACCCTGCTGATCCCCCTTCACACCCAACCCTTTTCGTCCATATGCTTATCCAATTTTATCTTAAAGCTCCCTATCGTTTTTAATCCCACTATAGCTCTTGGTAGTCCATTCCACCCATCTACATCTATGTTACCAAACTAATATTTGCCTATATCTTTTCTGAAACGAAATTTATCTAATTTGAAACCATTGGTACGAGTTCTTTCGCTATCACCGAGCTTTAGTACATTGTTACAGAGCAATTGTTAAGAGCAAACCTGGTGGTCCCTCGGATATCCACCCCCGGCAGGGTTGGGTTATTGACACAGGGCCCTCCCGGTCGTCATCATGCGACTGTGTCAAGAGCATTGCAACGTCCCAAAGCTGCTTGTCAGTACAGCTATTTCTTTAGTAATATAAGGGGACTTCACTCTAACATAAATTCTGTACACCAATTTCTTCAAGCAGAATCCCCTACTCTCCTTTTTTTGACAGAGACTCAAGTAACATCCACATCTGACACATCTAGATTTAATTTTCCAGGTTATCAACTGCTCCAAAATTTCAGACCTAAAGGTGGTGTATGTTGCTTCGCAAAATCTGAAATTGCCCTGGAGGAGGTTACTAGTTTCAATTGTCCCTATTTTGATTATTCTATATACAAATTAATTTCTGCTGGTAAATTTAAATACATATGTTGCATCTACCGTTCCCCAAATACTCCTCCAGAGCAAAGTCTTTTTGATTCTCTGTCCTCACAACTCAGTGTCCTCAACTTAAATGCTTCTTCTGAAATCACTGTGTTGGGTGATTTTAATGTCCATAATGTTGAATGGCTCACTCATTCAGCCAGGACTGATGATGCTGGTCTTGAATGTGAGCTATTTGCAGACTCATTTAATCTCATTCAACTAGTCAACCAACCCACCCGTGTACCAGATAATCCTAATCATAATTCCCACCTACTGGACTTATTTTTAACAACCAATTCAGAAAATTATGATGTTACAGTGAGGTCCCCACTTGGATCTTCTGATCACTGTCTGATACAGGCCACCTGTCTATCACCTACCACACCTTCCCACTCTGAACCTGTTTTGGTGACTAAATGGCATTACGATAGGGCAGACTGGGAGGGTCTTCAAGGTTTCTTTATTGATATTCCCTGGACCTCTTTCTTTTCTAATGATGCACACTCCACCTTGAGCCACATACAAGATTTTGTAAAAATTGGAATGGAAACTTTTATTCCTCATCAAAAGTACAGTAAAAGATCTAATTCACCTAAATGGTTTGACCATAATTGTGCTAGAGTAACTGAACAAAAAGCAATAACCTACAATGCATACACAAGATCAAAAACACATGAAGCCTTTAATTACTTTAGAAACATCAGAAATCATGCCAAAACTGTATTAAACCTAACTAAATCAAACTTTCTCCATAAGCAGGCAAATAAACTTCTAAATAATCCAAATGATAACAAAATATTTTGGTCTACTCTTAACTCATTCAAATCCAACTTCACTACTGCTTCATCCATTCCACCATTAAAATCTCCGACTGGCAATCTTGTAAGTGACCCACGAGGTAAAGCTAACCTTCTTGCAGATATTTTCTCCACCAACTCAACCTTAGATGACATAAATCAAGATGTCCCTGTACTTAATTTTAATTCACCTGAAATTCCATCACTTAAGATCCACACCAGACATGTCAAAACTATTTTGCAGAATCTCTCAGTAGATAAGGCTCCTGGTCCAGATGAAATTCCTCCAATAGTACTTAAGAATTGCTCCTTGGTGCTCGCTCCTGTATTGGCAAAATTTTTCCGTCTGTGTACTCATACCTCATGCTTCCCAGTACCCTGGAAAGAAGCAAACATCCATCCAGTTCCTAAAAAAGGTGCCTCTTCAGATCCATCAAACTACAGACCAATAGCTATAACTTCCACTCTTGGCAAAGTTTTTGAAATTATATTAAATAATCACATAATTAAGCATCTGGAGAATAATAAATTAATCAGTGATAGGCAATATGGTTTTAGACGATGTCGATCAACTGCAGACATTCTTTGCCTTCTTACGCATCAAATCAACCAAGCTACAGACCAACATGGTGAAACACATACAATAGCACTGGATATATCAAAGGCATTTGATAGAGTCTGGCATCAATCCTTATTGTCGAAGATGTCACACTACGGCCTTGCATCATTAGTTCCACTAATTTCTTCTTATCTTCATAACAGAAAAATACGTGTAATGGTAGATGGCCTTTATTCTCAATTTCACTCAATAAATGCTGGTGTTCCCCAGGGATCAGTTTTGGCCCCAACTCTGTTCCTCATTCATATCAATGATCTCATATCTACCACTCATAATCCAATACATTCCTACGCAGATGACTCAACACTCCACAGTTCCTTCACATTTACCAATTCTTTCACCCAACCCGATCTTATAAATTCAAAAATAAACACTGCAATTTCTCTGAACCAGGACCTTTCTAGAATTAATGAATGGGGACAAGAGAATCTAGTTTCCTTTAATGCACAGAAAACCAAGTACATTCAATTTTCTAACCGACAGAATCTCACGGACTCCCATATATTTTTTAATGATGTAAATATTCCCACTTCCCCTAGTATTGACATTCTCGGTGTAACATTAACTACTAACTTGAGCTGGACACATTATGTTAGAAGCATTGCTAAGAATGCCTCTAAAAAACTGGGACTCCTGTACAGAGTTCGAGAATTCTTCACTGACGAGCAGTTGGCCGTAATATATAAAAGTCATGTGCGCTCTCAGATGGATTACTGTTCACCTCTGTGGGGTGGAAGTGGAGTGGTTGCATTGAGGCAGTTGGACAAAATTCAAAATAAAGCTATTAGATTAATCAATAACCCTGCAATCACACAGGACCTTCCTACATTAGCCATACGAAGAAACGTTGCATCCCTTGCATTATTCTACAGATATTTTCACAGCAATTGTTCCGAGGAACTTGCTTCAATTGTGCCGCCTCTCCACATCTTTCCCCGTAGAACTAGGGCAGCTGAGAGCGCCCATGAATTTACACTTTCTCCTCCACAATGCAGAACTTCTGCTTATCAGAATTCATTTATCCCCAGAGCTACTACTCTTTGGAATTCACTTCCCTCGAATTGCTTTCCACAAACTTACAATCAACAAATGTTTAAATCCAGTTGTTACAAACATTTTATGAATGGAGGATGCCTTTAGGCACATGGACCTTTTTGTTTTATCTGTGTTTTTCCTTCCTCCGTTCATTGTCTCTTAAAAAAAAAAAAAAAAAAAATTTGTCATGTCCCCTTTGTTAATCCCACTAACCCACTTGAACACCTCTATCATATCCCCTCTAACTCTGCGTCTCTCTAACGAATGTAAGCCTAATTTCTTCAACCTTTCTTTATACGGAAGATTTATAATATTATGGATCATTTTTGTCATTCTACGTTGTACTCTCTCCAATGAATCTATGTCCATTCTGTAATAAGGACACCAAAATTGAACAGCATAATCCATATGGGGTCTCACTAATGACAAGTAAAGTTTTAAGATAACATCAGCAGTTCTGTTACTCACACTCCTTGAGATGAACCCAAGAATCCTGTTTGCCTTGTTTCGAACGCTTATACACTGTTGTCTAGGCTTCAAATCATTGCTAACAAACACACCTAGATCTTTCTCACAATTCGAGTTTTCTAATTCCACATTAGCTAGTTTATATTTAACATTTGTATGCATCTTCCCTATCTTTAATACCTTGCATTTGTCAATGTTAAACTTCATCTGCCAATTTACTGACCATTCGTGTAAGGTATCTAGATCCCTTTGGAGGCACTCTATATCTCTATCTGAATCAATTGTTCTCCCCATTTTGGTATCGTCTGCAAATTTACTTATCCTACTAGTTATACCTAAATCAAGGTAATTTATGTATATAACAAACAACAGAGGACCTAATACAGATCCCTGGGGGACACCACTTTTGACTGCTCCCCATTCGGACTTCGTACCATTTATGCGGACTCTCTGCTTCCTACCAATTAGCCATGACCTAATCCATCCCAACAACGCCCCACCTATTCCATGCGCCTCAACCTTTCTCATATGGGGGACTCTGTCGAAAGCTTTACTGAAATCTAAATATATTATCATATGACTTGTCATTATCTACTGCTTCATATACCTCTGAGAAAAAACTAAGCAAATTAGTAAGGCACGAACGTCCCTGAGTGAATCCATGCCGAGAAGAATTTATTAAATTAAATGTATCTAAGTGGTTTCTAATTTTACTAGCAATAATTGACTCTAGTAGCTTTCCTATGATTGATGTAAGACTAATGGGACGGTAATTGGATGCTATTGATTTGTCACCTTTTTTGAAGATCGGAACTACGTTTGCAAGCTTCCAAGCTTCTGGAACTATACCGGTCTCCAATGACTTGTTAAATAAAAATGTTAATGGGTAACTTAACTCATCCCTACATTCTTTTAATACTCTAGCATATACCTCATCAGGACCAGGCGATATATCATCAACAATCTCAAGCACTCACCCGCCTGTGGCCTAGACAACATAAGCAACATACACCTCAGACACCTGGGACCACAAGGCATACAAGCACTCACTAACATATCAAACTACAGCTATTCACACAACACAATACCAGACATTTGGAAGCATGGTATCATCATCACATTCCCCAAACCCAACAAAGACCCCACGCTACCCTCCTCGCACCGCCCCATCACACTCCTTTGCTCCCCCTCCAAAGTCATGGAATGCCTAGTATTACAACTAATTACACCCGACCTACCCCTAGCTCCAACACAACATGGCTTTAGGCCACTGCACTCCACAAACACTCTTCTCACAGACCTTACACAAAGAGCTTTTGACGGCATCAACTCAGCTAGACCACCACACAGATCACTATTAGCCACACTCGACATTAGTAAAGCCTTCGATGCCATCCCCCACCACAACCTAACAAACAAAATCTACAACACAAACATGCACAACACAAAAAGGTGGCTGGCCAACTTCCTAGCAGGCAGATGTGCACACGTATCTTTTGCCGGTTAGTCATCTAAAATCAGAAACTTTCCAAACGGAGTCCCACAAGGATCCGTCCTATCGCCCGCACTCTTCAATCTGTACATGCACGATATAACTACACCCAATACGCCCCAAATAAACTTAGCCTCCTATGCAGATGACATAACACTCACATGCACACACCATGACCCAAGAAGAGCAACAGATCTCCTTCAACCCTATCTCAACACACTACATGGCTGGTGCACTACAAACAGACTTAATCTAGCCCCAGCCAAATCCACCGCAACCCTGCTCACAAGCTGGACAGGTGAACACGAATACATCCCTCCACTCACCATAAACAACACACCCCTAACACATACATACACACCCAAAATCCTAGGAGTAACATATGATACTCATGACATTCAAACAGCACACCACAAACATTAAAAAGAAACTGACACCCAGACTTACCGCCCTCAGGTCACTTGCTCACACAAAATTTGGACACAACAAAGAAACTACCACCACAGTATATAAACAATACATCAGATCAGTGATGGAATACGCAAGCCCATCCTGGACTTCTAACCTAGCTGAAACACATCATAAGACCTTACAGACTATTCAAAACAAAGCCCTGAAGATCATTACAGGCTGCACAGCTACTGCACCCACAGATCACCTACATCAAGAAACCAAAATCCTCAAAGTCAAAGACCATCTGGACATGAGAGGCACTCAATTCCTGGCAGCAGCCTCCACGAACCAAGACCACCCACTAAACTACATGGCAACACACCCACAGACACCAAGAAATATCAAAACACCCAGCACACGGTATCACACACAATTATTGTCCTCTCTCCCTCCCTGCCCACCCCGAATCAACTTCCAGAAGCACATCCATACTCAGATCTCTCGCCAATCCATCCACTCACTCACAGACAACACGCAGCTGCATGCACGACCTCCCGAAATCCATCCTTCCGAATCCTCCCTCCCTCGCGAGGACAGAGTCCACCTGGCCAGGCTGAGATGCGGACACCATCCAGCTCTCCTGAGCTATCAGAAGAGACTGGATGACTCCGTTGTCGACGCCTGCCCGGGATGTAACACAGCACCCCATACCATTAAACACATCATAGAAGACTGCATTTCACACAATCACTTATGCCAACAACATAATCTACACTCAATGAGAGCTCTGTGGGAAAGCCCGATCGTGGCCATGGCCTTCCTCAGGGACTCGGGGCTGTTCGGCCAGGCAGCTTAGGGAACAACAACAACAACACCACCACCACCACCACAGGGAGTCCGACGATGATGGCTCGCGGTGCTGTACTCTACTGCTGACGTTAGGACGCCTCCCTGTCCGGCCCTTGACAGTGGTAGGGTCCGAGTCCTCTCCCGATCTGATTAAGTACCAGGAAACTCCATAACTATCAAATAATAACTTGAGACCCCATTAATGTACTTAAAGTTTGAAACAAGCAACCCACTCGTAGATAGTCAAATTGAACCAATCAAATAAGGTAACAAAGTTAACCCCACCAAGATAATACAACTATCACAAAATCAAATTTAATCCCACCAAGATAATACAACTATCACAAAATCAAATTTAATCCCACCAAGATAATACAACTATCACAAAATCAAATTTAATCCCACCAAGATAATACAACTATCACAAAATCAAATTTAATCCCACCAAGATAATACAACTATCACAAAATCAAATGTAATCCCACCAAGATAATGCAACTATCACAAAATCAAATTTAACCCCACCAAGATAATGCAACTATCACAAAATCAAATTTAATCCCATCAAGATAATGCAACTATCACAAAATCAAAGTTAATCCCCTCAAACATTTGTAGGCACCGTACTTCACTCAACTAACCTCCTCGGCGACGTGAATAAGACTGACTTCCCTAGCAAATCACATACACCACTTTAGCTATGATTACCCGAAGCACTAAGCAATGAGCGAAACTTTAAACAATGAGCAGCTACTAACGAAATATTTAATTCACAATACTCTACTGGTTCGAAGCAATGAGCGAAACTTGAAACAATGACGATACACTAACATTTCAAATATATAGGACAACAGTAAACTTGGTAATAGAAGGAAATATTTAAATTCATGACAGATTTACAAAGCTATATTATTCAGCATAGCAAAGGTCTCTAGATACTTTAACATTATAATCTTAAGAAAGACTAATCCCTTACAACCACTCCAAGGTCATCTATGTGTCTTTTTAGCACTATTTTTGCTCCAATGGTGTGCGGCTAGTCCACCCAGTAACCTGCTTCACACTTAGTTTAGCAGTATGGATTTGTATAATGTTTACTCCCCTAGACGGGTTGCCAACCAAGGTTGATGAGTCCCATCCACCCGGACTGTTTGCTTCCACTACATTAATCTCAACTTAATGAAATCGAACCCAACTTCTACACAACTAATTTATAGGGAGTTTCTATAATTCTGGACCCCATTCTTCCTCATGTTTAGCCCCATTAGTTTTGAAATTTGAAGACGTTCGCCCCATTATTTGGTGATTTAAGACGCTTCACTCCATTCTTTTGTAAATAACATGACATTAGGCGTTGATATTTTCCTGGTGAGTGATAACGAACCTGTAGTTCAAACATAGTACAAACGTATCTTGATTTTTTTTCTTCAGAGTTTGATAGAGGTCTAGGGAGAAACTCCCCCCCCCCCCCCCCCTCCCTCCCTTAATCTTAACATACCGTATCTTAGATACTATCTTAGATAGGTATTTCTTTGTATTCCTTCACCATTATCATCATCTGCAGCATTTGTTTCCATTGTTCGTTCCATTTTCCCATTGTTCTCAGCATATTTATCTATTTGTCCATTCTTTCAGGTTACTTTGCCAATTTATATATTTAATTTATTCTTCGTCAACCTCCTCCTCCTTCTCCACTTTCTGCGGATTATAATTCTCTTCACTTTTTGCTCCTGCCAAATGGATAAGTTTTGAAAGGGAAGTGAGAGATTTCGTGGGATTAACTATGAGAGAGAGTGTGTGTGTGGGTGTATGTGTGTGTGTAAGAGAGAATGAGAGAGAGGGAGGGGGGGGGGGGAGTCACATATAAAGCACACACACACACACAAACATACAGAAACAAGTGGTGTGAGAGGTTCTGCTCCGTGATAATTATAAACAAAGTCTGTCCTACACCTAAGCCTTCACACTCACTAAAGTACACAGTCTTCTACGAGAGAGAGAGAGAGAGAGAGAGAGAGGATGGGAGAGGGAGTTGGGGGTTGGGGGTGGGGGTGGAATCACACATAAAGCACACATATACAAGTTACATACTTACATAGATACACCGAATGCACAGATCTTGCGGTCCCTAGCAAACAGTCCGGACTTGATTCTAAAATGGAATTTGCTACAAAGTGGAAGGTAATGACAGTAAATCAGAAGGCTCTCTCCCTATCCACCACCCACTCCGACCTTGGGTCGGCATGACATTTAGGTGGGGAAACATGCCCCGAGCAGAATGAATACAAACATCTACTGGGAAATTCATAGTAAAGAATGAAGTTGAAAAATATTGCATACTACTAATATTTAATCTGGTGGGAGTGAGAGTGATAAAGATGTACGTCTATACCCTGCTCCAAGTAGGTAGGTATATCAGAAATCGTGACTCCAAGTCACTGTACCTCGAAAAGGGCTAGAGCAAATGGGCTGTAAATGTTCACACCTATTCCCTGGCTGACACTTCCCAAACAGTAGAAATATTAGCTCGATTACTCCAGCCGTGTGTGAGTTATAGAGGTTAATGTTCAAGAGTTCTGGCCTACTTACTTGGAATAGAGTATAGTCTGTTTTACACCCAAGCCTTATGCTACAAGGTTTTCTACAGGGAGAATCCAGTATAATTGTGTGTTAGAATTATGGGTTCCAAATGATTGTGAAAAGGGTTGGACTTGATAAAATGCTGATAACAACAGTAGTGGTGGCGTTGTTGGTGGGTGGGTGTAGCAGCACTAACCGAGATGTTAACAACTTCTGTGAGCATCAGTAACTTAAGCCGAGGTAAACATTGAAGTGTTGAGCCGTGACACACACAATGTTACCCGGCCAGGGACCCTTGGCTTACTGGAAGGCTCTAATCACCTCTTGCATGGATCTAGGGGGACTAAACATGAGGGAGAAGGTGATCTCTCATCACCTCTTGCAAGGATATAAGTTCTAAGGGGTCTAAACATGAGGGAGAAGGGGGTCCAGATAAAGGAACCATCTCCCCTTAAGCCGAGGTAAACATTGAAGTGGCCAGCCGTGATACCATATAATGTTATAACCTGGCCAGGGAGCCTTGTTTTACTGAAGGCTCTCATCACCTCTTGCAAGGATCTAAAGGGACTAAAATTGAGGGAGAAGGGGGGCTCTCATCACTTCTTGCATGGATCTAAGGTGTCTAAACATGAGGGAGAAGGGGGTCCAGAATAAGGAACCATCTCCCCGTAAGCTGAGGTAAACATATAAGGAATAGCTGGAACTCCTGTTTCATTTGCTTGGCCTCTCTTACTGATTCCCTTTGTGCCTCACTTACACTGAGAGTAGTCCAGCATGCTCTCACAAAACCCTCCTCCTCCTATCTACTTCACTACACTTAACATGCACACCACACTTCCTCCTTCATAATTATTAAAAACAAAAATTATGAACAAAGACACAGCCTCGGAGTCCCCAGGGGGGGGGGGGGCATAAATGCCCCCACACATGCCTGACCTTCCCCTAACGACCCATCTAAAAACTCTGGACCACGGCCTGTCACTCTTACTATCAACTTTTGCAATATTCGCAGCCTTTCCTCTAATTTTCACTCTATCGAACACCATCTCTCCTCCTTCAAACCTGATCTTCTTTTTCTCACCGAAACTCAGGTGTCTGCAGCAACTGCCAGCAGCCCCTTCTCTGTATCCTCCTACTTTCTCTATCCTAGTTTCAAAGCCAATGGCGGATGTTGTGCATACGTGCACAACAAACTCACTTGCTCTCGTGTTCCCAATTTCGACTCCTCTGAATTCTCAAATGTATGGCTCAAACTATCCTGTCATTCTCATACTAAATATTTCTGTGCTGTCTATCTTTTCCCTAACTCTACCGACTTTCCCAAATTCTTCGACTATCTAAACTCTAAAGTGGAACACATTCTATCTATCTCTCCCTTCTCTGAAATCTCCATCTTAGGAGATTTCAATGTTCACCACCGCCAATGGCTCTCCTCTCACTCTACTGATCCACCTGGTGAACAAGCCTACGTCTTTTCTATCATAAATTACCTAGAGCAGCTGGTCCAGCAACCCACCCGTATCCCTGATCACTTTGGAGATCGGCCCAACATTCTCGACTTATTTCTGACTTCTAACCCTTCTTCTTATACTGTCAATCTTTTCTCTCCTTTGGGCTCCTCCGACCATAAACTTATCTCCGTCACCTGTCCTATCTCTTCAGTACGGCCATCCGATCCTCCCAGCCGGCGGCGCTTGTGGCACTTTGGCGCTGCCGACTTGGAGGCTCTCCGGCAGTACTTCTTTGATTTCCCATGGTATGACTTCTGCTTCCGTGGCCGAGGACCCTCGGAGAGTGCTGAACGCATTACCGAGGTAATCCTCTCGGGCATGGAAGCATACATTCCATTTTCTTTCTCTCAGTCTAATGCAAAAAAATCTTGGTTTACTCACGCTTGTTCTACTGCTGTCCAAAACAAGGAGGAAGCATTCAAACGGTACCGACGCCTTAAAACTCAAGAATCTCATTCTTCCTATGTTTCTGCCCGGAATCAAGCCAAATCTGTTCTTCGACTTGCCAAGCACTCTTTCATCAATAATAAATGCACTGAACTATCCAACTCTAGCTCTTCCCAAGGTTTCTGGCATCTAGCCAAAAACCTCTCCAACAACCTTTCTTCCTCGTCTTTCCCTCCCCTTTTCCACTCTGATGGCACAACCATCACTTCTTCCTCTGACAAAGCTGAACTCTTTGCTCAAACTTTTGCCAGAAACTCTACCTTGGATGATTCCGGTGCTATTCCTCCCTCTCCACCCCCCTCTCTCCTACTTATGCCTAATATTCTAATCTCTTCTAAAGATGTACTTTCTACCCTCTCTGGGCTTAATACTAAGAAGGTGTACGGTCCGGACGGTGTTCCTCCTGTTGTACTTAAAAACTGTGCTTCCGTGCTGACCCCCTGCCTAGGCAAACTCTTTCATCTCTGTCTCTCCTCTGACGTCTTTTCTTCTTGCTGGAAGTTTGCTCTCATTCAACCTGTCCTAAAGAAGGGTGACTGCTCTCAACCCTCCAACTATCGTCCAATTGCTCTCATCTCTTGTATCTCTAAAGTTTTTGAAACTATTCTTGCTTCCAAATTTCTGAAGCATTTCTCTTCTCATAATCTGCTCTCAGATCGCCAGTATGGCTTCCTTAAGGGTTGCTCTACTGGTGATCTTCTTTCATCCTGGATTCGAATCCACGGACTGCCACATGTGTTTGTAAATTTCATTAATCGATTTTAGGAGTATAGTTGGTTGTTGGAAGGAACATAATAATATCTTACTAACTCTTGGTCATCCAACTTTCGGGACTTCGGTGAGACTTTTTCTGTTGCACTAGACAAATCGAAGGCCTTCGATAGAGTCTGGCACAAATCTTTAATTTCCAAACTGCCCTCCTTCGGTTTCTGTCCCCCCATCTGTGCCTTTGTCTCTAATTTCCTTTCCGGCCATTCCATAGCTGCGGTTCTGGACAGCCATCGCTCAATTCCTCATCCTATCAACTCCGGTGTTCCTCAGGGTTCTGTCCTATCTCCTATTCTCTTTCAAATTTTCATAAATGATCTTCTCAACTGTACATCTAGTCCCATTCATTCATATGCAGACGACTCTACTTTACACCACTCAATTAGTTTTCCAGAACGCCCCAAAAAGTAAACGTAATGAAGCCATAATTGCTTATCTTCTGATCTAGCTACTATTTCCAATTGGGGTAGAGATAACCTTGTTACATTTAATGCTTCCAAAACTCAATTTATCCATCTTACTACCTGTCAGGAACCTCCAGAGGACTATCCCTTATTCTTCAACAATACAAAAATCAACCCTTCACCTTCCCTCAATGTTCTCGGTGTCTCTTTTTCTTCTGCTCTCACTTGGAAAGACCATATTACCAATCACGCTAAGGCAGCCTCCCAGAAGCTGGGTGTGCTCAACCGCCTCAAGGGGTGCTTTACCCCTGCTCAGCTACTTGCTCTGTACAGGAGCACAGTGCGTCCTTGTATGGAGTATTGTTCACATGTGTGGGGAGGATCTTCTCACACCGCACTCCTAGATAAAGTAGAAAGGAAAGCTTTTCGTATCATTAACTCCCGTCCACTCACCAATTCTCTGCAATCTCTCTCTCTTCGCCGCAATGTTGCATGTCTCTCACTATTCTATCGCTACTACAATAATCAGTGTTCCTCGGAGCTGTCCCAGTGTATACCACCTCCTCTACGTAGGGTATGTAGTACCTGCCTTGCAACACAATCCCACCCCTACTCTGTGCAACTCTCCAACCCAAGAGTGAAACGCTATTCTCAGACTTTCTTCTATTCAACTGCTGAGCTCTGGAACTCTCTCCCAGAATCAGTCTTTCCCTCTTCCTATGACTTAAATTGCTTCAAACTCCGTGTGTCCAGGCATTTTAGCTCTAATGTCCCTTGATTTCGGCCCTGTTACTCTTTGAAATCTGGGGGAGGCACTCGCTGCAGGCAGTTATGCCTTTTGTCTCCCTCATTCACATAGAAAAAAATAAAAAATAAAAAATGGCCAGCCGTGACTCACACAATGTTATAACTCGGCCAGGGACCCTTGGCTTACTGGAAGGCTCTCATCACCTCTTGCAAGGATCTAAGGGGACTAAACATGAGGGAGAAGGGGGTCCAGAAAAGGAACCATCTCCCCTTAAGCCGAGGTAAACATTGAAGTGGATACCCGTTACACACATAATGTTATAACCCGGCCTGGGACCCTTGGCTTACTGGAGGCTCTTGCAAGGAACTATGCTCGGTTTATTTTCAGCTGGCGGTAAATTGAGTCCCTTTGCAGCTAATTTATCGATACTTCATGGAAAGATATGAAACTACTATGTCTCTGAATTATATTAAGACCAAGTTTATATAATTAGCACCATATTTCACTACACAATCTTCAAAATAACTGAGAAATATCGATGGAAACTTTGCAATTTACCGTCAGTTAAAACAAAAATTACTATAGTTCCAGTTTACATTTATCGAAAACCTCCGTCTACGTAATGTGAACAGCCTGTGATATTTCGGTAAATTGTAGGGTAGATTAATTAAAGTTAGGAAAAGTACTGGCACATACAATAATTGTAAGTACTGGCACATACAATAATTGTAAAAGTACTGGCACATACAATAATTGTAAAAGTACTGGCACATACAATAATTGTAAGTACTGGCACATACAATAATTGTAAAAGTACTGGCACATACAATAATTGTAAAAGTACTGGCACATACAATAATTGTAAAAGTACTGGCACATACAATAATTGTAAAAGTACTGGCACATACAATAATTGTAAAAGTACTGGCACATACAATAATTGTAAGTACTGGCACATACAATAATTGTAAAAGTACTGGCACATACAATAATTGTAAGAACTACAGATATGTGAATGGAAGACTTGGTTGCAGAATTAGGGAACCAGTTGAATATATATATATATATATATATAAATTATACGGTATATATATATATATATATATATATATATATATATACGGTATATATATATATATACACACACACGCAGTTTTTCAAGTACAAGATAGCTATAAAACACAACTACGCTACGAATAATTGGCCTTAGCTGCACCCCTCTCAGAGCCCGTAGAGTCAGTATAATATAATTCCCAGTCTACTTATAAGGCCCTCCCCCCCCCCCCCCCCCCCCACCCACCACCCCCCCCCACCCCCCCCCCCCCCCCCCCCCCCCCCCCCCCCCTCCCCCGCCCCCCCCCCCCCCCCCCCCCCCCCCCCCCCCCCCCCCCCCCCCCCCCCCCCCCCCCCCCCTCTCCTCCTCCTCCCCTCCCGTAAGGTCTCTCCCCGGGCTGTGACATATTAGGCCATTAGATGATCGTCAATTAAACCCCATTGTTGTATGTTCTGGCTGTTAGGTCCATAGATCACCGCACACCTTGGGAGATGCCAAAGGAAAACTGATTATGCCAACAATTATGTAAGCGTTAGAAAGATTACGTCAACAGTAACTGACTCCCTCTGGCTGGTTGGTGTAAAGAACATAATAATTCGTATGGTAGCAATTTGGGAAAACCTACATCAAGCTTAAAGAAATACCCACAAGACCTTCTTCAGAGATAACTTTGTGCATTTTTGTTTTTCGGTAAAAAATGCTATTGCCGAAAGCCGGTTCCTCCTACAGTGTAGGCTCGCTATCGCTCGCCAGGAATAAAATCGACACCTAAGTGGCATGAAAGGTCTTAAAATCGCCAAACTAATGGGGAGAACATCTTAAAATTTTCAAAACTAGTGGGGCTAAGCACGATATGAGAACCATATGAGAAGGAGCACTATTTTGGCAAAGTTTGACTATAGTATGATCTGGCCAATGTATGCTAATGTGTTAGGTCAATAAAGTGCTCCTCATATGGTGTTTATATTCATTCTGTCAAAAAAAGATTGATTATAGTTGTCAAATATTATTTATCTTTCTTTATATGCCTAAGTCTTTATGCTCTATATCTATCTTGGACACTCTTGGTAACTCCCTCGAGGTTTAAGGGGAGATTTCCACTTGAGGATTCTTTTCTGGACGCCCTTCTCCCTCATGTTTAACCCCATTGTTTTTGAGATTCTAAGACGTTCGCATAATTAGTTTGACGATTTTAATAACTGCCCCCCCCCCCCCCCCCACACACACATTTCTGTCAACTTTAAGACCTTACGTGCCATTTATATGTAGATTTTTTCCTGGCGAGCGATAGCGATCTTGTAATTTACGAGGAACCACCCTTCGGCCGGGAAATTTTTCTATCGATAAATGTACACATTTATCTTGAAGGATGGTCTTGAGCGGGTGTTTTTTTAAGCTTGATGGAAGTCTAGGAAGGAAACTAATAAAATAAAAAAAATATACATATATGAGTTTATGAATTAAAACATTGTAACGCCAGGCTCACAGTTTTATAACAATTAGTCAGGCACAGTTTAACTCTAATCTTAATTACAAAATATAGGTAACGCTATTACCTCCACGTATAGTCAGATAACCATTGTTATTTCTACTGTATATCACCAGCTTCTCATCCGACAAACACATTGACTGTAGTAAAAGTCCTAATGAAAACCAGAATGTAGATAACGTCAGCTTCACAAACATCGAAAGTCACAAAATATACCAAATCGCACTTTTTCAAGTTATAGCTACTGTATATTCAAATAGTTAATTCACAGCTTAACTTCTCATTGGCCTCCTCTTGGTATTGAAGTGCTGTTCTTATTGTGCAAATGTGTAACCCATTTTCAGTGAGGCGGTTACTTTGAGTACCTGAGTATTATAAAGATCAATCTGAGATTTGGATGTAAATGAAGTCACTGTGCTAGGGTTACCAGCAGTTACAAACTGTGCTGGATCCCAAGAATCACCTGGGGAAGTCACTTGAGTGGTTGTATCATCTTTAGCACTTTCAGTCGTATTTGCACCCATAAGATATTAATAGTTATCACTTTCAGTCATGGTTGCGAAAACAAAAAGAACCATACACATTGCTAACTTTTATGTAGCATCCTAGTTGCAAATAAAAGATCATGAACACTCAGGCTAGTTGAAAACATAGTCTGCACACAAGCGTTGTGGTAGTTGGTGTTGCTTCAGGCCAGCGGTGTGGTAGTGTCAACTTTCCATATTTTATCAACGTGATTATTGGTCAGGATATAAGTGGCATACAAGTTTATGAGGCAGAAAGCTTGTGTTATTTGTTGGTGTGTTGTAAAGTGTAGTGGCTAGGGTCTTGACCCATTGTTAATTCATCCCTGGGGAGCTCACCTAACTGGATCAGTCTGTTTTCCTTGGTCCTCCTGCCGCAGTCCTACGTTCTCTTTCATTGACCAGGTGCAGCATATTAAAAGGTTGCCTCAGTTTGAATCTTTACAACTTTAAAGCCAACTAAGGAAGCATCTGAGCTATAATAAAATATGTATCGTCTCGTTTTGTTCGATACTGACTCATCTGTATGTGTCGCCATTTATGCTCTTGACTGTACGTGTGTAGGATGATGGAACTGTGTAGGTAAACTGGTGCATTTTAAGTAACTTATATTGTCATCTTCACATTTACTGTAATATTCTCCCGTGCACAAGATAAGTAAATATAGTACACATACAGGTAGGTTTCTCTTATGCATTAACACTACACATTTATCATACATGCCACTCGATGACAGACAATTACATGTATATTCACAAGCACACCCATCCACACATACACATACACACTCAACCACACACACACAAATCCACCTTAAGGGAAGACCTTACACGTCTGTCATTGTCCCCGACCATTGTGTCTGACGCCTCAAGAGAACCCAGAAAGATTATGTTGAGGAGGGAATTAAAGATCGGTATTATGGATAAGGAGGAAGAAGAGGTGAGGGACATGGAAACTATGTATGTGTGTGTGTATGTATGTATGTGTGTACTCAGGCACATACCCCCATAGCTGGGGGTAGCCGACTCGAGACAGAGCCTGAACAAAAACAACATTTAATGTTCCAGTTCATAGGGTCCGGGACCACTTTCACGTGCCCTCGCCCCTTACTATGCCTCGTCTAGTATGTGACTTTTACAAGGGGAGAAGGATTCCTAGCCCCCTGCCCCTTGAAAGAAAAAGTAGTACAGTAAAAAGAGACAGACAGAAACGGCTAAGGTTGGGTAGAAGATACCAAACCTCACTCTGGATAGGACCAGCACTCACCCAAATAACATAGAGAAACAATACCAAACAAAGAAAAAGCGTGATAGGAAAGAGAGCTATGTGTATTTACTAAAAAAATACATAAATAACATACCATTATGTAAGGAAGAAGATAAAAGAAGATGTTGGGAAAGAAAGATGAAGTGAGAGAGAGAGAAATGTATAATTAACACGTACAGTACCAGCGACGTGTGTTATATTGTATTGTAGCTATTATTAGACGATATTATGCAGCTTAGGAAGGATATGTCGTAGTTAAAAGGGTTGATTGAGATAGTGTGAAGCCCTATTGTTGCTAGAGGTCCTTCCTAAGCTGAATACAATCGTATAATAGTTGCCAGAATATGATGAAAAGGACCTCCCTGGTACTGAATGGGTTAAGGAACACCCCGGTCTTAACATTAATCCTCCATTACAAACCACAATGCACTTGAATACATTAATGAAAGCATATGGTCCTCCCGGGATTCGAACTCGGGACACCACATCCAGAACATTATAAGCATCTAAAACATTACACCACCAACACAGTTATAGGCTAAGTACACGAACACGATTAATATCCATTTTCGAATTCTGGATATCAATCTAATCATGTAATACCTACCTCGATCATAGTAGGCATATCTAATTTAAGGGGAGGCACCCCATTTTTCTGGACCCCCACTAGTTTTGAGATTATAAGACGTTCGGCCCATTAGTTTGGCGATTTTAACACATTTCGCCCTATTTCGTTGTCAATTTTAAGACCTTTCGTGCCATTTAGGTGTCGATTTTTTCCTGGCGAGCGAAATCGAGCCTGCAATTTTAAGAAGAACCGGCCTTCGGCCGGGACATTTTTCTACCGAAAAATTTACAAATTGATCTTGAAGGGGGGTCTAGGGTGTCTTTTTCTAAGCTTGATGGAGGTCTAGGGAGGAAACTAAAAAAATATATGAATACATGAATTAATAGGCCAAACAAACGGCCAGTCTCCCCTTAAGATAGGTTCACACATAGGCGAGTCGGAGCGCGAGGCCAACCCGAGTCACACTCGCCGCATACTCACCATGATGGAGCCCGAACCCAACGCGAGTAGCATCTGATGCGAGTAAACACGCATATAACACGAAAATAACACGAGTTTACACGAGTATCCGCGAGTGTCGGCGAGTGTAACACGACCACAACACGCACCGCCAAAATTTGAAAAATAACGGTCAAATTCCAGGGTACGAATAGTGCGAGTTTACAGGAGTCTACACGAGTGTCACAGGAGTTTACACTAGTTTACATGAGTTTTAACGAGATGAACGCGAGTCTACAGGAAGTTAACAGGAGTGTATGGGAGTCTAACATGAGTGTGTGCGAGTGTTAGGATACGTATATAAAGAGGCCCCCACTGGCACCATTATTCACACCACCACGGACGGACGTACTCTGCAGGATACTGCCCAACCCACCCACCCACCCACACACCATGTCCATCAGGAGGCGGAGAGCGGCAGCTGTGCTCATACTGCAAATGCAGATGCGTCTCCTAGACCTAGAGGAGCTGGAGGAGAAGGAGGCTGAAGAAAGACGTCAAGGGGAAAGGCCACGAATGAGAGTTTGGGCTAGGAGCTGGCTACTGAGACGGCCACAGTTCGGTGTGTACGAACAACTTATGGAGGAGCTTAAGAGAGAGGACCCCAAAGGATTCCGGAATTTCCTACGTGTGGACGTCCATCTGTTAGGGAGTTGGTGGCACGTGTCGGGCCTAGGGTAGAGAAGCACGACACCTTCTGGAGGGAGACTTTGTCACCTGGCCTGAGGTTTGCAATCACACTCCGCTACCTGGCCACTGGTGACTCATATCCTGGCCTACAGTACGCGTTCCGTGTGGCCCGGAACACCATCTCCCTCATTGTGCCTGCAACATGCGAAGCCATCATTGCAGAATACCAGGAGGAGGTTATACGTTGCCCCAGGACACCGGCGGAGTGGAAGGATGTTGCCAGTGAATTTGCCAAGCGCTGGGATTTCCCACATACCGTTGGTGCCATCGACAGAAAGCACTGTGCCATCAAATGCCCTCCAAATGCCGGTACAGAATTCTACAACTACAAAGGCTTCCACTCCATCGTGCTCATGGCTATTGTAGACGCCGACTACAAGTTCCTCTACTGTGACGTGGGTAATCACGGTAGCTCCTCAGATGGTGGGGTCTTTATAAGAACGAATATCAGAGCAGCATTGGATGGGTGCACCCTGGGACTCCCTGCTGCCGAACCCCTGCTCAACGACGACACACCTGTTCCCTACTTCCTGGTGGGTGATGACGCCTTCCCCATGCAAAGGTGGTTGATGAAGCCACACTCTACCCGGCAACTGACTGTACCTGAACGGATCTTCAACTACAGACTGTCCCGGGCTCGCAGAGTTGTGGAGAACGCCTTTGGCATCATGGCAAGCAGGTATGTGTTTGATTATGTGAAATGTTTGACCAGAAATACAGGTATCGGTGATGGCACTCTACTAATATGAAGTATACTAGTCAGGTATTAAATATACATGCTCGTAACCATTATCCCTATAATTAATATGGATTAATACATCTCCCCCACATCCATAGAGTGTGAGTCGTCCACGTCTGCAAGTCCAGTTTTTACTAAAAATGATCCTAACCTTTATTTCCCTATTTAATATGAACTATACTATTCAGTGTTTAAATATACATGTTTTTTCTCTCCCTAATTCAGGTTCAGGTGCCTTCTCCACAGCATTCCCCTCCACCCGTCCCGTGTTGAGTCTGTGGTGATGGCGTGCTGTTGCATGCATAACCTTATGTGAATGAGGTTTCCTAATCACCACGCCAACCTAGCGGACGAGGAGGACCCTGAGACGCATGCTATCATCCCTGGTGGTTGGAGGGAGCTGCGGGACAGGCTGAATCCCCTCGAGAGACTATCCAGGAATGTCGTGACAGCCCAGGCCAAGAGGCAACGCCAGCACCTCACCGACTACTGCTCATCACACAGGGGCAGTGTCCCCTGGCAGAACGACCTGATATAAAGGTATGTATCCATATCTTGCCATTGCTTTCATTAATATTTTAGTAGTTTACATATTTTTATTATGTTGTTAATCATGTTTGAAATCAATTAAACCTCATTAATATATATTCTCTATTTGTTATTCGCTTTTTATAAAGTGTCATATATTATGGTGCTCACCTTTGCCTATGTCGTTTCATAATGTTTAATATATAATATTTAATGTATATTTTTTATTTATTTATATTTCATGTTGGATATCAATCTGTATATTATTTCTTGCCATCGTATATTCTTTGCATATATTCCACATCATTATTTATGTTTTACTATCAATATTATTCCAGAAACCTATTTCAATCATATTATATGTTTTTTTTCTCTCTTCATTATCGATGTTAATATCAATATTATTTATAACACAACTTGAATTCATATTAACTTATATTTTGTCTCTGTTGACAAGTCTTTGCCCTGTTTATAAAAGGAACCTTTCTTGAGAATTTTTACCCATAAACTCTAATAATATAGTTTGGATCCAAAACAACAGCCGGAGGCACATTAATTTATTTTATTCATAAACATAGATATATAGCATGTTAATATATAGCCGAAAGTAATATAGTAGGTAAATATATACCAGAAAGTATAGAAATAATAAGAGATATTCATTTTATGTGTAGACATAGTATTATATATATTCGTCATTCCCATCACTGGGGGATTTATGACTTTATTATTATACACAAAGGTTTCACACATTTTCGTCATCCCCAGGCCTGGGGGTGTTGACTTTGGTGTTCAACCTTGTTTATAGGAAGTTCCCTGGTGTTGGTGGCCTACTAGTAGCTGGGCTTGAGGGAACCGGTGTTGCAATGTTGGCACCATGTGTAGGGGTAAGCGACCCCGCCCACCATTCATGTATAATATGTGCAGGAGACCTGAATGGCGTACCAGCCATCAGCTCTTGGAATGTGGGGTTTGTGAAGGGTGCTGGCATGCGTGATGGTCCTGGCTGGGGTTGCATCTGTGGTGGTGTGGTGTGGAACTGCGGGGGGCCTGGTGGTGTGGTGTGCAACTGCGGGGGGCCTGGTGGTGTGGTTTGCAACTGGGGGGGGTTTGCTGGTATTGCCATCTGGGGTGACGTGGAGAGGGTCACCTCATCCCTGGCCTGAAGGACTTGCTGCATTATCCTCCGTGACAATATCTCCCCTACAGCGTCAGGGAGCCTCTCGAGCTGCTGCTCCAAGTACCCCACGAACTGTCCATACTTGGTCTCCTTCCCAGCCAGGGATGTCACCAGGCGTGACATGTCCTCCCGCATCGCCTCCCGCGTCGCACTCAGCTGTAGAAACAAGAGTATGCAGGTTAAACACCTTTTGTACTTATAAAATAATACATACATGTCATGGTAAGTTATGCTAATAACCTTTTTATGTTTTTCTCCTCCAGATGCATATGTCTTCCTCTACAGGAATTGTTTGCGGTTACAGCGTACACGAACATAGGATTTACATAATACTCTCGTAATGACATATGTTAAATGTTTTCATATTTACATCCACAGGTGAGAATGTCTCTACAGACTTCCGGCGCTTGTTCTGGCTGCTGGACCTGGCAGTGGGACTTGTGTTGGTTGGAGGGGGCATGGCAGTGTCCTCTCCATCACTCTCGTCATCGCCTATCACCTCCACATTCACATCCGGCGAGACGTCATCGGTTGGGTTTGGAAACTGAAACACAAAAACATTAATATATCCTATATAAATAAGACCTTTATCCTATTTTAGTATACTTAAATATATATACCTTGACAATATAAATAAATATAAGAAAATACATTTTATGTTTACATGAAGCCTTCCATTATAAATATATGAATTCAAGTATATAATATTATGCACAAGATAAGCATGATATTAACAGCCATGAATTAATATATGTATAAAATCATATATATATGCACAAGATAAGCACGTTATTAACAGACATTAACCCGTCCAGCCCCGGCTAGTTTTGTAATGTTTGTTCACCAGAACCCGGCCGGTTTTCAAAAAATGGTTTTATTCCAGAAACAATAGCGAATGGGTTAGGCATGAAGGAAAAACCACGAAAAAACGCTCAAAAAGCTTAAAGAATGGTCCTACAGAGCCCCCGAAAACGTATTTTACAAGAGTAAAAAATTTAAGGCAATTATCCCAAAAAAAACAGGTTATTGCGCTCTCACGCGCACGCACGTGGACTTTGAGAGTTTTCAACCATCGGCACGGTTGCGTGGGATACGTACACAGTTCCCATACAAATCTGAGCCCTCTTGAGTGGCTACATCTGAGGTTACGGTCGGTGCAATTAGGGTGACGTGCCAGGCGCGTCTCTGGGGCTGTGCGTTACATACATCGCCGACGCGTCAGGCGCGTCGCTGGGGCTGTACGGGTTAATAGCCTAGGTATACATGGTTAAATAATATTTTCCAAATGTGATAGCGAACAGTTATTTAAGTATATATTGTTTTCACACATATTAGGTATGTTTATATTAGTTCTAACCTTAGCTGTGACCTTGGTCTTTACGCGGGAGATGTGCCCTTTGAGGAAGGCAAACTTCTGCATGATCCAGGTGTCCCTCTCTGATAGTGGCTTGCCCTCGAATGTCCCAGGTGTTCCCGCTCCACTCTTCATATCGCTCAGCTTTGAATACCTTGACCGCATGTTGCGGACCCAATGTGCCAGATTAGCGCCTGTGTAAAGAGTAATATTTATTAAGCAAGGCCCCTTTATATATATGATTTATATCTGTAATTTCACAGGCCAAACATGGGTTGATAATACATTATTAGTTAATGCTGTTAAATACAAGCGTAGAGGGATGTATATGATACTGGCAACACACATACATATATGCCAATTTAGCAAACTTTAACATAATAGTAATTATGTATTTCACGTATAAATCACATGGAATCAAACCAAGAACACAACATCAAGGTATTCAATCACTTATTACAATTAATATTTCATGCTGCATGTTTTGTTGTGGGTACTTACCTGTGACATTAACACCCAGGGTAACAGCCTTCTCGTCGTAGGTGCGGAGTTTCCTGCGCGTATCTTTGTACGCCTTGCTACGCTTCATATATAACATGGGGGTGTCCTTCACCCACTCGGCCAGCATGTCCTCAGTCTCGTCGCTCAAGATCACCCTTGTCAACTTATTCTTCTTAATGGCGCCATAACGGACAGGGCCCGCGCTGACAGGGGGGTCAGGGGTATGATCATCACTGTCACTGAGGCTACCTTAGGTGTCCTGACTGGTGTGAGTATCCTGACTGGTCTGAGTATCCTGGCTGGTCCGAGTATCCTGGCTGTCGTCAGCATCAATATCTCCATCAAACACGTCCATGTCCTCATGTCCACTGGGCTGGCTGTCCGGCACAATGTCATCCGAGTCGTCCAACTCTTGCGACGCAACAGGCCTCCTGGCAGGGGGTGCGATGCGGGGTTGTTCGGGAGGTGTAGCCTTGCCTTTCTTCACAACACCATCACCACCCTTCCGAGACTTGGTGGCCGCCACCTTCTCCTTGGGCAAAGTCATGGTGCAGGGCAGGCAGGTAGGGCAGCGTGGTAGGGCAGGCAGTGTGGTAGGGCAGGCAGGTAGGGCAGCGTGGTAGGGCAGGCAGCGTGGTAGGGCAGCATGGGTCGCTGTGCGGCCCAGGTCAATGGGTCACGGTGGAGAATGGAGGAGCACCCCGGGCGGTCCCTTTTTATAGGGGGTGTTGACGCGATGGTGCCACCTACTCGCGCGGTGTTGCCAGCAGTCGCACACCACTCGCGTCGACTCACGTTGGTTTCACCGTTACTCGCGTAGACTCACGTTGGTTTCGCATAGACTCGCATAGACTCACGTTAATATCGCGTAAATTCGTGTTGGTTTTGCATAGACTCGCGACATATATTGTGAAATCCAGACCACCATGTGGGTACTCTCGTTTACGCGTGTTACACTCGCGTTACCCGGTGTTAACTCGCGTTAGCGTCGTGTTGACTCCTGTTTGACACTAGCGCCATCTATTGTTTTGTTTTGCTTTGTAAACAAACGCTCTCTTATTACTATTTTATATAAAATCGTAGCCCCTAATTTTACCCATTACCTACTGTAGTAAGTATCTATTTAACTGCCTTGTATGTAAGTAAAGCTTTGCATATTAATTTGCTAATAAACAATATTGTTTACTAACTAACCGCCTACAGGGACTAACGCCGACACCATTTTGTAAACAAACCTTTTTGGGGGATTATACATATTAAATTCCAGCAAATTTTGTACCAAATTTAAGTGCATTCATTTATCTTTTCCCCCTAGATATATTCTTGACTTTTTCTCCTCAGACTGATTTTACTTTAAGCTAAGGGTGGTATTTGTACAAACTAACCTAGCCTAACCCAACCTGCCAAGCTTTTAACCTAACCCAAACCTAGCCTAGCCTATAGCCAGCCAATCTGTTTTATTATTAACTCTTGTAGATATTGTATTTAGTATCCTACTGTAGCTATATATATCTGTAATTTTAGTTGTTGCTTGCACGATCTTGTAATAACCTTTGACTGATACACTTTTTTATCTAAAAAGAGTAGGCTACTGCTTTACTAGGCTACAGTGACACCAGGGTCATCTGTTGACACAGTATATTAACCCCTTGTGTGCAGTCACACTTTATTTTTATATAATCTCTATTTGGTGAATTGTATATTTAGTTATATATTCTGTTATACATATATTTGTTTAAGGTTAGGTTATCACACCTGGTAGCCTATTTCTGCGAATTTCAATTTTATTATATTCGGTTAGGCTATTCAACGCTGGTAGCCTATTATTGCGTATTTCAATTTTTAAAAAAAACTTTTGGTTAGGCTATCGCCCCTGGAAGCCTAATTCTGCGTATCTCAACATTTTTGTTTTCGGTTAGGCTATCACCCCTGATAACCTATTTCTGCGTATTTCAGCATATTTGTTTTCGGTTGAAGTGATTGAAGTGTTTTTAAAGTGAGTGAAGTGTTGTAAAGTGAGTGAATTGTTTTTTAAGTGAGTGAAGTGATCTGAAGAAAGTGAATGTCACCATGCCTCGCGCTTGTGCGACCTGCGCCGGTAGGTTTGGTGAGTCCATGTTTGCTACTATCGATCTTCAAGTCTGCCGGCTCTGCCAGCAACGAGAGAATTTTACAGTGAAATTAGATGAAGCCTACAACAAGATCAACATCCTCACCATGAAGCTGGAATTACTCCAAGAGTTTGTAACACTCAACGTTGGAGTGCCACAAACTTCAATTGTCACCGCAACTCCAGCAGCCACCAACGCCCCAACGTCAACTGCCAACAATTCAACGCCTACAGTAGCCATTTCAGCTGATGTTTCCGATACTCAAGATACAAATAGCGACTCTCTTCCCCCTCAAGACAACTTCCGTGTCGTGAGGAACAACGTTTGCCCCAAGACCAGGAAACACATACCGATTACCGAGTGTCAAAACCGTTTCCAGATACTCGCAGACTCAGATGACGAAGAGGAAATAGAAGAAGTCCGGCTCGTGGGAGACTCGATGATACGTGGTCAGCTCACAGAGTTTTGCGCCAGGGCACCTAAGACCAGGAAGCGTTTTTGTATCCCTGGTGGTGGTGTGGATGACGTAGTTGCAGCAGTTGACGAAGTATCAAAGCTGGCCCCAGCTAATACAATGTACGTCATCCACGTTGGATCCAACGATGTACAGCGAACCCGGTCGGAAGATTTGCTTTTAAAGTACCAGCAGCTGATCAAGTCGTTTAAGGAGAAGTCATCAAGGATCATCGTCTCAGGAATCGTCCCCCGGCTCGGTGTAGAGAGCCGATTTTACAACATAGCCACCAGCACAAATCGTTGTCTAGCAAACCTCTGCAGGAAGGAGAACGTGGGATTCGTCGACACCTGGGACAATTTCTACTACGATGACTATTTGTTTTCGGACGATGGAGTTCATCTGAACCAGGTGGGAGCAGCGCGTTTTGGGCGTCTTCTCAACGATGCGGTGAAGGATTTTCGGAGAAGAAATCGACTCAGCACAGGACAACCAGGAAGGAGGACCGAAGACAGCGAGGACGGCAATCTACAAAGGAATTAAATACTAATCCGTCAAGAACCGCGAATTTGGATAAAGCTCCACCAACACGACCCAAATTCAAAACCGTCAGGGATAACGACCGAGGACCGAGGACAGCCATGAATGTAAATGTAGATCCGACCAGAACCAATAATTTGAATAAAGACCGTTCCTTGAATCCCAAATCCAAAACTTTGAATGTTTTCTATGCAAACGCTCGTAGCATACGCAATAAATTTTCAGATTTAGAGGAACTAGTGTTTACAGAAAATTATGATGTGATTGGCATAACAGAATCTTGGCTCAATACACAAGATAGAGACTTTTTAGCAGAGTATTCACTTCCCGGTTATGTAATGTTTGAGAACAGCCGAATAAATAAAAATGGAGGTGGCGTTTTATTTTATATCAAAGAAAGTCTTAACCCGACCCTCGTGTCAAAACCTCAAATTGTGAACGTCGACACATCTTTTGTGCTAATAAAGAATAATAAAGGTACAAAAATAATACTTGCGTTAATATACAGACCTCCAGCTCAATCAGTGCAAACTGACCGAGAAATTTACGAACAAATTGCAGATATAAGTAACTCACAAGATACCGTAATTTTTGGCGACTTTAATTTACCTGTGACCAAGTGGGGCGATACTCTTACTTCACACTCCGGACATGACTTGTATACGAACTTGCAAGAGAGTTCGCTTTATCAATTTGTTCGAATGCCGACCCGTGGTAATAACGTTCTTGACATTGTACTTGCAACAAAAGAAGAATTGATAGAGAATTTGAATGTTGGTGATGAATTCAGTAACAGCGACCATCGTACGATAACTTTCACTTTAAAGTTTACTAGTAACGAACCAAATAGTAGCATCGAAAAAGTCCCTAATTTCAAGAAAGCAAACTTCCATAAACTTAGAGCTATGTTTAAAGAAACTGACTGGAGCTTTTTAATTAACAATAACGACATAAATACATCTTGGAAGTTATTCGAAACCACTTACCTAAAAGCAGTGCAAGACTGCATACCATCGAAAATACGGCGTCCAGGCCATAATAATAAGCCCAAATGGTGGAATAAAGATATTTCAAACTGCCTGCTTGCTAAAAAATTTGCTAATGATAGATTAAAATCCTCACAAAATGACGAAGAACGGGTGAAATTTGTAGAGCTACGACGCAAAGCCAAAAAGTTAATTAAGCAAAGTAAAAAGACCTTAGAGTTACATATTGCGAATCAAAGTAAAACAAACCCGAAAGAATTCTATAGTTATATCAGAAAGAAAAAAGTAGTTACTTCAACTGTTGGACCGTTAGTCGATGAAAAAGGAGAATACACCAAAGACGAAGTACAAATGAGTAATGCCCTCAATACCTTCTTTGCATCAGTTTTTACAACAGAAGACCTCAGTGATATCCCTACACCATCGCCGATTCAGATTGATAATTCAGATGTTCTAAGCAATATCACCGTTACAGAGAGAGAAGTATTGAATTGTTTAGATAAACTCAAGGTAAATAAAACGCCAGGACCTGATACAATCTCGCCTAGAATTCTAAAGGAAGCTAAGAATGAGCTCTCCAAACCACTGACATTACTATTCAATAAATCCTTGCAGTCTGGAACTATGCCTGATCAGTGGAAGCTAGCCAACGTAACACCGATATTCAAAAAAGGCAGCAAATCCCTACCCAGTAACTATCGTCCAATTAGCTTAACCTCAGTTGTATCTAAAATGCTAGAAACGGTCATACGAGACAGACTCGTAAATCACTTAGAGGAAAATAACATACTTAAAGATACTCAACACGGCTTTCGTAAAAAACGTTCCTGTTTAACAAACCTCTTAGACTTCTTCCACGATATCCTCAACCTCTACGATGAGAGTAAAGCTGTAGATATTATATACCTTGATTTTCAAAAGGCCTTTGACAAAGTTCCCCACAAACGTTTACTGCTAAAACTAAAAGCGCATGGAATACAAGACGGTGTGTTGAAATGGATAGAAAATTGGCTCAGCAACAGAAAGCAAAGGGTAGTCATAAACGGTAAGGCATCTAAATGGACCAATGTAAGTAGCGGGGTACCCCAGGGATCGGTACTAGGACCAATTCTCTTTCTAATTTACATCAACGACATAGATGAGGGTCTCACCTGCACAATCTCAAAATTTGCTGACGATACAAAAATTGCAAATAGCGTACTCTCAAAAGAACAAGTTGACGATATGCAACACAATCTAGATAAATTGTCATGTTGGGCCCAAATTTGGCAAATGAGTTTCAATGCGGATAAATGTAAAGTACTACATGTCGGATACCTAAATGAGAAAGCAAACTATTCGATGAATGGCACTCAGCTTAAGAATGTAAACAGAGAAACTGATCTGGGAGTAACAATATCGAGTAACCTAAAACCGAGTCAACAATGTTCAGAAGTTGTTAAGAAGGCAAACAAAATAATTGGCTTTATAGGCAGGTCATTTGAGCATAAATCCAAAGAAGTTATCCTAACCCTTTACAATTCCTTAGTCCGCCCTCTTCTGGAATACTGAGTTCAATCCTGGTGCCCTTATTACCAAAAAGATATAAACAAGCTAGAACGAGTTCAACGTAGAGTTACCAAAATGATACCTAGCCTAAAGAACAAACCATACGAAGAGCGTCTTAGAGAATTAAATCTATTTCCTTTAACCCAGCGCAGATTAAGAGGCGACTTAATTCAAGTGTTCAAAATCATCAAAGGCATCGACAATATGAACTGTAGTAAGTACTTCACTATCGACCAATCTAATTACACGCGGGGAAACGGTTGCAAAATTATTGGTAAATCTTTTAACTCGCACGAATCTAAGAATTTCTTCTTCAATCGAGTTGTCAACTTGTGGAATGGGCTTCCCCGAGACGTTATAGACTGCAGCACCGTTGATTCATTTAAATTCCGCCTAGACAAATATCTCGCATCAAACCCGCGACTGACTGCGTTTGTAAATGAATAACTTTATCCTCCCCTCAGTTACTAACCCCTATGTCCCCTACTAACTTCCTAGTCCTGCCACGTTAGTGGCAGGGCAGTAGTTCCCTTTCCAATGTTCCCTTACCCACTCTAAACCACTGTTTGGACACTTGATCCTCAGTGTTTTGGAGGACAAGCAACCTAGAAGGGTCACTAGACCTGTTGTTGCTTGATTTCCTTTGTACTCCTTTGTACTCCTTTGTACTCCTTTGTACTCCTGTTTGACTCCCGTTAAAATCGCCTTTGGCAATATTGGTTGTTTACTATAGTGTAGACTCCTGTTGTACTCGTGTAGACTCACGTAGACCCGCGTGGACTCGTGTAAACTTGTGTAGACTCGCGATCATTAAATTTCTAAATAGTACAACGTGACTGTCACGCGAGTCTACATGAGTGTCACACGAGTCTACAGGAGTTTACGCGAGTCTACGTGACTCTATGCGAGTTGGCGTCCTACTCCCACTTGACTCTCCAATTTTTGTGTCGGTAAAAATTTGTTGGCCGCGTTCGCGAGTCTACGCGGTCCACCGCGAGTCCACGCGAGTCTGTGCGAGTGTCGGCGAGTGTCGGCGAATTTGGGATAATCATTGGCGAGTGAACAAATTTCATCACTCGCGTTGGAGTTGCGCTCCGACTCGCCTATGTGTGAACCTGGCTTTACCTAGACAATCAGGCAGCTCCGTTCACACTGACCTCCTTCTAGAGTTTATAACAGCCGTGTGTTTTACAAAGTCGGGTGCAAAGTCCTGGTGATCGCCTCCTAAATGGAATCACTTGTTTCTTGGCGCATAACTGTGTTGGTGGTGTAATGGTTTAGATGCTTATGTCCTGGGTGTGGTTTCCCGAGTTCGAATTGAACACTTACGAGTTTCAGGCTATAAGGAAGTTGGAGTTTTTTTAAATGATATTTAGCAGAATTACCAGCTATAATACGGCCATTATACATTTATAAATACATAAAACCAAATCTATCATACTTTTAATCTATCAGAAACTCTCATTATTATTGCATATCTGCTTAACCCGTACAGCCCCAGCGACGCGTCTGACGCGTCGGCGATGTATGTAACGCACAGCCCCAGAGACGCGCCTGACGCGTCACCCTAATTGCGCCGACCGTAACCTCAGGTGTAGCCACTCAAGAGGGCTCAGATTTGTATGGGAACTGTGTACGTATCCCACGCAACCGTGCCGATGGTTGAAAACTCTCAAAGTCCACGTGCGTGCGCGCGAGCGCTCAATAACCTGTTTTTTGGGGATAATTGCCTTCAATTTTTTACTCTTGTAAAACCCATTTTCGGGGGCTCTGTAGGACCATTTTTTAAGCTTTTTGAGCAGTTTTTCGTGGTTTTTCCTTCATTCCTAACCCATTCGCAATTGTTTCTGGAATAAAACCATTTTTTGAAAACCGGCCGGGTTCTGGTGCGCAAACATTACAAAACTAGCCGGGGCTCCACGGGTTAATAACTTCCTTATAACCTGAAACTCGCAAGTGGTCAATTCCGGGAGCTCCATATGCTTTCATTAGTTTATTCAAGTACGATTGAGGTTAATAAGTGTTGTCAGATATTTCACAAAGTTTCGGACACTGACTAATTCTCTGAGGGATAAGCACTTTTCCCAGTAACTATAAAGATACCAATAACACTTTTTGAGCGATAACCACTGGAATCTATGACAACACTTAATACCCCCGACTGTACAGTACATTGGGGTTTGTAATGGAGGATTAATGTTAAGAATGGGGTGTTACTTAATACATCCTATCTGTCCACCAATTTCGTGAATATTGGTTCATAAGTTAGTGAGCCGCCTATGTTGTTGGAGGTATGCGCTCTATCAAACACTGATCTTTAAGGTGGTTTACCATTTTTTGTTTTATCTTTCTCTCATTTTCTCTCTTTCCATGGCTTGCATCCATGCGGCCCCATTCAGCCAACTGTTTTAAGACGTTTATCCCCACCAGGTGTCGATTTATTCCTAGCGAGCGATAGCGAGCCAGCATTGTATGAAGAAAGCCGGCTGCGCTGGAGACATTTTTCTATCGAAAAATTTACAAATTTAGCTTGCTGTCAAAACAAACATAATAATTATATAATTATATGCTGGCTCGCTACCGCTCGCCAGGAAAATATTGACGCCTGGATGGGGGTAAACGTCTTAAAACAGTAGGCTGAATGGGGCCGAATGGATACAAGCCAAAGAAAGAGGGAGATAAGGAAAAACAAAGTGAGGTGGGCTCCCTTAACCCTTAATTAGCGGCGAGCAACATAAGTCGAGTTAAATAAAGCTGGACTATGTGGCGGCGCTCGACATAACTCGAGTGGCAATTTCAGCACGTAATGTGGCTGAGAGAGAGAGACAAGTGGTGGCAGGAGACTAGCGAGCGTATGACTGCTCCAGACCACCGCGGCGAACCTACTGACACAAATCTCAGCTCCCTCCTCCCTCTCTCACTCGCTACATACTCAATTATGTACTGAAAGTACCGAATTACCTGCTTTTTGCACTCGCGTTGCACGGTTATTGCAAGAAAACTATCCATCATACAAGGATCGTTATGGTGTCATTCGAAAGCTCTGTTTATGCCCTTTCAGGGATAGGTACTTGTTTTACGTTCTGGGTCTTATTTAGGCATGAAAATGATCACGTAAACAGCCCTATTTTGGCTAAAAACACCCCGCTGTGCGGTACACATAAATAAACCGCATAGGCCGCTCGTAAGGTGTTAATTGAATCACTTCTTCTTTGGCGCATATCCTATCTGTCCACCAACTTTCCTGAACATCGGTTCATAACTTTGTGAGATATCTTGTTTACAGACAAACATACAGACAGGCGAAGGCAAAAACATTACTTCCTGCAACTTCCTTTGCAGAAGTAAAAATGGAATGCAGGACATAAATTTACTAGAAAAATAATAATGAGCTAGGAATTAAGAAATGTTAGTTTGAAAAGGTGTGTGTGTGTGTGTGCTACTCACTCACTTGTTCGTCAAGGGGAATCCACGCAATGCGAGCTAAGTTCATTAATATCGCGTCTTCTTAACTGGGAATGTATTGCGTGAAATGCATGTTTATGTATAGTTGGAATGGCTGTGGATGTGTGTGTAGTCTGTATTTTAGCCAATTGGCGACATCTGGAAACGAAGGCTTAGGGTTAATCTGTACGGTACCATTCTCACTACGGTACCAGTATCACCCGAAGGCTTAGGTTGACCAGTAGCTTAGGTTGACCAGTACGATACCCATCTCACCTTGTAACCGATCACCAACCCCAGATGGGACGTCACAACTTCGTCCACTTATTCCAGGTTCCTATTTATACTGCTAGGTGAACAGAGGCTACACCGTTAGGAGACTTGCCCAAATGTCTCTTCCCCGCCTGAGTCTCGAACTCGGGACCTTCTGGTTGTGAGCCAGACGCGCTATCTGTTACGCCACGGGGAGGTGTAATAATAATAATAATAATAATAAACGGTTTATTAAAGAATGGCAGCCTCATGAGCTGAAAATACACATTTTACAATTTAGTGGATGAACATGAGATGTACAGATATGAAGATGGTAAGCTCAGTTTACAAAAAAATAAAAATAAATACAATAATGATGCAGGTGCAGAATACAAATTATCATAAAATAACCATGAGAGTAAGCGATATATAGTACATAATTATACACATTTATTTTACTTACTCATATACAGAACATATGTATATACACGTACGTACGCACATACATATACATACATATATAAGAACATAAGAACATGCAGTAAGTGTGCACATGTCCGTATACACATACGCTCACATATGCACACAAACATACATACATACAAAAACTGTTTTGGTAGCGTCAGGGTAAAGAGGTAAAGGGTAAAGAGGGTGCAGCATTCAAGTCCGTACAGGTATGGTCAGGTAAAGCCTACTACAATGGGAGGTTAATCCTCGGTAGTGTAGGTGTGTGTGTGTGTGTGTGTGTGTGTGTGTGTGTGTGTGTGTGTGTGATAGAAGGCGAAATGTGGAAAAGCTGGGCGTTCTATTGTTAAGGGTGGAAATACATGGATGAAGATACGCGAACACTTAATAATAGATAATGCTTATGCATAGATTTATAATCAGAAGTTGCGCTAGTGAGCAATATGTTCTCGCTCATATGTACGTATATTTACATACATATGTGCATATGACCATATAAATACACGTACAGTACATATATAAATATATACCTTATATTCTCAACCGGGCTCGAACCATTGACAGCACATACACACAGACATACATATACATAAATATATGCACATTACATGCATAAATGCTCTTCTCTTATCCACCTGATACTCTCAGCCGGGCTCGAACCACAAACAGTATACACTATAGACACATATACAGTATATACAGTATATACATAAATAACGCATACATACATACACATAATTATACGCACACATACATACACATATACTGTACATACATAGATACACATATACAGTTTTACACATATACATATTGTTACAACCCAAAGTTTGGAGAGACTAGTGGAACTAGCTTAGTTAAAGATTTAGCCCCGAAGGAGTCTAGAGGGTGACCTTTAGGTTGAACACAAAGACTGAACTTTAGTTTAAGGATGTTCAGTATGGATAAGTACTTTTATTAATTTAGTACTTGTATTAAGGTAAAGTCTCTTTAAGAGTAGTTCTCGTATTTTAATATTTATTACTAAGATGATATTTTAATTTAAGAGTTGTTCTCGTATTTTAATCAGATTTCAAAGTAGTCTTCTGGATATTATATAGGGGTAATCTTCTTCACTTCATTTAATCATTAGGGTATAAATATATATGGATAAGAAAAGAATACACAATTTTTGTTAATATAATAAAATCAAATTTAAGTATTATAACAAAACCATTATGTATTATATAATTATAATTTAAAGTTATAAAACAAAATAAAACAAATACAATGGTAATTAATATTAATGCAAAATATTTAATTTATACAAAATGAAAACAAAAAGAAAATCAAAATGAAAATATAAGTTATAGTCACGATATCTCCCTTAGTCAAACCGAAGGGGGGTAGTTCCTGGAGTTTTAAAACAACGCTTTCTGGAAGCGATATTCCCGAGAACGTTGCACCGAGAAAGTCTAAGATAACACTGACCCCACTCATTATTCCCGTCCCGTCATTGACTAAGGTAGATTTAATGTGACCAGAAAAGAAACATCCACCCCCTGGTGTTCATGAGCAGAGATAGCATTGAACTTTAATTTGAATTACATATTTATTGAGTGAGACTTCGAAACTCTGCTCGATCAAAATGAGAGGGATAGAAGTAAGAAGGATATTGGGATGCGAAGATTCGGGCCTCTGTTGGTTTGGTTGCTTGAAGCCCCGACCCCGATCTCAGACTGGTTGATGCGTTTGAAGGGTGGAAGTTAACCCGTACAGTCAGAGCCTATAGGTCCGTGACACCTCCCCCCTTAAAGTCCTCGAAGGGGAGCGAAGAGGACTAGGTAGCGAGAGGAGGAATAGGCTCCGCTGTAGGTGGAAGATCTCTTGACAAGGCAATCAGATTGTCTACCCCACGGATATGGCGAACAATGAGATGGTACTCTTGTAACTTTAGAGCCCACCGGAGAAGTCGTTGGTTGTTGTTCTTCATCTTGTGCAGAAAAGTAAGAGGGTTGTGGTCAGTATAGATGATGATTGGTGGATAGTGCTGAGGGAGATAACATTCGAACTTCTTCACCGCTGATACCATCGCCAAGTACTCCTTCTCCACTGTGGAATAACTCCTCTGGTGTCTCTTCAGTTTGGCGGAGAAGCATGAGACAGGATGTAGGACGCCAGTTGTCTTATCTGGTTGCAGAAGTACTGCCCCAACTCCTCTATCACTCGCATCAACCTGAAGATGGTAAGGCAATGCGGAATCAGGAGCATGAAGTACCGGGTAGGATGAAAGGAGGCACTTCAGGTGGTCAAAGGCAGCAGTACAGGTGAGAGTCCAGACAAACGTAATTTTTGGGCTTGTAAGATCTGAGAGGGGCGCTGATATGGCTGCAAAGTTCGGACAGAATCTGCGGTAGAATCCGCCATCCCTAAAAACCGCATGATGGATTTGCGGTCAGTTGGCTGGGGAAAGACGGTGATGGTCTCCACGTTAGCTTCCTTGGGACGTGCAGTACCCTGACCCACCACATGGCCAAGGTAGGTCACTGATCCACGTCCAAAGCAGGACTTGGCTAGGTTGATGGTGAATCCAGCAGCAGCCAAGCGCTCCATCAGCCCGTCCAGTCTGGAAAGATGATCCTCCCAAGTATCTGAAATAATCACGATGTCATCTAAGTAAGTGTCTACACCTTCTAAATCCTAAATAGTATATGACATGACTCTTTGAAATGTGGCAGGAGCATTCATCATGCCAAAAGGCATGACTATATTGGAAGAGCCCCAAAGGAGTGGTGAAAGCCGAGATGATTTTAGCTCTATCGGTCATCCCAATTTGGTAATACCCCTTCTGCAAGTCTATGGTTGATACTACCTTAGCAGCCCCTACTTTATCTATTAGGTCATCAATTCAAGGTAGTGGATATGCATCAGGGACTGTCACTGCATTTACTTTCCTGTAATCAGTACACAGCCTACTACTACTGTCTGGTTTTGGGACTAATAAAGAGGGTGACGCCCAAGGGGAATGACTTGGTTCCACTAAGGACTTCAACATAAAGTCAATTTCCTTTCTCATGATCTTTTGCTTCTGAGGATTTAGTCTGTATGGTGATTGTTTGATAGGTCTTACTTCTGGTGAGGTCAAGATAACATCGTGATGATGGTCCTTGCAAAAGCCAGGGACATCCAATGTGACTGAAGGGTAACTTACAAGCAATTTCCTAAGATCATCTCTACGTGATGGCGACATGTCCGACAAATATTGATCTAAGGTACATAATAGCTCTCTGTTCTTTGGGCTTCCACAAGGTGAAGGAAGATCACCAAACTCAATCACATCAGAATCTCCTACCTTTTGCAATTCCCACGACTCTGGTACAGAATGTGGTACAGTATTTACAGCTAGTATTGGGGTATTCTCCTCAAGCGGCCTTTCTATGTACGCCTTCATCTGGTTTAAGTGAACAATCCTTTGATCCTTCCTTCGATCAGGAGTGCGAACAACATAGTTTAGCTTTGAAAGTTTCTGAGAGACTACATATGGGCCACAAAATTTGCTTTTTAATGGACTCCCAGGAATGGGCAGGAAGAGAAGGACATTGTCTCCAGGACTAAATGTTCTACTTTCAGACTTGCGATCGTAGTGGGTTTTCATTCTTGACAGACTCGTCTCAAGGTTGCCCAGTGCTAGCGCTCTTACATTTGACATCTGAAGTTTTAACTCATTTATGTACTCTGCAACTGTGCGAGAAGGATGATCAGATACTTCCACAAACCAAGAATCTTTCAAGACCTTTAGAGGGCCTCTGATCTGACGCCCATATAGCAACTCAAAAGGGGAGTATCCTAGTGACTCTTGAGGGCACTCTCTAACGGCAAAAAGAAGCCAGTCAATGTTGGCATCCCACTCTTTCTCAGTCTCAAAACAAAACTTTTTTATCATGGATTTCAGAGATTGATGATGGCGTTCCAGGCAACCCTGGGTCTGAGGTCTGTACGCAGTGGCTATCTTCTTATCTACCTCTAACTCCCTCAGTACTGCTTTCATTAGATTATTATTATTATTTTTTTTTTAAAGAGACAATGAACGGAGGAAGGAAAAACACAGATAAAACAAAAAGGTCCATGTGCCTAAAGGCATCCTCCATTCATAAAATGTTTGTAACAACTGGATTTAAACATTTGTAGATTGTAAGTTTGTGGAAAGCAATTAGAGGGAAGTAAATTCCAAAGAGTAGTAGCTCTGGGGAAAAATGAATTCTGATAAGCAGAAGTTCTGCATTGTGGAGGAGAAAGTGTAATTTCATGGGCGCTCTCAACTGCCCTAGTTCTACGGGGAAAGATGTGGAGAGGCGGCACAATTGAAGCAAGTTCCTCGGAACAATTGCTGTGAAAATATCTGTAGAATAATGCAAGGGATGCAACGTTTCTTCGTATGGATAATGTAGGAAGGTCCTGTGTGATTGCAGGGTTATTGATTAATCTAATAGCTTTATTTTGAATTTTGTCCAACTGCCTCAATGCAACCACTCCACTTCCACCCCACAGAGGTGAACAGTAATCCATCTGAGAACGCACATGACTTTTATATATCACGGCCAACTGCTCGTCAGTGAAGAATTCTCGAACTCTGTACAGGAGTCCCAGTTTTTTAGAGGCATTCTTAGCAATGCTTCTAACATAATGTGTCCAGCTCAAGTTAGTAGTTAATGTTACACCGAGAATGTCAATACTAGGGGAAGTGGGAATATTTACATCATTAAAAAATATATGGGAGTCTGTGAGATTCTGTCAGTTAGAAAATTGAATGTATTTGGTTTTCTGTGCATTAAAGGAAACTAGATTCTTTTGTCCCCATCCATTAATTCTAGAAAGGTCCTGGTTCAGAGAAATTGCAGTATTTATTTTTGAATTTATAAGATCGGGTTGGGTGAAAGAATTGGTAAATGTGAAGGAACTGTGGAGTGTTGAGTCATCTGCGTAGGAATGTATTGGATTATGAGTGGTAGATATGAGATCATTGATATGAATGAGGAACAGAATTGGGGCCAAAACTGATCCCTGGGGAACACCAGCATTTATTGAGTGAAATTGAGAATAAAGGCCATCTACCATTACACATATTTGTCTGTTATGAAGATAAGAAGAAATTAGTGGAACTAATGATGCAAGGCCGTAGTATGACATCTTCGACAATAAGGATTGATGCCAGACTATCAAATGCCTTTGATATATACAGTGCTATTGTATGTGTTTCACCATGTTGGTCTGTAGCTTGGTTGATTTGATGTGTAAGAAGGCAAAGCATGTCTGCAGTTGATCGACATCGTCTAAAACCATATTGCCTATCACTGATTAATTTATTATTCTCAAGATGCTTAATTATGTGATTATTTAATATAATTTCAAAGACTTTACCAAGAGTGGAAGTTATAGCTATTGGTCTGTAGTTTGATGGATCTGAAGAGGCACCTTATTTAGGAACTGGATGGATGTTTGCTTCTTTCCAGGGTACTGGGAAGCATGAGGTATGAGTACACAGACGGAAATTTTTGCCAATACAGGAGCGAGCACCAAGGAGCAATTCTTAAGTACTATTGGAGGAATTTCATCTGGACCAGGAGCCTTATCTACCGAGAGATTCTGCAAAATAGTTTTGACATGTCTGGTGTGGATCTTAAGTGAGGGAATTTCAGGCGAATTAAAATTAAGTACAGGGACATCTTGATTTATTTCATCTAAGGTTGAGTTGGTGGAGAAAATATCCGCAAGAAGGTTAGCTTTACCTCGTGGGTCACTTACAAGATTGCCAGTTGGAGATTTTAATGGTGGAATGGATGAAGCAGTAGTGAAGTTGGATTTAAATGAGTTAAGAGTAGACCAAAATATTTTGTTATCATTTGGATTAATTAGAAGTTTATTTGCCTGCTTGTGGAGAAAGTTTGATTTAGTTAGGTTTAATACAGTTTTGGCATGATTTCTGATGTTTCTAAAGTAATTAAAGGCTTCATATGTTTTTGATCTTGTGTATGCATTGTAGGCTATTGCTTTTTGTTCAGTTACTCTAGCACAATTATGGTCAAACCATTTAGGTGAATTAGATCTTTTACTGTACTTTTGATGAGGAATAAAAGTTTCCATTCCAATTTTTACAAAATCTTGTATGTGGCTCAAGGTGGAGTGTGCATCATTAGAAAAGAAAGAGGTCCAGGGAATATCAATAAAGAAACCTTGAAGACCCTCCCAGTCTGCCCTATCGTAATGCCATTTAGTCACCAAAACAGGTTCAGAGTGGGAAGGTGTGGTAGGTGATAGACAGGTGGCCTGTATCAGACAGTGATCAGAAGATCCAAGCGGTGACCTCACTGTAACATCATAATTTTCTGAATTGGTTGTTAAAAATAAGTCCAGTAGGTGGGAATTATGATTAGGATTATCTGGTACACGGGTGGGTTGGTTGACTAGTTGAGTGAGATTAAATGAGTCTGCAAATAGCTCACATTCAAGACCAGCATCATCAGTCCTGGCTTAATGAGTGAGCCATTCAACATTATGGACATTAAAATCACCCAACACATTGATTTCAGAAGAAACATTTAAGTTGAGGACACTGAGTTGTGAGGACAGAGAATCAAAAAGACTTTGCTCTGGAGGAGTATTTGGGGAACGGTAGATGCAACATATGTATTTAAGTTTACCAGCAGAAATTAATTTGTATATAGAATAATCAAAATAGGGACAATTGAAACTAGTAACCTCCTCCAGGGCAATTTCAGATTTTGCGAAGCAACATACACCTCCTTTAGGTCTGAAATTTTGGAGCAGTTGATAACCTGGAAAATTAAATCTAGACGTGTCAGATGTGGATGTTACTCGAGTCTCTGTCAAAAAAAGGAGAGTAGGGGATTCTGCTTGAAGAAATTGGTGTACAGAATTGATGTTAGAGTGAAGTCCCCTTATATTGCTAAAGAAAAAGCTGCACCGGCGAGCAGCTTTGGGACGTTGCAATGCTCTTGACACAGTCGCATGATGACGACCGGGAGGGCCCTGTGTCAATGACCCAACCCTGCCGGGGGTGGATATCCGAGGGACCACCAGGTTTGCTCTTAACAATTGTACTGCCATATTTATTGGGTAAGGTGTATGGTGTTACATGTATGATATGTAGTGGGAAGAGTAGTGTTTTATGGATAGAGGATAGCAATGTAGGGCAATGTCGTGAAGTTGGATGTGTATGTTATATAAAGAGGGTTTTCCTGATACCCCTGATGTGTGAGGCAGAAAGATATGTATCCAGCTACCAAGGCCTGGGAGAGAAAATGGAATTCAGGCTATTCCCTGAGTCTCCCGAAACCTTGGCGGTAGTACTTCCCTGGGCGGGGCTGCCTACCCCTACTACCTACAAAAATTTGTAAAACTTGTAAAACTTGTAAAATTTTACCCCTGATCACTCTGAATTTCTTTAGGAATGCCTACTTTTGTGAAAAGATGCAACAGATGGGACACAATAGTCTTAGCCTTGATATCTTTTAAAGGGAAAGCCTCAGGATACCTAGTTGCAGCACACATTACGGTAAGTAGATACTGGTTCCCTTTCTTAGTTTTGGGAAGAGGCCCTACACAATCAATTACTATTTTCTCAAAGGGCTCTGTAGTGACAGGGATAGGAGCAAGTGGAGCTTTAGGGATGGTCTCATTTGGCTTTCCTACTATCTGGCAAGTGTGACAAGACTTTACAAATTTGGTTACATCTTTTTTCATGTTAGGCCAAAAGAAATGAGCTAGGATCTTTCTGTATGTATTTCTCTGTCCCAAATGACCAGAGTTTCCGTCATGAGCTAATCCCATTACAGCAGATCTGATGGAGGTAGGGATGATTACCTGATGTACTATAGACCAAGTATCTGAGTCAGGCCTATCAGGCGGGTGAAAACTACGCATAAGGACCCCTTTGTGATAGTAGATGTTAGGGTTTTTCCCATTTATGGGTGTGTCATCAGCAATAGCTTAGCAAGTGAAGTGTCTGCCTCTTGAGCTTGTATGAGGTTTTCCCTAGACATGATCCGGGTGAAAAAGGTATCCTGACCTGAGGGTGAGAGAGAGTCATTAGACACTGCAGCAGTTTGTGAACGGGTGACAGCGCAAACCGGGAAAATATGTGGTTTCTCCTGATCTAGCTTTGCAGTAGGACTGTGTAACATGGGTTTGTCTCTCACTATCATGTCAGGAATCATCCCATGTCCAGCCAAGTCATTTCCTAAAAGGAAGGTTACCCCCGGAATAGGAAGATCTGTTTCCAAGATGGCTACTCTAACTGACCCCTGGATCAGGTCACTGCCTATCTGTACATCAGCCATGTCTGCAGTATGACCAGAGCTTAAAGATTTAAGTGTAACTTTTCCCCCAGTGTAGTGGTTCTCAACTGAAGGCAAGGCAGTCTTACACAACAAGCTTTGGGCTGATCCAGTGTCTCTTAAGATGGTAACTGGGTAAGTCTGTGGGTCATCTGGAAGAGAGACAGTTCCAGGTACCTTAAAGGCAGAAAAAGGATCAGAAGAGGCATTCTGGGTATGTATACATGTTATAGGTGCCCCAGAAGGTTTTGTTTGTTTTTGAGGTCTTTGAGAAGTGGCAAGTGTGAGTTTGTATGCAGCAGAGGTCTTACACTTAGGATGTGTACACTGCATGATGTTATGCCCCGTCTGTTTACAATATGAGCAGAAGTCTTCAGACTTTCCTTGACTTTGAGATGGGCTTTTGGGAGCATTTGTTTGCGACATGACTTTAGACACAGGGTTATAGCTTGAGGAGAATCTCACATTTGGGTTTTTTGTCCTATCATAGCTTGGTACAACCCTATGGATTAAAGCATAGCCGTCAGCTAATTGAGCAGCCTTGGTAAGGTCATTCACTCCCTTCTCCTCTATATATACTAGCATACTGGGCGGTAACCTACGCTTCCACTCCTCTAGAACAACAAGGTTAACTAACTCTGTGAAGGTGGTGACATTTTTAGCAGCTAACCATTTTTTAAGCATCCGTAGTTTATCCATGGTAAACTCCTAAAATGTATGTTTTTCTGGCTTGATGTAGTTCCGAAAAGTTCTACGGTAATGATCAGCAGTGATAGCATAAGCATCTAATATAGCGGTCTTTACAAAGTCATAGTCATTAACGTCCTCCAGGTGATTGAAAGTTTTCTGAACTCTTCCTACGAGTTTGGGTTGGAGAAGCCATGGCCATTCCTCTTGTGGTAAACTATCAATGGAAGTTAAATATTACTAAGCTATAATGAATCAAATCAAATCAATCTAAATGAAAACTACTCTATATCTAAATTGAATTCAATCTGAAACAAGCTAATTTATATCCAAAGGTCTCACATAATAAATGTATATATAGGGTAAGGTTATAAGGGTTAATATTAGCCAGGAATTAACTCACCAATAGTTCCACGTGGCAATGAGGCAAGGGAGAACGTTTTACCCAATATGGCGGTGGACAAGGGGGAACGAGACTTCGGTCCCAAGACTCGAGTCAAGTTAAAGAAAGAATAAATGATTACATGGGAATGGACATGAATAATATGCTTATCTATCAGTCAGTCATGATGTCGATGAGAGCGTCGTGATGGTGTAGCTGTGTGTATTGCTGTATGTGTATTGTGATTAGAGGCACAAAAGCACGATCAACTGAGGGCGGAAAATTAGATGTTAACTGGTTGGTGTTCGTGAAGGCTCTGGCGTACCTCAAAAGCACACCTTGCTGCCTTGGCAAACCGCCAGGAGCCCAAATTATCGTACCGCAATTAGGTTGCTCTATACGATAAATTATATATACTACATAAGACCATGGCAATATTGCTTAATAGCATATTAGGCCTTTTATAACTTAACTTATTTACAATCTTATAATATACGATCTACTCGTCCTACGTCGTTCTGTAGGAGAGATCATGACGTCACAGAAACATAAGAGATCACAAAAGAGTCATATTCTATCGTATTTATACGATACACTCCCCCCACAAAAAAGACCTGAACCCCACCTTAAACCTAAAGTTGCCCAGAGGCTATCTTCTGACGCCACAAGTCGACGGCGCCAGCAGCAGCGCGTCTGGGACGCGTCCCGGTCCGACAATGATCACCATCAGTAAGAGGTGAGTCGTTCCTTTGAGAATCCTCGGACCCAGCAAAAACAGGTGGAGCCTCAGATTGCAATGCGGAATCGAGCTCCAAAGCATACAAACGTGCGATAGGACGAACAGTAGTTCCAGTGGCTGTCTTTAATAGCGCCACCCGCTCTACAGAGTCTGTCCCCTTGTATACCTCCAATACGCGGCCTAGTTTCCAGTATAAACGAGGACTATCTTCTTTAATTAAAACAACTTCGCCAACTGTAGGTGCCGTTGGTCTACCAGAGGGAGTAACACTCCTTTCCCTCAATGCTAGCAGATATTCACTAATCCACCGTTTCCTAAAATCCTCGATTATCCTGGATATATACTGGTATCTCTTAGACACCGCTACCTCAGAGTACAACGAGGGATCCTCTAACTCTACTATGGACTGAAAATCAGATGGAAACGCAGTCAATGGTTTTCCATATAGCAAGTGAGCTGGCGTTAATGGTAGTGGTTCTTGCAGGTCGGTGTACACATATGTAAGCGGGCGATCATTCACGACTGCCTCTATCTCTTTGAGGACTGTCGTCAACTCACTCTTCTTTAATAGAGCACGTCCTACAACCGCTCTGAGTCCTGACTTTACTATGCCGACACACCGTTCCCACATTCCACCAAACCAAGGTGCCTTAACTGGAATGAACCTCCATTCGCACTTCTTCTCTCCCAAAAAAGTGATGATAGTAGGATCACTACTCATATCCTTTAGATATTTTGATGCTTGGACATAAGTGGGAGCATTGTCGCTAAGAATGAGTTGAGGGAATGAACGACGGGCACAAAACCGTCTGAACGCCAGCATAAATTCTTCGCTAGACATATCATCACATAGTTCTAGGTGTACCGCTCGAGACGTCGCACAGGTAAACAATAATATATAAACCTTCTCATGCTCCCTCGTCTTCAATGCCCCTGTGTAATCTAATCCTACCGCTTGGAAAGGTTCTACGTGCTTTACACGGCATTCAGGTAGAGGTGGAGCTGGTCCAGTTGCATATGGTTTACCCTTTAGTCTCTGGCATATTACACACTTTCTCACTACGCGTCGAGCTACTTGTCGAACTCTGGGTATCCACCATGTGAGACGTAAATTTGATATAATATGACATACCCCGTAGTGTTTTACTTCCCTATGTGCACGTATGATCAATAGATCAGTAACGTGATGTCTTGTTGGCATAAGTATAGGTCGGTTTGTGCCGTCTGGTACACCTGACCACTTCAGGCGACCCTCACACCTGATGAGGCCATTGTCTAGGTGCAACCTTAGTTGACGCACTATATTAGGCATTAATGTCTTATTCGAGCCTTTCAAGGATTCTAATTCATTGGCAAAGGTTTCTACTTCAACCCATTTGATCAAAGTTACTTCAGCTGCTTTAAATTCACGAGCATCAATGTTGTGACCCCTGTTGCAGAGTTGGCCCGTTACTTTAAGCTTAAGATTGGATACATATCGCAACACCCAAGCTACAACTCTGACTAGTTTATTATAGTCACCGAATCTTGCCCACTTCATGATAGGACCCGGTGGCTCATTTGGTTGGGCTGTAACTGCCACTGTTTCCAGTGGCAGAAGTCCCTCACCAACAGCATGCCATATAGTCCATTCACTTTCATGGAGCAGCCACTTTGGACCATGCCACCACAATTCGGACTTCATTAACTGGCTAGCCGTTATACCCCTAGTTATGAGATCACTAGGGTTTTCCTTTGTATTTACATAATGATAAGCAACGTCTGGCAAAAGGGCTCTAATCTCATCTACCCTATTCCGCACATAAACTGGCAGAGACTTCTTGCTATGTATCCAGTTGAGTGCGACCTGACTATCGCACCATACATGAACGATTTCAATATTTAATTCGCTCTCGTATGCTGCGCGTACATGTTGCACCAGACGTGCTAATAGCAGCATGGCAGTCAATTCCATTTTAGGGATAGTTACCTTTTTAACCGGGGCTACCTTGGCCCGGGCTGTAACTAAATGTGCCCCAAATGAAGTAACAACATATATGGCTACCCCGTATGCCGTGGCGCTAGCATCGCAAAACGTGTATAACGTAACGTCACCGAACGCCGCCACTTTACGAGGTATAGGTTTAGTACATAGGATGGCATATTCATTCAACAACAATGTCCCTTGGTCATTCAGGTCCTCGGGCAAACTGTCATCCCATCCTATTTTACGTCTCCCAACTTCCTGCATTAGAATCCTAGCTCTTATGGTAACAGGTAATGCTAGACCCAAAGGATCAAAAAATTGCGCAACTTTGCTCAACAGACTTCTTTTTGTGTGCGCTCCTGTCTGCTGAGCAAAAGACCTTGTTTGAAAAGTTAGTATGTCATGTTTAGGTTGCCAGATCATCCCCAAATTTCTGGACTTTTCCTGGTTAAGAGATGCCGTACCATCCACTTGTATTAAACTCTGAAGATCTTCACTATTAGTAACCCACTCGCGGAGAAATAGATGTGCATCCGCAAACAATCTGCGTGCTTGCCAGTATGCATACAACAAATCATCTTGACTATCGCTAGTACCCTGCAAATTGTCAATGTATAATCCGCGAGATAGTTTACTTGTGTCCTCATGAGTGTCAGCTAGATGTCTTCTGATTGTGGCATTTAACAAAAACTGCGAGCAAGTGGCCCCAAAGAGTACAACCCGAAAACGGTATATTATGATGGGACTTTCAGAGTCGCTAATGTCGCCGAACCAAAGAAAGCGGGTAACATCTCTATCTTCCTCCTTTAGCTTGACCATCAAGAATGCTTTCTCGATGTCACTGGTATAGGCGTACTTTCCCAGCCTAAACCGCAATAGATGTTGGGACAGGTCCGACACCATGGACGGACCTGTCAACAGGCAGTCATTTAGACTGGGTTGTTGTCCTTGGTGGGCAGAACAGTCATACACCACCCGTATTGGTGTGGTGACGCTGTCTTTCTTTATCCCATGATGGGCCAGATAGTGAACCCTACCCTTCTTACACGGTTCCCTGACATCGACTCTCTCTATAAAGCCCCTATCCTCATAACTCCGAAATACATCGTCATACGCCTGGCGCGTGCTCGGTTCGTTAGACAATTTCCACTGCAATGCGCGCAAGCGACCTAATGCCAAACCATAGTTGGTAGGCAGGCTTATCTCACTGTTCTTCCAGGGTAAACTAACTTTATATTGCTTGTCTGAGGCACAGTAGCACACAGACTCGTCAAACCTTTGTAGCGCAACTTCCGAGTCATAATCAGTCTCCATAGGATTAATGCCTATGTGATACAATCTCCACAGTCGTTCCAGGTCGAACTCGGCAGCCATCTTAGGGTCACTAGGTTGGGAATCCTCCCTTCCCAACTCCTCTGCCGCGGTTACATTGACTCTATATATCGAGACCGTGTCGACCAGAACCTTTGACTGTGTAGTATGCACCTTTCCGCTCATGCAGTATCCAAATTTAGTGGGGATTAAAATTACACCACACATCTTTTTAAATCCAGGGTATACTACTTCATAATAATGATCCACACCAAGTAGAACATGCACCTCACTCTGATTTCCCATGGGATCTGACAAGTTAACCCCTTGCTACGTAATGCGTGTTCCACCTTCTTCACACCCACAGATACATATTCTGGTAGGGTGTCTACTACGATACAAGTCATAAAGTACCGGTTTTTACGATAGAAATATGAAATCTCCGCTATCTCGTAGTCTTGTTTATCAGTAACCCCTGTGAAGCCCTGTAATCGAAGAGTCTCAGCCCCTACGATTCGGTGCTTCAGTCCCACTAGTACGGACCTCTTTATAAAGGAACGTTGAGACCCTTGATCTAGAAGTACCCGACAAACTATGTTACTGTCATTACCTTCCATGGGAATCTGTATTGTGGGCAATATAGTGGTGTCTTGCGTGCTACCTAGTGCCACAGTTGTAGTACCCTCATTTTTGACGTCTTTGACTTTATCTGCTGTAGGACACAACTTATCAAAGTGATGTCCTTTGCAGTGGCGACAGGGCCTTAAGTATGTAGCAGTACATTGTCCCTGCTTACCATGTTCTTTACTTAGACAACCTACACATAGCTTCAATCTTTTCGCCTGTGCTAGTTTTGTCTCATTTGTTGGGTATTTTATGCAGAAACTCCATTTATGTTTGTTGTTACATAGCTTACATAGAATCTGAGCAGGTTTCTTATATGCACCCTCTTTCTTTACTTTAGTCCCCACTGTCATGCTTACTGTTCCCCTCTTCTCCACATTCTCACTCCCTCCCGACACATACATTCTCCCTTTGTTCAACTGTAGATTATTGGTTGGTGTTAGTGAAGGCTCTGGCGTACCTCAAAAGCACACCTTGCTGCCTTGGCAAACCGCCAGGAGCCCAAATTATCGTACCGCATTTAGGTTGCTCTATACGATAAATTATATATACTACATAAGACCATGGCAATATTGCTTAATAGCATATTAGGCCTTTTATAACTTAACTTATTTACAATCTTATAATATACGATCTACTCGTCCTACGTCGTTCTGTAGGAGAGATCATGACGTCACAGAAACATAAGAGATCACAAAAGAGTCATATTCTATCGTATTTATACGATACCTCTTTTGGCCATTTAAGGTGTTCAGCAGTTTTCTCAAACGTGGAGAAAGATTTCTCTGGGTCACTCTCGTCAAAGGGTGGTACTAGGGAGATGTTTTTAGATAGTTGGAATCTTGGCTTCTGGGCTTCCATTTCGGTCTTCTGCAACTGTAATTTCTCTTCTTTGAGGCGTTTTGTTTCTTCCAAGTTTTGAATTTTAGCAATTTCTAGTTCTCTGTCTTTCTCTTTCTCCCGTTGTTGTGTCTCAAGTTTCAAGAGTTCTAGTTGCCGATCTTTCTCTTTCTCCTGTCTGTCTTTCTCTTTCTCCTGAACCTCGTGCAGAAGCTGCTGCCGAAACTTCTCCCTTTCAAAATCTAGTCTGTCTTCTGACCACGGCTCAGGAGATGGAGAGTGTTTCCCCTGGGAGTTTTCCTGTATGGTACTCTGGGAATCTTCATCATTATCAGCCATTATCATTGAACTACTCATGGGAGTAAGTGAATCTACAGCTTCAGCAGGTAAGATTTCTCTATTTGTCAGTTCTTCTATGACTGTTTTTCAGGATTTCCTTAGTGTGTGAACTCTCATAGCTTATGTCAAAGGAATAAGCTATAAACTTCCAATCATCCTTGGAGATCACCTGACCTTTAAGTTTGTCTATAGAGGGCTCTCGACAAAATTGTTTAGCATTAAACTTTGCCATTTTGATTTTAATTAGGACTAGATGAGGTAGAGAAGATTACCGCTCAATTTATACTAGACTGACAGCTAATGTATAGAGGATGGGGTTACTATAGCTTCACAAACTGTATAATATAAAGACTGGAATGAAAGGCAATATTGACTAATATGGACTTGCTTTATAGTTACCGGTAATGGTAGATTACTAACCCTGGATAACCATTAACAAGTGCATACTATATGGACTAGGGATATTCCTAGTAGAGACGGGTTACCTAATAGTCAGGTTGACACTAATATCCCAAATCAATATGATTAGTGTGAGTAACTCCCACCTGTTGAGCGAACTATGGTCGACAACAACAGGAGGGTTGATAAGTAAGGACGACAGACAAGAACCTGATCATTAGTGAACCTCGTGAGACACGATCCCTTGATATCGAAACTAAAGGAAGAAGGCATGAGATTTATGTGCGTTAGGAGATCCTACTTCTAGTTACAGATATATGTTAGGTGATCGTGGATGGTCTCCTATAGTTTTGATTTGCTATAAAAGACGAGTTTAACTGGTCATTCCTATTCTGAAGAGATTCTACTTAAAGAGGGGTGACTCAGATAGGTGACCGATGTGCGAAAACGCTAATTTCGTCACATGAAAGATTAAGAGATTGATACACAATGTCCACCACCGTCTGTCTAGTGTTAATGAACATGGATGAATATGAGGATTTGAGATGACGAGTGATCCTGACTATCTCGTAAACCACAGAACTTCCCCAACTTATGACCAACCTGAGCTATTACCTCTAAAATGCACAAACCGACTAAAGGGAAAGGAATGTATTTAAGCATCAGGAGTAATATAATAATTCAGGCTAAAGATATCGTGACGTAAAGATAAATAATTATATTTATGAATTTACTATGAACATTAGAAAACCCAATTCATATAATGAAGTGCAGAGATTAATCAGAAAAGCTCCCGGACAGGCCCCCAATATGTTACAACCCAAAGTTTGGAGAGACTAGTGGAACTAGCTTAGTTAAGGATTTGGCCCCGAAGGAGTCTAGAGGGTGACCTTTAGGTTGAACACAAAGACTGAACTTTAGTTTAAGGGTGTTCAGTATGGATAAGTACTTTTATTAATTTAGTACTTGTATTAAGGTAAAGTCTCTTTAAGAGTAGTTCTCGTATTTTAATATTTATTACTAAGATGATATTTTAATTTAAGAGTTATTCTCGTATTTTAATCAGATTTCAAAGTAGTCTTCTGGATATTATATAGGGTTAATCTTCCTCACTTCATTTAATCATTAGGGTATAAATATATATGGATAAGAAAAGAATACACAATTTTTGTTAATATAATAAAATCAAATTTAAGTAATATAACAAAACCATTATGTATTATATAATTATAATTTAAAGTTATAAAACAAATACAATGGTAATTAATATTAATGCAAAATATTTAATTTATACAAAATGAAAACAAAAAGAAAATCAAAATGAAAATATAAGTTATAGTCACGATATCTCCCGTAGTCAAACCGAAGGGGGGTAGTTCCTGGAGTTTTAAAACAACGCTTTCTGGAAGCGATATTCCCGAGAACGTTGCACCGAGAAAGTCTAAGATAACACTGACCCCACTCATTATTCCCGCCCGTCATTGACTACGGTAGATTTAATGTGACCAGAAAAGAAACATCCACCCCCTGGTGTTCATGAGCAGAGATAGCATTGAACTTTAATTTGAATTACATATTTATTGAGTGAGACTTCGAAACTCTGCTCGATCAAAATGAGAGGGATAGAAGTAAGAAGGATATTGGGATGCGAAGATTCGGGCCTCTGTTGGTTTGGTTGCTTGAAGCCCCGACCCCGATCTCAGACTGGTTGATGCGTTTGAAGGGTGGAAGTGAACCCGTACAGTCAGAGCCTATAGGTCCGTGACAATATATACACATATACATAAACAAACTCAAGCAAATACATACATAATTATATTCTAATACACACACGCACACACACTTATGCATACATTATTAAAGGTGGGCGTGTATATATGGTGTGACAGGCCGTTATTACACATTATTAATAATATTAACAATGGTTGGGATAGAACTATTTTTATATCTGTCAGTTCTTGGTCTTATTGGTTGGAGTGTGTTGAAATGACGAGCTGCACGTGTTGGTCTAGGGGCGTCTGGTGGAAGTAAGTTTCTGTGTCGTGGGTGAACAAGCAGCTTAGATGCAAACTGTTTGAGTGTGTTGTAGTGGTGGGTTGAAAGTGCAGGTATGCTAAGGGTGGTGAGAGATTCCTCGTACCCTGGATATGTGCCTCCCAGGATGATCCTGCATGCCCCCCTCTGCACTCTCTCCAATTGACGTTGTTGTGTCAGGGTTAGAGAGGAGGACCAGGCGGGAGAGGCGTAGGTGAGCTTAGGGAGTATGAAGGTGTTATATATACTCTTCAGCTCATTCTCCGGCGCCCCCAGGGATCTCAACCGCCTTAGCATAAACAACTTGTAAGTGGCGGTCCTGACTGTGGTAGTTACATGTTTCTTCCAGTTCAGTTTGTTGTCCACAGTGATTCCGAGGAGTTTGGTGGACTCAACAAGCTGAAGGGGATGAGGACCAATTGTGACAGTGGGTGGAGGAAGGTCGGTAACGGAAGTGTTGATGTGCATGACCACTGTCTTTTCATGATTGATAGTCACATGATTGTCTGTGGTCCAGGCTTGAAGACGGTCGAGGATGTCTTGTAGGGGGTCATAGTTATTGTGTGTGTGTGTGTGTGTGTGTGTATGTGTGTGTGTGTGTGTGTAGGAATGAGAGGAGGAGAGGTGAACATAAGGGTGGAAACATTACAGGGAGGAAGGAAGGCACATCTGAAAAACACGAGCCGATGAATGAGGGATATCACTGATTGAACTAAGATCCCGTTGCTGAGGTGATGTATAAGAGCTGGAACTGAGAGAGAGAGAGTAACCTGCAGTCGAATATACTTCTTACAAAAGTACTGACATACAACAAAGAGAGAGAGAGAGAGAGAGTAACCTGTAGTCGAATATACTTCTTGCAAAAGTACTGACATACAGCAGAAAGAGAGAGAGAGTGAGTGAGTCAGAGTCAGCAGTCGAACATACTTCTTACAAAAGTGCTGACATTATTTTTCCTACGTGTATGAAAGATACAAAAGGCAAAGCTGTCTGTAACAAGTGTCCCTCCAAAGTTGAAAGAAGTATGTTCCAAGTTCAAGTTACTTTAGAGTCAAAAGCTACAGACTATCTCAATGCATAATTTTAGGTACCCTATATCCTTCCTAAGCTACACAAAATCGCCTAAATGACCTAAATGTAGCTGAAATCAAATTCAAAAGACGTCACCGGTATAGAAGGGGTTAAGAGGGGACGAGTCGTATTTATGTGTACTTTTATATATATATATATATATTTATATAATAATTTAGGTTCCTCCCTAGACCTCCTTCAAGCTTAATAAAAACATCCGTTAGATCCCTCTTCTAGATTAATTTGTACATTTTTCGGTAGAAAAATGTCCCAGCCGAAGACCAATTCTTCCAAAATTACAGGCTCACTATCGTTCGCCAGGGAAAAATTCGACAACTAAATAGCATGAAAGGTCTTAATATTGACAAGGAAATGGGGCGAAAGTTTTTAAAATCGCCAAAGTAATGGGCCTAACGTCTTAAAATCTGAAAGCATGAGGGAGAAAGGGGTCCAGAAAGAATGTCCTCAAGAACGCTATGTAACAACCTTCGTATTATTATGGGTTATACTCACACTAAGGGGAAAGGGGTCGCTTTTCTGGTCCCCCTAGCTTCTCCCTCATGTTTAGCCCCATTAGTTTTCCGATTTAATGATGTTTGGCTCAGTAGTTTGTCGATCTTAAGACCTTTTGTGCCATTTAAGTGTCGATTTTTTTCTTGCGAGCGATAGCTAGCCTATATTATAGGAGGACCCGACCTTCGGTCGGTACATGTTTGTACCGAAAAAGTACAAATATGTATCAATGAAAGGTCTTGGGGGAATTTGTTAAGCTTGATGGAGGTCTTGGCAGGAAAGTAAAGATAATAGTAAATCTCTCTATCTCTCTATCTATCTATCTATATATACTCAGCCCGACAAATGACTACAAATTTCCCTTTATGGTGAATTACAGAACGTTCGGTATCAACCCTCATAATTATGGGTTACTTACACTAAAGAGAAATACCAGGGGTAGGTTATATTAGTTTGTGCTCACTGGCATAGTTAACCCTTTCTATACCAGCGACGTCTTATTAACTTATTTTGGCTGCTGTTAGACGATTTTATTCAGTTTTAAAAGGGCCTCCAGCAATCATCAGGCTTCGAACTATCTCACTTAATCCCTTTTACTACCACAGATCCCTCTAAAACTGAATATAAGTGTCTAGATATAACTAGCATAAAATCAAATCTGTACAGAAGGGGTTAAGACACTACCTCTTTCTCTCATTCTCTGACCACTTGTCTTCTCTTCATCTTACATAATTTATAAATGGCAAGTCCAGTCTCTCGCTCTTTGTTCTCTTGACAAGGAAAGAATATTCAGAGACAAGAAATGCGGCCGAAATATACTGTAGCCAGATACAAAATAATAAACTATCTTGAACGGTAGGGTATCGAACGTAAGCCCAGTCCATTCTTCTTATGCTGGGGTCACACATTCACATATATCGCTCCCGTATGCTCCCGTCAGGCGCAGGCGTGATCGCCAATTTTGTGTAATGACGGGCGTAGTCCGGCCGTGTACGCCCGTATAGAGTACGACTATTGCACTTCCCGACATACGTACCGTAACGGGGCCAGTGTTACGTCAGACGTAATGTAGTCGTATGGAGCTACGTACGTGCTTGCGACTTGCGTAAGCATGTCCCCGTTAGTCCGCCTGGGCTGCCCGATTTGCGGGAACACAGGCCACGCCCATGGCCACGCCCCCACAATACGGTCACGGTGGCCGAGCGCGCTTAGTACTCTGTATTGGGAGCACTAGCTCTGGTGTCGGGGGTTCAATCCCATGCGCCGGCAGGGGAAGTTCTCTCAAAAACTTTCCCTGGCCGTGAAGGCAAGGTCTGGACGGACCGCCTCGGGGGGCCCACAAAGTCTCCTGCCCACGTCCTACTCCTTAGGGAGTATGTAGGCGCTCTCGTTAGCAGCCAGGATCAGTCTATTGATCCCTTAGGATAAGATCTAGGTTAAGTCTGTGTATTTTCAGCCCCATTGGCTGCCGGCTTGAAATAAACCGATTATTATTATTATTATTATTATTATTACAATACCTGCGTAGCTGAGGCCGTACGTCTTGGGAGTTTTTAGGACTTACGTGGACCGTTTCCGAACATCCGAACAATCTTAGGCACACCCCGTCTGTCCAAACACAGACAAAGACAGTCTTTGTCAACCACGTAGGTCTGGGTTGGAATCTGGGAACTACAAAAGGGCAGGAATGGCCACACCATTCCCATTCCCAGTCCTTCATCGGCACCATGAACAACATCGCGGAATTCATCCTGGAGGAGTTCAATTTTGTGAACTCCCTTTATAGAGGAAAGACCATTCATCCTTGTAACCTTTAACCTGCTGAGTGCCAGCCAATTTTGACGGTGTGCTTCTGCCAGTGCCAGAGTTTTTTTTTTTTTTTTTTTTTTTTGGCTAAATCTATCAAGTTGGGAGAGAAAGGAAGGATAATGGTAAAAAAAACACTCCCCTCGCCAGAAATCAGGTCCCCGATGGTCCCCGAAAGTAGCTGAAAAGACACTATAGACTACAGAGACTTTTATGGTATCGGAATGTATGGGTGGGAGGGTGGTTTTGGGGTTGGTTGGGGGAAGGTAGAAGGGTAATTGACTTGTGTTACACATATGAAGCCGATTGGTGAGGTAGTTTCGCCACCACGAATTTTCCTTTTTTTCCTTATCTTCGTACGGATACGCTGGAAGTGGGTGGTTGGAGGTGGTTGGGGGTGTGGTGGGGGGAAGGCAGAAGGGTAAGGGACTTGTCACACAAATATGGAACCGATTGGTGAGGTAGTTTCGCCGCCACAGATTTTCCTTTTTGTCCTTATCTTCGTACGGATACGCTGGAAGTGGGTGGTTGGAGGTAGTTGGGGGTGTGGTGGGGGGAAGGCAGAAGGGTAAGGGACTTGTCACACAAATATGGAACCGATTGGTGCAGTCGTTTCGCCGCCACAGATTTTCCTTTTTTTTCCTTCTGACGGGACCGACAGTCAGCGAGTGGGTGGGAGGAGGGATTTGGGATGTTTGTGGTGGGTAGCCTAAAGGGTAAGGTACATGTGGTAAAAATATGAAAGCCATAGGTGCAGTCGTTTCGCTGCTACGATTTGTTTTCGGCAGTGGGTGGCAGGGTTGGCTTGTTGGTTGCTGCTCAGGTGTGGTGAGATGTGTGACTGGAGTGTCCCCCGCTGGTCCCCCGCTGGTCCCGTTGTCCCCACCGTACAACGGTACCTACCGCGTGTTCCCGCCAACACGCAGTGCGGCGGTGTAGCCAGATGCGCCCGGACTTACTTTCACTTTCCCGTTTTACGTGAACATTGTACGATTGGCGGGAGAAACTTACGTTTTACAGGGCTAGCTGCTACGTTTTACGGGGCTGCTCCCGTAAGACGTAGCAGCTAGCCTGGTAAAACGTATACGGGAGCGCGAGCCACGTATCTGATTCGAAATCCAAAACATACCAGGCGGCCTTGGCCGCACCCACCACCTCCCAGACCAGCGTGGCTACTCCCGCCATGCGTACCAACCCCCACGACTAGACACAATTTAATTTACGTTTTGCGTACTAAGCCCTTACGTTTTACGTATTCGGTTGCCAACTACCAATAAACCTTCGTACGGGAGCATACGGGAGCATATACGTGAATGTCTGACCCCAGCATTAGCCTTTATTATTGTTTATGTAAAGATATAATTATGACTTACCGTTCAAATTGTGTCTTATGAAGTGATAAAATGGTCAAGACAATGTTATTTCATGTTTATTTTTATTATACTTCTTCTCGTAGTCTTCAAACAAAATTGCTCCGGTTTGTCACCCTGTATTTTTTTTTTTTTTTTGTTTTATTTTTTTTTTTTCCTGGGTGTGGTGTCCCGAGTTCGAATCCCGGGAGGACCAAATGCTGTCATTAGTTTATGCTAGTGCATTGTGGTTTGTAGTTGATGATTAATGTCACCTAACGAGCGGCGTAGGCGGTAATTTATATGTACCGCCCAGCGTTTTTTTTTAACCCTAAATAGGGTTGTTTACGTGATCATTTTCATGCCTAAATAAGACCCAGAGCATAAAACAAGTATCTATCCCTGAAAGGGCATAAACAGAGCTTTCCAATGACACCCCAACCATCCTTGTACGACCGACCGACCGCTAGTTTTCTTGCAATGATCGCGCAACAAGAGTGCAAAAACCATGTAATTAGGTAGTTTCCCTACATAATTCCCTGTGTAGGGAGTGCGTGAGGGTGGGGGAGGGTGGGATTCATGTCAGTAGGTCCGCCGCGGTGGTCTGGAGCAGTCATACGCTTGCTACTCTTTCCTGCCACCACTTATCTCTCTCTCTCAGCAACATTACGTGCTGAAAATGGCACACGACATAAGTTGTGAACCGCCAAATAGTCCAAATTTCTTTCACACGACATAAGTTGCGCGCCGCTAATAAAGGGTTAAGAATGGGGTGTTACTTAACTTTATTACAGAGACAAGAAATGTGGCCGAAATATACTGCATCCAGTTAAAACATAATAAACTTTATCCTCAAAGGGTCGGCGAGATAAGAAGGTTCAAGATATACAAACCGATAACCATTATATATCTAGCCCCTCACCAACTTCAAACAAGGGGCCTTTCTCTCTCTCTCTCTCTCTCTCTCTCTCTCTCATACACAAACCGATAACCATTAAATATTTAGCCCCCACCAATTTCAAACAAGAGGTCTTTCTCAGAACCCTCCCTTAATTAAGGGGGTAGGGTTGATTTTTAGTCTATATATATATTTATTTATTTGTTTTTGAGTTTCCTCACTAGACCTCCAACAAGCTTAAGAAAACGCTCCGTAGACCCCCTTTCAATATCAATTTATAATTTTTTCGGTAGAAAAATTTCTCGGCCGAAGGCCGATTGCTTCCAAAATTACAGGCTCGCTATCGCTCGCCAGGAAAAAATAACACCTAAATGGCACGAAAAGTCTAAATATTAACAAATAAATGGGGAAAAAAACCTCAAAATTGCCAAAATAACGAAACGAACGTCTTAAAAACTCAAAACTAATATGCTAAACATGGGGGAGAAGAGGGTCCAGAAAAAGCGATTATCTCCCCCTTAACTTAGCCACTACAAATACCAAGGTCGAAAATAACTAGTTGTCTTGGACTGTGAGCAGCCAAAATCATGATATATTTGTATCTGCCATTATCCCAATATCTGGAGGACAGGTCTCCTTTATCTGCCATTATCCCAATATCTGGAGGACAGGTCTCCTTTAAAATACTGCCCAAGTTAAAGGCGGTATCACACGAGCGATTTGTCCAGCAATATTTATGGGCAATTGTAGTCTGGCAGCTTGAAAATTTTAAGCTCCATACGAATTATACCACCTAACATAATCTACCTTCGATCTAGTTTCCGATTCCAATGCGAAAGAGCCTTAAAATATTACGAGAAAAATTTGCTCATCGAAAATTGCCTAGAAATGCGCTTGTGTGACATTGGGTTTAATGTCAGCAGAAAGCCGCTGTCACACGAGCGTTTTTTCCGCCAATTTTCCATGAGCAAGTTATTTTTTTCGTGATGTTTTGAGGATTTTTCACATTGGGATCGAAAACTAGACTGACGGTAGATTATGTTAGGCGGCTGAAATATAATAAAGTGTAAATTTTTAAGCTTCGAGACCATAATTGCCCGTAAACATTGCTCGAAAAAGGGCTCGTGTGACTCCGGCTGAACAATCCACTGCGACATTAGCACCAAGTCAATGATGTGCTGGCACTGAGGGAGAGGCGATAAATGATGTGCTGGCACTGAGGGAGAGGCGATAAATGATGTGCTGGCACTGAGGGAGAGGCGATAAATGATGTGCTGGCACTGAGGGAGTGGCGATAAATGATGTGCGGGCACTGAGGGAGAGGCGATAAATGATGTGCTGGCACTGAGGGAGTGGCGATAAATGATGTGCTGGCACTGAGGGAGAGGCGATAAATGATGTGCTGGCACTGAGGGAGTGGCGATAAATGATGTGCTGGCACTGAGGGAGAGGCGATAAATGATGTGCTGGCACTGAGGGAGAGGCGATAAATGATGTGCTGGCACTGAGGGAGTGGCGATAAATGATGTGCTGGCACTGAGGGAGAGGCGATAAATGATGTGCTGGCACTGAGGGAGTGGCGATAAATGATGTGCTGGCACTGAGGGAGAGGCGATAAATGATGTGCTGGCACTGAGGGAGTGGCGATAAATGATGTGCTGGCACTGAGGGAGAGGCGATAAATGATGTGCTGGCACTGAGGGAGAGGCGATAAATGATGTGCTGGCACTGAGGGAGAGGCGATAAATGATGTGCTGGCACTGAGGGAGAGGCGATAAATGATGTGCTGGCACTGAGGGAGTGGCGATAAATGATGTGCTGGCACTGAGGGAGAGGCGATAAATGATGTGCTGGCACTGAGGGAGTGGCGATAAATGATGTGCTGGCACTGAGGGAGAGGCGATAAATGATGTGCTGGCACTGAGGGAGAGGCGATAAATGATGTGCTGGCACTGAGGGAGTGGCGATAAATGATGTGCTGGCACTGAGGGAGAGGCGATAAATGATGTGCTGGCACTGAGGGAGTGGCGATAAATGATGTGCTGGCACTGAGGGAGAGGCGATAAATGATGTGCTGGCACTGAGGGAGTGGCGATAAATGATGTGCTGGCACTGAGGGAGAGGCGATAAATGATGTGCTGGCACTGAGGGAGAGGCGATAAATGATGTGCTGGCACTGAGGGAGAGGCGATAAATGATGTGCTGGCACTGAGGGAGAGGCGATAAATGATGTGCTGGCACTGAGGGAGAGGCGATAAATCATTGATAGTAATCTAGATTCAGGGGCGATGGGTCGTTTTTTCTGGTCCCCCTGTTTCCTCATGTTTGGTCCCATTAGTTTTCAGATTTTAAGACGTTCGTTCCATTAGTTTGGCTATTTTGATACCTTTCGCCCCATCTATTTGTCAATATTAAGACCTTTTGTGCCATTTAAGTGTCGATTTCTTCCTGGCGAGCGATAGCTAGCCTGTAATTTTAGAAGGAACCGGCCTTCGGCCGTAAAATGTTTCTACTAAAAATGTATAAGTTTATGTTGCAAGGGGATCTAGGAGGTGTTGTTTAAAGCTTGATGAGGTCTAGTGAGGAAACTCAAATATATAAATAAAATAGATAAATACATAGACCAAAATACAAGCACTACCCCATTTTGGCTCGAACGTCCCTTGATTTTGGCCCTGTCACTCTTTCAACTATGGGGGAGGCACTCGCTATAGGCAGTTCTGCCTTTTGCCTCCCTCAATCACATAGAACAATAATACGGATGCAGTGCCTTGATATATAGCCTACATACAATCGAATACACTTTATTTTCTAACCATCAGAAACCTATAGTATTATTATACAGTATAGTATTATAGCATAGTATTATACAGTATAGTATTATAGCATAGTATTATACAGTATAGTATTATAGCATAGTATTATACAGTATAGTATAGTATATAGCATAGTATTATACAGTATAGTATTATAGCATAGTATTATACAGTATAGTATTATAGCATAGTATTATACAGTATAGAATTATACAGATAGTATTATAGATAGTATTATAGATAGTATTATAGATAGTATTATAGATAGTATTATAGATAGTATTATAGATAGTATTATAGATAGTATTATACAGTATAGTATTATAGCATAGTATTATACAGTATAGTATTATACAGTATAGCATAGTATTATACAGTAGTATTATAGCAGTATAGTATTATAGCATAGTATTATACAGTATAGTATTATAGCATAGTATATACAGTATAGTATTATAGCATAGTATTATACAGTATAGTATTATAGCATAGTATTATACAGTATAGTATTATAGTATTATACAGTATAGTATTATACAGTATAGTATATAGCATAGTATTATAGCATAGTATTATACAGTATAGTATTATAGTAGTATAGCATAGTATTATACAGTATAGTATTATAGCATAGTATTATACAGTATAGTATTATAGCATATACAGTATAGTGTTATACAGTATAGTATTATAGTATAGTATCCTACATACTATTATACAGTATAGTAGCCTACATACTATTATACAGTATAGTAGCCTACATACTATTATACAGTATAGTATTATAGCATAGTATTATACAGTATAGTATTATAGCATAGTATTATACAGTATAGTATTATACAGTATAGTATTATAGCATAGTATTATAGCATAGTATTATACAGTATAGTATTATAGCATAGTATTATACAGTATAGTATTATAGCATAGTATTATTATAGCATAGTATTATACAGTATAGTATATAGCATAGTATTATACAGTATAGTATTATAGCATAGTATTATACAGTATAGTATTATAGCATAGTATTATACAGTATAGTATTATACAGTATAGTATTATACAGTATAGTATTATAGCATAGTATTATACAGTATAGTATTATAGCATAGTATTATACAGTATAGTATTATAGCATAGTATTATACAGTATAGTATTATACAGTATAGTATTATACAGTATAGTATTATAGCATAGTATTATACAGTATAGTATTATAGCATAGTATTATACAGTATAGTATTATAGCATAGTATTATACAGTATAGTATTATAGCATAGTATTATACAGTATAGTATTATACAGTATTATACAGTATAGTATTATAGCATAGTATTATACAGTATAGTATTATAGCATAGTATTATACAGTATAGTATTATACAGTATAGTATTATAGCATAGTATTATACAGTATAGTATTATAGCATAGTATTATACAGTATAGTATTATAGCATAGTATTATACAGTATAGTATTATACAGTATAGTATTATAGCATAGTATTATACAGCATAGTATTATAGCATAGTATTATACAGTATAGTATTATACAGTATAGTATTATACAGTATAGTATTATACAGTATAGTATTATAGCATAGTATTATACAGTATAGTATTATAGCATAGTATTATACAGTATAGTATTATACAGTATAGTATTATACAGTATAGTATTATACAGTATAGTATTATACAGTATAGTATTATACAGTATAGTATTATACAGTATAGTATTATAGCATAGTATTATACAGTATAGTATTATAGCATAGTATTATACAGTATAGTATTATACAGTATAGTATTACAGTATAGTTATATAGCATAGTATTATACAGCATAGTATTATAGCATAGTATTATACAGTATAGTATTATAGCATAGTATTATACAGTATAGTATTATATAGTATAGTATTATAGCATAGTATTATACAGTATAGTATTATAGCATAGTATTATACAGTATAGTATTATACAGTATAGTATTATAGCATAGTATTATAGTATAGTATTATACAGTATAGTATTATAGCATAGTATTATACAGTATAGTATTATACAGTATAGTATTATAGCATAGTATTATACAGTATAGTATTATAGCATAGTATTATACAGTATAGTATTATACAGTATAGTATTATAGCATAGTATTATAGCATAGTATTATACAGTATAGTATTATAGCATAGTATTATACAGTATAGTATTATAGCATAGTATTATACAGTATAGTATTATAGCATAGTATTATACAGTATAGTATTATACAGTATAGTATTATAGCATAGTATTATAGCATAGTATTATACAGTATAGTATTATAGCATAGTATTATAGCATAGTATTATACAGTATAGTATTATAGCATAGTATTATACAGTATAGTATTATAGCATAGTATTATACAGTATAGTATTATACAGTATAGTATTATAGCATAGTATTATAGCATAGTATTATACAGTATAGTATTATAGCATAGTATTATACAGTATAGTATTATAGCATAGTATTATACAGTATAGTATTATAGCATAGTATTATACAGTATAGTATTATAGCATAGTATTATACAGTATAGTATTATACAGTATAGTATTATAGCATAGTATTATAGCATAGTATTATACAGTATAGTATTATAGCATAGTATTATACAGTATAGTATTATAGCATAGTATTATAGCATAGTATTATACAGTATAGTATTATAGCATAGTATTATACAGTATAGTATTATACAGTATAGTATTATACAGTATAGTATTATAGCATAGTATTATACAGTATAGTATTATAGCATAGTATTATACAGTATAGTATTATAGCATAGTATTATACAGTATAGTATTATACAGTATAGTATTATACAGTATAGTATTATAGCATAGTATTATACAGTATAGTATTATAGCATAGTATTATACAGTATAGTATTATAGCATAGTATTATACAGTATAGTATTATAGCATAGTATTATACAGTATAGTATTATACAGTATAGTATTATAGCATAGTATTATACAACATAGTATTATAGCATAGTATTATACAGTATAGTATTATACAGTATAGTATTATAGCATAGTATTATACAGTATAGTATTATAGCATAGTATTATACAGTATAGTATTATAGCATAGTATTATACAGTATAGTATTATACAGTATAGTATTATAGCATAGTATTATACAGCATAGTATTATAGCATAGTATTATACAGTATAGTATTATACAGTATAGTATTATACAGTATAGTATTATACAGTATAGTATTATAGCATAGTATTATACAGTATAGTATTATAGCATAGTATTATACAGTATAGTATTATACAGTATAGTATTATACAGTATAGTATTATACAGTATAGTATTATACAGTATAGTATTATACAGTATAGTATTATACAGTATAGTGTTATAGCATAGTATTATACAGTATAGTATTATAGCATAGTATTATACAGTATAGTATTATACAGTATAGTATTATACAGTATAGTGTTATAGCATAGTATTATACAGTATAGTATTATAGCATAGTATTATACAGTATAGTATTATAGCATAGTATTATACAGTATAGTATTATATAGTATAGTATTATAGCATAGTATTATACAGTATAGTATTATAGCATAGTATTATACAGTATAGTATTATACAGTATAGTATTATAGCATAGTATTATACAGTATAGTATTATACAGTATAGTATTATAGCATAGTATTATACAGTATAGTATTATACAGTATAGTATTATAGCATAGTATTATACAGTATAGTATTATAGCATAGTATTATACAGTATAGTATTATACAGTATAGTATTATAGCATAGTATTATAGCATAGTATTATACAGTATAGTATTATAGCATAGTATTATACAGTATAGTATTATAGCATAGTATTATACAGTATAGTATTATAGCATAGTATTATACAGTATAGTATTATACAGTATAGTATTATAGCATAGTATTATAGCATAGTATTATACAGTATAGTATTATAGCATAGTATTATAGCATAGTATTATACAGTATAGTATTATAGCATAGTATTATACAGTATAGTATTATAGCATAGTATTATACAGTATAGTATTATACAGTATAGTATTATAGCATAGTATTATAGCATAGTATTATACAGTATAGTATTATAGCATAGTATTATACAGTATAGTATTATAGCATAGTATTATACAGTATAGTATTATAGCATAGTATTATACAGTATAGTATTATAGCATAGTATTATACAGTATAGTATTATACAGTATAGTTATATAGCATAGTATTATAGCATAGTATTATACAGTATAGTATTATAGCATAGTATTATACAGTATAGTATTATAGCATAGTATTATAGCATAGTATTATACAGTATAGTATTATAGCATAGTATTATACAGTATAGTATTATAGCATAGTATTATACAGTATAGTATTATAGCATAGTATTATACAGTATAGTATTATACAGTATAGTATTATACAGTATAGTATTATAGCATAGTATTATACAGTATAGTATTATAGCATAGTATTATACAGTATAGTATTATAGCATAGTATTATACAGTATAGTATTATAGCATAGTATTATACAGTATAGTATTATACAGTATAGTATTATAGCATAGTATTATACAGTATAGTATTATAGCATAGTATTATACAGTATAGTATTTTAGCATAGTATTATACAGTATAGTATTATACAGTATAGTATTATAGCATAGTATTATACAGTATAGTATTATAGTATAGTATTACACAGTATAGTATTATACAGTATAGTATTATACAGTATTGTATTATAGCATAGTATTATACAGTATAGTATTATACAGTATAGTATTATAGCATAGTATTATACAGTATAGTATTATAGCATAGTATTATACAGTATAGTATTATACAGTATAGTATTATAGCATAGTATTATAGCATAGTATTATACAGCATAGTATTATAGCATAGTATTATACAGTATAGTATTATAGCATAGTATTATACAGTATAGTATTATAGCATAGTATTATACAGTATAGTATTATACAGTATAGTATTATAGCATAGTATTATACAGTATAGTATTATAGCATAGTATTATACAGTATAGTATTATAGCATAGTATTATACAGTATAGTATTATAGCATAGTATTATACAGTATAGTATATTAGTATTATACAGTATAGTATACAGTATAGTATTATAGCATAGTATTATAGTATATATAGTATTATACAGTATATTATCGCATAGTATTATACAGTATAGTATTATAGCATAGTATTATACAGTATAGTATTATAGCATAGTATTATACAGTATAGTATTATAGCATAGTATTACAGTATAGTATTATAGCATAGTATTATACAGTATAGTATTATAGCATAGTATTATAGCATAGTATATACAGTAGTATTATAGCATAGTATTATACAGTATATACAGTATAGTATTATAGCATAGTATTATACAGTATAGTATTAGCATAGTATTATAGCATAGTATTATACAGTATAGTATTATAGCATAGTATTATACAGTATAGTATTATAGCATAGTATTATAGCATAGTATTATAGCATAGTATTATACAGTATAGTATTATACAGTATAGTATTATACAGTATAGTATTATAGCATAGTATTATAGCATAGTATTATACAGTATAGTATTATAGCATAGTTATACAGTATAGTATTATAGCATAGTATTATACAGTATAGTATTATAGCATAGTATTATACAGTATAGTATTATAGCATAGTATTATACTGTATAGTATTATAGCATAGTATTATACAGTATAGTATTATACAGTATAGTATTATAGCATAGTATTATACAGTATAGTATTATAGCATAGTATTATACAGTATAGTATTATACAGTATAGTATTATAATAGTATTATACAGTATAGTATTATACAGTATAGTATTATAGCATAGTATTATACAGTATAGTATTATAGCATAGTATTATACAGTATAGTATTATAGCATAGTATTATACAGTATAGTATTATACAGTATAGTATTATAGCATAGTATTATACAGTATAGTATTATAGCATAGTATTATACAGTATAGTATTATAGCATAGTATTATACAGTATAGTATTATACAGTATAGTATTATACAGTATAGTATTATACAGTATAGTATTATACAGTATAGTATTATAGCATAGTATTATACAGTATAGTATTATAGCATAGTATTATACAGTATAGTATTATACAGTATAGTATTATAGCATAGTATTATACAGTATAGTATTATAGTATAGTATTATACAGTATAGTATTATACAGTATAGTATTATACAGTATAGTATTATAGCATAGTATTATACAGTATAATATTATACAGTATAGTATTATAGCATAGTATTATACAGTATAGTATTATAGAATAGTATTATACAGTATAGTATTATAGCATAGTATTATACAGTATAGTATTATACAGTATAGTATTATACAGTATAGTATTATAGCATAGTATTATACAGTATAGTATTATAGCATAGTATTATACAGTATAGTATTATAGCATAGTATTATACAGTATAGTATTATAGCATAGTATTATACAGTATAGTATTATAGCATAGTATTATACAGTATAGTATTATACAGTATAGTATTATAGCATAGTATTATACAGTATAGTATTATAGCATAGTATTATACAGTATAGTATTATAGCATAGTATTATACAGTATAGTATTATACAGTATAGTATTATAGCATAGTATTATACAGTATAGTATTATAGCATAGTATTATACAGTATAGTATTATACAGCATAGTATTATAGCATAGTATTATACAGTATAGTATTATACAGTATAGTATTATACAGTATAGTATTATACAGTATAGTATTATACAGTATAGTATTATAGCATAGTATTATACAGTATAGTATTATAGCATAGTATTATACAGTATAGTATTATAGCATAGTATTATCAGGTATAGTATTATACAGTATAGTATTATACAGTATAGTATTATACAGTATAGTATTATAGCATAGTATTATACAGTATAGTATTATAGCATAGTATTATACAGTATAGTATTATAGCATAGTATTATACAGTATAGTATTATACAGTATAGTATTATACAGTATAGTATTATACAGTATAGTGTTATAGCATAGTATTATACAGTATAGTATTATAGCATAGTATTATACAGTATAGTATTATAGCATAGTATTATACAGTATAGTATTATATAGTATAGTATTATAGCATAGTATTATACAGTATAGTATTATAGCATAGTATTATACAGTATAGTATTATACAGCATAGTATTATAGCATAGTATTATACAGTATAGTATTATACAGTATAGTATTATACAGTATAGTATTATACAGTATAGTATTATACAGTATAGTATTATAGCATAGTATTATAGCATAGTATTATACAGTATAGTATTATAGCATAGTATTATACAGTATAGTATTATAGCATAGTATTATACAGTATAGTATTATACAGTATAGTATTATACAGTATAGTATTATACAGTATAGTATTATAGCATAGTATTATACAGTATAGTATTATACAGTATAGTATTATACAGTATAGTGTTATAGCATAGTATTTTACAGTATAGTATTATACAGTATAGTATTATACAGTATAGTATTATAGCATAGTATTATACAGTATAGTATTATAGCATAGTATTATACAGTATAGTATTATACAGTATAGTATTATAGCATAGTATTATACAGTATAGTATTATACAGTATAGTATTATAGCATAGTATTATACAGTATAGTATTATACAGTATAGTATTATAGCATAGTATTATACAGTATAGTATTATAGCATAGTATTATAGCATAGTATTATAGCATAGTATTATACAGTATAGTATTATAGCATAGTATTATACAGTATAGTATTATAGCATAGTATTATAGCATAGTATTTTAGCATAGTATTATACAGTATAGTATTATAGCATAGTATTATACAGTATAGTATTATAGCATAGTATTATACAGTATAGTATTATAGCATAGTATTATACAGTATAGTATTATACAGTATAGTATTATACAGTATAGTATTATAGCATAGTATTATACAGTATTATTGTATATATGTTGAATATCCATGTTTACGGCTCCAACTTTCTTATATCCTTAAACTCGCAAGTTGTCAATTGTTATCATTAAATTATAAACCAAAAGGTAGCCTCGGCGAGATTTTCCAATAAAATCTTTGCCCTTTAACCCGTGGAGCCCCAGCTAGTTTTGTAATGTTTGCGCACCAGAACCCGGCCGGTTTTCAAAAAATGGTTTTATTCCAGAAACAATAGCGAATGGGTTAGGAATGAAGGAAAAACCACGAAAAACCGCTCAAAAAGCTTAAAAAATGGTCTTACAGAGCCCCCGAAAATGGATTTTACAAGAGTAAAAAATTTAAGGCAATTATCCCAAAAAAACAGGTTATTGCGCGCTCGCGCGCACGCACATCGACTTTGAGAGTTTTCAACCATCGGCACGGTTGCGTGGGATACGTACACAGTTCCCATACAAATCTGAGCCCTCTTGAGTGGCTACACCTGAGGTCACGGTCGGCGCAATTAGGGTGACGCGCCAGGCGCGTCTCTGGGGCTGTGCGTTACATACATCGCCGACGCGTCAGGCGCGTCGCTGGGGCTGTACGGGTTAAGACTATCGTAGTGTACCGGTATGTAATAGAAGGGGGTAGTGCTTGTTTTTTGGTTTATTTTGTTATATATTTATATATTTTTTAGTTTCCTCGCTACACCTCCATCAAGCTTTAAAAAAAAAAAATCCCCTAGACCTCCTTTCAAAATAAATGTGTACATTTTTCGGTAGAAAAATTTCCCGGCCGATGGCCGCTTCCTTTTAAATTGCAGGCTCACTATCGCTCTCCAGGATAAAATTGCCTCCTAAGTGGCACGAAAGGTCTTAATAATGACAAAGAAATGGGGCAAAAGGTCTCAAAATCGCCACACTAACGGAACAAACTTCTGAAAATCTCAAAACTAAGATGCTGAACATGAGGGAGAAGGGGGTCCAGGAAAAGCGACTACCTCCCCCTTAAAAATACAGTAAGATAGTCTTTGGTTTCAAGTATATATTATTGCACGGTGAATGCTCTTACCATACGCCCCTCAACTTTCCTTTCATAATTGCTGAGGGGCAAAGGGCCTTGGGCGGGGCTTGGGTTTTCCGGGCGTTTCCGGACCCTCCTCAGCTCACCGCCTTGGAGTGGCTTCGGTCACCTGGGCTTTATTAGTGGTAAGCAGAGAGGGTTTTTTGTTGGAGCGCTCAGTTATAACCTTGGCCTTGCTCGGGGCCTTGGGGCTGCTCGGCTAGACAGCCGGGGGAACTGCAACAACAACAACAACAACAACCACACGCCACGTTGAATTTTTGGCTAACAAAATATTAAAACAAAAAAACAAACAAATAGATTGAATCCCTTAGCAGGTAATTTCTTGATACTTAATGGGATAATATATAACTACTATGTCTCTACATCATATTAACCCGTTGAGTACCAGTGACTACTATGTCTTAATGGGAGAATATATAACTACTATGTCTCTACATCATATTAATGGGAGAATATATAACTACTATGTCTCTACATCATATTAATGGGATAATATATAACTACTATGTCTCTACATCATATTAATGGGATAATATATAACTACTATGTCTCTACATCATATTAATGGGATAATATATAACTACTATGTCTCTACATCATATTAATGGGATAATATATAACTACTATGTCTCTACATCATATTAATGGGATAATATATAACTACTATGTCTCTACATCATATTAATGGGAGAATATATAACTACTATGTCTCTACATCATATTAATGGGAGAATATATAACTACTATGTCTCTACATCATATTAATGGGATAATATATAACTACTATGTCTCTACATCATATTAACCCGTTGAGTACCAGTGACTTGTGCTATATTGTATTCTAGCTATATTTTGACGATATTACGCAGCTTTGGAAGTATCTGTGGTGGCTAAAAGTGTTGGTTGAGATATAGTGAAGCCATATTATTGCTAGAGGTTTTTCCTTACTGAATACAATCGGCTAATAGTTGCCAGAATAGGATAAAAAGGACGTCCCTGGTACTGAATGGGTTAAGGCCATGTTTATATAATTTCCACCATATTTCACACAAAAAAAGAAGCTTGCAGAGAATCGTGTGGATCAAGAATATAGTCGACTCAAGAGTGGATGGGTCGTTTTTCTGGTCCCCTTTCTCCCTCTTGTTTAGCCCCATTAGTTTTCAGATCTTAAGACCTTCGGCCCATTTGTTTGTCGATATTAAGACCTTTCGTCCCATTTCTTTGTCAATGTTAAGACTGTTCGTGTCATTTAGGTGTCGAATTTTTCCTGGCGAGCGATAGCAAGCCTGTAATTTAAGAGGAACGGGCCATTTTTCTACAGAAAAATGTACACATTTATCTTGAAAGGGTCTAGGGGAGTTGTAGTTAAACAGTATATATATGTATAAATTATATATATATACAGTATATATATATATATATATATATATATATATATATATATATACAGGGTGTTTTAAAACAACACTGCCAGAGTATGACGACCACATTGATAAAAATATATAATACACATATTTCTATTCTATTTTTACCAAAAATATATTGTAACGGAGATAAATGGTTATTTAGAAATGTAGCAAAACAGGGTTCTGAGCTCAGCACAAAACATATGATACATAATATGAATGATTACCAAGTAAAAAAGGTAAAGAGGAGATATCTAATGACCTAATCACATATGAATAATTACAAAATCAAAGTAACATAAAATTGGTAATGCTATTTTGCAATTAGAAGAAAACTGCTAAGTATTATAATCCAAGTAGCGTAAAAAGATATGCACCATTTGTAACGATGACCAAAAGGTAAAATAATCAATCTCAAGTCAGGGTCAGGTATCCGAACACTCCTATAGGTAATTTAATCGTTCGTGAAACTGTTTGAATGGGAAAAAATTGTTCCTGCGCAATTTACTGTTTCAATACAAATACCTCATTACGTTACTATTATCACAGAGTACTAACGAAATATGTCTATCAGTTTTATGGTTGAAGTTTGACGATTTTACGTAGCTGTAGACATACAAGTATACGGTGTTCACTAATGAATATTTAAAATCATCTAATGGTACCCAAAACAAACAATTTACGTCACTTGGACTTAACGAGTATAAAATAACAAAGGCAGAGACACACCTAAATAACGACAATCCATATTTATGTGATATTATAAGGTAAATAAAATCACTATGACAGAAGAAGATAGCACCATGGGCGAACAGATGATTAAACACATGAGAAGATTCGTTAAATGACTCCAAAGCTTCGAAGAAAAACTCGAACTGGGATGGGAGGCAAGAGGTAGGCTATTTGGGGGGGAGGGGAGACACTAGCCCGTGTTCGGATTATAGCTCATACCTGGGTGTCACTAATTATTTTAGTCTATGCGGTTTAAATCATTAATGGTATATTATTTTGCATTTTGTCCTTAGATAATCTTCTTCGTTATTGTATTTACTAATTAGCAGATGAGGTCTGGCAGTGTTGTTTTAAAACACCCTGTATATATATATATATATATATATATATATATATATATATATATATATATATATATATATATACTATATATATATATATATATATACTGTATATATATATATATATATATATAGATATATATATATATATACATTGTATATATATATATATATATATATACGTATATATATAATTTAGTTTGTTTGTTTTTTTAAGCTTGGTGGAGGTATAGGGAGGAAACTAAAAATAAACTAATAAATAAATATATAGTTTAAATAAACAAGCAATACCCTCTTAATATAAACAAGCAATACCCTCTTAATATAAACAAGCAATACCCTCTTAATATAAACAAGCAATACCCTCTTAATATAAACAAGCAATACCCTCTTAATATAAACAAGCAATACCCTCTTAATATAAACAAGCAATACCCTCTTAATATAAACAAGCAATACCCTCTTAATATAAACAAGCAATACCCTCTTAATATAAACAAGCAATACCCTCTTAATATAAACAAGCAATACCCTCTTAATATAAACAAGCAATACCCTCTTAATATAAACAAGCAATACCCTCTTAATATAAACAAGCAATACCCTCTTAATATAAACAAGCAATACCCTCTTAATATAAAACTATCTTAATGTTTTCTATAATACTACATTATGTTATTGACATTCTTTGTAATGCTAATTAAGGATTGAATTTGAATTTTAATTTTATTTGATAGTATATATAGCTCAATTGTATAGGACGCTAAATATGTATCATACTACATCAATACATAAAGTATATGCACTTACAAATAAATACAAAGGAAGGCAAGCAACAACAGAACTTATGGTTCTTAACCCGTTCAGTACCGGTGACATCCTTCTAGTCATATTATGTCAATGATTAGACTATTTTATTCAGCTTAGGAAGGACATCTTGCAATAATAAGGCTTCAGACTATCTCAACCAACCCTTTTAACTACCACAGATCCTTCCTAAGCTGCATAATATCGTCTAAATATAGCTAGAATAAAACATAACACACGTCGCTGGTACTCAAAGGGTTAATGGGCTGCTTGTAGAAAATAAGATTAAAACAAAATATATACAGTATATCAGCTCCTCAGCTTTCACACAATCTCAGCCATAAAATATGTAATCCTCTTAAGGTTATTACATAATGCAAGGGAACAGGTTCAAAGGTAATTTATCAAGGAACACATGTTAGACGGAAACCCGGTCAAAATCAGTCACTACACTATTAACTGTATCATCGCTATCGCTCGCCAGGAAAAAAAATCGACATTTAAATGGCACGAAAGGTCCTAGTATTGACAGAGAAATAGTGTGAAAGGTCTTAAAATCGCCAAGCTAATGGAACGAACGTCTTAAATGTTTAAACTAATGGGGCTAAACATGAGGGAGAAGGGAGTCCCGAACCCCTTAACAGTAACCATCCCTCCCCCCTCAGTATCAGTCATTGTCTGGTTGGGAGAGAGAAGCAATACTATTATTGACAGTTCTCACAAACTTTTAAAGGGGAAGGGTATATTTTTTGGTCGATTATATCATATATATATTATATTTTTAATTTCCTCCCGAGACCTCTATCAAACTTTAAAAAAAAAAAAATCCATTATATCCCCCTCTTAGAGAATTTTTTACATATTTCGGTAGAAAAATGTCCCGGCCCGATTCCTCCTAAAATACAGGCACGCTATCGCTCGCCAGGAAAACATCGACACCTAAATGGTACGAAAGGTCTTAATATTGACACAAAAATCGAGTGGAAAGTCTTAAAATCGCCAAACTAATGGGCCGAACAATGGGGCCAGTTTTTGACAGCTTGGGAGAGAGGACATTGTTGACCCGTTCAGTACCACGGACGTCGTTTTTATCTTATTCTGGCAACTATTAGACGATTTTATTCAGCTTAGGAAGGACCTCTAGCCATATTAAAGACTTCACACTATCTCAACCAACCCTTTTAGCTACCACAGATCCTTCCTAAGCTGCAAAATGTCGTCTAAATATAGCTAGATTAATAATTATATAACACACGTCGCTGGTACTCAAAGGGTTAACAGCTCTCAACAAACCTCTCTCCTTTGTGTGCTGTTATATACTGTATACGTAACAGAAATATATAAAAGCCAGGAACTTTGTGTGCTGTTATATACTGTATACATAACAGAAATATATAAAAGCCAGGAACTTTTCAACACGGTTTGTTCAATTCTTGCTAAAAGTTCCAATTATTTAGACAGTGTATTGGGTTAGACCGGTTAGTTAGTTAGTTAGTTAATTAGTTAGTTAGTTAAAATAGGATTTCAGAGGCTATCAAGCCTTCTGGATTATTAAGCCAGCACACTGTAAGTCAACAATAACGTCAGGACTGGAGCCTCCTTTCGAGAACTCCAGTCCCTTGTTCTGTGATATATACACACCAGAAATATAAAAACGAAGATAATTTTCCTAAACAATTCGTTCAATACCAGATAAAAGTCCCTATTATTTAGACCGTATATTGGTTTAATTAGTTTGTTAAGGGGGTAGTGCTTGTTGTGTGGTCTATATATTTATGTATTTATTTATGTTTGAGTTTCCTCGCTAGACCTCCATCAAGCTTAAAAAAAAAACACCCCTAGACCCCCTTTCAAGATAAATGTGTACATTTTTCGGTAGAAAAATTTCCGGGCCGAAGGCCCGTTCCTTCCAAAATGACAGGCTCGCTATCGCTCGCCAGGAAAAGATCGACACCTAAATGGCACAAAAGGTCTTGATATTGACAAATTAATGAGGCAAAAGTCTCAAAATTGGCAAAATAACGGAACGAAGGTTTTAAAATATCAAAACTAATATGCTAAACATGAGGGAGAAGGGGGTCCAGTAAAAGCGACTACCTCCCCCATAAAATAGGACTTCAGAGGCTATCAACCCTTCTGGATTATTAAGCCAGCACACTGTAAGGCAAGAATAACGTCAGGACTGAAGCCCCTTTTCGATAACTCCAGTCCCTTGTTTTGTGATATACTACATGTATGTATGTATGTAGGTGTGTATGTAGGTGTGTATGTAGGTGTGTATGTACATGTATGTATGTATGTAGGTGTGTATGTAGGTGTGTATGTAGGTGTGTATGTACATGTATGTATGTATGTAGGTGTGTATGTAGGTGTGTATGTAGGTGTGTATGTAGGTGTGTATGTACATGTATGTATGTATGTAGGTGTGTATGTAGGTGTGTATGTAGGTGTGTATGTACATGTATGTATGTATGTAGGTGTGTATGTACTCCGGCCCATTTCCCATTGTTCCTATTATTATATATTTTTGTTTTATTATTTTTTATTTTATTTTTTTCTGGGGGTGGCCGACTAAAGACAGAGCCCGAATAAGGACAAAACAACATATATACACACCATAAATATATAAATGCAAGGAACTTTTCCAAAACAGTTCGTTCAATGTCAGACAAAAGTTCCAATTATATAGACACTATATTGAAAGGGACTTGGGTTCTCGAAAAGGGGCACCAGTCCTGAAAATGTACGTGACTTGCAGTGTGCTGGCTTAATAATACAGAAGGGTTGATAGCCTCTTAAGTCCTATTTCACCTAATATAACTAACAGTATTGGGAGTTTGCTTCAGGGTTTTCATATGTACGGTCCCGCTAATAAGTTATTACCCAGCTGTCATTACGTTTGGCTTGCTCTGTCCTGTTTCAAAGTCTGTCAGATGTTGAATAGGGTGGGTTAGTGTAGGAACATGTTTGCATATTTCACTCGATATGAAGAAATGAAGCTTAGATATTGCGGATACCAATTATTGATCAAAACATACTTGGTGCCGAGACATGACTTATTAGCGCGACTGTACACTCGGATGCCATAGTCTCTAGTACCCTCATTTATATTTGTGGACTTATTTATATTTATGGAAGTATATCTCTGGAATAGAATATGGAAGTATATCTCTGGAATAGAATATGGAAGTATATCTCTGGAATAGAATAGATTAATATAATTTTCTATATAGACTTTATATTTGGAGTTTGGTTTAGGCTTATATAATGTACAGTTACCCACATAAGTTCTGTTCCTCGTCGTAAATATATGTATGAAAGTTAAATATAATGAATAAATTGCGAGTGTGGTGTTATTTAATCATCAGTTGACTAATCAGACTGCATGAGAAACTACACTCGTAATTCAATCATGCGCATTATATTTCCATGTATAAGATCACGGACAGGAACAGAACTTATGTGGCCAACTGTACAAGCCCAAAGGAGACAAAAGGTAGGGTCTCTGCAAGGAGTGTCTCCCTCAAAGCTGCCTGTGATTTTATCCACACTGCTGGGTAGGTGGTTGGTTGGCAGATACTCTCGTTGGTGGTTGGGTAGTTAAAGGGAAAGAGGCCGTTTTTCTGGTCTATTAATTCATTAATTTATTTATTTCCTAGTTTCCTCGCTAGACTTCCAACAAGCTTATAAAATCACTCCATAGACCCCCCTTCAAGATAAATTTGTACATTTTTTTCGGTAGAAAAATGTCCTGGCCGAAGACCGATTCCTTCTAAAATTACAGGCTCGCTATCGCTCGTCAGGATAAAATCGACACCTAAATGGCACAACAGATCTTAATATTGATAAAGAAATTGGGCGAAAGGTCTATAAATAGACGAACTGATGGAACGAACGTCTTAAAATCTCAAAACTAATATGCTAAACATGAAGGAGAAGGAGGTCCAAAGAAAACAACTACCTACCCTTTAAGTCGACACAGTGTAGCCAATTTAGCTACTCTTCCGCTAGATCTAGAGCTATTTACTTCGATTTAGAAGCAAGTTTGTTTACAAGGGACTGATGTTTTCGAAAAGAGGCTCCAGTCCTGACGGTATTCTTGAGTTACAGTGTGCTGGCTTAATAATCCAGAAAGCTTGATAGCCTCTGAAGTCCTATTTTAACTAAGTAGAAATTGTTTATATCTAGCGACATCAATGTTTGTGATATTCTTAAGAGTGTAGCATTATTCTAGTCAATTTTCGGTATTTATTTAATCCCTTCTGTACCGGCAACGTCTTTATACATTTATTCTAGCTATATTTAGACAACTTTATAATTATGCAGTTTAAAAAGGGCCTCCAGCAATTAACTGTCTCACTTAACCCTTTTTTACCACCACAGATCCTTCTTAAACTGCACCAAATCCTCTAAATATAGGTACAAGAAATCGCCGGTACGGAAGGGGTTAACAGTGTGGTATTATTCTAGTGATTTTAGGCATTTATTTAAGAGTGTGGCAATATTCTAGTGATTATTCGGTATTTATTTACTATCTATCTGCCTGTTAGTGAGTTTTTAGAACGAATCTAGCGGTATTTTGTGTGTTGATTCGGTAACAGTGATTCTGGCCGTAAGGTAGACAGTAGGTCTGTAGGACGGTGGTCGGCTGGACTGAGTGCGGGGTCACCATACGACACAGGTGAAAGGAAGATAATTGCGCGGTGTACCATATTAATTGTTGTGTGCTTTAAGAGGGGTCACCTGTTTTTGTTCTGTCCTTTTCTATCTTTCTCTGGCTTGTATCCATTTGGCCCCATTCAGCCTACTGTTTAAAGACGTTTATCCCCATCCAGGTGTCAATTTTCTACTGGTGAGCGGTAGCGAGCCAGCATATTTTTTATTTTTGTTAGACAGCAGGCTAAATTTGGTTTAATGTTATTTTAATACCACGAATTTTGTTGATATATTTGAAGATAAATAATGAATCTATATGCTCTAAAGATCATAAGAAAATTTGTTTTAACCCTCGGCAAAACCTATTAAAAAAGTATGGTACTAAAATTTATTTTTCGTAACAAGGTTGTCAATACGGTACTTTCAGTCATCGATAGCTCTAAAGATCATATGAAAATGTGTTAAACCCTCGGAAAAACCTAATATAAAAGTATGGTACTAACATTTTATTTTCGTAACAAGATTGTCAATACGTACTTTCCCCGTTATCTATGTACAATCAAGCTGAAGATTGCAGAGTAAACACCATAGACTTCATCGACTTGTTTTCCCCTTCGTATAATCGACAGCCATGAATTTTTTTGTTTTCTTTATTAAGTGATTAGTACTCAACCAGCGGGGGTGTGGGGGCGGCAGCCCCCACCCATAATACTAGGTTAGGTTAGGAAAGGTTGTTAGGTTAGGCTAATGTCTTCAAATCACTATCGGGGAGCGAGCGTGTCTCAACATCGATCGATAGGCCTAATGGGGAAAATAGGTTTTCCCGAGATTTCTAATTAATTACAAACACTATATATTGATGCAAATTACCAATTTTGTTTATAAAAAACGCTCTGAAAATTCGTGGTATTAAAATAAAAAAAATCCCTAAATTTGTACATTTTTCGATAGAAAAATTTCTCCGGCGAAGCCGGATTTCTTCATATAATGCTGGCTCGCTATCGCTCGCCAGGAAGAAATCGACAACTACTATGGGTTTCAGAGGCCGTGTTACATGGTTTTTCGGGAATAACTTATTAACACAAATTTGGATTAGTATGATATTTTGACACAGCTTTATTCACACCCTGCCCTAATTTTCGCCAATATCGTGCATTACCAAAAGTGAAGAATTAAGGTACTTTTCCCTGTGTCATGAGGTTAAAGTCGCACCTGGTCACACCTGGATGACGAGGAAACGAACAAGGTTAGTCACCCCCCCCATCTCTCTTTCTTTCCCTCTCGCTCTCTCTCTCTCTCTCTCTCTTTCTCACACGTGGAAACTATGGCCACTGGCGCATTCATTATACATATAAAAGTGAGGCATGCAAAATGTGTTAATTTTATATTAATATATGATAGTGACATAAACTGACTGCAAGGGCAACAGTAGGGTAGGGTGGTGGGTATAAAACGAGCGTGTGTGATGGAAGAGCAGTGGTTTGGTGGTTTCCAGGTGTTGTGTGGTTTTGTGTTGGCATGATATTGCATCTACTGTAAGGTGTAATATGGTCATCGTATCGTCAGGTTGTGATGGATGTCAGGTGGGATGGGGCAGTTGACGCTTGGTCATTAATTACGGGTTGGGTAGGGGTTGGGAAGGGGTGAGGATGGGAAAATGTTGGGGGAGGAAGGGTAGTGTAGGGTAAGTAAGTACAGTCACTTATACAAAATGGTGGACCGGTACGATTTTCGTTATGCAATTACTATCTGGGTTGATTATTGGCTGGGACTTGCTTTACAATCAATGGTATATGTAGGTTCGTAATTGATGTATAGAAAATCATATTCGTAAATCCGTTTGTAGAGATATACTTCCATAATTAGAAAAAAGGTGAGGTCCATGAATTGTTATGAGTTATGGTACGTTGAGGAAGATGCTGCCGACAATAAAACAAACAATACAAAAAATACGGAGGAGAAGGGTGGGCACAATGTGACATTTATACAAAGTTTATAGGAATGTGGAGGGGTGAGTGTGGCCAGGTTTTATTAATAGGTCATTTTATACAACGAAAGGAAGCGGAGACATGAAGGGTGGACAAATGATACACACAAAATACACAGCAAAGTTTATTTTATTCATCGTCACTATCTAAACACAAGTCGTCCTCTTCATCACTAGCGAGGTTGATGATGACGGGATCCACACCTTCGTGGATGTTGTCCGTGGACCAGTACTCGTCTTCGAAGGCTCGAGATTGTCGGATCGCACCCGCCCACACCTCTTCAGTGGCGCAAAGCCTGGCTTCCTCCAGCCTTTCCTGTAGATCCGCCCGGGTGAAACGGTGTAGGGAGGAGCGCACGTGCCGTTTCATGCACCCCCATACCTGATCGATGGCATTGAGCTCTGGATGAGCGGGTGCCAGACGGACGACCTCGTGGCCCCACGCGCGGATGGTGTCATCAACCGTGAATTGTGGCTGTGGCCGGTTTTGCTTTCAGATGAGCAGCAGTTCAGGACGTGTGGCATGTGGTGGGAAGGGTAGCCTGCGGTGGTCCAGCCATTTTATAAGATCCGGTTTCTTGGTGGCGGTGGTGGGGCAGCGACTCTCCTCCGTCAGCTGGCTGTGATATGGCGCATTATCCATCACCAGTACCGATGGCTGAGCCAGTGACGGCAGAAGTTGTGACGTCATCCAGTGGAGGAAGAGCTTGCTGTTCATCTCGCCGTGATAGTCGCCGCTGGTGTTCTTGGCCGGGAAGCACAGGAATGTGTTTTCGACGAAACCGTCGGCTGTGCCAGCTGCTACCACCACGAAACGCTCCCCTTCTCCGGGCGGCACTTGACGACTGAACGTGGTGCTGGTGGCAGGCTGAGTGCTGTCGACCCACTCCATGCTGTGGTTCATCCTGGTGGTAAACCAGGTCTCGTCCAGGTAAACCACCTGCCTCCCCTCCTCCCGGAATTTTTTGAGTGCCCAGAGAGCGTTGATCCGGCGGCACACAATGTCCAGCGACTCCTTCATCACATACATCTTCCGCTGTGAGGTTTTGTAGCGGAATCCCATGTTGTGGATGAGTCGCCAAACCGACGTCTCCGAGGTTGCCTCCGGGATGATGCTCGCCATCTTTAGGTCTTCCGTCACGGAGCCAATCGTGAAGGTTTGCTTGGCAGCAAACTTTGTGTGGATATTTCGGCGAATGGCACCGATGGCGAAACTGTCAAAGGCGCCCGGTGTTGGGGGTGCTGTCGGTGTTGGCGGTGCTGTCGCTGTCCCAGGCCGAGACTGGGTGCTGCGGTGCACCATCATCTGCACTGCTCTCATCGTCATTCTCACGGCTTCCGCTACGCGGTCATAAGGCCTGTGTGGTGAAAGTCCAATTAATTTCATTCGGAGGTGTTTGGTGTTGGGAGTGATATTAATTAATTAGATTTATTTATGTCTAATGTGGCGCATGAAAAACTTAATAAATACTGTGTATGTTATTGTAAGCATGGGATCATGCTATAAATACTTTGCTCTTTGTATGGATACTTATAACTATTATATTTGTAGCTATCGGGCTCACCATTTCAGTGCTGCCAATTAATTTGTTGCAGTAAAACGCCCTTTAAAGATCTAAAGATTAAAACAGTTAATAACAGTTTATTGCCATAGATATATAGGTATACATGTTTACAAAAATGTGCCTTTATACAAAGATAAGATATATCCATGACAAAGATGATTTGATGCCATCAGGCATATAATTATGTCCTCTTATAATCATATGCATATCAGGTGAAATAAGACAACAAAGGAAAGAAATGTACACAAGTGCAATACAAAACAAAGACATAATATATACACAAAATAAAGACAATTATATACACATACTCATTTACATTCAAATACACATTGCCTCTTCACATAGACGACAAATAAATTAACAATTTAGAATTCCTAGAATTCAGAGCACAATTTAGCTATCCATTAAATATAATTATAATCGTTTCTTATATAATGAAAACATAAAATTATCATCAACTTTTACAATGAGGTTATTCCATATTTGAACTCCCTTATGTTGAAATGTTTTTTTTACCAATGATGTTCTGCAAACTGGTACACGTAACCTGTGTCTCTGTCTGGTTAAGTATTACTACGTATAATAGCCATAATTAACCACTTACCTATTCAAACTGATTTTTAGCCGATTGGCGGCTTTCTCCCTGCTGTATACTGTATGTAGTAAAGACGCATGACAAATGCGTGTTTACACCCACGCGGACAATGACGCAACATGGTTGCCATAATTTGCCTTGCTGGATCCAATGTCACGTATGGCTGACTGTATACGACTGCTGCCGTACAGTAAGCCCGTGGCACCCGACGAAAACACACAACACCCGGAAACAACCGAACCATTGTTCATCGATGAAACACGGTCGTTATATACCCAGCACCCTACCATACTCTGGTCCTTACATTCACGTTATGTCACTATACAATATAAATATAAAATTAACACATTTTGCATGCCTCATTTTTATATTTATAATGCATGCGCCAGTGGCCGTAGATTCCATGTGTGAGAAAGTGAGAGAGAGAGAGAGCGAGAGGGAAAGAAAGAGAGATGGGGGGGTGACTAACCTTGTTCGTTTCCTCGTCATCCAGGTGTGACCAGGTGCGACTTTAACCTCATGACACAGGGACAATACCTTAATTCTTCACTTTTGGTAATGCACGATATTGGCGAAAATTAGGGCAGGGTGTGAATAAAGCTGTGTCAAAATATCATACTAATCCAAATTTGTGTTAATAAGTTATTCCCGAAAAACCATGTAACACGGCCTCTGAAACCCATAGTAGATGGGGATAAACGTCTTAAAATAGTTGGCTGAATGGGGCCGAATTGATACAAGCCAGAGAAAGAGAGAAAAGGAGAAAACATTAAAAAGCAGGTCACCCCCCTTTAAAAAAGGAAAGGAAGAACAGAGTGCAGATAACTATATGGTGCAAAGAGTGGTTAAGTGTACAAAGGAATATAAAATAAATTACAAACTGCAACATCCCTATTGGTCCGGTAACATTCAAGACAGCTAGAGCCGCCTTATTTACCAAGTTTCTTTATATTTTTTCCAGGGAATATAGTGTTTAATTGTTGTTTATCATGGTTTGAGTGGAGGATTTGCATTAACTTACCCATTATTCATTAATCTGAAGATACTCCGTCAAATGGCGCCATTTATTGGGTGAATCGCGCTTTTACAGTAGGTAAGGAAAATTGTGGAGAGGCCATGCACGCTTCCAAAATGTACAAATATTATATTAGATTAGATTAACCTAACCTAACCTAACCTAACCCTAATATAATACAATATAATATCGTTTTTGTGAGTAACGTTCAAGCCATTTATTGGAGGATCGCACTCACCGCATCTTTCAAAACAAGAAGAAGAGGACCCAGGTCGAAGGATTCATTGGGTGCAATGCTTTGTTTACGTTCGGGACATTATTTTCGTGTTATTTTTCGGTGAAATCGGGTTTTTTCAAGTGTAGATAACGAAATTCCTCCATGAGGACTATAATGAGAAAAATATGGCGAGTCTATTGGTCCCTATTTTCCCTAATAAATTATTTCTAATAAGGCGGCGAAAGAGGTCTTGAATGTTATCATTGGTTCTTACGGGGAAGTTTGGATATCTGCACTGCTAAGCTAATAATCAGAAGAGAAGTATTGGGATGTAATGGGACGATTTTACTTGAACTACAATAGGCAAGAATGTAGTTACCGGGTGTACCGCCCGTCTTGTTTACACTATGCGGACGCTCACCATCATCTTCCCGTCTATTTTGACTGCCTTTGGATACAAAAATACATTACCCTAACCAAACAACCTAACCTAACCTAACCTAGTATTATAGATTTATAAGTATTTATTTTATTATAAGTATTTATAGATGATTTATGGGTAGCATTCAAGGAGACTACTGCAGGACTCTTCTTCTTACCTCTGACCGGGTATAGGCTATCCTAGTGTTTACTAGCCTATACCCTTTTGAAAGGACATTAGCCTAACCTAACAACCTTACCTAACCTATCCTAGTATTATTGGTGGGGGCTGCCGCCCCCACACCCCCGCTTTGACTTATATTTTTGGTGTATTTGTCTGTGAAGTGGGTATTTGTGAAGTGGGTATTTTCCAATTTGTTGATAACGAAAATCCTCCATGCGGACTATATGGAGAAAAATATGGCGAATCTATTGGTGCCTATTTTCCCTAGTAAATTGTTTCTCATAACGTCGCACTAGTGTCCTTGAATATTATCGATTTATGTTGTATGTCGGTAGTGGTACACCCGGTATCTACATCCTTCCCCTACAATATGAACGTGATGGTGATTTTTATACATGATAATTAACCCTTTCACGCATTTATGACGCAGAGTTTGCCAGATTAGCAATAAGAAATAGAGTTCTCTCACTCTTATAATTACCTCTCCAAAATTAGTTTTCTGCCCACAGCTAACTCAAAGACAACTGCAGAGGTTGAAGTAACTAAACTAAAGGTTTCTAAATACCCCTGATGGTAACAAAGGCTTTAAAGTATCCCCAATAGGCTAAAAATTGCGTCATATGTCAGAGAGGGTTAATATATAAACCACCTACTATGCACTCCTAGCTAAACTAGAACACTACATAACAAAGGAGGATGGCCCATGTGAAGCAGAGCATACCAGTAGAAGCCCGTCTCGAAGCAACTTTCATATTTCGAGCATCAGAGTGTACAGTTGACCACCTAAGTTCTGTTCCTCTCCGTGATTGTATACTGTACCTGGAAATACAATGCACATTATTTAATTAAGAGTGTAGTCTCTTATGTAGTGGTTAACTCATCTGATTAGTCAACTGATAATTAAGAGTGTAGTCTCTTATGTAGTGGTTAACTCATCTGATTAGTCAACTGATAATTAATAGAAACTGCACTCGCAATTCATTAATAGAAACTGCACTCGCAATTCATTAATAGAAACTGCACTCGCAATTCATTAATAGAAACTGCACTCGCAATTCATTAATAGAAACTGCACTCGCAATTCATTAATAGAAACTGCACTCGCAATTCATTAATAGAAACTGCACTCGCAATTCATTAATAGAAACTGCACTCGCAATTCATTAATAGAAACTGCACTCGCAATTCATTCATACTATTTTGTTCATACATAATATCACGATGAGGAACAGAACTTACGAGGGCAACTTTACACTTGCGGAAAAAACCCAACAACAATCATTTCACTAACTCCCTAAACATTCTGGAAGTGGGTCGAAGTCTTGTGATAATTTAGCCGTATGTTTCACCCGATTCCTTCCGTTCACATAATGATACAGTTAACCAGTGTACAGATGATGTTCTCCTTGAGTGTACACGTGACTGCAGTACTGTTTACCACGAGGATGGAGAAGCCGAGTTTGTCATTGATAATATTAGAACCAAGACAAGCTATACATTTTATGCAGTACTCAAGGAAGACTACCGCTAATAAATTACAGGTGAGATTGTTTATTTTAATTTGATTCGGACCCAAATTCACTGGTTCCCGGACATCTCAACCAGTAGACCATTTCAACCAGTTCTAAACCAGTGCCAAAATATAGTACTAACCTAACCTAACCGTATTGGTTGATTTGGTACTGGTTGAGAGCTACTGGTTGAGTTGTCCGATCACTAAATTAACTTACTCTCAAAATTAATGTTGCTAAATAGTTATTTCCACAGTGATTTTGGTAAGTTATTTTGTCTGTATATTGTGTCGTCCCTGTGTTGGTCTGTTTGTTTCAAATTTTACATTATAATATATAAGGGATTATTGATTGATACTATTGTTGTGTAAAGGCATAAACTTAATAATATAGGTTATTTAGTTCAATATACAGGAGACGCAACAATATAGGTAGCAACTTTCTAATGGTAGTTTTGGGTTCCTATCATCATATGCTTCATTTCTATATACTTTTTTTATCCCCGGGAAAAAAAAAAAAAAAATCTTTGGGGTTTTTCATTTTTTTTCTTCTGGGGATTTTTGTTTTTGTCATTAACCTAACCAACAAACCTAACCTAACCTAATCTAACCTAATAGCCCCCAAATACATCTAGGTTAGGTTAGGTTAGGTTTTTTGGTTAGGTTAATGAAACAAAAAAAGGAATTATTCTATAATTGCACCTATACGAGCTAAACAAATTATTATTGTATTTAACAAGAAGGTACGACGAGGTAAGTGATGTGGTATAGGTGGCATTATGCGGAAATGGATTATAAGGGCATTCCGCCCCCTCTGACCCCCTTACGAAAATCTACGGTTACTCACTCCACCCCAACTGGTTTCTATCATTTTACCCAACCATCGGGGGTGTGGGGGCAGCAGCCCCCACCCATAATACTAGGATAGGTTGTTAAGTTAGGCTAATGTCTCTCTGAAACATTGTAAAATCCGTGTCACATCTAGATTGATAGACTTTTTTCAGAGGGGGCAGAATGCCCCTATAATCTATTTCCGCATATTGCCACTTATACCACATCACTTACCTCGTCGTACCTTCCTGTTAAATACAATAATATTTTGAGTATAATCCTGTGTAGCGGGTGGACCTGTATTTATATCTTAATCATTTGGTAATGTTACAATATATGTTTACATTTTACGTTCATAAATAATCCACTAATATACTAGGTTAGGTTAGGTTAGGTTTTCGTTTGGTTATCGTTAGGTTAGCTTAAAGATATTGTTCAATGTTTCTTAGTAAATAGGCATCTGAAAAACAATTACTCCCGCTACACAGGATCTTACCATATTTTGTTTAGCTCGTATAGGTGCAATTATAGAAATTTACCCAAAAAAATCCCAAGAAAAAAATTAAAAATCCCTATTTTGTTTTTTTCCCCGGGATAAAAAGTATATAGAAATGAAGCATATGATGATAGGAACCCAAAACTACCATTAGAAATGTGCTACGGTACCTATATTGTTGCGTCTCCTGTATATTAACCGTTATGGTAATTCTACAGTTATACTACCCCTCCCCGACTACCCCCCACCACCTCCCCCCTTCAAAACACGCCTTTTAGCGTGTTTTTGGATGGTTCAAAAGACGTGGAAACTGAAAAAAACATAGATTGATAAAAATTTATCACCAACCAGATAGGAGTTTTTCAGGTAATTTTGTGTTGTTTTTTATTTTGGTCAATATTTACGAGCCGCACCACAGCTGGGATCTCATTTATAATGGTAGTTTTGGGTTCCTATCATGGTATGCTTCATTGCTATATATTTTTTATCCACCGGAAAATATATTTTTTTCTTGACTTTATTTATTTATTTTTTTATTTTAGCAAACCAAAAAAAACTAACCTAACCTAACCTAAAGTATTTGGGGGTTATTACAGTAGGTTAGGTTAGGTTTTTTGGTTAGGTTAATGCTAAAAAAAAAAAAAAAAAAAAACCCAAGACAAAAAATACTCTCCGGTGGATAAAAAATATATAGCAATGAAGCATATGATAATTGAAACCCAAAACTACCATTAGAAATGAGATCCCAGCTGTGGTGCGGCTCGTATATATTGACCTTTATTTTTTCTTTGATATACAGTGTTGTTTAATACCGAGGACCGTCGCATTTTAGTATTTTTAACATTAGCCTAACCTAACCTAACCTAACCGAAAACTAACCTGTCTCGCCGATGGTCTAAACCCTGCTCACGTTCCCTGTTTATGGGTGCGCGACGGTCTAAGCCCAGCTCACGTTTCCTGTTTATGGGTTCGCGAAGGTTTGTAATACTTCAATGTATCTATTTCAAGTCAAATATACATTTCCGCGCATCATCAAACCATACGAAGTCTACTACTAATAATATTAACCCATTAGTACCAACAGAATAACGACAAAATAGGGGTAGTATAACTGTAGATTTATCAATTATGTATACAGTGTGTGTATATTCCCGGTAGCGTTCAATGATACTACAGCAGTCTTATTTACCATGTTTTTTTTCTCAAGGAATATAGTGTTTTATTATTATTTGTCATGGTTTGAGTGGAGTATTTGCATTAACGTACCCATTATCCATCAATCTGAAGACACGGCGTTAAATGGCTTCATTTATTGGGTGAATTGTGCTTTTACAGTAGGTGAGTGAAATTGTAGGGTAAATTGGATACATGATGGGTTGAGGGGGGCACCCTCACCCCCCCTTGACTAATTGTCATCCTCATGTATATTGATTTGTAAGGGGGCTAATACAGGTTGCCGGATGTTTGTTTTGGCGAGTAACCGCTATGGCGGGTGATTCACGCTCGCGCCATTTATTGGGTGAATCGCGCCTGCCGCATCGTGGCATCCTACAAAACAAGGAGAAGGTCAAGTCGACGGAATGCTTTGATTATTTTCAGTGACTTTGTCAGGCGAAACAATTTTGGAATCTATCCTGAGTTAGTGTAGAGCACGTATAAAATACCTGTACAGACAGGTGGGATGCTTGTCAGCGGCGACCAAAAAGACCCTTTGCCAAGCGCTTGTTCAATGTCATTTTGACTATTCTGTGTCATCCTGATACTCTGCATCATCTAAATCAGCACAGCACAAACTTCAGGTCACTCAAAATAAAATGGTTAGGTTCATGCTGAGCCTAGGACCCAGATCGCATGTTGGTCAGGAACAACTTCAGTCACTAGGTATGCTCAATGTCTCTGACAGGGCCAAACAAATCAGGATCACTAATGCCTTCAAGATATTCTATGACAGAGCTCAAGAGTATCTAAAGAGTGATTTTGTTAAAGCAAATGAGAGGAGTGGTCATAATACGAGAAATAGGATGTTTAATTTTACGGTTCCGAGGATCCAAGGACAGGGTAAGCAAACATTCTTCTTCACTGCCATCAAAGACTGGAACGACCTACCCCAGTCAGTCCGTGAAAAGAGAACACTGTATTCCTTCAGACGTAGCCTGAAGGAGCACCTGAACCGGACAGCTGCGAGAAGGGAGCACCAAGCTTATGTCTACTACTAAATACGACATAAGAGATAGGCAAAACAACTGAAATGATTACTGATTACGGATTACTGATATATACTATAGGATGTAAGGTATCTAAAATAACCCCCTAGATATACTTTGTCAAATGTATCTATTTCTTTTATCCTCCCCTTTTCCCCAGCTAACCTAATCCCACAAGGACCCCAATGAAAATACGCCTAACGGCCTTATTGGGCTATCCTTAGTTGGAATTATGCAAGGCTGGTACATGTCATATTTGTAACAAATTATGTGGTACCAACTCTGTAAAATGCTAACTGAATAAATATTATTATTATTATTATTATTATTATTATTATTATTATTATTATTATATTAGGTGAAATCTAATTTGTTCAAGTTGTCGATAACGAAATTCCACCAAGCTGACTATAATGAGAAAAATATGGCGAGTCTATTGGTCCCTGTTTTCCCTAATAAATTGCTTCTAACATCACTGCAGTAGCGTTGTTGAAGATTATCCTAAAAATACCCATCAAATACAGTAAATGTAACTTTTTGTGGCTGGCAACGTCATCGCTCCATACCCTACCCGGCGTCAAACAACAGGGGATACATTTTTACCGTGTGACAGCCAAGAGTTTTATATACTAATTTCCATGAAATAATGTTATTATAGAAAGCCATACAAATTACAAATCCCCCCCCCCCCAAAAACAAAACAAAAAATGCAAATAGCTGTGGTGCGTCTCTCTCGTAAATATTGAAAACAAAAACACACACACACACACACACATATATACAGTATATATACTGTATATATGTAATGTGTTAACCATTATCCAAGAATCGAAAAACACGGCCCCCGATAGTGGGAAGAGCTATGAAGTATGAAGAATAGGGAAATTGAACTGTAAAAAGCGTATAAAGTGAATATAAGACATTGGCCTAACCTAACAACCTTACCTAGTATTCTATCCTAGTATTATGACGCAAAAAGTCTTAAAATTGACAAATAAATGGGGCAAAAGGTCTTAAAATTGCCAAACAAATGGGCCGGACGTCTGAATATCTAAAAATTAATTGGGCTAAACACGAGGAAGAAGGCGGGCCAGAACAACGACCCATCTCCCCTGAACACTTTGAAGGGGATGTTTGTAGCTAATAGAAGATTATGACGCAATTTAACAGATTATTCACGTTATCATTAGGCGATTTTATTCAGTTTTGGACGAACCTCAAACAGTCAAAGGGGAATGAATGCATGAATGAATGAATGAATGAATGAATATAGAAAAGGTGGGTGAGGGTGAAAGAAGGGAAGTCTTTATTGGTGTAGTAAGAGAGAAAGTGTTAAAGTAGGAGGATAAAGGGGATAAATTATCTCATTCATATAACTGACACCACAAGGGACTGGGGTTCTCGCAGAAAGGCTCCAGTCCTGGCGTTGTTCTTGACTTGCAGTGTGCTGACTTAATAATCCAATAGGGTTGATAGCCTCTGAAGTCCTATTTAAACTAACTATTCTGGCACACAAGGCCACAAGGGACTGGAGCTTCCGAAAAGGGGCTCCAGTCCTGGCGCGATTATTGACTTGGTGTGCTGGCTTAATAATCCAATAGGGTTGATAGCCACTGAAGTTCTATTTTAACTATCTCTGACACAACGTACTAGAGTTCTCGAAAAAGGGGCTCCAGTCCTGACGCTATTCTTAACTTACAGTGTGCTGGCTTAATAATCCAGGAGGGTTGATAGCCTCTGCAGTCCTATTTTAACATACTATCTTTCGAGTCTTTTGGCCTAACTATAATATAAGAGACTTTTCGCCTCTCCAACCTGTCTATATCCCCTCAACTTTAACTGCACTCTCTCTAGCCAATTATGAGAACAGATCTAGCAGTATCTTGTGTTTTCATTTGGTTACCCTGGACCGAACTGATAAAGGGAAGAGAGGATCTCAAACATTTATATAATATTGTCCCTTATACCAAACCTTGAGAAATAAATGGCAACTATTTAATCAATCATACCAAGGGTCTGGAGTTATGAGGGTTATGGGAAGATGGGTCGTTTTTCTGGTCCCCCTTCTTCTTCATGTTTAGCCCGGTTTGTTTTTAGAGTTTTAAACGTTCGTCCCATTAGTTTGGCAATTTAAAGATCGTTCGCCCAATTTCTTTGTCAATATTAAGACTGTGACATTTAGGTGTCGATTTTTTTCTTGGCCAGCTTGGTGGCATATAGGGAAGAAACTAAGTAAAATATCAAAACTTATAAGTAAATTAGCAAATAAATAAGTCCACCAAGAGAAGCATACTAAAGACTATCTGGTACTATCATCTGCAAATGAAGAATGAGAAGAATCGTTTTTTGTTCTTACATTTATATTCACAATTTTAGTAATAAGGAAAGTATAATGCTAAATACTCCCTTGAACTTTCAGTCTTCTACTGTAATTTTCAATTCTCTACTTGTTCTTCCTCTGTCCAATTGCTCTTCTTCCCTACTTTACTCCAGCCTTCTGGTCTGGTCTACCTTAGTTTAAGTAACTAGACAATTGGGAATAGGGTTGATATATACAATAGATAACGCAGTACTTGTATATTAAAGGAGATATAGTGTACGTGTGGTGGCTTCACTTCACGAACGGCATGTCATGTTGGATGTGAGTATCCTAGGTTAGAGTTCTTGGAGTGCCACAAGAGGCAAAAAAAAGTACATATTTTCACAAAACTAGAACAAACAAAAACGAGCTCGATCACATAATTGCAACGCCAATAGGGGGGAGGCTGTTGTAAAGGTCATCTCGCCGAATTATCACCAGACCAGACCAAACATGTATTTGTTGATTTCATTAATTGAGCTTAGAGGTGAAGTTGGTTGTGGCAAAAACATAATAATTATTATACAAACCCTTCAATCAGACAGTTTCTAAACTAAATTTTATTCATACTCCTGGCAAATATATAAAGTTTAAATTAGGAAGGACGTCTAGAAATCAGAGACTCCCGAGCCTATGAACATTTAGACAACTATCTCATGCACTTCCTAAGTCAACAAAAATCGTCAAGAAGCAGTCCATTATATGTAGGCGAAACATCTTGACTACTAACCTCTTTAATTCATAAACGACTGAGGTAATCGAGCTATTATTTGTGCCATTTAGGTAGGGTCAGCCAGGGACTAGGTTTGGAAATGTACAGCCCATTTGCTATAGTCCTTTTTTAGTTACAGACGTTAGGGGTTACCATTTCTGGCCTACCTATAATGAATGAACTATAGCTATAGTCTATATTTTCCCAGCTGAGGATAAAATGAATCTCTTAGCAGCGAATTTCCTGATATTTAATTGACAAATATGAAACAAATATCCATCCAAGTCAAATGAATGCCAAGTGTTCATAATTAACAACACATTTCGCTACAAAATGTTCGTAATAACCGAGTATTGAAGATGGGGACATGGCAATTTACCCTCAGCTGAAAATAAACAGAGTATAGATTACAGCACAATATGGCGTTTTCTATATGTGTATTTGTGAAAAAGGTTGATCAGAAATACACCAAAAATAGGATGATATATTCTTTATGTTAAACTATATGTTGATAATAGAAGCATACACATATAATGATATCTTTGATCAGCTTGTTTTATTCCAAATGATTCAAGTGATTCAGATTCGTGGGTGAAGGACAAAACATTAGGACAAACCAAACTTTATTCCAAACATAATTTATTTCCTGTTGATTGGTAGCCTATATTTCACCCTACTTAATTACAACGTGTATGTTAATTTTGTGTTAAATATCTTATTGACAGTTTTGAATTGAAGCTATAATTTTGAACTAAATAATTTGTTGAAGATGATAACATGAACTTTCTATATTAACATGCACATATTCGCAATAATTATGTAAGAGAACATACAGTTAGTTACACCATATATATATATATATATATATATATATATATATATATATATAACTTATTATTTACGAGAGGGACACGGAGATGATTCCCACAATTTCAAGTACTAGCTGTCATTGGCCAGGGCATTCAAGGTTAGGTATTAAAGGGGGAAACGGGGCAATATAAGTCAGGCTCTGACGATTTATACAGACCATCCCTCAACCTAACCACGTACTAATTGGCCACTTGCGAGTTTTGGTCTATAAGGAAGTTGGAGCTGTGGCCGTCAATATTTAGCAGAATTATCAGCTATAATACGGGCATAATACATACATATATACATACATATATACATACATATATACATAGAACTAAATTGATCATACAATTCATCCTTCAGAAACCCACATTATTATTGCATTTTTCTTTAATATCGATGTTCACGGCTCCAACTTCCTTATAGCCTGAAACTCGCAAGTGGTCAATTGGTTACATGCGAGTTTCAGGCTATGAAGAAGTTAAGTTGTAGCCGTAACCATCGATTATAATTTGTAAATTTTTCGATAGAAAAATTTCTCCCGCGAAGCCGGATTTCTCCATATAATGCTGGCTCGCTATCGCTCTACAGGAAAATATTGACACCTGGATGGGGGTAAGCATCTTAAAACAGTTGGCTGAATGGGGCCGAATGGATATAAGCCAAAGAGAGAGAGAGAGTGAGAAAGAGAAAAAAAAGCGAGGTAGGCCCCCTTAAGAGAATTAAGAAATCATAAGAAAATTATAATTATATTCCCTACCAATATTTCAGTAATATAGTATATATATAAATGAAGTTTGTTGAAGAGCAACAATGGAGCGCTCTTGGTTGAGCCCGAGAACTTTTCACCTAGTACTTTATTTCGCATTTCTCCACTTTATTTCTCCACTTTATCTTCCTCTTTCCAAAACTCTTCAATCTCCTACTTTACTCAAGCCTCATCATCATCGAAGAGCAACGGGAAGGCAAACTACGTAAAATTTTGTTTCGAAATGTACACGCTATCATAAATGTAGTATAAACATGTAGTGTTCTAAGACGCTATGATAAATGTAGTATAAACATGTAGTGTTATAAGACGCTATGATAAATGTAGTATAAACATGTAGTGTTATAAGACGCTATGATAAATGTAGTATAAACATGTAGTGTTATAAGACGCTATGATAAATGTAGTATAAACATGTAGTGTTATAAGATCCTAACTCGTCCAGTACCAAGAACGTCCTTTTCATCATATTCTGGCAACTATAAGACGATTTTGTTCAACTTAGGAAGGACCTCTACCAATAATAAGGCTTCAAACTATCTCAACCAACCTTACCTTACGGAACCTTACGGTGATACTGGACGCAGGTCTTACTAGTTCTCTATGTCCAGATCTTCATCTACCTCAAAACTTAGATTAACGTGGTGGCCCGTGGTGGTTATTAATTTGTCCACAAAGTCGTATTTAATGGCTTGAGAACTCCAGAACTTGTCGAGGCGTTTTTCAAAAATCACCACACTTCCTGCCTAAATCACTGCGTTTGGTAGGCTATTCCACACATCAACGATTCTTGAGCTGAAGTACATCTGCCGCCTCTTCGTTCTTGTTCTTTCCTTGGCCAGTTTCTTGCTGTTGCCTCGGGTTGGTCCTTCATTCCTTTCAAGATGGAAGTTCACCTCACTGGCATACTGTCCATTCAATATCTTGTATACCTCGATCATGTCACCCCTTGCACGTCGATAGGCCATTGAAGGTATTTCTAGCACTTGCAGTCGATCAGGGCAACTGAGAAATTTTAGCAACGGTACCAGCTTTGAGGCTCTTCGGAGAACATTTTCAACTATTTTTATGTTTTGTTTTTCTTATATGGAGACCATATTGACTGGGCATACTCCAAATTGGGTCTAACTATCGTTTTAAAAAGGCTTCTGAATGTAGAAATATCTAGAGTTACAAATGTTCGTCTTATCATTCCCATGATCTGGTTAGCCTTATTTGCCTTTTCCTGCAAATGTTTTTCAAAAGTTAAGTGACTATCTGTTATAATTCCTAAATGCTTCTCTCAATTTACCTTCATAATTTCTGTTCTTTCATTGTTTTGTTTCTCAATGTAGTAGCCAGTAACCTCCACATATCCTTCCCAAGCTGCATATTATCGTCAAAATGTAGCTAGAATACAATATGGGACTATAACCAGGACTATACACCTTCCAAGAGATATATCCGTTATGGAACTACATTAACCCTTCGTGGATCATGACGCAATTTGAGAGATTATAGTGGCTATCATTAGTTCTAGTTTCCTTCACTTTGTAGGACTATGTTTGATTCTGTATCATTATGTATTTAGATAGATAGTATATGGAATGGGGGAGGGGGGGGGGGGGTCCGCTCCTATTAACCCAATCAGTACCAGTGACATCCTTTTCCATTACACTTGGGCAACTATTAGCCTAGAGGCCCTAGACGATTTTATTCAGCTTAGTAAGGACGTCTACTCACTTTAGGCTACTTCAATTATACGTGTTAGCTACCATGCACAGTCGCGCTAATAAGTCATTTCCCGGTTGTCATTACGTTTGGCTCACTCTGTGCTGTATTAATGTCTGTCAGATGTTGAATAGGGTGGATAAGTGTAGGAATATGTTGGTATATCTCACTCAAGAAGCAGAAATCATGTGTCAATATTGCTGATACCAATTACTGATCAAAACATAATTGGTGCCGAAACATCACTTATTAGCGTGACTGTACAATCGGGGGTATTAAGTGGTGTCATAGATTCCAGTGGTGTTCGCTCAAAAAGTGTTATTGGTATATTTGTAGTTACTGGTACAAGTGCTTATACCTCAAAGTATTATTCGGTGTCCGAAACTTTGTGAAATATCTGACAACACTTCTTAACCTCGACTGTACCCTTTTTTCCTTTTCGAGCATTGTATTTACGTGTGTCGCCTAGGCTAACAAAAACGCCTTCCCAGACGTCTTAGAACTACGGAATGCCCAACTTGACCCCATAATTATATTCTAAATGTGTACAGTTTTAGATAGAAAAATGTACCAGCGATGGACAATTTCTTCTATGATATCCAGTATTCGATAAATGGATATAAAATCACCGTCTTGTACCTAACCTTCAACCCCTTCCGTACCGGCGACGTCGTTTTAGTTTCTTCTACCTATATTTAGACGCTTTCTTGCAGTTTAAGAAGGATCTGTTGTAGTACAAAGGGTTGAGTGAGATAGTTCGCAGCCTGTTAATTGCTGGATGCCCTTTTTAAACTGAATAACATCGTCTAACACTAGCCAAAGTATAGTTAAAAGGGCGTTGTCTCTACAGAAGGGGTTAACTGTCTTGAGAGTGTAATGGTTAGAGTGTTTTAAGATCTGTAGGTAGGTTCACATTCTTTCAATAATTTATTTGGGAGGTGTTTGGTGTTGGGAGTGAAATAAATAAATTTGTTTATGGTAAAGGCTCGCTAAAGTTCGTCCCCTTAAATAAGACACTGGAATTGAAGCGTCTTCTTATCGTTAAGGGGGGATGGTTAACATTTTGGGCGATTTTTGCATGTATTCATTATTTTTCTAGTTTCTTCCCTAGACCTCCATCAAATTAAAAACACAAACCATCCATTAGATCCCCCTTCTAGATTAATTTGTACATTCTTCGGTAGATAAATGTCCCGGCCGAGGGCCGCTTCTTCCAACATTATTGGCTCACTATCGTTCGCCAGGGAATATATCGGCACCTAAATGGCACGAAACGTCTAAATATTGACGAAGAAATGGGGCGAAAGGTCCTAAAATCGACTAAGTAATGGGGCAAACATAATAACATCTGAAAACTAATGGGGCTAAACATGAGGGAGAAAGTGGTCCAGAAAACCGGCCCATGTCCCCTTAAGAACGGGGTGTTACTTATATAAACCCGGCCCATGTCCCCTTAAGAACGGGGTGTTACTTATATAAACCCGGCCCATGTCCCCTTAAGAACGGGGTGTTACTTATATAAACCCGGCCCATGTCCCCTTAAGAACGGGGTGTTACTTATATAAATCTTGAGCGACACCACAAGACACGGTTTAGGTCCATTATTTCAAATTCCCTTTTTCGAGATGTCTCCTGCAAAACACATCGTATACCCCATAATGTATAACATTATTTGAGTTTCATTATTTATTTCACATTTAGTTGCAAATACTTCTACTTTTTCATTTATTAATTACTAGATTAATTTTAGCGTCTAATTGTCACCTATTTATGTTTCTTGCTTACAAAAACACCTTCCCAGACATCTTCAAGCTTAAGAAATATCTAACCTGACCCCATTCGAGCTAAATTTGTACATTATTCGGTAAAAAATTATAGCAGTCGAAGAACGATATCTTTTAAGTTAGTCTCGCTATTGTTATAGGGCATAAGTCTTGCAGATATTTTTGTTTTGTTTAATTCATTTCATCTTTATTAAAAATAACTGGGAAGTAGTAGATGTTTCGTTCATAACACCCCCCCCCCCCCCCCAAGGAAGAAAATATTTATACCTAGCTACTGATAGGTGTGATGTATTATCTCCATGGCTCGGCAGTAACTATTCCATAGTAAATTTGATTATTTGCCTCACCTACACTATATCTATGTTAAGTGAAAAAACAAAAAAAAACAAAAAAAAAACCTGTTGGGTGAAGCCCCGACACTTTCATCTCCTCCAGTTCCCTTCCTCACCCCGTATTACTTGTTCTCCATTTCTTGCTTCGAAGCATTTAGGGATCAACATTATTTTACTTGTCTCATCCTCTCCTATATCAATGTCATGTCAGGAATATCTTGAGCTAACTGTCCAAAATGTAACATCAAGGCACATTTTATAGGTCCATTATAGCAGGCTAACTACTACGAAACACTATAGTATGCGACATAATAATGTTTATTGAATTGCCTAGTGTATGTGATCACATTCAGTTGCAAATACTTGTACTCTTTCATTGATACATTATTAAACAAAAGGAATTCCAGCGTTGGCTATATTTGGTACCCTGCGCAATGTATAAATATATATATATATACCGGTATATATATATATATAAAAGAAATTAAATCCCTCTTTGAATTTTTTGTGTACATACTTAGATTAAAATAAGTTAACAATTGCTCCTAGACAGTAAGGATTATGGTTTTCTTAATCCCCTGCAGTTCATATTAAAGACGACACAATTACGTATTGCTCTATCATGATGGCATAACAGGAATAAAGGAGAGGTGATGCAAGCAAAACGTTTGATCAAATTAATGCCTCGGAGCAACGAAGAGGATAGTGGAAGACATTTCGACACTCAGGTCCTTTGCTTAGTTCGTTAGGGGATTGACAACTTGTGGGTTTAAAGATATATGGAAAATAGGGCTGTAGGCGTCACTATTTGTCAGAAATTACCAAACTTATTACCAAACTTATTAGGCCTCGGAATCAGACGGAACGTAAATTGAGTTGCCAATCATGTAAATCTTTCAGTATACTGGCATGGGTTGTTCTCACAGGGGATAGGTCCGCTCAGGGACGTTTTGTGAATGGCCACCCCCATAAAGGGGAGTAAAGCGTCCGGCAATAGTTAGACAGATTACCAAATTACCAAACTTATAAATAGAAAGTCTGTTGAAAGTATATTGTTTCTATAAATTATGCACTACAACCGTTCTGTTGCTGGTAATGGGGGAGATATAAGCACCATTCGAACAGGACAGTAACCAGGGGAGGCTGAAACTCTTGTTTCATTTTCCTGGCTTCCCTCAATGTTTCTGTTGTGCCTCACCTACACAGAGATTAATCCAGCTAACTCTTACAAACACCTCCTCCTCCTATTCATTTCACTACACTTTACAAGCACACCACACTTATTTTCCACACACCTAAATTACCTCTATTGTACTTTGATTTTGGCTCTCTATCATTCTTTCAACCCACACTTGCTACAGGTAGCTTTGCCTTTTGTCTACTTATACACATATAGAAAAACAAATGCTAAACAGCCATGCAAGCAGGAGGATAGATGGTATAGGTCAGTTTCTGTTGGCTCACATTACAAACTTGTATTCAGCTTAGGAAGGTTTTTTAGGAATTACACGTAATTATCCTTTTGACTCTTGGAAGGATTTTTAGGAATTACACATAATTATCCTTTTGACTCTTGGAAGGATTTTTAGGAATTACACATAATTATCCTTTTGACTCTTGGAAGGATTTTTAGGAATTACACATAATTATCCCTTTGACTCTTGGAAGGATTTCTATGAATTACACGTAATTATCCTTTTGACTCTTGGAAGGATTTTTAGGAATTACACATAATTATCCTTTTGACTCTTGGAAGGATTTTTAGGAATTACACATAATTATCTTTTTGACTCTTGGAAGGATTTCTAGGAATTACACGTAATTATCCTTTTGACTCTTGGAAGGATTTCTAGGAATTACACGTAATTATCCTCTTGACTCTTGCATTAAATCGTCACATGATAGCCAGAATAAGAGTATATAAATAGAGTACTGATAATATTTTTGTTCCCATTAGAGGCTTTCATTCAGCCTAGGAAGGCTATCTAGGATCCAGTTGGATAAACAAAGTCAATATTAACGCCTTGAACTACCACATGTCCTTTCTAAGCTGCTCAAAATGGTCAACTGCTAGTCAGAAAAGGAGTATACATGCATACAAAGGAAGGGTAGATGGTACTGGCAATAACTTTGGTCATTAATTACTATTTCACTAAAGGGGATGCCTGTTGTATAATTTCAGTTATATACATTTAGACGATACACAAAATTAAAATAAATAACAACTGAGGAAAGATATGTGGTAGCTATAAGGATTGAGATAGTCTGTAACCTTCAATTGGTAGACGTTCTTCCCAACCTGATTAAAATCATCTATTAGTTGCCAGAATATAATGGACAAGATGTCACCGGCACTGGAGGGGTTAAACTCCATTAATCAGCTTAGGAAGGACCTCTAGGAATCATGGGGTTAACACTATCATAATTAACCCTTCGACTCGTGCATAAAATCGCCAAATGTTAATCAGAATCAGAGTAAACAAGCAGGAGGGTAAAAGAAGATGAATGGATTTTAGTCAGCTTAGGAAGCCTCTCTAGGAATCAGTGGGATAGACGTTACCAAATATGAACCCATTGTCCTACCACAGGCCCTTTCTAAGCTGCTCAAAATGGTCATATGGGAACCAAAACAAAACAAAAAGTCATGCCAGGAGGGTAAATGATATTAGTAATTTTATTTTGGCTCCCATTAGAAGCTTTATTTAGCTTTGGAAGGATATCTGCGAATGAAAAGGGTAAGCATGAATAAATGTAACCATTTGGTCAACACAGTCCCTTTCTAAGCTGCTATAAATGGTCAAATGATATCCAAAACAAGACTACACAATCGTGCTAGGAAGAGGGTAGATGGTATTGGTCATCAGCTATCCAAGTCAGACAAGCACCCAGACACATCCCTCCTTTATCTACCCCCCTCCGCCCCCTATAAACCCCCCCCCCCCTGTCTGGCTGTCTCTCTCTCTCTCTCTCTTTCTCTCTCCTATCTCTACCTCTCTCTCTCTTTCCTCCATCCCCCCTCCCTTACAGTTGATAGTCCCCGCCCCTCCCAACTCTGTCACGCGCTATCCGAGTCTCCCAAACACCCTCCTCGACCCCCTCTCTAGCTCTCTCACAGACACACACACTCGCTCTCCTCCTCTCATCAACATCTTCTTCTTCATGCCATACCCTCTTGCGTGCTTCTCTCTCTCTCTCTCTCTCTCTCTCTCTCTCTCTCTCTCTCTCTCTCTCTCTCTCTCTCTTGTTACGACCGGCACAACGAAATAAACAAGGGCACTTAATATTGGACTAGAAGATAGGCTATATCTGCAACAACGGTACGCTAATTCCAAACCCTCGAACAATTAAGCCGGTGAACAAAACACTTAAACCCTCCAGAGTTAATCTAATGGATAACGGGGTATCAATTAACTGGGTTTAGTGCACTTCAACAAAGGCTTTCCGGTGACGGCAAAGCCTACTCACAACAGGAGTACTTACGTTAATAAAATGCTCTCAAGTAATAACAATGCTTCAATAAACTATAACAAGATTTAATAAAGGAGTATATGCTTACGTTAACTTTAGTGCGAGTCTGAACTCAACACTAAACTCTTCAATGCTCTATGAAAACACTGGAAGTCTAGTCCAACAGCAAACAGATATGGAATCTTCTGAAAACGTCTGATGCTCTAAGATTCTCGTCGAATATAGAACAGAAATAATGCAGGGGCAGGACACCAAAGCGTGTATCTTAAATACACCAACAAGTAGGATACATATATATAAAACAAGGGAGTGCAACAACTCTGTGACAGCACTAATAACAGCCACTCAAAAACAGTACTGCCTTAGCCAAAGTAACAGCCAAACTGGGTTGTGCACTATGCATCAACCTAGGCTAAAATAATACGTGAATAATTGCTAAAGCATACGCAGTTAAAGTAAATAAACACAATGCTGTCTTTCTTACTAATAAAGTCTAGCCGTGGCATACAAGGTACAAGGAGCCTAGGCAGAGTGCAAGCATGCTCATAGCCTACTGTCTCCCCTGAACAGATTTCCCTTATGTTACGTTAAGTGACTAGGAGGCTCTCTTGGTAAGTCTAGATCTCAAGTATCTGGTCTTACCCTGGCACTCCTAAAAGGTCAACAAAATGAGGTAGCAAGCATACAAGCAAGAGTAGGCAAAAGCCCTTCGCTTGTATGCTGCTACGCTCGCAAAGGAAAAATATGCACAAGGGTTACAGGCTACCTAGCTCCGTCGAAGTCGTACAGGCTCTGACTTGCCATATACATAACTCAGACAACGACCAAAGATACCCTCCACTGTCTAGCATTAAATAGTAGGAAAGAACAACCCAATAATTAGAAGCACCCAATAATATGACTCATGTGACTATGACTAATAATCCCTAAAACTAGTGCAAAATATATATGTGAGAACTGGTGCTGGTAATACGACTGGCCGACTATGGAAGTCGTATGCAGAACCAGAAGGGATGGATAAATGAATAAAGATGAGAAGTATTGGAAAGAAGGAGTTCAGAGAGAGAAACAGCAGTAGGGTTAGATTGGGGACAGAATGCAAGGGACGTCTAGGACCAAGCACAACATACCAAGCTCTAAGGAGACACGCGGGAAGGAGCCCCCCACCCACCGAGCTAAGACAGCGGCCCCCAATCACAGACCACTACGTCATGAAGAGCAGGCATCATATGACACGCCAGGCCCGCCAGCCAATCACGAGCGGATGGCACCGCCCAAGCGAGGAATGCACACGTACATACACACACACATACTACCACCTCGCTGCCTCCTTCGCTCTCTCTCTCCTTGCAATTCACACTACATATCTTATAACTCTAATAATGATATAAAATACTTCCAAGTGTCACAGACAAGAATAAAGACAAACACTGATCTGTCTGTGACAACATGAATACTAAGAAAGAAAGAACATCATTCTACGATTATTATAGCCCATTTCACTGCCCTGGCCAGGGCTAGCGAGTACGAGTACATTCTGGCAAGCTGGCCAGCGTAACATCCCGCCCAAGATGTGGGACGTTTTAACCTCAGGTAAACACCACATCTGACCAGACAGAATGCCCACCAACCCCACATCACCCAGCTACTCCCCCAAGTTGTGAAAACAAGGCACAATCACAACATAAAACACTTCATTATATATAAACAAAATCTACACAGCACTTCCCCAAAATAATAGTATCACTTAACAATATTACGCTCAACGAGCAAGCTTCACCAAGCCTAGCCTACTAAGACAAAAACTCAGAATGTCTTAGATTCTTGCTGTAACATACTGCACTTATATACTATCAAAAGAAAGAGTTTTTATGTGAGGTTTTTGTATTATTTTAATAGTGTTTTTGGCGGCTTTGCACTACAGGGGCAAGCCTAATTTTTCTCCAAACTCAAACAACCACTGACTGAACGGCGAGGGTTCTCCTTAACCCTTATTTAGCGGCGAGCAACATAAGTCGAGTTAAAAAAAGCTGGACTATGTGGCGGCGCTCGACATAACTCGAGTGGCAATTTCAGCACGTAATGTGGCTGAGAGAGAGAGACAAGTGGTGGCAGGAGACTAGCGAGCGTATGACTGCTCCAGACCACCGCGGCGAACCTACTGACACAAATCTCAGCTCCCTCCTCCCTCTCTCACTCGCTACATACTCAATTATGTACTGAAAGTACCGAATTACCTGCTTTTTGCACTCGCGTTGCACGGTTATTGCAAGAAAACTATCCATCATACAAGGATCGTTATGGTGTCATTCGAAAGCTCTGTTTATGCCCTTTCAGGGATAGGTACTTGTTTTACGTTCTGGGTCTTATTTAGGCATGAAAATGATCACGTAAACAGCCCTATTTTGGCTAAAAACACCCCGCTGTGCGGTACACATAAATAAACCGCATAGGCCGCTCGTAAGGTGTTAAAACATACCCTCCCATGACAATCAGCCAGAACATTATCAGTGCCCTTAACATGCCACACATCCAACTTGTGTTCCGGCAGCAAAACAACACCTGACACTGATAAACTGCCCAGTCCATCACAAGACTGGCACTTCTCTTCGCTCTCTCCGGCAACGGGACCTGCCAATAACCTTTCACTATTTCCACCTTAGTGATAAACGAAGCAGCCCCGATGCGGTCTATGGGGTCGTCAACTCTGGATAAGGTATAGGCGTCTGTCAGGGATGATGCACCAACACTCTTGCAAACAACACAAACACGGATCTTGCCACTCAACTCAGGTTGCAAAGTCACTGGCAATGACCACTCACGATATCCCTTATCCCTCAGACCCTTCTCTAACATGTAGTCCAGCTCTGCTTTTACAACAGGCTGTCGAGCAGGATTTATACGGTAGGGAGCCAATTTGAGCCTTGCACTGTCTCCAGCCTCCATGTCGGGTGCCACCCCGTACATCAGGCCTGTAGAACCAACAACCATGCGGACGTAATGCCACAGCCTAGTAAGCTACTTCTCTTGGCGCTTAGGAACAAGAGGTTGCAACTTATCTCGAAGAACAACATGCTCATTGCCCTCCCACAACCCAGCCGGGACTGCAGTTTCTAAACTATAGCCTCCCTCCTTCTCCACCTCTGTCCCTAAAACAGCCAGGTCATGAGAGAGACAATCAGTACCACCTGTGCAGTGACTTCCACAGCTCATAAGTGCTAATGCTTCCCCGCCGATACCGTACATGCGCACCCCCGCATTCCTTGCGACTACATCTGCCTGCGCAGCATCACCGCCTTCAGCGACACGGCCAGATACAGTCGGTCTCTGGTAGGGCTGTTGCATTTTACTAGGGCAGCATTGGGAGGCTATGCGACGGTCGGGCGTATCTAGTCCAATGTTACCCTCACCAATCTGCTTAATGTCCTGATACTGACCTCCACCCTTAGCAGCCATGGGTCGACCCTGACCTGACAACCATGCCAAAGCCTCGTCGCCCACCTGGAACAACCGAAACAACGAGGCCAACGGTTTACCCACACCCAAGTGACCTGCCAGCGGAACATCGTGCACCGCATGAGTTGTGAGGCCTGGGTGCTCGGCACAAACAGTGGGGTATGAACCGAGCAGGTGCTGGATCGCTGCACACTGTTGCTCAGGCAGGTGCTCAAGCGCTTCCACAGCCACCTGACTCGTGTTCCCCGCCCACTGATCCGCCGAGACATAACAATCCCAACTTTCCACCACCTGTGCCTCACTGCCCCCCTCTCCTTCTCCACCTCGGCCGCTGCAGACCAACACAGGGACTGGTCAGGTGGGCGCCTCACAAACTCCTTCAACAGTTCACATGACATGCTTCCCCGTCCTCATCGAGTTCAATAGCCCTGTTCCCACAACTCTCAAGACTAAGATCTTCTAGTTGCACCTGGGAACTACTCTGTCGCGGAGTGCCATCACACCCTACCATGTCACTAGGGGGGACAGGTTCTGGGGCCACTCCGGAGCTCAAATTTGGTGCAAGTACTGTTACGTCCTGGGATATATAAACACTGGGCTCTTTCTATTGGACTAGGTATGCGGCAACAAGCAACAACGGAAAACGCTAGATCCAACCCTTATCTATAAACCCAGGCAACAAACCACCCTAAACCGTCAAGAGTCCTGCCTGGACAACGAGGTATCCTATGACTCGGTTACAGGGTGCACGCACTATAGACTGCTGATAGTCAAGCAGGCTATATAAAAGATCACACAATTAAGTTGACTTAACGCTTCAAGGAAAAGATAGATAACGGAATTATATTGCAGAAACAATTTAATAACAAACTAGAAGAAAGTACATTTAACGTTACGTTAATTAACACCTTACGAGCGGCCTATGCGGTTTATTTATATGTACCGCCCAGCGGGGTGTTTTTAGCCAAAATAGGGCTGTTTACGTGATCATTTTCATGCCTAAATAAGACCCAGAACGTAAAACAAGTACCTATCCCTGAAAGGGCATAAACAGAGCTTTCGAATGACACCATAAAGATCCTTTTATGATGGCTAGTTTTCTTGCAATAACCGTGCAACGCGAGTGCAAAAAGCATGTAATTAGCCACTTTCCCGATACAATTCCTTATATAGCGAGTGAGAGAGGGAGGAGGGAGCTGGGATTCGTGTCAGTATGTTCACCGCGGTGGTCTGGAGCAGTCATACGCTCGCTACTCTCCTGCCACCACTTGTCTCTCTCTCTCAGCAACATTACGTGCTGAAATTGCCACTCGACCTATGTCGAGCGCCGCCACATAGTCCAGCTTTATTAAATACGACTTATGTGGTGAGCCGCTAATTAAGGGTTAATACAACTAATCACCCCTGCGTGAAAGAAGGTGAAAGCAAAACATCGTACAGGTAGGCAAGATGCGGGTCTCTAAACTGCATGCGGCTACTGTAGGATCTGATGCTTAGCAAAGAAAGTACGTTACGGATTTAGAGAACTCTTAACTCATAAACAGGAATAAATACTAGTGATAGGGCCTACAGTGTATAATGGCATAGGCATAATTAAATAAAGATAGCAACTCGCAACATAACCACATACAGGGGTGCTTCTCACTCTTAGTCAGGCAAGCCTGCTCGGACAGAGTCTCTAAGCCACACCCTGACTCACAATGCTCACAAAAACGGTAAACTGTGGCACAATAACAAGCATACAGAGATAATAAACCCCTAGCTGTTAATCTGCCAGGTGGCAGAGGTCTAGCCAGAAGGATATAGGCTTCGGATACCCGGGCTGAGCCACCTGCTCTAGCCTAGGGACGTTCCCAGGTCTGTGCGCCAAATTACTCTAATTGAAAGGGTGCTCTCTTGAGAGACTCAGATCCCAAGTATCTGACTCTCTCCTGGCGACCCTAAAACAAAAGCAAGACGTGCTAGCGCAGTGCTGAGTGGACTAGGTAAGGGCCCTCACACAACACAACGCTAGACACACAGCGACACAGACAAGAAAATACCCCCAGACTCCCATGGGTATCCTAGTAAAGTCGTGCGGGTCCACGGGACTCGCACCAGCAGACTTTACTTAACACCTTACGAGCGGCCTATGCAGTTTATTTATATGTACCGCCCAGCGGGGTGTTTTTAGCCAAAATAGGGCGGTTTACGTGATCATTTTCATGCCTAAATAAGACCCAGAACGTAAAACAAGTACCTATCCCTGAAAGGGCATAAACAGAGCTTTCGAATGACACCATAACGATCCTTTTATGATGGCTAGTTTTCTTGCAATAACCGTGCAACGCGAGTGCAAAAAGCATGTAATTAGCCACTTTCCCGATATAATTCCTTATATAGCGAGTGAGAGAGGGAGGAGGGAGCTGGGATTCGTGTCAGTATGTTCGCCGCGGTGGTCTGGAGCAGTCATACGCTCGCTACTCTCCTGCCACCACTTGTCTCTCTCTCTCAGCAACATTACGTGCTGAAATTGCCACTCGAGTTATGTCGAGCGCCGCCACATAGTCCAGCTTTATTTAACTCGACTTATGTGGTGAGCCGCTAATTAAGGGTTAAAGGATCGCAAAAAACCTCCCCTCCGGTCTAGCCCCTGCTAACCTGACACAAGAACACACTAGCAAGCATGAAACCACCAAATATGAGACAACAAAAAAGCTTCCTAGGTCTCATTAACAATTACATCCCTGCATAAGGCCCAAAATCCTATCTAGTTATCTGAGAGCTCGTCGTTAATACAATAATAGGTATAAGGTCTATCAAGGGGATGGGATAATTAAATAGATTGGTGAAGTAGTGGAAAGAAGGTATACAAAGTAAGAGAGAACGTTTCTAAGTGGGGTTGAGAGGAATAGATATCAAGGGGGTCCGAAGGGTACGACAATGAGGTGAGCTCTGAGTCTGGAATCTGTCTGGACCCCACCCTAGGCATGCAGAATACATCCCAGGCTTGGCAACACTCAACACAGTTGCCTGGTCAAAATCCTCTACCCCGTGCGCGAGTCGAAACTAAGCCTAACGTTGCAATCAAATGCATGTGGCAGCGCTTCAGGCTCGTCCCAAGCTGGACTCTCCGCGCGAAGCAACGTCCCAAGCCGGTCTCTCTCTCCCGCTCTCACTAGACTTACATCTTATATATTATAATGAAACAATCAACTATCGAGAATAAAATATACTAAGATGCGTTGGTTAAGAATAAGGGCAGCTTCAAGCTGTGAAACAACATAAGAATATCCCAGACATTAGTTACATTGTCGTAGGATATATACTAAGGGAAAGCCTGCCGGCCGGCTACCATCAGCCGGTTTCTAAACGGCTGGGCAGCCGACGCGCGCGCATGCCCGCACGTGGTTACTATGCAGAAGCGTCACAGTACCGAGTCACCAAGGAGTGTCGCTGGGTCCAAACTCTCAACCCGACCACCAGCCTCGACTTTCTCCTTCCGACCCTTCCTCCGCTGGTCTGAAACCTGGGTACTAGGCTGTGACACCTGAGCGGACTGAGAACTGGTGACAGCGCACGCCATCTGCTGCGTCTGGCACCTCTCGAGCCCCTCTTGCCCCTCCCTACTCTTGTCAGCCGCCCTTTCGGCAACGACTAAGGGTGGAACCTCGGAAGTAGGCACCGCAAAGTCGTTACCGAGAAGTAGGTCGACCCCCTCAACTGGCAATTTCTCCACAACACCCATATCCAATTCCCGTGTCACACCATCCACCTCAAGCTCCACTCTGACCAGCGGGTAAGACCGCGTAGCATTGATGCCTTGAACCACCACTTGCCAGTGAAGTTCTTATTAAGTGTCTGGGAAGCGCCCATATCACGCAGCAACTCAAGCCTATGCTCCACACCAGCCCACCTCACAGTGCCGTGCCCCCTATGACCACAAAAAGCATCTCGGACGGGTGACGAGCCCTCCTGCTGCTTCTGCACCGACTGTGACTTCGCAACCGACATATTACCCCGGGCAAACGCGGAAGACCTCAAAGACACACAGATGTTGCTCACTAGTGACACCACTGCTGTAGGCGGTGTGCTCGGACATGAGCGCGCAATATGCCCCTTCTCATGACACTTGAAACACTCCACTTCGCTCTTGGACTTCCTCTGAGGTGAGGAAGGGCCCTGGCCTTTCTTTAATGGGAAGGGTTTCGACTTGGGATTAAAATTGGCAACAGTAAACTTAAATGGGTAATTAGTTGTGTCCTTAATTTGGGGGGGTGGAGTGGTATGCCCCTGGTTACCTGCCTCAGCTCTCTGTGCAGACCCGCACCCACGAATTAATGACAACCTGAGGTCAGCTAACTCAGCCGCCTCCTGCAGAGTTTTAGGTTGCTTTTCTTTCAGGTTAAGAGTCAAGTCACTGCCAGTACATTTGAAAAATTGTTCTAACAACACTAATTGCTTCACTGCATCAAAAGTAGTTGCCTTCTCCGACCTTAACCAATTCTCAAATGCAGCTCTCTAGTTTGTTCCTGGAAAGTACTCTCCTTTCTCTTAGGAACAGCCCTAAACTTCAGCCTATAGGTCTCTGGCTGCAACTCATACACCCTCAGGACAGCCTCTTTCAACGCCTCATAATTCACGCAGGAATCTAGGGGCAAAGCATCGTACGCCTTGAGTGCTTTCCCCGTCAATCGTGACGAAACAAGGGCTGTCCACTTCTCCTCGGGCCATTGGTGCTCCCGGCACATTTTCTCAAAACGGAGAAAGAATTCTGTAACTCCTAACTCATCAAACACTGGAACCAACTTTAGTAGATGCGACAGGGACTGGTCATGGGGTCGACCCCCCTGGACGACCCGGTTCCTCGTCACCTCTACACGAGTTTTCTCTAGGTCAATATCGGCACAATACCTTGCAGCCTCATACTTATACTTGAGCTCAGACTCATGCTTTCGCTGCTCGAGCTCAGCCTGTCACTCCTGCTGCTGCTGCCTGAGATCAGCCTCATACTTTCGCTGCTCAAGTTTGGCGAGCTCGAGCTGAAACAACATCTCGGAAGACAAACCCTGGGGAGGGGGTGCTACTACCGGGGACCCACCCAGGGAGTCACCTAGAGGCTTACCCAACCGCCAGCAGACATCGGTCTGCGGGAACGTACTCGGCTCCGGAACCCGAGGGGGCGCCATGATAGGAGTTGAAGGGAATGGGGGCTGGGACGAAGGTGCCCCAGCTCCCGCTCCACCCGAACCCCCATTCACCCCACCCAGCACACAGGTAACCAGCTCACTTCTCGACAAACCGCTAGTACCAGAAAACCCTAAGACCGTGGCTACACACTGCAGTCCGTACCGGTCCAGTCCCGACACCCGGTCCGCCGTCACAGGCTCCTCCAAAAACCTCCGAGCATCCTCCTCATCGTTTACCACCCGAACGCCGTCTAACAACTCCACCTTCTCCACCTCCTCGCCTGTCTCTCGCACTGTGCCCTCACTATGCTCAGACCCGTCCAGTGACATGATGGAGTCAACAAAAAAAATCTCAAGTCAAGACAAAAGTAGCCAAACTCTCACGTAGCTTTATTCACAAAAAATATTCGAAGATGTTTTTAAGTGCAATACTAGGTCACCAATAAACTCCAACAATTTCCAATATCCTCAAAACAATGTCCACTGCCAACACTGCGAGAAATAAATTCAACCCCAAATGGCAATAAGATTTCTCCAAAAATAAAACTGCAATATTCAGTTCACTACAGTATATACTGGACTAAGGTCGCCATTTGTTACGACCGGCAAAACGAAATAAACAAGGGCACTTAATATTGGACTAGAAGATAGGCTGTATCTGCAACAACGGTACGCTAATTCCAAACCCTTGAACTATTAAGCCGGTGAACAAAACACTTAAACCCTCCAGAGTTAATCTACTGGATAACGGGGTATCAATTAACTGGATTTAGTGCATTTCTACAAAGGCTTTCCGGTGACGGCAAAGCCTACTCACAACAGGAGTACTTACGTTAATAAAATGCTCTCAAGTAGTAACAATGCTTAAATAAACTATAACAAGATTTAATAAAGGAGAGTATGCTTACGTTAACTTTAGTGTGAGTCTGAACTCAACACTAAACTCTTCAATGCTCTATGAAAACACTGGAAGTCTAGTCCTACAGCAAACAGATATGGAATCTTCTGAAAACGTCTGATGCTCTAAGATGCTCATCGAATATGGAACAGAAATAATGCAGGGGCAGGACACCAAAGCGTGTATCTTAAATACACCAACAAGTAGGATACATATATATAAAACAAGGGAGTGCAACAACTCTGTGACAGCACTAATTACAGCCACTCAAAAACAGTACTTCCTTATCCAAAGTAACAGCCAAACTGGGTTGTGCACTATGCATCAACCTAGGTTAAAATAATATGTGAATAATTGCTAAAGCATACGCAGTTAAAGTTAATAAACACAATGCTGTCTTTCTTACTAATAAAGTCTAGCAGCGGCATAAAAGGTACAAGGAGCCTAGGCAGAGCGCAAGCATGCTCGTAGCCTACTGTCTCCCCTGAACAGATTTTTCTTATGTTACGTTAAGTGACTAGGAGGCTCTCTTGGTAAGTCCAGATCTCAAGTATCTGGTCTTACCCTGGCACTCCTCAAAGGTCAACAAAATGAGGTAGCAAGCATACAAGCAAGAGTAGGCAAAAGCCCTTCGCTTGTATGCTGCTACGCTCGCAAAGGAAAAATATGCACAAGGGTTACAGGCTACCTAGCTCCGTCGAAGTCGTACAGGCTCTGACTTGCCATATACATAACTCAGACAACGACCAAAGATACCCTCCACTGTCTAGCATTAAATAGTAGGAAAGAACAACCCAATAATTAGAAGCACCCAATAATATGACTCATGTGACTATGACTAATAATCCCTAAAACTAGTGCAAAACATATATGTGAGAACTGGTGCTGGTAATACGACTGGCCGACTATGGAAGTCGTATGCGAGAACCAGAAGGGATGGATAAATGAATAAAGATGAGAAGTATTGGAAAGAAGGAGTTCAGAGAGAGAAACAGCAGCAAAGAGGGTTAGATTGGGGACAGAATGGAAGGGACGTCTAGGACCAAGCACAACATACCAAGCTCTAAGGAGACACGCGGGAAGGAGCCCCCCACCCACCGAGCTAAGACAGCGGCCCCCAATCACAGACCACTACAGTCATGAAGAGCAGGCGTCATATGACACGCCAGGCCCGCCGGCCAATCACGAGCGGGTGGCACCGCCCAAGCGAGGAATGCACACGTACATACACATGCACATACTACCACCTCGCTACCTCCTTCGCTCTCTCTCTCTCCTTGCAATTCACACTACATATCTTATAACTCTATCAATGATATAAAATACTTCCAAGTGTCACAGACAAGAATAAAGACAAACACTGATCTGTCTGTGACAACTTGAATACTAAGAAAGAAAGAACATCGTTCTACGATTATTATAACCCATTTCACTGCCCTGGCGAGCGCTAGCGAGTATGAGTACATTCTGGCAAGCTGGCCAGCGTAACACTCTCTCTCTCCTTCTTCCTCTCCCCCTCCCATTCTTCTTCTCCATCCCTCTTCCTTTTCTCTCTCTCCTTTCCTCTTGTTCTCCTTCTTGTCTTCTTCATTCCTATTTCTATCTCCCCTCCTACTTCGTCTCTCCTCTACCCCCTCTTTCTTCCCCCTCCTTCTTCTTCCAAAGCATCTCCAGTGCTATCCACTCCTACCCACCTCTCTCACCTTTTTCTCTCATCCTCCCCCTTTCCCTTCTCCTCCCCCTCTCACCATTTATCTTGCCCTCCTTCCCTTTCCCCAAAATATCTCTCCTCCCTCCCTCCCCCTCCCTTTCTTTTCCCCCTCTCCCTCTCTCTTCTATCCCCTCTTTCACCCCTTCCAGCATTTCTATTTCTATCCACCTCTCTTCCATCCCTTCCCCTCATCTTCCCTTTCTTCTTCCTCTACCCCCTGTTTTCTCTCCCCCACCCCCTTCTCTCCTCTACTCCTATCTTTCTCTCCCTCCCTAACATCTCTACTTCTATCAACTCCTACCTACCTCTCTCCCTTTCTCTCCTCCTCCTCCTCTCTTTCTTCTTCCTCTACCCCCTTTTCTCTTCTCCTGCTCTCCTTACCCAATCATCTATATTTGTATCCACCCCTATCCACCTCTCTCTCTCCATCCCTTCTCTTCTCCTCCTTTCCTCTTCCTCCTCTCCCTCTCTCTCTCTTCTCTCCCCTCCTCTCCTTCTCCCTCCCCAGCTTCTCTGTTTTTTATTCACCCCTTCTATCCACCTCTTTCCCCCTCCTCCTCCCCTTCTTTTTCCTCTACCCCCTCTTTCTCCCTTCCCAGCTTTTCTATTTCTATTCACCCTTTCTATCCACCTCTCCCCCCCCCCCCTCCTCGGTTATGTAATGTTTGAGAAAAACCGAATAAATCGAAATGGAGGTGGCGTTTTACTTTATATCAAAGAAAGTCTTAACCCTACCCTCTTGTCAAAACCTCAAATTGTGAACGTCGACACATCTTTTGTGCTAATAAAGAATAATACAGGTACAAAAATAATACTTGCGTTAATATACAGACCTCCAGCTCAATCAGTGCAAACTGACCGAGAAATTTACGAACAAATTGCAGATGTAAGTAACTCACAAGATACCGTAATTATTGGCGACTTTAATTTACCTGTGACCAAGTGGGGCGATACTCTTACTTCACACTACGGACATGAATTGTATACGAACTTGCAAGAGAGTTCGCTTTATCAATTTGTTCGAACGCCGACCCTTGGTAATAACGTTCTTGACATTGTACTTGCAACAAAAGAAGAATTGATAGAGAATTTGAATGTTGGTAATGAATTCAGTAACAGCGACCATCGTACGATAACTTTCACTTTAAAGTTTACTAGTAACGAACCAAATAGTAGCATCGAAAAATTCCGTAATTTCAAGAAAGCAAACTTCCATGAACTTAGAGCTATGTTTAAAGAAACTGACTGGAGCTTTTTAATTAACAATAACGACATAAATACATCTTGGAAGTTATTCGAAACCACTTACCTAAACGCAGTGCAAGACTGCATACCATCGAAAATACAGCGTCCAGGCCATAATAATAAGCCCGAATGGTGGAATAAAGATATTTCAAACTGCCTGCTTGCTAACAAAATTGCTAATGATAGATTAAAATCCTCACAAAATAACGAAGAACGGGTGAAATTTGTAGAGCTACGACGCAAAGCCAAAAAGTTAATTAAGCAAAGTAAAAAGACCTTAGAGTTACATATTGCGAATCAAAGTAAAACAAACCCTAAATAATTCTATAGTTATATCAGAAAGAAAAAAGTAGTTACTTCAACTGTTGGACCGTTAGTCGATGAACATGGAGAATACACCAAAGACGAAGTACAAATGAGTAATGCCCTCAATACCTTCTTTGCATCAGTTTTTACAACAGAAGACCTCAGTGATATCCCTACACTATCGCCGATTCAGATTGATAATTCAGATGTTCTAAGCAATATCACCGTTACAGAGAGAGAAGTATTGAATTGTTTAGATAAACTCAAGGTAAATAAAACGCCTGGACCTGATACAATCTCGCCTAGAGTTCTAAAGGAAGCTAAGGATGAGCTCTCCAAACCACTGACATTACTATTCAATAAATCCTTGCAGTCTGGAACTATGCCTGATCAGTGGAAGCTAGCCAACGTAACACCGATATTAAAAAAAGGCAGCAAATCCCTACCCAGTAACTATCGTCCAATTAGCTTAACCTCAGTTGTATGTAAAATGCTAGAAACGGTCATATGAGACAGACTCGTAAATCACTTAGAGGAAAATAACATACTTAAAGATACTCAACACGGCTTTCGTAAAAAACGTTCCTGTTTAACAAACCTCTTAGACTTCTTCCACGATATCCTCAACCTCTACAATGAGAGTAAAGCTGTAGATATTATATACCTTGATTTTCAAAAGGCCTTTGACAAAGTTTCCCACAAACGTTTACTGCTAAAACTAAAAGCGCATGGAATACAAGACGGTGTGTTGAAATGGATAGAAAATTGGCCCAGCAACAGAGAGCAAAGAGTAGTCATAAACGGTAAGGCATCTAAATGGACCAATGTAAGTAGCGGGGTACCACAGGGATCGGTACTAGGACCAATTCTCTTTCTAATTTACATCAACGACATAGATGAGGGTCTCACCTGTACAATCTCAAAATTTGCTGACGATACAAAAATTGCAAATAGCGTACTCTCAAAAGAACAAGTTGACGATATGCAACACAATCTAGATAAATTGTCATGTTGGGCCCAAATTTGGCAAATGAGTTTCAATGCGGATAAATGTAAAGTACTACATATCGGATACTTAAATGAGAAAGCAAACTATTCGATGAATGGCACTCAGCTTAAGAATGTAAACAGAGAAACCGATCTGGGAGTAACAATATCGAGTAACCTAAAACCGAGTCAACAATGTTCAGAAGTTGTTAAGAAGGCAAACAAAATAATTGGCTTTATAGGCAGGTCATTTGAGCATAAATCCAAAGAAGTTATCCTAACCCTTTACAATTCCTTAGTCCGCCCTCTTCTGGAATACTGCGTTCAATCCTGGTGCCCTTTTTACCAAAAAGATATAAACAAGCTAGAACGAGTTCAACGTAGAGTTACCAAAATGATACCTAGCCTAAAGAACAAACCATACGAAGAGCGTCTTAGAGAATTAAATATATTTCCTTTAACCCAGCGCAGATTAAGAGGTGACTTAATTCAAGTGTTCAAAATCATCAAAGGCATCGACAATATGAACTGTAGTAAGTACTTCACTATCGACCAATCTAATTGCACGCGGGGAAACGGTTGCAAAATTATTGGTAAATCTTTTAACTCGCACGAATCTAAGAATTTCTTCTTCAATCGAGTTGTCAACTTGTGGAATGGGCTTCCCCGAAACGTTATAAACTGCATCACCGTTGATTCATTTAACCTCCGCTTAGACAAATATCTCGGATCAAACACGCGACTGACTGCGTTTGTAAATGAATAACTTTATTTTATCCCCCCCTCAGTTACTAACCCATCTGTCCTCTACTAACTTCCAAATTCTGCCACAGACATTAGTTCCAGGGCAGTTATTTCCTTTCCAATGTTCCCTTACCCACTCTAAACCACTGTTTGGACACTTGATCCTCAGTGTTTTGGAGGACAAGCAACCTAGAAGGGTCACTAGATCTGTTGTTGCTTGATTTCCTTTGTACTCCTCCTCCCCTTCATTACCCCCTCCCCCTTTTCTTTCCCTTTCCCTCTCTCCCTCCCCCTCCCACTCTCCCTCCCCAAACATCTTTATATCTATACACACCTCCTACTCCCCTCTCCCTCCTCCCCTCCCCACGACTAGAACGCCATGATGAAAAATCCCCTCCCAATAAAATAATCACATAAACGATTTGCCATTTTTCATATTTCAATATTTGGTTATTTCACTGGAGCAGGCTTTGCTGCATTTGCTTCTAGGGTATTGAGCTAACTATTTCGTCACCTGCTCCCTATTCACCCCTCCTTACCTTGTGTTTCCTGTATTTATGTTTACATTCCTCGCTTCTCTCTTGATGGTGTAATGGTTAGAGTGTTTAAGATCTGTATGTGGCAACCCAGGTTCGAATCTCGGTAGGATCACATACTTGTATATATTTAATTGGGAGGTGTTTGGTGTTGGGAGAGCAAATAATAAGTTAGATTATTTGTCCTGTATGTATGTTTACTTTCCTCTCTTCCTGCCTTCTTATTCCACATTTATCATTCTACTTTCCCTATATTCTTGTCTTCGGTATTTGATTTGATTGAGGCTTTTCAGTTGCATTGTTAGCATTATTATTTGTACTGTACTTTGTCGTTATATTTGTTTGTCCTATTTGCAAGTCTACATCCTTGATACCTTGTATTATATGTTCATTTTTGTAGCCTATAATTTACATATATATATTTACTTTCCACTCATACCAATTAGTTTCTTACCTCGTGCCCAATAGGCCCACCCAATTAATTCCTGCAATCTATGCTCATTTACACTCTCCCTGTACAGTATACTCAATAATTATCTGTCTATCTATCTATCTATTGCCGGACGCCTTACTCCCCTTACGAGGGTGGCCATACACAGAATGCCCCCAAGCGGACCTATTCCCTGTGAGAGGGACAACCCGAGCCAGTTTAGTGAAGGACTTACAGGATTGACCACTCAATTTTGGATCCGTCCGACTCCGAGGCCCTCTGTGTATCTTGTTAGCACTATTTTTCTTCAGTGGTGTTCGGCTAATCCATCCACTAACCTGCCTTACCCTTAGGTAAGCAGTACGGATTTGTATCAGGTTTATTCCCCTAGACAGGTTGACAACCAAGGCTGACGAGTCACATCCACCCGGATTTGTATAAGGTTGTCTCCCCTAGATGAGTTGCCGACCAAGGCTAACGAGTCCCATCCACCCGTAATTATGCCCTCCCCTTATACCCACCTCAACTCTGAATATTCTGCCCTCATGCCATGTTATCCTACAATGTATTAACTCCTTTCATTCCTATATTTTGCCTTTCAATCATACTAAAGTGTGTCCTCCACTGATTCCCATTGTTACCCTAAAATTATACCCAATTACGCCTTTAAGAAGACAGTGGTTAATTTTGGGGTCTAATTATTTATATTTTCATTTATTTGTTTAGTTTCCTCGCTAGACCTTCATCAATCTTAAAGAAACACTCTCTAGAACCCCTTCAGGAGGGGGAAAGGCAGGTTGGGAAGGTGGGAAGTCTAAGCATTAGAGAGAAGTAAAGGAGGAAAGAAGGAGCAAAGTCGAAGAGAAAAAACGGTTATATGATATTCCACACATCTTTCCAACACATCAAAATTACCGATAACGTACCTATGCAGTATATTGGTTCTCTATTAATCTGACCTTGTGGGGTAGGGTGGATGGATACTTGTTACAGGCAGCTTTGACTTTTGGATCCTTCATGCACATAGGAAAACAAAACTTTTAGCCCATACACAATCGTACCCTCGTCATATTAAGGGGGGTGACCTGCTTTGTTTATATTTTCTCCCTTTCTCTGGCTTGTATCCATTCGGCCCCATTCAGCCAAGTATTTTAAGACGCTTATCCCCATCTAGGTGTCGATTTCTTCCTGACGAGCGATAGCGAGTCAGCATTATGAAGAAATCTGGCTTCACCGGAGACATTTTCTATCGAAATATTTATAAATTTAGCCTGCTGTCAAACATTGACACCTGGATGGGGATAAACGTCTTAAAAAAAGTAGACTGAATGGGGCAAAATGGATACAAGCCAGATAAAGAGAGAAAAAAACAGGTGACCCCCCCCCCCCCCCCCCCTTAAATCATGCTAACTCTTATGTTGTATCAATGCCTGCTTCATATCCCAATCACACCGTCCACCCACATTCACTCAGTCTCGCTTCTTGTCATTTCATATCCTCCTCATACCCAATTATACTCTACACCCATTATCAGTCATGCCTTCCAATTCATGGTGTCAAACCGGAGCAATTTTGTTTGAAGACTCGAATGAATATTGGGAGGAATACATCAAAGGGAACATGTAATAGCATTGTTTTGGTCATGTTATCACCTCCTAAGGCATAATTTGAACTATAAACCATACATTATCTTTACATATAGGCCTACACTAGAACAATATAAAAAGGACGAACTCGCCTTTTGTTTGACAGCCCGCCCTCCATTTGCATCTAAATATACTCTTCTCATACTCAAGCATACCCTTCAAAATGACATAATTGAATCGCTTGTTTACCCATGTTAGCCATGGTGGAAAGGGGGTCCAGAAAGAAACCGTGAAATACACTCCACTGTAGCCTAATCAAAACATTCTATAGTCCATTCATTATAGGTAGGCCAGCAATCGTGAACCTTAACCCCTGTAACTCAAAAAAGGCTAGAGCAAATGGGCTGTAAATGTCCACACCTATTACCTGGCTGACTCTTCTCAGATGGTAGAGATATTAAACTCGATTACCCCATTCGTTTATGAGTTATAGAGGTTAATAATAAATAACCCGTTCTTAACATTAATCATCAATTACAAACCCCAATTCACTTGAATACACTAATGAAAGCATATGGTCCACCTGGGATTCGAACTCGGGATACCACACCCAGATTTGTGGACTACTTATAATTGATACACTATAATGCCCATTATACATTATTCCCATGCCCAGTCACGCCCTCATCAAACCCATATCTAACCTTATAGCCAGTCCTCGTACCCATGTCATTCTAGTCATGTCAATCATATCTTCAACATTATTAACCCCATTGAAGTTCATGACGCATTTTGACAGTTCATTCGGGGTATCATTAGATGATTGGATAACATTTTGGAAGGATCTGTGGAATTATAAGGAAGAAGACTATCTCAATTAACCATCTGACTTCCCTTCCTAATATGAATATAATCGTCTAGTAACAGCCATAATACAGATAAGAAATGGGTCACCGTATCTTCTAATGGTTAACCCGGGAGCTGCGGGGAGACTCTTAAGAGTTCCCCCGGCGCACTGCGGGTAGACTCTTAAGAGCAGAGACTTTGAACACGTACCAAAACCGCGCGTTTATAGCCAGGCGGCTGAAAATTGGTGTGGGTATAGTACTACATGTCAACTCTCGATACCACCCCGCCAAACGCTCGCCCCGCACTCGTGCAAGCACCACCGCGCCAGTAACCACGCACTAGTCATGGAGCCTACACGTCCCTCACGCTCGCTCCCTGATGACACAACCAGCCCTCCTTCTGGTGGTGTTAGCCGCCGTGGAAGGCAGAGGGTGGCTGCCAAAGACCCTAGCTACCAGTACGACACGCCCTACAGCTCAGAGGACGAATCACCAGCACCAAAAGCACGTAAAACACGTGCAAGCAGGGCAATGGCACAGAGGTCATTGGTCTTTCGGGACACTGCCACCACGACCCAGGCCACTGCAACAACCACTACCACCACCACTGCCACCACTGCCACCCCTGCCACCCCTGCCACCGGTACCAGCGACGCAGGAGGCCGCCCTAGGGCTGCATTACCTGCGGGGGCAGGAAAAATGAAAGGCATGGGCGTAGGGAAAAGAACCCGTACGCCAGCCACAGTGCCCCTACCACCACCAACACCACCAGCCGCCCCTGGCCCGGCTGCCCCTGCCGCCCCTGCTGCCCCTGCCGCCCCTGCCGCCCCTGCTGCCCCTGCCGCCCCTGCCGCCCCTGCCCAAGGAACAGGGAAGGGGAAGGGGAAAGGGAGAGGGAAAGCGACTGGGAAAGCGACTGCTGGCCCTGGTGTCCCTGCCGGCCCTGCTGCCCCTGCCGCCCCTGCCGCCCCTGCTGCCCCTGCCGCCCCTGCCGCCCCTGCCGCCCCTGCCCAAGGAACAGGGAAGGGGAAGGGGAAAGGGAGAGGGAAAGCGACTGGGAAAGCGACTGCTGGCCCTGGTGTCCCTGCCGGCCCTGCTGCCCCTGCCGCCCCTGCTGCCCCTGCCGCCCCTGCCGCCCCTGCCCAAGGAACAGAGAGAAGGGCGACAGGCACCACCATCATCTTGCCATCAAGGCCACGCACCACTGCTGCCCCTGCCGCCGCCGCCCCTGCCGCCGCCGCCCCTGCCGCCGCCCCTGCCACCACCTCTGCTGTCCCTGTCCATAAGACTCCCGCACGTGCCAAAGTGACCCGGAAAACTCTTACACCATCTAAGTATGCCGCCCTGCTGTTTGATGGTGATTCGCAGGACATTGGCAGCCCGGGTTTCGACGACGAAGCCCTAGCACGGGACCAAGGGTGGGGGGATTTGGGAGTGGACAGTGGGAGTGAGTCCGACGTCGGTGACGAAAACGAGGAAGGGCATCGTCTGTCGAGTGAAGAGGAGGGTAATGATGATGAAGTGCTGTATCGCGACCATGGAAGCGATATTTCAGACGCAGAAGAAGACGCAGACGACATTCCGATCCCTGGCATGCCTTCGTTCGATTGGTCTGACGGGGTCAATTTTGTACCTGACGTGCCCCAGTTCAATCCTGGGACGTCAGGAATAACTGACGACTGGCCCTGTGATGATCAAGCGAACGAAAGCGACTTCTTCCTCGCTTTTTTCGACATGGAGGTAATGACGTACATCGTTGCCCAAACAAACGCCTACTACAGGTGGGTGTTTGGCAGATTGGACGTCCTTTCTCCAAAAGCGAGAATACGAGGCTGGGTGGATACGACTGTGGCAGAATTTCTGACGTTCTTTGCCTTGTTGTTCCTCATGCCTCTGATCAAGAAGCATGTGTTGCAACACTACTGGAAGCACGACCCTCTCATCGCCACCCCAACTTTCAATAAGTTCATGACTCGTGACAGATTTTTGTTGCTGCTAAGATTTATGCACTTTGCAGACAACGAAAATCCTAACAGGATTGACAGGATATGGAAAGTTCGGGAGGTGTTCACCATGTTGTTGGAGAGGTATAGGAAATACTTTTACCCCTTCCTCAATTTGGTGATTGATGAGTCGCTCGTGCTCTTCAAAGGACGTCTTGTTTTCAAGCAGTATATCCCCTTGAAGAGGCATAGGTTCGGAATCAAGCTCTTCGTGTTGTGCGACTGTGAAACTGGAATAGTGCTTGACATGATCGTGTATACAGGAACTGACATTGACGTACCGAAAGCCGCTGCCAATGACCCCATGGGCATGTCAGGTGCCATCGTCAGGAAAATGTTGGCACCTTACCTGGGCAAAGGCCACATCATCTACACTGACAACTGGTATACTTCTCCTGCTCTCTGCCAGTTTCTTTATGACAACCAAACGGGGTCATGTGGGACTGTCAGAAAGACAAGAAAGTTTATGCCAAAGTTCACAGGTGATGTCATTCCTCTCACAGATGCCTCCTCCAGTGACACACCTTCAGAAGACGACCTGGCCCAGGAACACCGCGAGAGGCATGTGCGAAGAAGGCGACGAAAGGGGCAGAAATACAAGCAGCTCGAGAAGTGTGGGAAACTGATAGCCCTGAAGTGGAAGGATAAGCGAGACGTCCACCTGCTTTCCACCGTCCACACAGGTGCCCAGGTGGATTCTGGCAAAATCCACTACCGAACCAGGAAGACAATCTACAAGCCCGACATGGTAGTGGACTACACCAAAAACATGCGCCTGGTGGACAAGTCTGACTGTCAGCTGTCAGGTGTTGAGTGTCTGAGGAAGACTGTGAAGTGGTATCACAAGCTCTTCCTCCACCTAGTTGACATAACGATGCTGAACGCCTACAACTTGTGGTTGGTGAAGAAGGATATGGCCCCAAACCAGAAGCTGAAATTCCGGGAGTTCGTGTACAACGTCTCCTACCAACTCCTGGAGAAGTATGCCACCACCACTCACAGACGTACGGCATGGCGTGGGGATCACGTTCCTGACCGCATCCAGCTGGGTGTCGAAAGACACTACACAACCAACACCGAGCTGATTGGCACTCGTCACAGGCAGGTGCAGTGCACCGTCTGCAGCTCCAGTGTGAGGAAACCCCATGTGACCAAAAGAGTCACCTCAATGTGCGCCGAGTGCAAAGTTGCACTCTGCCTGGGTGAGTGCTTCAGGGACTACCACACCTTCAGAACTACTGAGTGTCGGCCCCTGCCCTGCCCTGCCCTGCCCTGGACTCGCCCCGTGCCCTGCCCTGGACTCGCCTCCTGCCCTGCCCTGCCCTGGACTCGCGCCCTACCTTACCTGACCTGACCTAATTGATCACGCTACCTCATAATGTAACATATATATTATATAATGTATAAGTTCCAAAGATGTCCCTGTGATATAGCTTTTACATTATATAATTGTATGTTTCATTATTTAGTTTATAAGTTTCAAAGATTTACATGTAATATGCCTTATTTTTTTAGTATATCAATATATGTTTGTTATTAGCCTAAGTAATGTGTATATAATTATTTTCTTACCTCAAATGAATTGTACAAAAATAAATATGTTTCAATAAATCATGTCAAACCTACTATGATAATAAAATAAAACAATAAAAAAAGAAAAAAAAGAAAACAAGGTCATGTCATTGTATTCTTACAATATGATATATTCTATGAATATTTCATATTGTTTGAATACAATGGCATGATCTTGTAAAAAAAAAAATTTATAAAATTGTTTCTAGACAATATAAAACCTTCCCCATAACCCCCTCCTGGATTCGATCCCACTACCCTACGACACTTTGAGTTTTCCAGTCCGCGACCTTACCAACCATGCCACAGGAGCTCATACCAAATATCACTCAAAACTTCGTGTCTACAATCGAAATGACAATATACAAAAAAAAATGAATTATCCCACCAATTTACGTTTGTAAATTGATGGGATTATCAATTATATCATGCCAAGGTTTATAATAGTTTGTCTCTGTCAAGAATTAGTAATTATATAACTTTATTCTGTCAAAAATTGCCCAAACACTCAGCAAAATTGCCCCTCTCAGTGTGACTCCACTCATTTTCACACGGTCAGGAGGTCACGAGGTGACCCTTGCCGCTCCTTGATTCTCCAGCTACAGCAGCTCTGTCTGGGAACAAAATTGGTATAAATACAATAATGGATAAAATACTCTTCACAAATACATTTGTATTGTATAATATTGTAAATAAAATGAATAATAACTGTGTGGGTGTCGAAAATTGCTCAACCAGCTTTCTTATGTCTCGCCTACGCGCGTATATTGGATTATACATAGTCATGACTGTCATACAAATAATTGCAGTAGGTCTCGAATATACATTTAGATTGCATATTACTTCGAAATAAATAAGTAAACGTTTCTCTGGTGGCAATCTACCCTTTCGCAGGTGTAAGGAGACACCAGTCTATATTTAGCCCTCTATCACAACAGGCAATCTGCCTGTGTTGACTCAGCACCGTCGCTGGTGGTCTATAAATATAGTACTTTATTTACAGTCAATGGCCTACATGTTTCTGTGGTACTTCACATGTGTCTAAAATGCAATGTCTGCTTGCATAAAAATGCAATTCTGAAGTCCATTTATATGTACGACATACGCATGTCTCAGTTTTTCTCTCTCTCTCTCTCTCTCTCTCTCTCTCCATTCCTGACTCATGTTATTGTAGACCTGTTGATGGCAACGAACACCAGCAATCTGGTAGACATAAGGGTCAAAATACCAAACATCAATACGCCTGGGGCGCCTCCACAATTATCACTAAGCTGGTTATCTATCTAGAGATCTGCCTGACTTCCATCTCTCCACGACTCACTCACTCACTCACTGCACCCCTGCATGCCTCCCTCCCACCCCCCCCCCCCCCACCCCCCCCTTCAGGCTTCCGTCTGCTAGAAACACATTCACAATTTGCGTAAATATCGCATCAATTGGGCTATATGCGGTATATTCCTTGTTATATGGGACGCCTACATATGTACACGTCTTTATTATAGCATGAGAGTGCTCTAAATACAAGATTGACGTGATATTTATGGCGTAACACACCCTCTCCCCCTTTCATTCCCACCACACCTCACTCACACCTTGGTTCACGCATAGAAACTCATTGATAATGTGCGTAAATATCGCATGAATTGGTTTATATGCGGTATATATTTTGATATATGGCACGTATACATACGTACAAGTCTGTATTATAGCGTGACAGTGCTCTACGTACAAGATATACGTGATATGTATGGCGTAAACCACACTCTCAGCTCATAAATTGCCGCCAAACCTCCAACACATCTTCATTCCCGCCTAATATTCTCTTATAATTCCCTTATATATTGCAATTTTTGGTCACTATGAGGCATATTCATTGTTATATGGGTGCCCTACACATGTATACATACTCTAAATAGCCTAAAAGGGCTCGAAAAAGGAGATATACGTGATAATACGCGGTACCCCACCCCCTCCTCCCTCTCCTTCTATCCCCTGCGCGCGTAAATATTCGGCAGGGAAATCTCGCCGCTCGATGACAATCTAGCCGCGCGGTGCCATTCGCTCCACATTTTTCAACTACGGACCGTTCCCCTACACCCCCCCAGACATTTTTGGGGGGTCAAATATATATGGGCCGATGCACGCAAACATTCCCTACACGATGATGTACTTTTTATCGAAATTGGCAATAGGTCCCAAAATCATCATAGGTGCGCACAGTCTTACCCTGTAGAAAACCCCCTGTGCGCCGCGGAGAGGTTAATCCCACGCTATCATCCTCTTCTATATTACTCTCTTCAAAAACAATTTTGATCATTTATCGTTCCTCATTCCAATCATGCCTGCTAGTAACATCCACCACTCATTCCCCGCATCTAATCCACTCATACCCACAATATAATTCGACTTATATCCGTCATACCCAACAATGCATTAACTTATTACCACCTATGAATGCCACTATAGTCTGTTATATTTCAGCTGATGGTAAATTGAATCCCTTAGCAGCTGATTTCTCGATACCTAATGGACAAATATGAAGGTACTATGTCTCTACGTCATAATAAGACCAAGTTTGTATGAATAACCCCCCCCCCAAACAAAAAAAACAACAACAACACAAAAACAAAAAAACGTGCACTCATAGCCAATCATATACTTTGTTCATACCTAGTTATTCCATTTATTCATACCGTTTACTCATACCCAGACACATATACTGTATATTTCCAACCGTACACTATGCCCACAGCCACTCATTATGTATGACTGTATGTATACCCAATGTGTGTCCGTAACTCATACCAAATCAATTAATTTTCATACCCAGTCATATCGTGCTCGTACACAATAATTTGTAATGTCATATTTACCTCATAGGCTGTATTTGACATACTTTTGTTTATGGAATCACACATTTTTAAGACTTAGTAAATACGATGACGCTTTTCTTTTCTGTTGTCTGGCTATTACGAGACGATTGTATTAAGATTAGGAAGGGTATAATGGAAGCCAGGGGGTTAATCGAGACTGTCTTTGTCTTCAACCTTTCCATTCGTACAGATCCTTCCTAAGCTGTATACAATTGTTCAATGGCAGACATAAGAGCTTGTCTTAATGCGTCATAAATTTCATAGAGTTAACGTTCAGTTAAATCGCCTTGTTTCATCAATTAAGAACCACTTTGGCTCGAAAATGTCCGCTTCGGTTCTTCATTGTACCAATTGAATGACCGCAACGAAAAATTGTATGAGACATAGAATCTCTAAATAAAAACATTAATGCTAACTATTCTTCATTGTACCAATTGAATGACCGGCAACGAAAAATTGTATGAGACATAGAATCTCTAAATAAAAAACATATTAATGCTAACTATGCTGTTTTATTTAATCTCACATGCCTTCAAGAAAAAAAGAAAAACAAATCTCTCTCTCTCTCTCTCTCTATATATATATATATATATATATATATATATAATATATATAATAATATATTATTTATATATTTATATACAGTATAGAATATATATATATATTATATATAATACGTATATAGCAGTCCCCCTGGTATGTGAAAGGGGTGTTTCCGGGTAGAAGGGACTCGATAGCCTTGGCAGGCAACCCATCTAGGGAGGGGAATAAATCCTAAACATTACCGATGGAGACACGCTCATCGGTGCCACTTACAGGTGGCGATATCTATAACAGAAGACAGTTAACAGATGGGGAGATTGCAGGCACCAATCGAACAATGCAATAACCAGGGGATGCCTATAGGCATATGATAAGGAGTTGCTGGAATTCCTGTTTCATTTGTCTGGCTTCCCTTACTGTTTCTGTTTGTGCCTCACCTGCCTCGCTTGGACATGATACAATCTCACCCAGAGTTCCAAAAGAAAGCTAAGGATGAGCTCTCCAAACCACTGACATTGCTATTCAATAAATCCTTGCAGTCTGGATCTATGCCTGATCAGTGGAAGCTCGCCAACGTAATTCCGATATTAAAAAAAAGGCAGCAAAATCCTTACATAGTAACTATCATCCAATTAGCTTAACCTCAGTTGTATGTAAAATGCTAGAAGCACTCATAAGATACACTCATAAATCACTTAGAGGAAAATAACATACTTAAAGATACTCCACGGCTTTCGTAACAAACGTTCCTGCTTAACAACCTCTTAGACTTCTTCCACGGTATCCTCACCTCTATGATGAGAGTAAAGCGGTAGATATATACCTTGATTTCCAAAAGGCCTTCGACAAACTTTCCCACAAACGTTTACTGCTAAAACTAAGAGCGCATGGAATACATGACAGAGTGTTTGAAATGGATAGAAAATTGCCTCAGCGACAGAAAGAAAAGTGTAGTCTAAACGGTAAGGCATCTAAATGGACCAATGTAAGTAGTGGGGTACCCCAGGGATCGGTACTAGGACCAATTATCTTTCTAATTTACATCAAGATGAGGGTCTCACCTGTACAATCTCAAATTTTGCTGACGATACAAAAATTGCAAATAGCGTACTCTCACATGAACAAGTTGACGATATGCAACACAATCTAGATAAGTTGTCATGTTGGGCCACAAATTTGGCAAATTAATTTCAATGCGGATAAATGTAAAGTACTACATATCGGAAAACGAAATGAGAAAGCAAACTATTCGATGAATGACACTCAGCTTAACCCAGCAAGTGCCGATCTCCTTATATAAGGTGTACCGGTGCGCTGCGGAACTCCTTATATAATCCAAGGCCAAATTTATTTTTTTTTAAATCAGCCCAGTATTATTATTTTTTTGTATTGCCCCTTGGCCATGCAAATGTCACTCCTCCACATCCCCTCCTTCCCCCCCCCCCCCCCCCCCCTTCATTATCACCTATTATCTCTCTTATTCCCTTATTTCTGTTGATATATTTCGTGCTATCAATAGCGATTCATAAGCAAGCTGTGCTTGTATGTGCTACACAGCGAGTGAAAGAGAGAAAGAGAGGGAACTCAACGCAGTGTCCGCTCCAGCCGTCATGACGGCGGCTGGCAGGCTGCCTCAGCCTTAAGTTATGTAACTCCCAATCTAATTTGCCGATTTTGACCATCCAAACGCTGTTTCCACTTGTTTTATTGCTGTAACAGCTTAATAACCTTTATAATCAACATAAAATAGGCGCATATGGATAAATATTAATGATATTTAAGGTACGATCCATGATTTGAGTGAAGGAAACACTCTAAATACCTCCGCACAGGGTGGCTGTATACTATAGGGGTACGCAGCGGAGAGGTTAAGAGTGTAGACAGATAAACTGATTTGGGAGTAACAATATCGAGTAACCTAAAACCGAGTAAACAATATTCAGAAGTTGTTTAAGAAAGCAAACAAAATATTGGCATTATAGGCAGGTCATTTGAGCATAAATACAAAGAAGTTATCCTAACTCTTTACAATTCCTTAGTCGTCCCTCTTCTGGAATAATGCATTCATCCTGGTGTCCTTATTACCAAAAGATATAGACAAGCTAGAACAGTTCAACGTAGAGTTACCAAAATGATACCTAGCCTAAAAACAAACCATGCTAAGAGCGTCTTAGAGAATTAAATCTATTTCCTTTAATTAACCCAGCGCAGATTAAGAGGCGAATAAATTCAAGTGTTCTATAATCATCAAAGGCATCGACAATATGAACTGTAGTAGGTACTTCACTAACGACCAATCTAATTACATACTGTACAGGTAAATGGTTGCAAAATTATTGATAAATCTTTTAACTCACATGAATCTAAGAATTTCTTCTTCAATCGAGTTGTCAATTGTGGAATGGGCTTACCCGAAACGTTTTTTAATGCAGCATCGTTGATTCTTTTAAACTCCGCCTAGACAAATATCTTGCTTCAAACCTACGACTGACTGCGTTTGTAAATGAATAACTATTTTGATTGCCCCCTCAGATTCATCAAGATTATTGTGTATATATATTACTATGACATTACTCTTTTTTTTCCAGATATATGAAAAATCACATATAATTGTGTTATGTTACTAACCCATCTGTGCCCTACTAACATCTTAATCCTGCCACGGACATTAGCTCCAGGGCAGTAGTTCCCATTCCAATTTTCTCTTACCCACTTTAAGGGGAGATATCCACTTGAGGGACTTTTTTCTTTACCCCCTTCTCCCTCATGGTTAGCCCCATTGGTTTTTGAGATTTTAAGACATTCGCCCCATTAGTTTGTCAATTTTAAGACCTTTCGCCCAATTTTATGTCCACTTTTAAGACCTTTCATCATTCCATTTAGGTGTCAATTTTTTCCTGGCGAGATAGCGAGCCTGGAATTTAAGAGGAATCGGCCTTTGGCCGGGAAATTTTTCTACCGAAAAATGTACAAATTTATCTTGAAAGGGGGTCAAGGGGGTGTAATTTCAAGCTTGATGGAAGTCTAGGAAACACACTAAAAACCTCCCCTTAAACCACTGTTTCGACACTTGATCCTCAGTGTTTTGGAGGACAAGCAGCATAGAGGGGTCACCTAGAGCTGTTGTTGCTTGATTTCCTTTGTACTCCTTTGTACAGAGTGATCCACCTGGCTCTCACAAACACCTCCTCCTGCTATCTACTTCACTACACTAAACAAGCACACCACACTTCCTGAGTCTGTCTCGGTAGTTTGTTCGTCCCCACTTGGGTTTACTCGGTCTGACTAGAGTTTTTTTATCGTCTCCTTCATCCACATACAAAAAAAAAAAAATAAAAAATATATGTTCGTAGGTTGGTGTACACTGTAGTTTTGAAGCCGTGGTCGTGGAGGGAGACAAGGAGGTCGAGGAAGGGTGGATGTCCATCGGTGGTTTCTTCGTATGTGAAGTTGAGTCCGGAGGCGGCCATGAAGCGCTGCTGGAGGTCCCTGCGTTCGCCCAGGTCCTTCACCCGCACGAAGATATCATCGATGTACCTGCAGTAGACAGCCCCCGCGGGAATATGTACCAGCAAATCGACGGTGTAGCGATGGGAAGCCCCCTGTGGGTCCTGTTCGCCAATTTCTTCATGAGAACTATCGAAGAGGAACTCCTGGCTGCCCACCGGCCCACTGTCCTACTGCAGGTACATCGATACTATCTTCGTGTGGGTGAAGGACCTGGGCGAACTCAGGGACCTCCAGCAGCGCTTCATGGCCGCCTCCGGACTCAACTTCACATACGAAGAAACCACCGATGGACATCTACCCTTCCTCGAACCTCCTTGTCTCCCTCCACGACCACGGCTTCAAAACTACAGTGTACACCAAACCTACTAACAATGGCCAATGTCTTAATGGGGAAAGTGAATGCCCTAAAAGATACCATCAGTCCACCATCGCCGCCTATGTCAGGAGAGCCCTCACCCATTGCACCACCTGGAATGACACACACAATGAATTGGAAAGGCTCACCCAGGTCCTAGTCAACAATGGGTATTCCAACACTGACGTCAACCAATGCCATCAACCACCACCTAGAAAAATGGTACAAACAAGACCCCCCTAGCACCAACCCGGCCAATGACATTACATTTTTCTACAGAAACTACATATCTTCCGACCACACAACAGACGAATCCATTATGAAAGAAATAATTCACAAAAACGTCCTCCCACCAACCCTGACATAAAATAAAACTCATTATTTACTACAAATCTCCTAAGACCTCCAACCTTGTCCTCCGTAACCGCCCCATTTCCACCAACCAACCGAAAGACGATCATGTGATATACCAGCATATTTGCACCTCTGGGGACTGTGGACCCCTATCCTATGTTGGAATGACACAGACTCGCCTTTCCCGTCGACTAACCCTCCACCTTCAATCTGGCGCTATAAAAGATCACTATCAAGCCCCCCACCATCTTGCCCTAACTCGCGCCGACCTAGTCAACAAACTACCATACTCGACAAAGAATCAGACCCCAGAAGACTAGCTATTTTAGAAGCTCTATACATCCAAACACTCACCCCCAGCATCAACAACCAAACACAAGACCTTCAAATTCTTCCTTCAGGCAAGCGCTACAGGCATACTGTCCCCCTTCCTCTCGCCCTGTGCGACCCTCCCTTACTTTTCCGCGCTCAGCACACAGCTGACAACACCAACCAATCACAGCCACCCACAGCCAACAACCACCCCGCGATAAGATTTAGTGCCCGTCTCGCGAATAGACTGCCCTCCCCCAATGAAGAGCCACCCCACACCCCAGTACTCCGCCCACCTACCTATTCTTGATCCTCGAATTTTGTATAAATATGTTGCTTTGTCCTTATTCTAATCATTACCTGTCCATTCCCTGAAGATGCAAGATGTTTACTTGTGAAACGTTGGATCCACCATGAATTTTGCTAACCTGTTGTACCTCATCTCTGAACCCCAGAGGAAAATTGTTAGAACAATTGAAAGCTGTAACAATAAAATCTTGAATGCTGAAACTGCTGTTGCCTTTAAACCTCGTCTGTTTAACACCTTACGAGCGGCCTATGCGGTTTATTTATGTGTACCGCACAGCGGGGTGTTTTTAGCCAAAATAGGGCTGTTTACGTGATCATTTTTTATTCCTAAATTAGACCCAGAACGTGAAACAAGTACCTATCCCTGAAAGGGCATAAACAGAGCTTTCGAATGACACCATAACGATCCTTGTATGATGGATAGTTTTCTTGCAATAACCGTGCACGCGAGTGCAAAAAGCAGGCAATTCGGGTACTTTCAGTACATAATTGAGTAGTATCGAGTGAGAGAGGGAGGAGGGAGCTGAGATTTGTGTCAGTAGGTTCGCCGCGGTGGTCTGGAGCAGTCATACGCTCGCTAGTCTCCTGCCACCACTTGTCTCTCTCTCTCAGCCACATTACGTGCTGAAATTGCCACTCGAGTTATGTCGAGCGCCGCCACATAGTCCAGCTTTATTTAACTCGACTTATGTTGCTCGCCGCTAATTATGGGTTAAAAGAGAATCTATTACCTGGCTATACAAACATATATATATAGATATATATATATATATATATATATATATATATAATTTGGAAGTTAGTGTAGCCAGGTAATATATTTTCTTGAAGGCATGTGAGATTAAATAAAACAGCATAGTTAGCATTAACCCACTGAGCCCCAGCTAGTTTAGAATAAATGTACCATCAGGGACCGGCAGGGTTTGAAAAAAAAAAAATGCAAAAAACACCAGGAATGGGTTAGGAATGAAGGAAAACCCACAAAAAACCGATCCCCTAGGTCATTAAGTGGTCCTACGGTGCGCCCGAAAGTCGGAATTAACATGGGGAAATGGGTAGGCAAAAACAGCTAAAAACAGGTTTTTGCGTGCTCCCTTGCGCACGCGGTTGGACTTTGAGAGTTTTCAACCATCGGCTTTGTTGTGTGGGATACTTACACAGTTCCCGTACAAATCTGAGCCCTCTAGGTGCCGTAGGACCGGAGTAATTAACAGTGACGTATACGTATGCGTCGCTGGGACTGGCAGAAAAATACATTGCCGACGCACTGTTTGCGTCGCTGGGGTTCTGTGGGTTAATATGTTTTGTATTTAGCGATTCAATATCTCATACAACCTCTACCACCCCACAACCTGCTGATAACTTCGGTTCTTTATTGTACCAATTGAATGACTTACAACGAAAAATTGCACGAGACATTGAAACTCTAAATATAAAACATATTAATGCTAACTATGCTGTTTTATTTAATCTCAAATGCCTTCAAGAAAATTTATTACCTGGCTACACTAACTCCAACTACATAATGAGAACGCCAGACGACGTGAAAGCACCCTGCAGTTCCGAGCTGAACTCGTGAAGGATGAAGCAGCAGAAAAACAAATACTTGCCCATAACCAGCAGAAGAGCGTGGTGCCCTACTAGAAATATAGAGAAATTAAAAAATACCGAACCAACTCCGAGACAACATCAACCGGAAGCTCCAGCAAATTGAGGACCAACAGCAACGAAAGACTGAGAACACCACCATCAAGAAGCTCTCCCGCCTATATGGGGGCAACATAAAACTCCCGAAACCGACTCAGTGCTACATAAACCTCCACCGATACCATTCTCACCAAAGACCAGGAGAACCTACTGAACTTGGGCCTGAACTGCCACTACATAGTCAAACCCAATCCCCACCGGAAGAGGATGGAAATAGAGATGATGCTGGATGACATCCAACGCCTGGAGAAAAACAAGAAAGTCACCACCACTCCTGCCCTACAACCAGCCCTACTAACCGAAGCTGCCAAAACCGGTGGCTCCCACCGTACCAAGATCCTCCGAAACAACATACCCAGGCAGCTAAACAACTACGGGAAAACCCCAATATCATCATAAGACGAGCAGACAAAGCCCCATGCCTGGTCGTCCATGACAAAGAAAAATACCTTCGGAAAATGGACTCTATCCTACACGATGAGACAAAATTCCAGAGAATAACCCGAAACCCCACAGATGAAATTAAAAGGAAGGTGAACACCATCGTCACATCCATTAACAACAAGACTGACGGAATCCACCTAAACAAACTCGTCGGAGAATTTTCCATAGGATACGCTTACGGCACTGTAAAAACCCACAAGCCGGAAAACCCCCTCAGACCTATAATCTCGCAAATCCCGACGGCAACTTACCAGATAGCGAAGACCCTCACAACCTCCTGACGCCGTACTCCCCCTCTCAATACAGCCTATCCTCCGCTACAGACTTTCTAGAAATCCTTCGTGATGCCCCACCGACCGACAATAACATAATAGCCTCACTCGATGTCGAAAGCCTCTTCACTAATGTACCAGTGGATAGGACGATCGATATCATCATACGTCGGGTATACCACTCTACTGCTGCCTCCCCACCTCTAGACATCCCTGAACACGCACTCCGATCGCTGCTGGAGCTATGCACCAAACAGCTCCCTTCATCTGCCCACTAGGACACATGTACCGTCAGATAGAATGGTGTGGCGATGGGCAGCCCCCTACGGTTGTCCTCTTCGCAAATTTATCATGAGCGCTATTGAGGAGGACTTCCTGGCAACACACCGCCCCTCCATTTACTGCCGTTACATCGATGACATCTTCGTGCGGGTGAAGGACATCACAGAACTTCGAGAACTTCATCAACGATTCATCACAACATCAAGACTCAATTTCACCTTTGAGGAGACAACTGAAGGGAAACTACCCTTCCTTGACATCCTAGTCACCAACCAAGATGCAGGCTTCAAAACTACTATCTACACGAAGCCCACAAATAATGAACTCTGCCTCAATGGCAAAAATTAGTGCCCCAAAAGGTACCACACCTCCACCATCTCTGCCTACATCAGGAGGGCTCTCTCTCACTGTTCCTCCTGACGGAACACCCACCACGAACTCCACCGCCTTACACAGGTCCTCATAAACAACGGCTACTCCAACTCCGACTCGATAAAACCACCAAAAGAAACACATGAAAAATGGTACAAAAACGAAGCCCCCAATACCACCAGCCCCGAGGACATCAAAATATTCTATAAAACTTCAGTGTCCGTCTGATCACACAAAACAGACGAAGCAGTAATAACGCGAGACATCATACTGAAGAATGTCCATAGGGAGTAGGGCCCACCAACACTGATAGTAACATCAATTAATTCCTATATTATACATCCAACAAAACATCCCAACTTGGTACTTCGTAACCGCCCTGCTACGACAATAAAACAGCTGAATATGAGTGATCATGGGTTTGTCTGAAATAGGTCGGTCAACATTCCCTTGTACCTCGGAACGGGGACTGTGGGACCCCTTAAAGCTGTGTAGGGTATCGGTATTACCTGCAGACCCTCGCTTAAGCCGTCGGCTTAGCCCTCCATGCCCTTCAATCTGATTCCCAATCACCATCAAAAACTTTCAGGATTGTGGTATAACGGGAGGGGTTCCTCTGACCGCACTGCATCAACTAACCCGTAATGTGAGGCCTTGATAACCAAACACCTAATGAGTTGATATTCTATCATTTTTGTATCGCTTAATACCTAAAGAAGACCGAACCTCCAGTTTATGTTTCCCCATGCGTTGAAATGCTATATATAGTAGGTTGTGGGTGCTGGTGGTAAATATATACAAGGCTGTTAGATTGTCACAACACCCCCCACGGTTAAAAACAACCAGACATTAGACCGTTGTTTCCAATTCTTCCCACACAAGCGTAGGAGAATCCTACCCTCCACAGACAACCTGATGGAAATGTACGCCGCGCCAACGCTAGCACCTAGTCGCAACGCTCCACCTTTTGTTGTGCCGCCCCCTAACCCCAACAGTCCAATCAACAGGCGCAGAGCGCGGCTATAGCAGCGGGACCAGCTAACCCAACGGACGCAGATTGTGGGACTAGCCCTAAGCCCCATGATGCAAAACCTCGCGACGCGTGAACACCCGGAGGCCCCTATAAATACCAATCTATTTTTTCCCTATTCTTATCATTAACAATTGTGTGAACATGGCAAGAGCTGATTGCTGAAACGTCTAAACCCTCCCTACAACCTCTACCTCACCCCACAACCTGCTGATGAACTTCGGTTCTTCATTATACCTCAACATTGAATGACCGGCCAAACGAAAAATTTGCCATCGAGCATAGAATCCTCTAAATAAAAAACATATTAATGCTAACTATGCGGTGTTATTTAATCTCACATGCCTTCAATAAAAAAAGAAAAGCAAATCTCTCTCTCTCTCTCTCTCTCTATATATAGATCTATATATATATAGTAGTATATATATATATATATATATATATATATATATATATATATATCATATATATTATTTATATCATTTATATACAGTATATATATCTATATATATATATCTAGTATATATATATATATTAATATATATATATAGATATATTAATACAGTATATAGCAGTCCCCCTGGTATCTGAAAGGGTTGTTTCCGGGTAGAAGGGCCTCGATAGTCCTTGGCAGGCAACCCAGCATAGGGAGGGGAATAAACCCTAAACATTACCGCATGGGAGACACTCTAAATCGTGGCCACTTTAACAGGTGGCGATATCTATAACATAAAACAGTTAACAGATGGGGAGATTGCAGGCACCAATCGAACAATCAAATAACCAGGGGATGGCCTAGAGGCATATGATAAGGATTGGCCTGAATTCCTGTTGTCATTTGTCTGTCGTCCCTTACGTTTTCTGTATTGTGCTCTCACCTGCCTCGCTTGGACCCCTGATACAATCTCACCCAGAGGTCCAAAGAAAGCTAAGGATGAGCTCTCCCAATCACTGCCATGGCTAATCAATAAATCCTTGCAGTCTGGATCTATGCCTGATCAGTGGAAGCTCGCCAACGTATTCCTCACGATATTAAAAAAAAGGCAGCACATCCTTACATAGTACCTATCATCCAATTTATCTTAACCTCATATGTATGTAAAATGCTAGAAGCACTTCGATAAGATACACACGTAAATCACTTAGAGGGAAAAATAACATACTTAAAGATACCTCCCAGGCTTTCTGTAACAAACGTTCCTCGCTTAACCAACCTCTTAGACTTCTTCCACGTTATCCTCAACCTCTATGATGAGAGTAAAGCGTTATATATTATATACCTTGATTTTCAAAAGGGCCTTCGAGCAAACTTTCCCACACAACGTTTACCTGCTAAAACTAAGAGCGCATGGAATACATGACAGAGTGTTGAAATGGATAGAAAATTGCCATCACGCGACAGAAAGAAAAGTGTAGTCATCAACGGTAAGGCATCTAAATGGACCAATGTAAGTAGTGGGGTATCCCCAGGGATCGTTACTAGGACCAATTATCTTTCCTAAATTTACATCACGATGAGGGTCGCACCTGTAACAAAAATCACGTCAAATTTTGCTGACGATACAAACTTGCCAAATAGCGTACATCTCACATGAAGCAAGTTGAACGATATGCAACCTAATCTAGATAAGTTTGTCATGTTGGGCCAAAATTTGGCAAATTAATTTCACTGCGGATAAATGTAAAGTACTACATATCGGAAAACGAAATGAGAAAGCAAACTATGCGATAAATGAACACTCAGCTTAACCCAGCAAGTGCCGATCTCCTTATATAAGCGTGTACCGTTGCGCTGCGGAACTCCTTATATAATGGCCAAGTGCCAAATTTATTTTTTTTTTAAATCAGCCCAGTATTATTATTTTTTTTTTTTTGTAATTTCCTTGGGTGCCCCTTTGTCCCTGCCCAAATATCACTCCTCCACATCCCCTCCTTTCTCCCCCCCGCCCGCCCCCCCCCCTTCAATTATCACCTATTATCTGCCTTAGTCCCTTATTTTCGTTGATATATTTCGTTGCTTATCAATAGCGATTCATAATCCGCTGTGCTTGTATGTGCTATACACAGGCGAGTGAAAAGAGAGAAAGAGAGGGAACTCAACGACAGTGTCTCTTCCAGCGCGTCATGACGGCGGCTGGCAGGCTGCCTCAGCCTTAAGTTATGTAACTCCCAATCTAATTTGCCGTATTTTGACCATCCAAACGCTGTTTCCACTTGTTTTAATGCTGTAACAGCTTAATAACCTTTATAAATCAACGTAAAATAGGCGCATATGGATAAATATTAATGATATTTAAGGTACGTTGACGATTTTTCGTGGAAGGAACCACTCTAAATACCTCCGCACAGGG
>CM064530.1:22836057-23002210 GCA_032716605.1 Paralithodes platypus
TTTTCTATTTCTATTCACCCTTTCTATCCACCTCTCCCCCCCCCCCCCCTCCTCTCGGTTATGTAATGTTTTCGGAAAACCGAATAAATCGCACATGGAGGTGGCGTTTTACTTTATATCAAAGAAATAAGTCTTAACCTCTACCCTCTTGTCAAATACCTCAAATTGTGGGAACGTCGAGCACACTCTTTTGTGCTAATAATAATAATACAGGTACAAAAATAATAACTTGCGTTAATATACAGACCTACCAGCCTCACTCAGTGCACAACTGACCGCAGGACATTTACGAACAAATTGCAGATGTAAGTAACTCACAAGATACTCGATAATTATTGGCGACGTTTAATTTACCTGTGCTGACCAAGTGGGGGTGGCGTATAGCTCCTTACTTCACACTACGACATGCAGTTGTGATACAGAACTTGCCCCAAGAGAGTGTCGCTTTAAATCAATTTGTTCGAAACATGCGCGACCCGTGGCGTAATAACGTTCTTGACATTGGTAACTTGCAACAAAAGCAAGAATTGATTACAGAATTTTGAATGTTGGTAATGAATTCAGTAACAGCGGACCATCGTACGATAACTTTCACTTTTAAAGCTTTACTCGTAACGACATCCAAATAGTATAGCATCGAAAAATTCCGTAATTTCAAAGACAAGCAAACTTAACTTCTTCCATGAACTTAGAGCTATGTTTAAAGAAACTGACTGGAGCTTTTTAATTAACAATAACGACATAAATACATCTGAGAAGTTATTCGAAACCACTTACCTAACGCAGTGCAAGACTGAATACCATCGAAAATACAGCGTCCAGGCCATAATAATAAGCCCCGAATGGTGGAATAAAGATATTTCAAACTGCCTGCTTGCTAACAAAATTGCTAATGATAGATTTAAAATCCTCACAAAATAACGAAGAACGGGTGAAATTTGTAGAGCTACGACGCAAAAGCCAAAAAGTTAATTAAGCAAAGTAAAAAGACCTTTAGAGTTACATATTGCGAATCAAAGTAAAACAAACCCGAAATAATTCTATAGTTATATCAGAAAGAAAGAAGTAGTTACTTCAACTGTTGGACCGTTAGTCGATTGAACATGGAGAATACACCAAAGACGAAGTACAAATGAGTAATGCCCTCAATACCTTCTTTGCATCAGTTTTTACAACAGAAGACCTCAGTGATATCCCTTCACTATCGCCGATTCAGATTGATAATTCAGATGTTCTAAGCAATATCACCGTTACAGAGAGAGAAGTATTGAATTGTTTAGATAAACTCAAGGTAAATAAAACGCCTGGACCTGATACAATCTCGCCTAGAGTTCTAAAGGAAGCTAAGGATGAGCTCTCCAAACCACTGACATTACTATTCAATAAATCCTTGCAGTCTGGAACTATGCCTGATCAGTGGAAGCTAGCCAACGCTATACCGATATTAAAAAAAGGCAGCAAATCCCTACCCAGTAACCCTCGTCCAATTAGCTTAACCTCAGTTGTATGTAAAATGCTAGAAACGGTCATATGAGACAGACTCGTAAATCACTTAGAGGAAAATAACATACTTAAAGATACTCAACACGGCTTTCGTAAAAAACTTTCCTGTTTAACAAACCTCTTAGACTTCTTCCACGATATCCTCAACCTCTACAATGAGAGTAAAGCTGTAGATATTATATACCTTGATTTTCAAAAGGCCTTTGACAAAGTTTCCCACAAACGTTTACTGCTAAAACTAAAAGCGCATGGAATACAAGACGGTGTGTTGAAATGGATAGAAAATGGCCAGCAACAGAGAGCAAAGAGTAGTCATAAACGGTAAGGCATCTAAATGGACCAATGTAAGTAGCGGGGTACCACAGGGATCGGTACTAGGACCAATTCTCTTTCTAATTTACATCAACGACATAGATGAGGGTCTCACCTGTACAATCTCAAAATTTGCTGACGATACAAAAATTGCAAATAGCGTACTCTCAAAAGAACAAGTTGACGATATGCAACACAATCTAGATAAATTGTCATGTTGGGCCCAAATTTGGCAAATGAGTTTCAATGCGGATAAATGTAAAGTACTACATATCGGATACTTAAATGAGAAAGCAAACTATTCGATGAATGGCACTCAGCTTAAGAATGTAAACAGAGAAACCGATCTGGGAGTAACAATATCGAGTAACCTAAAACCGAGTCAACAATGTTCAGAAGTTGTTAAGAAGGCAAACAAAATAATTGGCTTTATAGGCAGGTCATTTGAGCATAAATCCAAAGAAGTTATCCTAACCCTTTACAATTCCTTAGTCCGCCCTCTTCTGGAATACTGCGTTCAATCCTGGTGCCCTTTTACCAAAAAGATATAAACAAGCTAGAACGAGTTCAACGTAGAGTTACCAAAATGATACCTAGCCTAAAGAACAAACCATACGAAGAGCGTCTTAGAGAATTAAATATATTTCCTTTAACCCAGCGCAGATTAAGAGGTGACTTAATTCAAGTGTTCAAAATCATCAAAGGCATCGACAATATGAACTGTAGTAAGTACTTCACTATCGACCAATCTAATTGCACGCGGGGAAAACGGTTGCAAAATTATTGGTAAATCTTTTAACTCGCACGAATCTAAGAATTTCTTCTTCAATCGAGTTGTCAACTTGTGGAATGGGCTTCCCCGAAACGTTATAAACTGCATCACCGTTGATTCATTTAACCTCCGCTTAGACAAATATCTCGGATCAAACACGCGACTGACTGCGTTTGTAAATGAATAACTTTATTTTATCCCCCCCTCAGTTACTAACCCATCTGTCCTCTACTAACTTCCAAATTCTGCCACGGACATTAGTTCCAGGGCAGTTATTTCCTTTCCAATGTTCCCTTACCCACTCTAAACCACTGTTTGGACACTTGATCCTCAGTGTTTTGGAGGACAAGCAACCTAGAAGGGTCACTAGATCTGTTGTTGCTTGATTTCCTTTGTACTCCTCCTCCCCTTCATTACCCCCTCCCCCTTTTCTTTCCCTTTCCCTCTCTCCCTCCCCCTCCCACTCTCCCTCCCCAAACATCTTTATATCTATACACACCTCCTACTCCCCTCTCCCTCCTCCCCTCCCCACGACTAGAACGCCATGATGAAAAATCCCCTCCCAATAAAATAATCACATAAACGATTTGCCATTTTTCATATTTCAATATTTGGTTATTTCACTGGAGCAGGCTTTGCTGCATTTGCTTCTAGGGTATTGAGCTAACTATTTCGTCACCTGCTCCCTATTCACCCCTCCTTACCTTGTGTTTCCTGTATTTATGTTTACATTCCTCGCTTCTCTCTTGATGGTGTAATGGTTAGAGTGTTTAAGATCTGTATGTGGCAACCCAGGTTCGAATCTCGGTAGGATCACATACTTGTATATATTTAATTGGGAGGTGTTTGGTGTTGGGAGAGCAAATAATAAGTTAGATTATTTGTCCTGTATGTATGTTTACTTTCCTCTCTTCCTGCCTTCTTATTCCACATTTATCATTCTACTTTCCCTATATTCTTGTCTTCGGTATTTGATTTGATTGAGGCTTTTCAGTTGCATTGTTAGCATTATTATTTGTACTGTACTTTGTCGTTATATTTGTTTGTCCTATTTGCAAGTCTACATCCTTGATACCTTGTATTATATGTTCATTTTTGTAGCCTATAATTTACATATATATATTTACTTTCCACTCATACCAATTAGTTTCTTACCTCGTGCCCAATAGGCCCACCCAATTAATTCCTGCAATCTATGCTCATTTACACTCTCCCTGTACAGTATACTCAATAATTATCTGTCTATCTATCTATCTATTGCCGGACGCCTTACTCCCCTTACGAGGGTGGCCATACACAGAATGCCCCCAAGCGGACCTATTCCCTGTGAGAGGGACAACCCGAGCCAGTTTAGTGAAGGACTTACAGGATTGACCACTCAATTTTGGATCCGTCCGACTCCGAGGCCCTCTGTGTATCTTGTTAGCACTATTTTTCTTCAGTGGTGTTCGGCTAATCCATCCACTAACCTGCCTTACCCTTAGGTAAGCAGTACGGATTTGTATCAGGTTTATTCCCCTAGACAGGTTGACAACCAAGGCTGACGAGTCACATCCACCCGGATTTGTATAAGGTTGTCTCCCCTAGATGAGTTGCCGACCAAGGCTAACGAGTCCCATCCACCCGTAATTATGCCCTCCCCTTATACCCACCTCAACTCTGAATATTCTGCCCTCATGCCATGTTATCCTACAATGTATTAACTCCTTTCATTCCTATATTTTGCCTTTCAATCATACTAAAGTGTGTCCTCCACTGATTCCCATTGTTACCCTAAAATTATACCCAATTACGCCTTTAAGAAGACAGTGGTTAATTTTGGGGTCTAATTATTTATATTTTCATTTATTTGTTTAGTTTCCTCGCTAGACCTTCATCAATCTTAAAGAAACACTCTCTAGAACCCCTTCAGGAGGGGGAAAGGCAGGTTGGGAAGGTGGGAAGTCTAAGCATTAGAGAGAAGTAAAGGAGGAAAGAAGGAGCAAAGTCGAAGAGAAAAAACGGTTATATGATATTCCACACATCTTTCCAACACATCAAAATTACCGATAACGTACCTATGCAGTATATTGGTTCTCTATTAATCTGACCTTGTGGGGTAGGGTGGATGGATACTTGTTACAGGCAGCTTTGACTTTTGGATCCTTCATGCACATAGGAAAACAAAACTTTTAGCCCATACACAATCGTACCCTCGTCATATTAAGGGGGGTGACCTGCTTTGTTTATATTTTCTCCCTTTCTCTGGCTTGTATCCATTCGGCCCCATTCAGCCAAGTATTTTAAGACGCTTATCCCCATCTAGGTGTCGATTTCTTCCTGACGAGCGATAGCGAGTCAGCATTATATGAAGAAATCTGGCTTCACCGGAGACATTTTCTATCGAAAAATTTACAAATTTAGCCTGCTATCAAAAACATTGACACCTGGATGGGGATAAACGTCTTAAAAAAAGTAGACTGAATGGGGCAAAATGGATACAAGCCAGATAAAGAGAGAAAAAAACAGGTGACCCCCCCCCCCCCCTTAAATCATGCTAACTCTTATGTTGTATCAATGCCTGCTTCATATCCCAATCACACCGTCCACCCACATTCACTCAGTCTCGCTTCTTGTCATTTCATATCCTCCTCATACCCAATTATACTCTACACCCATTATCAGTCATGCCTTCCAATTCATGGTGTCAAACCGGAGCAATTTTGTTTGAAGACTCGAATGAATATTGGGAGGAATACATCAAAGGGAACATGTAATAGCATTGTTTTGGTCATGTTATCACCTCCTAAGGCATAATTTGAACTATAAACCATACATTTATCTTTACATATAGGCCTACACTAGAACAATATAAAAAGGACGAACTCGCCTTTTGTTTGACAGCCCGCCCTCCATTTGCATCTAAATATACTCTTCTCATACTCAAGCATACCCTTCAAAATGACATAATTGAATCGCTTGTTTACCCATGTTAGCCATGGTGGAAAAGGGGGTCCAGAAAGAAAACCGTGAAATACACTCCACTGTAGCCTAATCAAAACATTCTATAGTCCATTCATTATAGGTAGGCCAGCAATCGTGAACCTTAACCCCTGTAACTCAAAAAAGGCTAGAGCAAATGGGCTGTAAATGTCCACACCTATTACCTGGCTGACTCTTCTCAGATGGTAGAGATATTAAACTCGATTACCCCATTCGTTTATGAGTTATAGAGGTTAATAATAAATAACACCCCGTTCTTAACATTAATCATCAATTACAAACCCCAATTCACTTGAATACACTAATGAAAGCATATGGTCCACCTGGGATTCGAACTCGGGATACCACACCCAGATTTGTGGACTACTTATAATTGATACACTATAATGCCCATTATACATTATTCCCATGCCCAGTCACGCCCTCATCAAACCCATATCTAACCTTATAGCCAGTCCTCGTACCCATGTCATTCTAGTCATGTCAATCATATCTTCAACATTATTAACCCCATTGAAGTTCATGACGCATTTTGACAGTTCATTCGGGGTATCATTAGATGATTGGATAACATTTTGGAAGGATCTGTGGGAATTATAAGGAAGAAGACTATCTCAATTAACCTGCTGACTTTCCTGCCTAATATGAATATAATCGTCTAGTAATAACCAAAAAACAGAAAAGAAATGCGTCATCGTATCTTCTAATGGTTAACCCGGGAGCTGCGGGGAGACTCTTAAGAGTTCCCCCGGCGCACTGCGGGTAGACTCTTAAGAGCAGAGACTTTGAACACGTACCAAAACCGCGCGTTTATAGCCAGGCGGCTGAAAATTGGTGTGGGTATAGTACTACATGTCAACTCTCGATACCACCCCGCCAAACGCTCGCCCCGCACTCGTGCAAGCACCACCGCGCCAGTAACCACGCACTAGTCATGGAGCCTACACGTCCCTCACGCTCGCTCCCTGATGACACAACCAGCCCTCCTTCTGGTGGTGTTAGCCGCCGTGGAAGGCAGAGGGTGGCTGCCAAAGACCCTAGCTACCAGTACGACACGCCCTACAGCTCAGAGGACGAATCACCAGCACCAAAAGCACGTAAAACACGTGCAAGCAGGGCAATGGCACAGAGGTCATTGGTCTTTCGGGACACTGCCACCACGACCCAGGCCACTGCAACAACCACTACCACCACCACTGCCACCACTGCCACCCCTGCCACCCCTGCCACCGGTACCAGCGACGCAGGAGGCCGCCCTAGGGCTGCATTACCTGCGGGGGCAGGAAAAATGAAAGGCATGGGCGTAGGGAAAAGAACCCGTACGCCAGCCACAGTGCCCCTACCACCACCAACACCACCAGCCGCCCCTGGCCCGGCTGCCCCTGCCGCCCCTGCTGCCCCTGCCGCCCCTGCCGCCCCTGCTGCCCCTGCCGCCCCTGCCGCCCCTGCCCAAGGAACAGGGAAGGGGAAGGGGAAAGGGAGAGGGAAAGCGACTGGGAAAGCGACTGCTGGCCCTGGTGTCCCTGCCGGCCCTGCTGCCCCTGCCGCCCCTGCCGCCCCTGCTGCCCCTGCCGCCCCTGCCGCCCCTGCCGCCCCTGCCCAAGGAACAGGGAAGGGGAAGGGGAAAGGGAGAGGGAAAGCGACTGGGAAAGCGACTGCTGGCCCTGGTGTCCCTGCCGGCCCTGCTCCCCCTGCCGCCCCTGCTGCCCCTGCCGCCCCTGCCGCCCCTGCCCAAGGAACAGAGAGAAGGGCGACAGGCACCACCATCATCTTGCCATCAAGGCCACGCACCACTGCTGCCCCTGCCGCCGCCGCCCCTGCCGCCGCCGCCCCTGCCGCCGCCCCTGCCACCACCTCTGCTGTCCCTGTCCATAAGACTCCCGCACGTGCCAAAGTGACCCGGAAAACTCTTACACCATCTAAGTATGCCGCCCTGCTGTTTGATGGTGATTCGCAGGACATTGGCAGCCCGGGTTTCGACGACGAAGCCCTAGCACGGGACCAAGGGTGGGGGGATTTGGGAGTGGACAGTGGGAGTGAGTCCGACGTCGGTGACGAAAACGAGGAAGGGCATCGTCTGTCGAGTGAAGAGGAGGGTAATGATGATGAAGTGCTGTATCGCGACCATGGAAGCGATATTTCAGACGCAGAAGAAGACGCAGACGACATTCCGATCCCTGGCATGCCTTCGTTCGATTGGTCTGACGGGGTCAATTTTGTACCTGACGTGCCCCAGTTCAATCCTGGGACGTCAGGAATAACTGACGACTGGCCCTGTGATGATCAAGCGAACGAAAGCGACTTCTTCCTCGCTTTTTTCGACATGGAGGTAATGACGTACATCGTTGCCCAAACAAACGCCTACTACAGGTGGGTGTTTGGCAGATTGGACGTCCTTTCTCCAAAAGCGAGAATACGAGGCTGGGTGGATACGACTGTGGCAGAATTTCTGACGTTCTTTGCCTTGTTGTTCCTCATGCCTCTGATCAAGAAGCATGTGTTGCAACACTACTGGAAGCACGACCCTCTCATCGCCACCCCAACTTTCAATAAGTTCATGACTCGTGACAGATTTTTGTTGCTGCTAAGATTTATGCACTTTGCAGACAACGAAAATCCTAACAGGATTGACAGGATATGGAAAGTTCGGGAGGTGTTCACCATGTTGTTGGAGAGGTATAGGAAATACTTTTACCCCTTCCTCAATTTGGTGATTGATGAGTCGCTCGTGCTCTTCAAAGGACGTCTTGTTTTCAAGCAGTATATCCCCTTGAAGAGGCATAGGTTCGGAATCAAGCTCTTCGTGTTGTGCGACTGTGAAACTGGAATAGTGCTTGACATGATCGTGTATACAGGAACTGACATTGACGTACCGAAAGCCGCTGCCAATGACCCCATGGGCATGTCAGGTGCCATCGTCAGGAAAATGTTGGCACCTTACCTGGGCAAAGGCCACATCATCTACACTGACAACTGGTATACTTCTCCTGCTCTCTGCCAGTTTCTTTATGACAACCAAAACGGGGTCATGTGGGACTGTCAGAAAGACAAGAAAGTTTATGCCAAAGTTCACAGGTGATGTCATTCCTCTCACAGATGCCTCCTCCAGTGACACACCTTCAGAAGACGACCTGGCCCAGGAACACCGCGAGAGGCATGTGCGAAGAAGGCGACGAAAGGGGCAGAAATACAAGCAGCTCGAGAAGTGTGGGAAACTGATAGCCCTGAAGTGGAAGGATAAGCGAGACGTCCACCTGCTTTCCACCGTCCACACAGGTGCCCAGGTGGATTCTGGCAAAATCCACTACCGAACCAGGAAGACAATCTACAAGCCCGACATGGTAGTGGACTACACCAAAAACATGCGCCTGGTGGACAAGTCTGACTGTCAGCTGTCAGGTGTTGAGTGTCTGAGGAAGACTGTGAAGTGGTATCACAAGCTCTTCCTCCACCTAGTTGACATAACGATGCTGAACGCCTACAACTTGTGGTTGGTGAAGAAGGATATGGCCCCAAACCAGAAGCTGAAATTCCGGGAGTTCGTGTACAACGTCTCCTACCAACTCCTGGAGAAGTATGCCACCACCACTCACAGACGTACGGCATGGCGTGGGGATCACGTTCCTGACCGCATCCAGCTGGGTGTTGAAAGACACTACACAACCAACACCGAGCTGATTGGCACTCGTCACAGGCAGGTGCAGTGCACCGTCTGCAGCTCCAGTGTGAGGAAACCCCATGTGACCAAAAGAGTCACCTCAATGTGCGCCGAGTGCAAAGTTGCACTCTGCCTGGGTGAGTGCTTCAGGGACTACCACACCTTCAAGAACTACTGAGTGTCGGCCCCTGCCCTGCCCTGCCCTGCCCTGGACTCGCCCCGTGCCCTGCCCTGGACTCGCCTCCTGCCCTGCCCTGCCCTGCCCTGGACTCGCGCCCTACCTTACCTGACCTGACCTAATTGATCACGCTACCTCATAATGTAACATATATTATATAATGTATAAGTTCCAAAGATGTCCCTGTGATATAGCTTTTACATTATATAATTGTATGTTTCATTATTTAGTTTATAAGTTTCAAAGATTTACATGTAATATGCCTTATTTTTTTAGTATATCAATATATATGTTTGTTATTAGCCTAAGTAATGTGTATATAATTATTTTCTTACCTCAAATGAATTGTACAAAATAAATATGTTTCAATAAATCATGTCAAACCTACTATGATAATAAAATAAAACAATAAAAAAAGAAAAAAAGAAAACAAGGTCATGTCATTGTATTCTTACAATATGATATATTCTATGAATATTTCATATTGTTTGAATACAATGGCATGATCTTGTAAAAAAAAAAATTTATAAAATTGTTTCTAGACAATATAAAACCTTCCCCATAACCCCCTCCTGGATTCGATCCCACTACCCTACGACACTTTGAGTTTTCCAGTCCGCGACCTTACCAACCATGCCACAGGAGCTCATACCAAATATCACTCAAAACTTCGTGTCTACAATCGAAATGACAATATACAAAAAAAAATGAATTATCCCACCAATTTACGTTTGTAAATTGATGGGATTATCAATTATATCATGCCAAGGTTTATAATAGTTTGTCTCTGTCAAGAATTAGTAATTATATAACTTTATTCTGTCAAAAATTGCCCAAACACTCAGCAAAATTGCCCCTCTCAGTGTGACTCCACTCATTTTCACACGGTCAGGAGGTCACGAGGTGACCCTTGCCGCTCCTTGATTCTCCAGCTACAGCAGCTCTGTCTGGGAACAAAATTGGTATAAATACAATAATGGATAAAATACTCTTCACAAATACATTTGTATTGTATAATATTGTAAATAAAAATGAATAATAACTGTGTGGGTGTCGAAAATTGCTCAACCAGCTTTCTTATGTCTCGCCTACGCGCGTATATTGGATTATACATAGTCATGACTGTCATACAAATAATTGCAGTAGGTCTCGAATATACATTTAGATTGCATATTACTTCGAAATAAATAAGTAAACGTTTCTCTGGTGGCAATCTACCCTTTCGCAGGTGTAAGGAGACACCAGTCTATATTTAGCCCTCTATCACAACAGGCAATCTGCCTGTGTTGACTCAGCACCGTCGCTGGTGGTCTATAAATATAGTACTTTATTTACAGTCAATGGCCTACATGTTTCTGTGGTACTTCACATGTGTCTAAAATGCAATGTCTGCTTGCATAAAAATGCAATTCTGAAGTCCATTTATATGTACGACATACGCATGTCTCAGTTTCTCTCTCTCTCTCTCTCTCTCTCTCTCTCTCTCCATTCCTGACTCATGTTATTGTAGACCTGTTGATGGCAACGAACACCAGCCATCTGGTAGACATAAGGGTCAAAATACCAAACATCAATACGCCTGGGGCGCCTCCACAATTATCACTAAGCTGGTTATCTATCTAGAGATCTGCCTGACTTCCATCTCTCCACGACTCACTCACTCACTGCACCCCTGCATGCCTCCCTCCCACCCACCCACCCACCCCCAACCCCCCCTTTCAGGCTTCCGTCTGCTAGAAACACATTCACAATTTGCGTAAATATCGCATCAATTGGGCTATATGCGGTATATTCCTTGTTATATGGGACGCCTACATATGTACACGTCTTTATTATAGCATGAGAGTGCTCTAAATACAAGATTGACGTGATATTTATGGCGTAACACACCCTCTCCCCCTTTCATTCCCACCACAACTCACTCACACCTTGGTTCACGCATAGAAACTCATTGATAATGTGCGTAAATATCGCATGAATTGGTTTATATGCGGTATATATTTTGATATATGGCACGTATACATACGTACAAGTCTGTATTATAGCGTGACAGTGCTCTACGTACAAGATATACGTGATATGTATGGCGTAAACCACACTCTCAGCTCATAAATTGCCGCCAAACCTCCAACACATCTTCATTCCCGCCTAAATATTCTCTTATAATTCCCTTATATATTGCAATTTTTGGTCACTATGAGGCATATTCATTGTTATATGGGTGCCCTACACATGTATACATACTCTAAATAGCCTAAAAGGGCTCGAAAAAGGAGATATACGTGATAATACGCGGTAACCCACCCCCTCCTCCCTCTCCTTCTATCCCCTGCGCGCGTAAATATTCGGCAGGGAAATCTCGCCGCTCGATGACAATCTAGCCGCGCGGTGCCATTCGCTCCACATTTTTCAACTACGGACCGTTCCCCTACCCCCCCCAGACATTTTTTGGGGGGTCAAATATATATGGGCCGATGCACGCAAACATTCCCTACACGATGATGTACTTTTTATCGAAATTGGCAATAGGTCCCAAAATCATCATAGGTGCGCACAGTCTTACCCTGTAGAAAACCCCCTGTGCGCCGCGGAGAGGTTAATCCCACGCTATCATCCTCTTCTATATTACTCTCTTCAAAAACAATATTTGATCATTTATCTTTCCCTCATTCCCAATCATGCCTGCTAGTAACATCCACCACTCATTCCCAAGCATCTAATCCACTCATACCCACAATATAATTCGACTTATATCCGTCATACCCAACAATGCATTAACTTATTACCACCTATGAATGCCACTATAGTCTGTTATATTTCAGCTGATGGTAAATTGAATCCCTTAGCAGCTGATTTCTCGATACCTAATGGACAAATATGAAGGTACTATGTCTCTACGTCATAATAAGACCAAGTTTGTATGAATAACCCCCCCCCCAAACAAAAAAAACAACAACAACACAAAAACAAAAAAACGTGCACTCATAGCCAATCATATACTTTGTTCATACCTAGTTATTCCATTTATTCATACCGTTTACTCATACCCAGACACATATACTGTATATTTCCAACCGTACACTATGCCCACAGCCACTCATTATGTATGACTGTATGTATACCCAATGTGTGTCCGTAACTCATACCAAATCAATTAATTTTCATACCCAGTCATATCGTGCTCGTACACAATAATTTGTAATGTCATATTTACCTCATAGGCTGTATTTGACATACTTTTGTTTATGGAATCACACATTTTTAAGACTTAGTAAATACGATGACGCTTTTCTTTTCTGTTGTCTGGCTATTACGAGACGATTGTATTAAGATTAGGAAGGGTATAATGGAAGCCAGGGGGTTAATCGAGACTGTCTTTGTCTTCAACCTTTCCATTCGTACAGATCCTTCCTAAGCTGTATACAATTGTTCAATGGCAGACATAAGAGCTTGTCTTAATGCGTCATAAATTTCATAGAGTTAACGTTCAGTTAAATCGCCTTGTTTCATCAATTAAGAACCACTTTGGCTCGAAAATGTCCGCTTCGGTTCTTCATTGTACCAATTGAATGACCGGCAACGAAAAATTGTATGAGACATAGAATCTCTAAATAAAAAACATATTAATGCTAACTATTCTTCATTGTACCAATTGAATGACCGGCAACGAAAAATTGTATGAGACATAGAATCTCTAAATAAAAAACATATTAATGCTAACTATGCTGTTTTATTTAATCTCACATGCCTTCAAGAAAAAAAGAAAAACAAATCTCTCTCTCTCTCTCTCTCTATATATATATATATATATATATATATATATATATATACAGTATATATAATATATATTATTTATATCATTTATATACAGTATATATATATATATATATATATATATATATATATATATATACAGTATATAGCAGTCCCCCTGGTATGTGAAAGGGGTGTTTCCGGGTAGAAGGGACTCGATAGCCTTGGCAGGCAACCCATCTAGGGAGGGGAATAAATCCTAAACATTACCGATGGGAGACACGCTAATCGGTGCCACTTACAGGTGGCGATATCTATAACAGAAGACAGTTAACAGATGGGGAGATTGCAGGCACCAATCGAACAATGCAATAACCAGGGGATGCCTATAGGCATATGATAAGGAGTTGCTGGAATTCCTGTTTCATTTGTCTGGCTTCCCTTACTGTTTCTGTTTGTGCCTCACCTGCCTCGCTTGGACATGATACAATCTCACCCAGAGTTCCAAAGAAAGCTAAGGATGAGCTCTCCAAACCACTGACATTGCTATTCAATAAATCCTTGCAGTCTGGATCTATGCCTGATCAGTGGAAGCTCGCCAACGTAATTCCGATATTAAAAAAAAGGCAGCAAATCCTTACATAGTAACTATCATCCAATTAGCTTAACCTCAGTTGTATGTAAAATGCTAGAAGCACTCATAAGATACACTCATAAATCACTTAGAGGAAAATAACATACTTAAAGATACTCCACGGCTTTCGTAACAAACGTTCCTGCTTAACAACCTCTTAGACTTCTTCCACGGTATCCTCAACCTCTATGATGAGAGTAAAGCGGTAGATATTATATACCTTGATTTTCAAAAGGCCTTCGACAAACTTTCCCACAAACGTTTACTGCTAAAACTAAGAGCGCATGGAATACATGACAGAGTGTTGAAATGGATAGAAAATTGCCTCAGCGACAGAAAGAAAAGTGTAGTCATAAACGGTAAGGCATCTAAATGGACCAATGTAAGTAGTGGGGTACCCCAGGGATCGGTACTAGGACCAATTATCTTTCTAATTTACATCAAGATGAGGGTCTCACCTGTACAATCTCAAATTTTGCTGACGATACAAAAATTGCAAATAGCGTACTCTCACATGAACAAGTTGACGATATGCAACACAATCTAGATAAGTTGTCATGTTGGGCCAAAATTTGGCAAATTAATTTCAATGCGGATAAATGTAAAGTACTACATATCGGAAAACGAAATGAGAAAGCAAACTATTCGATGAATGACACTCAGCTTAACCCAGCAAGTGCCGATCTCCTTATATAAGGTGTACCGGTGCGCTGCGGAACTCCTTATATAATCCAAGGCCAAATTTTTTTTTTTTTTAAATCAGCCCAGTATTATTATTATTTGTTTTGTATTGCCCCTTGGCCATGCCAAATGTCACTCCTCCACATCCCCTCCTTCCCCCCCCCCCCCCCCCCCTTCAATTATCACCTATTATCTCTCTTATTCCCTTATTTCGTTGATATATTTCGTGCTATCAATAGCGATTCATAAGCAAGCTGTGCTTGTATGTGCTACACAGCGAGTGAAAGAGAGAAAGAGAGGGAACTCAACGACAGTGTCGCTCCAGCCGTCATGACGGCGGCTGGCAGGCTGCCTCAGCCTTAAGTTATGTAACTCCCAATCTAATTTGCCGATTTTGACCATCCAAACGCTGTTTCCACTTGTTTTATTGCTGTAACAGCTTAATACCTTTATAATCAACATAAAATAGGCGCATATGGATAAATATTAATGATATTTAAGGTACGATCATGATTTGAGTGAAGGAAACACTCTAAATACCTCCGCACAGGGGTGGCTGTATACTATAGGGGGTACGCAGCGGAGAGGTTAAGAGTGTAGACAGATAAACTGATTTGGGAGTAACAATATCGAGTAACCTAAAACCGAGTAAACAATATTCAGAAGTTGTTAAGAAAGCAAACAAAATAATTGGCATTATAGGCAGGTCATTTGAGCATAAATACAAAGAAGTTATCCTAACTCTTTACAATTCCTTAGTCCTCCCTCTTCTGGAATAATGCATTCAATCCTGGTGTCCTTATTACCAAAAAGATATAGACAAGCTAGAACGAGTTCAACGTAGAGTTACCAAAATGATACCTAGCCTAAAGAACAAACCATGCGAAGAGCGTCTTAGAGAATTAAATCTATTTCCTTTAATTAACCCAGCGCAGATTAAGAGGCGAATAAATTCAAGTGTTCTAAATCATCAAAGGCATCGACAATATGAACTGTAGTAGGTACTTCACTAACGACCAATCTAATTACATACTGTACAGGTAAATGGTTGCAAAATTATTGATAAATCTTTTAACTCACATGAATCTAAGAATTTCTTCTTCAATCGAGTTGTCAATTTGTGGAATGGGCTTACCCGAAACGTTTTTTAATGCAGCATCGTTGATTCTTTTAAACTCCGCCTAGACAAATATCTTGCTTCAAACCTACGACTGACTGCGTTTGTAAATGAATAACTATATTTGATTGCCCCCTCAGATTCATCAAGGATTATTGTGTATATATATTACTATGACATTACTCTTTTTTTCCAGATATATGAAAAATCACATATAATTGTGTTATGTTACTAACCCATCTGTGCCCTACTAACATCTTAATCCTGCCACGGACATTAGCTCCAGGGCAGTAGTTCCCATTCCAATTTTCTCTTACCCACTTTAAGGGGAGATATCCACTTGAGGGACTTTTTTCTTTACCCCCTTCTCCCTCATGTTTAGCCCCATTGCTTTTGAGATTTTAAGACATTCGCCCCATTAGTTTGGCAATTTTAAGACCTTTCACCCAATTTATGTCACTTTTAAGACCTTTCATTCCATTTAGGTGTCAATTTTTTCCTGGCGAGAGATAGCGAGCCTGGAATTTAAGAGGAATCGGCCTTTGGCCGGGAAATTTTTCTACCGAAAAATGTACAAATTTATCTTGAAAGGGGGTCAAGGGGTGTAATTTCAAGCTTGATGGAAGTCTAGGAAACACACTAAAAACCTCCCCTTAAACCACTGTTTCGACACTTGATCCTCAGTGTTTTGGAGGACAAGCAGCATAGAGGGGTCACTAGAGCTGTTGTTGCTTGATTTCCTTTGTACTCCTTTGTACAGAGTGATCCACCTGGCTCTCACAAACACCTCCTCCTGCTATCTACTTCACTACACTAAACAAGCACACCACACTTCCTGAGTCTGTCTCGGTAGTTTGTTCGTCCCCACTTGGGTTTACTCGGTCTGACTAGAGTTTTTTTATCGTCTCCTTCATCCACATACAAAAAAAAAAATAAAAAATATATGTTAGTAGGTTTGGTGTACACTGTAGTTTTGAAGCCGTGGTCGTGGAGGGAGACAAGGAGGTCGAGGAAGGGTGGATGTCCATCGGTGGTTTCTTCGTATGTGAAGTTGAGTCCGGAGGCGGCCATGAAGCGCTGCTGGAGGTCCCTGAGTTCGCCCAGGTCCTTCACCCGCACGAAGATATCATCGATGTACCTGCAGTAGACAGCCCCCGCGGGAATATGTACCAGCAAATCGACGGTGTAGCGATGGGAAGCCCCCTGTGGGTCCTGTTCGCCAATTTCTTCATGAGAACTATCGAAGAGGAACTCCTGGCTGCCCACCGGCCCACTGTCTACTGCAGGTACATCGATACTATCTTCGTGTGGGTGAAGGACCTGGGCGAACTCAGGGACCTCCAGCAGCGCTTCATGGCCGCCTCCGGACTCAACTTCACATACGAAGAAACCACCGATGGACATCTACCCTTCCTCGACCTCCTTGTCTCCCTCCACGACCACGGCTTCAAAACTACAGTGTACACCAAACCTACTAACAATGGCCAATGTCTTAATGGGGAAAGTGAATGCCCTAAGCGATACCATCAGTCCACCATCGCCGCCTATGTCAGGAGAGCCCTCACCCATTGCACCACCTGGAATGACACACACAATGAATTGGAAAGGCTCACCCAGGTCCTAGTCAACAATGGGTATTCCAACACTGACGTCACCAATGCCATCAACCACCACCTAGAAAAATGGTACAAACAAGACCCCCCTAGCACCAACCCGGCCAATGACATTACATTTTTCTACAGAAACTACATATCTTCCGACCACACAACAGACGAATCCATTATGAAAGAAATAATTCACAAAAACGTCCTCCCCACCAACCCTGACAATAAAATAAAACTCATTATTTACTACAAATCTCCTAAGACCTCCAACCTTGTCCTCCGTAACCGCCCCATTTCCACCAACCAACCGAAAGACGATCATGTGATATACCAGCATATTTGCACCTCTGGGGACTGTGGACCCCTATCCTATGTTGGAATGACACAGACTCGCCTTTCCCGTCGACTAACCCTCCACCTTCAATCTGGCGCTATAAAAGATCACTATCAAGCCCCCCACCATCTTGCCCTAACTCGCGCCGACCTAGACAAACAAACTACCATACTCGACAAAGAATCAGACCCCAGAAGACTAGCTATTTTAGAAGCTCTATACATCCAAACACTCAACCCCAGCATCAACAACCAAACACAAGACCTTCAAATTCTTCCTTCAGGCAAGCGCTACAGGCATACTGTCCCCCTTCCTCTCGCCCTGTGCCCCCCTCCCTTACCTTTCCGCGCTCAGCACACAACTGACAACACCAACCAATCACAGCCACCCACAGCCAACAACCAACCACCGATAAGATTTAGTGCCCGTCTCGCGAATAGACTGCCTTCCACCAATGAACAGCCACCCCACACCCAGTAGCTCCGCCCACCTACCTATTCTTGATCCTCGAATTTTGTATAAATATGTTGCTTTGTCCTTATTCTAATCATTACCTGTCCATTCCCTGAAGATGCAAGATGTTTACTTGTGAAACGTTGGATCCACCATGAATTTTGCTAACCTGTTGTACCTCATCTCTGAACCCCAGAGGAAAATTGTTAGAACTATTGAAAGCTGTAACAATAAAATCTTGAATGCTGAAACTGCTGTTGCCTTTAACCTCGTCTGTTTAACACCTTACGAGCGGCCTATGCGGTTTATTTATGTGTACCGCACAGCGGGGTGTTTTTAGCCAAAATAGGGCTGTTTACGTGATCATTTTCATGCCTAAATTAGACCCAGAACGTGAAACAAGTACCTATCCCTGAAAGGGCATAAACAGAGCTTTCGAATGACACCATAACGATCCTTGTATGATGGATAGTTTTCTTGCAATAACCGTGCAACGCGAGTGCAAAAAGCAGGCAATTCGGTACTTTCAGTACATAATTGAGTATGTAGCGAGTGAGAGAGGGAGGAGGGAGCTGAGATTTGTGTCAGTAGGTTCGCCGCGGTGGTCTGGAGCAGTCATACGCTCGCTAGTCTCCTGCCACCACTTGTCTCTCTCTCTCAGCCACATTACGTGCTGAAATTGCCACTCGAGTTATGTCGAGCGCCGCCACATAGTCCAGCTTTATTTAACTCGACTTATGTTGCTCGCCGCTAATTATGGGTTAAAAGAGAATCTATTACCTGGCTATACTAACATATATATATATATATATATATATATATATATATATATATATATATAATAATTTTGGAAGTTAGTGTAGCCAGGTAATATATTTTCTTGAAGGCATGTGAGATTAAATAAAACAGCATAGTTAGCATTAACCCACTGAGCCCCAGCTAGTTTAGAATAAATGTACCATCAGGGACCGGCAGGGTTTGAAAAAAAAAAAATGCAAAAAACACCAGGAATGGGTTAGGAATGAAGGAAAACCCACAAAAAACCGATCCCCTAGGTCATTAAGTGGTCCTACGGTGCGCCCGAAAGTCGGAATTAACATGGGGAAATGGGTAGGCAAAAACAGCTAAAAACAGGTTTTTGCGTGCTCACGCGCACGCGGTTGGACTTTGAGAGTTTTCAACCATCGGCTTTGTTGTGTGGGATACTTACACAGTTCCCGTACAAATCTGAGCCCTCTAGGTGCCGTAGGACCGGAGTAATTAACAGTGACGTATACGTATGCGTCGCTGGGACTGGCAGAAAAATACATTGCCGACGCACTGTTTGCGTCGCTGGGGTTCTGTGGGTTAATATGTTTTGTATTTAGCGATTCAATATCTCATACAACCTCTACCACCCCACAACCTGCTGATAACTTCGGTTCTTTATTGTACCAATTGAATGACTTACAACGAAAAATTGCACGAGACATTGAAACTCTAAATATAAAACATATTAATGCTAACTATGCTGTTTTATTTAATCTCAAATGCCTTCAAGAAAATTTATTACCTGGCTACACTAACTCCAACTACATAATGAGAACGCCAGACGACGTGAAAGCACCCTGCAGTTCCGAGCTGAACTCGTGAAGGAGGAAGCAGCAGAAAAACAAATACTTGCCCATAACCAAGCAGAAGAGCGTGGTGCCCTACTAGAAATATAGAGAAATTAAAAAATACCGAACCAACTCCGAGACAACATCAACCGGAAGCTCCAGCAAATTGAGGACCAACAGCAACGAAAGACTGAGAACACCACCATCAAGAAGCTCTCCCGCCTATATGGGGGCAACATAAAACTCCCGAAACCGACTCAGTGCTACATAAACCTCACCGATACCATTCTCACCAAAGACCAGGAGAACCTACTGAACTTGGGCCTGAACTGCCACTACATAGTCAAACCCAATCCCCACCGGAAGAGGATGGAAATAGAGATGATGCTGGATGACATCCAACGCCTGGAGAAAAACAAGAAAGTCACCACCACTCCTGCCCTACAACCAGCCCTACTAACCGAAGCTGCCAAAACCGGTGGCTCCCACCGTACCAAGATCCTCCAGAAACAACATACCCAGGCAGCTAAACAACTACGGGAAAACCCCAATATCATCATAAGACGAGCAGACAAAGCCCCATGCCTGGTCGTCCATGACAAAGAAAAATACCTTCGGAAAATGGACTCTATCCTACACGATGAGACAAAATTCCAGAGAATAACCCGAAACCCCACAGATGAAATTAAAAGGAAGGTGAACACCATCGTCACATCCATTAACAACAAGACTGACGGAATCCACCTAAACAAACTCGTCGGAGAATTTTCCATAGGATACGCTTACGGCACTGTAAAAACCCACAAGCCGGAAAACCCCCTCAGACCTATAATCTCGCAAATCCCGACGGCAACTTACCAGATAGCGAAGACCCTCAACAACCTCCTGACGCCGTACTCCCCCTCTCAATACAGCCTATCCTCCGCTACAGACTTTCTAGAAATCCTTCGTGATGCCCCACCGACCGACAATAACATAATAGCCTCACTCGATGTCGAAAGCCTCTTCACTAATGTACCAGTGGATAGGACGATCGATATCATCATACGTCGGGTATACCACTCTACTGCCTCCCCACCTCTAGACATCCCTGAACACGCACTCCGATCGCTGCTGGAGCTATGCACCAAAGAAGCTCCCTTCATCTGCCCCCGAGGACACATGTACCGTCAGATAGATGGTGTGGCGATGGGCAGCCCCCTACGTGTCCTCTTCGCAAATTTATCATGAGCGCTATTGAGGAGGACTTCCTGGCAACACACCGCCCCTCCATTTACTGCCGTTACATCGATGACATCTTCGTGCGGGTGAAGGACATCACAGAACTTCGAGAACTTCATCAACGATTCATCACAACATCAAGACTCAATTTCACCTTTGAGGAGACAACTGAAGGGAAACTACCCTTCCTTGACATCCTAGTCACCAACCAAGATGCTGGCTTCAAAACTACTATCTACACGAAGCCCACAAATAATGAACTCTGCCTCAATGGCAAAAATTAGTGCCCCAAAAGGTACCACACCTCCACCATCTCTGCCTACATCAGGAGGGCTCTCTCTCACTGTTCCTCCTGACGGAACACCCACCACGAACTCCACCGCCTTACACAGGTCCTCATAAACAACGGCTACTCCAACTCCGACGTCGATAAAACCACCAAAAGAAACACATGGAAAAATGGTACAACAACGAAGCCCCCAATACCACCAGCCCCGAGGACATCAAAATATTCTATAAAAACTTCATGTCCTCTGATCACAAAACAGACGAAGCAGTAATAAGAGACATCATACTGAAGAATGTCCAGCCCACCAACACTGATAGTAACATCAAATTAATCATATATTATAAATCCAACAAAACATCCCAACTTGTACTTCGTAACCGCCCTGCTAACGACAATAAACAGCTGAATATGGATCATGTGAAATGCCAACATTCTTGTACCAACGGGGACTGTGGACCCCTTAAAACGTATATCGGTATTACCCAGACTCGCTTAAGCCGTCGTCTTACCCTCCACCTTCAATCTGACACCATCAAAAATCATTATAACAGCCCTGACCACCATCAACTAACCCGTAAAGACCTTGATAACAACACCTCCATTATTAATAGATAAAGAAACCGAATCCAGATGTTTCCCCATCGTTGAAGCTATATATATATATATATACAAGCACACAACCCCCCACTTAACAACCAGACATTAGACCTCCAAATTCTTCCCACAGCGAGGAGATCCTACCCCCACAGACAACATGATGGAAATGACCCCGCCAACGCTACACCTAGCCAACGCCCACCTTTTGGTGCCCCCTAACCCCAACAGCCAATCAACAGGCGCAGAGCGCGGCTAGCAGCGACCAGCTAACCACGGACGCAGATTGTGGACTAGCCCTGCCCACATGTGCAAACCTCGCGACGCGTGAACCCCGGAGGCCCCTATAAATACCAATCTATTTTCCTATTCTTATCATTAACAATTGTGTGAACATGGCAAGAGCTATTGCTGAAACGTTACAACCTCCTACAACCTCTACCACCCCACAACCTGCTGATAACTTCGGTTCTTCATTGTACCAATTGAATGACCGGCAACGAAAAATTGCACGAGACATAGAATCTCTAAATAAAAAACATATTAATGCTAACTATGCTGTTTTATTTAATCTCACATGCCTTCAAGAAAAAAAGAAAAGCAAATCTCTCTCTCTCTCTCTCTCTCTATATATATATATATATATATATATATATATATATATATATATATATATATATATATATATATAATATATATTATTGATATCATTTATATACAGTATATATATATATATATATATATATATATATATATATATATATATATATATATATATATACAGTATATAGCAGTCCCCCTGGTATCTGAAAGGGGTGTTTCCGGGTAGAAGGGACTCGATAGCCTTGGCAGGCAACCCATCTAGGGAGGGGAATAAACCCTAAACATTACCGATGGGAGACACGCTAATCGGTGCCACTTACAGGTGGCGATATCTATAACAGAAGACAGTTAACAGATGGGGAGATTGCAGGCACCAATCGAACAATACAATAACCAGGGGATGCCTATAGGCATATGATAAGGAGTTGCTGGAATTCCTGTTTCATTTGTCTGGCTTCCCTTACTGTTTCTGTTTGTGCCTCACCTGCCTCGCTTGGACCTGATACAATCTCACCCAGAGTTCCAAAGAAAGCTAAGGATGAGCTCTCCAAATCACTGACATTGCTATTCAATAAATCCTTGCAGTCTGGATCTATGCCTGATCAGTGGAAGCTCGCCAACGTAATTCCGATATTAAAAAAAAGGCAGCAAATCCTTACATAGTAACTATCATCCAATTAGCTTAACCTCAGATGTATGTAAAATGCTAGAAGCACTCATAAGATACACTCGTAAATCACTTAGAGGAAAATAACATACTTAAAGATACTCCACGGCTTTCGTAACAAACGTTCCTGCTTAACAACCTCTTAGACTTCTTCCACGGTATCCTCAACCTCTATGATGAGAGTAAAGCGGTAGATATTATATACCTTGATTTTCAAAAGGCCTTCGACAAACTTTCCCACAAACGTTTACTGCTAAAACTAAGAGCGCATGGAATACATGACAGAGTGTTGAAATGGATAGAAAATTGCCTCAGCGACAGAAAGAAAAGTGTAGTCATAAACGGTAAGGCATCTAAATGGACCAATGTAAGTAGTGGGGTACCCCAGGGATCGGTACTAGGACCAATTATCTTTCTAATTTACATCAAGATGAGGGTCTCACCTGTACAATCTCAAATTTTGCTGACGATACAAAAATTGCAAATAGCGTACTCTCACATGAACAAGTTGACGATATGCAACATAATCTAGATAAGTTGTCATGTTGGGCCAAAATTTGGCAAATTAATTTCAATGCGGATAAATGTAAAGTACTACATATCGGAAAACGAAATGAGAAAGCAAACTATTCGATGAATGACACTCAGCTTAACCCAGCAAGTGCCGATCTCCTTATATAAGGTGTACCGGTGCGCTGCGGAACTCCTTATATAATCCAAGGCCAAATTTTTTTTTTTTTTTAAATCAGCCCAGTATTATTTTTTTTTTTTTGTATTGCCCCTTGGCCATGCCAAATATCACTCCTCCACATCCCCTCCTTCCCCCCCCCCCCCCCCCTTCAATTATCACCTATTATCTCTCTTATTCCCTTATTTCGTTGATATATTTCGTGCTATCAATAGCGATTCATAAGCAAGCTGTGCTTGTATGTGCTACACAGCGAGTGAAAGAGAGAAAGAGAGGGAACTCAACGACAGTGTCGCTCCAGCCGTCATGACGGCGGCTGGCAGGCTGCCTCAGCCTTAAGTTATGTAACTCCCAATCTAATTTGCCGATTTTGACCATCCAAACGCTGTTTCCACTTGTTTTATTGCTGTAACAGCTTAATACCTTTATAATCAACGTAAAATAGGCGCATATGGATAAATATTAATGATATTTAAGGTACGATGACGATTTGAGTGAAGGAAACACTCTAAATACCTCCGCACAGGGGTGGCTGTATAATATAGGGGGTACGCAGCGGAGAGGTTAAGAGTGTAGACAGATAAACTGATTTGGGAGTAACAATATCGAGTAACCTAAAACCGAGTAAACAATGTTCAGAAGTTGTTAAGAAAGCAAACAAAATAATTGGCATTATAGGCAGGTCATTTGAGCATAAATACAAAGAAGTTATCCTAACTCTTTACAATTCCTTAGTCCTCCCTCTTCTGGAATAATGCATTCAATCCTGGTGTCCTTATTACCAAAAAGATATAGACAAGCTAGAACGAGTTCAACGTAGAGTTACCAAAATGATACCTAGCCTAAAGAACAAACCATGCGAAGAGCGTCTTAGAGAATTAAATCTATTTCCTTTAATTAACCCAGCGCAGATTAAGAGGCGAATAAATTCAAGTGTTCTAAATCATCAAAGGCATCGACAATATGAACTGTAGTAGGTACTTCACTAACGACCAATCTAATTACATACTGTACAGGTAAATGGTTGCAAAATTATTGATAAATCTTTTAACTCACATGAATCTAAGAATTTCTTCTTCAATCGAGTTGTCAATTTGTGGAATGGGCTTACCCGAAACGTTGTTTAATGCAGCATCGTTGATTCTTTTAAACTCCGCCTAGACAAATATCTTGCTTCAAACCTACGACTGACTGCGTTTGTAAATGAATAACTATATTTGATTGCCCCCTCAGATTCATCAAGGATTATTGTGTATATATATTACTATGACATTACTCTTTTTTCCAGATATATGAAAAATCACATATAATTGTGTTATGTTACTAACCCATCTGTGCCCTACTAACATCTTAATCCTGCCACGGACATTAGCTCCAGGGCAGTAGTTCCCATTCCAATTTTCTCTTACCCACTTTAAGGGGAGATATCCACTTGAGGGACTTTTTTCTTTACCCCCTTCTCCCTCATGTTTAGCCCCATTGCTTTTGAGATTTTAAGACATTCGCCCCATTAGTTTGGCAATTTTAAGACCTTTCACCCAATTTATGTCACTTTTAAGACCTTTCGTTCCATTTAGGTGTCAATTTTTTCCTGGCGAGCGATAGCGAGCCTGGAATTTAAGAGGAATCGGCCTTTGGCCGGGAAATTTTTCTACCGAAAAATGTACAAATTTATCTTGAAAGGGGGTCAAGGGGGTGTAATTTCAAGCTTGATGGAAGTCTAGGAAACACACTAAAAACCTCCCCTTAAACCACTGTTTCGACACTTGATCCTCAGTGTTTTGGAGGACAAGCAGCATAGAGGGGTCACTAGAGCTGTTGTTGCTTGATTTCCTTTGTACTCCTTTGTACAGAGTGATCCACCTGGCTCTCACAAACACCTCCTCCTGCTATCTACTTCACTACACTAAACAAGCACACCACACTTCCTGAGTCTGTCTCGGTAGTTTGTTCGTCCCCACTTGGGTTTACTCGGTCTGACTAGAGTTTTTTTATCGTCTCCTTCATCCACATACAAAAAAAAAAAATAAAAAATATATGTTAGTAGGTTTGGTGTACACTGTAGTTTTGAAGCCGTGGTCGTGGAGGGAGACAAGGAGGTCGAGGAAGGGTGGATGTCCATCGGTGGTTTCTTCGTATGTGAAGTTGAGTCCGGAGGCGGCCATGAAGCGCTGCTGGAGGTCCCTGAGTTCGCCCAGGTCCTTCACCCGCACGAAGATATCATCGATGTACCTGCAGTAGACAGCCCCCGCGGGAATATGTACCAGCAAATCGACGGTGTAGCGATGGGAAGCCCCCTGTGGGTCCTGTTCGCCAATTTCTTCATGAGAACTATCGAAGAGGAACTCCTGGCTGCCCACCGGCCCACTGTCTACTGCAGGTACATCGATACTATCTTCGTGTGGGTGAAGGACCTGGGCGAACTCAGGGACCTCCAGCAGCGCTTCATGGCCGCCTCCGGACTCAACTTCACATACGAAGAAACCACCGATGGACATCTACCCTTCCTCGACCTCCTTGTCTCCCTCCACGACCACGGCTTCAAAACTACAGTGTACACCAAACCTACTAACAATGGCCAATGTCTTAATGGGGAAAGTGAATGCCCTAAGCGATACCATCAGTCCACCATCGCCGCCTATGTCAGGAGAGCCCTCACCCATTGCACCACCATTCCTGAGTCTGTCTCGGTAGTTTGTTCGTCCCCACTTGGGTTTACTCGGCCTGACTAGAATTTTTTTATCGTCTCCTTCATCCACATACAAAAAAAAAAAAAAAAAAAAAAAAAAAAAATATATATATATATATATATATATATATATATATATATATATATATATATATATATATAAGCAGGGGTACCCGGCATTGCCCGAGTAATCACCCTAATCACCATCACTACTACCACCACTACTGCTACCATAATCACCATCATCAACACAATACTACTACTACCATAATCACCGGCCTCGACCTCCCTGTGCCTCATTAAACGGCGACCTCGATTTCGGCCGCTAAATGACCTCCGATTTTGGATCTGACCTCATCCGTACCCCCATTTTGGGGAGCTGCGCAACTTTCGTTCCATACACCTTTTCGATCGGAGGCCTCCTTCTGCCCCAAACGGCCATTTTTTCGCAATTTTTGTCGCTCCTGTATACTACATAAGTTCTGCCGAAAATTTTATTAAACAAAAGTGTCTCTGATTTCCACTAAACTCGCCTAAAACCATCTCCAAAGCCTGGGCTTTCCAACGGTGCCCCACACTCTCACCTGGCACCAAAACTGTGGGAGGAGTTTAGTAACAAAGGTCAGGTAACTCGGGTAACTGACAGACAAACATTGACCTTTATTTATTAAGATATATATATATATATATATATATATATAATATATATATATATATATATATAATATATATATATATATATATATATATATATATATATATATGTGGATGAGGGAGACAAAAGGCAAAACTTCCTGTGACGAGTGCCTCCCCCAGAGTTGAAATAGTGCCAGGGCCAAAAGAAATGTACTGAGCCAAAATGTCTGTACGAACAGAGTTTGAAGCAATTTAATTCATAAGATGAAGGAAAAATAAATTCATGGAGAGAATTCTAGAGCTCAGCTGTTGAATAGAAGAAAGATTGGGAGAATCGTTTTACTCTTGAGTTGGAGAATTGTACAGAGTAGGGGTACAAAGGAGTTCGAAAGAAATCAAACAACAATAGGTCTAGTGACCCCTCTAGGCTGCTTGTCCTCCAAAACACTGAGAATTAAGTGTCCAAACAGTGCTTTAGAGTGGGTAAGGGAAAATTGGAAAGGGAACTACTGCCCTGGAACTAATATCCGTGGCAGGATTAGGAAGTTAGTAAGGAACAGATAGGTTAGCAACATAACACAGTTTTAAGTGATCTTTCGTATATCTGGGAAAAAAAGAGAGTAACGTCTTAGTAATATATATTAGCAATAATCCTTGATGAATCTGAGGGATCAATAAAATTAAAGTTATATATTTACAAACGCAGTCAATCGCGGGTTTGATGCAAGATATTTGTCTATGCGAAGTTTAAAAGAATCAACGGTGATGCAGTCTATAACATATCGGGTAAGCCCATTCAACAAAATGACAACTCGATTGAAGAAGAAATTCTTAGATTCATGTGAGTTAAAAGATTTATCAATAATTTTGCAACCATTTCCCTGTATGTAATTAGATTGGTCGTTAGTGAAGTACTTACTACAGTTCATATTGTCGAGGCCTTTAATGATTTTGAACAGTTGAATTAAGTCACCTCTCTGCGCTGGGTTAAAAGAAATACCGGTAGATTTAATTCTCTAAGACGCTCCTCGTATGGTTTGTTCTTTAGGCTATGTATCATTTTGGTAAGTCTACAATGAACTCGTTCTAGCTTGTCTATGTCTTTTTGGTAATAAAGGCACCAACATTGAACGCAGTATTGAACGCAGTAGGGGTGGGATTGTGTAGCAAGACGGGTACTACGTACCCTACATAGAGGAGGTGGTATACACTAAGAGAGCTCTGAGGAACACTGATTATTGTAGTCGCGATAGAATAGCGAGAGACATGTAACATTGCGGCGAATAGAGAGAGAGAGATTGCAGAGAGTCGGTGAGTGGACAGGAGGTAATGATACGGAAGGCTTTCCTTTCTACTTTGTCTAGAAGTTCTGTGTGAGAAAATCCTCCCCACACATGTGAACAATACTCAATACAAGGATGCACTGTGCCCCTGAACAGAGCAAGAAGCTGTGCAGAGGTAAAGAACCCCTTGAGACGGTTGAGCACACCCATTATTGTAGCACCTATCTTCTGATCTCTCTACTATCTCTAATTGGGGCAGAAAAAACCCTTATTACTTTCAATGCTTCCAAAACTCAATTTCTCAATCTGTCTACTCGACCGCCCCTTTCAGAAAACTATGACTTACTCTTCAACAACATACAAATTAACCCTTCGTCTTCTTTTAATATTCTTGGTGTCTCTTTTTCTTCTGATATAACTTGGAAAGAACATATTATCACTCTTGCTAAAACAGCTTCCTAGAAGCTAGGTGTACTCAACCGCCACTGGGGGTTCTTTACCCCTGCGCAGCTTCTTGCTCTTTACAGGGGCACAGTGCGTCCATTTATTGAGTGTTGTTCACACATGTGAGGAGGATCCTCCCTCACAGCACTTCTAGACAAAGAAGAAAGAAAGCCTTCCATATCATTAACTCACGTTCATTCACCAATACTCTACAGTCTCTCTCTGTTCGCCGCAATCTTGCATCTCTCGCACTATTCTACTGTGATTACAATAATCAGTGTTCCACAGAGCTCTCTGAGTGTATGACACCCTCTCTTTGTAGAGCATGTAGCACAATCCCATCCCTACTCAGTGTAGCTCTCCAACCCAAGAGTGAAACGTTATTCTCAAACTTTCTTCTATTCAACAGCTGAGGTTTGGAACCCTCTCCCAGAATCAGTCTTTCCCTCTTCCTAAATTGCTTCAAGCTCCGTGTGTCCAGGCATTTAGGCTCGAACTCTTTCAACTCTGAAGGAAGCACTTGTCACAGGCAGTTCTGCCTTTTATCTCCTTCACTCATACAAAAAATAAATAAATAATAACAGCTTCTGGGAGGCCGCCTAAGTTGTGATGTGATATAGTCCTTCCAAGAGAGACCAGAATAAAATGAGACACCGAGAATACAGAGAGAAGATGAAGGGTTGATTATTGTATTGTTGAAGTATAACTATTAGTCCTCTGAGAATTCACGATAGGTAGACAGATGGAATAATTGTGTTTTGAAAGCATTAAAGGCAACACAATTTTCTCTGCCCAATTGGAAATAGTAGTTAGATCAGAAGATAGTTTTGTATGGCTTTGTTACATTTGTTTGAGGAATTGCTTGCTGGGGCGTTCTGGAAAAAGAGTTGAATAGTGTAAGGTAGAGTCGTCTGCATATGAATGGATAGGACTGGAGGTACAGTTGAGAAGATAATTTATGAAAGTTAGAAAGAGAATTGGAGATAGGACAGAACCGTGCGTAACACCGGAGTTGATAGGATGAGGAAGTGAATGATAGCAGTCTACAACCGCAGCTAGGGAATGGCCAGAAAGGAAATTAGAGACAAAGGTTCAGATGCAGAGATAAAAGTCGAAGGTGGGCAGTTTAGCTATTAGTGATTTGTGCTCGACTCTGTCAAAGGCCTTCGATATGTCAAGAGCAATAGAAAAGATCTCACCGAAATCCCGAAAGGAGGATGACCAAGAGTTAGCAAGATATGAAAGAAGATCACCAGTCGAGCAACCCTTAAGGAAGCCATACTGGTGAACTGAGAGTAGATTATGTGAAGAGAAATGCTTAAGAAATTTGAAAGTAGAATAGTTTCAAAAACTTTAGAGATACAAGAAATGAGAGCAATTGGAGCATAGTTGGAGGGTTGAGAGCGGTCACCCTTCTTTAGGACAGGTTGAATGAGAGCAAACTTTCAGCAAGAAGGGAAGACGTTAGAGGAGAGACAGAGACGGAAGAGTTTGCCTAAGCAGGGCGTCAGCACGGAAGCACAGTTTTTTTGTACAACAGGAGGAACACGATCCGGACTGTATGCCTTCTTAGTATTAAATCCAGAAACGGTAGATAGTACATCTTTGAAAGAGATTAGGATATTAGTCACAAGTAAGAGAGAAAGGGGTGGCGAGGGAGGAATAGCACCGGAATCATCCAAGGTTGCGTTTCTAGCAAAACAATAAGCGAAGAGTTCAGCTTCGTAAGAAGAAGAAGTGAGTGGAAAAGGGAGGGAAAGACGAAGAAGAAAATTTGTTGGGGATGTTTTTGGAAAGATGCCAGAAAGCTTGGGAAGAGCTAGAGTTGGGTAGTTCAGTGCATTTATTATTGATGAAAGAGTGTTTGACGAGTCGAAGAACAGATTTGGCTTCATTCTGGGCTGAAACATAGAAAGAATGAGATTCTTGAGTTTAAGGCATCGGTACCTTTTGAATGCTTCCTCCTTATTGCGGACAGCAGTAGAACAAGATTTGCTTGCATTTGTCTGAGAGAAAGATAAATGGAATGTATGGCTCCATGCCCGATAGGATTACCTCCGTAATAGTGGAGCAGATAAATGCAAAAATACCCCAAAATAGTTCACTTAATCATGCAAGCATAAAATTTGGCACAGACATTCTCAAAGGACCACTCTTTCATAAAAGGGCGTTAGCCACGCAAAAAATCCTAGATGGCTGCCTCTCTTTCCAAGATGGCTGCCATTCATTGGCCAATTGCATCATCTTCGAGAAAATGGGTGTTACTGATGCATTTATCATGGTTTATAATCCCATTCAATCACCAATTTGTTCTTTATTAAAGTTATTTTTGTCACACTTTCAATTCCAAGTACTAAAACAAAGAGATGGCGTCCAATATGGCGGCCAAACGTAGTATTAATCTTATCTCAGCATCTGTCACTGGCCACAATGAATGCCTTTTTTTATCTACAGAGAGTTTTGGGGGTCATAGATTCTAATTGATCTAAAACTTTTCTCAAAGGATGTAAACATTATTTACAAGGTGTTGGTATACTAATAGTGTGAATGTCAGTGCACAACCAGGGCACACTGGTAACTTCACTGCTGTGTAACTCAGCATGGGGTTCAGTGTCAGCTGATCTAGCTTTACTAATGCTGCACCTAGCTTTACTAACTCTATTGTAGTAGACTAGTATTAGGTGTAGTGCAGTTTAGATTAGTGTCCCAAATGTTGTCTAATAGCCCCATATCAATTAGCTAGTATAAAATAGTTAGTAGATAAAGTTAGACAGCCGCGCCTGAATTGACAGGGTGTGCCAGCGCGGGAGAGCCGAGCCAAGGGTAAGGGGGCTATACATGACTTGTTCATGGACTTACCTGGATGGTGTACAGATCACAAGGGACTTAAATGGCACTGGATGAATGATCGGGCTAGGTGTAGGGCAACCGAACCTAGTTGTATCCCATACATGAATGTGCGCTATTGCCTATTTTCATTAAGGTGGTAAAAGGATAAACCCTCGGCCTTAATTACATGTCAACAATGGCAGGTGAAAACCCAGTCATAACTAAGAGGCAGACTGACTGGAGAAACTGCTGCCTATGTAAAAAAGAAAAGAAAAATGAAAATCTGACTTCGCCTCCTACTCATCATGATCCAGAACATGATGGCTACACCATGATTGCCACAAATGTGCCTCTGTTTCACGAGATGTCTGAAATGCCACTTACCTTTGACCCAGAAAGGCTGGATGAAGGTGGTGGCATAGAGGCAACATTGAGAAGGAATATGGCAAAATACCACACAAGTTGTAGACTCATGTTTAACAACACAAAGCTGGAACGTGCTAGGAAACGGCATTCTGATGTTCAAAGCGAGTCAGATGAAAGGCAAGCTAAACACCGTCGGACAAGTCATGATAGTGAAGCTTGCGTATTGTGTGATAGCATAGCTCCTACATCAGATCTGCGACAGGTCATGACTATGAATCTGAACAACAGACTGCATGAGTGTGCTACAACACTCAATGATGGTAAACTTTTAGCTAAACTGAGTGGTGCAGATGCAATTGCGCAGGAGCTAAAGTATCATCGCAAATGTCTCACTGCCCTCTACAATAGGGAAACTACTCACCTCAAAAGTGTAGAGAAAAGCTCCTGTCAGAGTGAAGCTGAACCAGATGTCTATCCACTAGTACTTTCAGAACTGGTGAACTACATGGTAGAAACCAGTCTTAGTTCAGAGGGTCCTGCCATCTTCCCTCTTGCAGATATATCCCAGCTGTACACACAGCGTTTGGAGCAGCTAGGAATTTATTCACCAAGTGTGAACAAAACAAGGCTAAAAATTAAGTTGTTAATGGAAATTCCTGAGCTAGAAGCTCATAAAAAGGGAAGAAGTGTTCTTTTAGCACTACAAAAAGATGTTGCTCTAGCCCTATCTCAGGCATCTGAATACTCAGATGCTCTTGCTTTGGCCAGAGCTGCAACGATATTGAGGAAACACATTCTGGACCACCAGTCCAAATTCGATGGCACATTTCGCGAAGGATGCATCAAAGATGCCATACCTGCAAGTCTTCTCCAGTTCGTTGGTATGGTGGAACATGGGGCAGACATTAAGTCTCAGCTTGGGTTTGGCTCATCGAAGTCAGACCAGGCTATTGCTCAGCTCCTTCAGTACAACTGCTTCTCAAAACAGAAAGAACATGCAACTACCCATCGACATTCTAAGTGAAGTGTAGTTTCTCTGTTATCCTGGGTGCAGTGGTGAGTTCAAGTATAATTTCGACTGTCTTTTGCTAAAACTTTCATTAGATTTATGTATTTTTTGGTTCTGTAATAAAAACAAATTCATTTTGTCATAAAAATGTATACTGGAATCTTTATTAGTCACAAAGATACGAATGATATTAGTTTTGCGGGTGCAATTTTGGTTTGATTTAGCATTAAAAAAACATATTTTACAAAAATAGACCTCTTTCAGACTCTATGACATATAAAGTAGGGTTTTTTAATTGAAATAAGTTGTTTTACTTGAAGTAGTTACAACTTACAAAGTAATTATTAGTAATTCTTAGTGTAGACGGCGGCCATCTTGAAAAAATGGTAGCCATCTTGGATTTTTGCGTGGCTAACGCCCTTTTTTGAAAGAGTGGACTCTAATGAACATTTGTGCCAAATGTCATGCTTGCATGATTAAGTGAACTATTTTTGCACTTATCTGCTCCACTATAATGCGTTCAGCACTCTCTGAGGGTCCCCGACCACGGAAGCGAACATCATTCCATGGGAAATCGAAGAAATACTGCCAGAGAGCCTCCCGGTCAGCAGCGCCAAAGTGCCACAAGCGCTGCCGGTTGAGACGATCAGGTGGCCGTACTGGAGAGATAGGACAGGTGACAGAGATAAGTTTATGGTCGGAGGAGCCCAAAGTAGAGAAAAGATCGATAGTACAAGAATACTGGTTAGAAGTTAGAAACAGGTCAAGAATGTAGGTGCTGAACCAACTGCTTTAAGTTCTATCTATCTATTGCCCGACGCCGTGATCCCCGAAGGGGTGGCCACGAACGAACCGCCTCCATGCACCTCTGTCCCCAGTCAGTCGACGCCCCTCCCCCCAATCAGCACCGCCTTCGTTCATATACTTCCTCACTCCATCTTTCCACCTCTCCTTCGGTCTACCTCTCCCTCTCTGTCCCTCCACCTCACTCTCGTACACCCTCTTAGTCATTCTTTCGCTTTCCATACGTTCCATATGGCCGAACCATCTCAAGTTGTTCCTTTTCACACTTTCCAGCACATCTACCTCCACACCATACCTCCTTCTTACTTCTTCATTAGTCTGTCTATCCCTCCATGTAACTCCGCACGCACTTCTTAAGTAATTCATGCTCTAAGTTATTTAGGATAAAAACAGACTTAGGCTCGTTCACCAGGTTGGTCAGTCGAATAAGAGGAAAGCCATTGGTGAACGATGAAATCTCCTAAGATGGATTTTTCTGAGAAAGGAGAAATGGATAGAATGTGTTCCACTGTAGAGTCAGTCAACGAATTTAGGAAAGTCAGTCTAGGGGAAATATAAACATCACAGAAATATTTAGTATGAGAATGACAGGACAATTTGAGCCATAAAGTTGAGAATTCAGAGGATTCGATATCGGGAACACGAGAGCAAGTGAGTTTGTTGTGCATGTATGCACAACATCCGCCTTTGGCTTTAAAACTAGGCTAGAGAAAGTAAAAGGATACAGAGAAGGGGCTGCTGGCAGTTGCTTCATACACCTGAGTTTCAGTGAGGAAAAGAAGGTCAGGTTTGTATGAGGAGAGATGAAGTTCAACAGAGGGAAAATTAGAGGAAAACGAATATTACAAAAGTTAATATTAAGAGTAATAGGCTAAGGTCCAGAGAAGTTTGAGGGATCGTCAGAGGAAAGTCGGGCGGGTGTGGGGGCATTTATGCCCCCCCCCCCCCCCCCCCCCCTGAAGACTCCAAGATACTATTTTTCATCATTTATCTGAATAAAATGGTGTGGAAGAAGGAAGTGTGCTGTGCATGTTTAGTGTAGTGAAGTGAATAGGAGGAGGTGTTTATGAGAGCTAGCTGGATTACTCTCAGTGTAAATGAGGCACAACAAAGAAACAGTAAGAGAGGCCAAGCAAGTGAAACAGTAAGAGAGGTCAAGCAAGTGAAACAGTAAGAGAGGCCAAGCAAGAGAAACAGTAAGAGAAGCCAAGCAAGTGAAACAGTAAGAGAAGCCAAGCAAGTGAAACAGTGAGAGGCCAAGCAAGTGAAGCAGTAAGAGAGGCCAAGCAAGTGAAACAGTAAGAGAAGTCAAGCAAGTGAAACAGTAAGAGAGGCAAAGCAAGTGAAACAGTAAGAGAAGCCAAGCAAGTGAAACAGTAAGAGAAGTCAAGCAAGTGAAACAGTAAAAGAAGCCAAGCAAGTGAAACAGTAAGAGAGGCCAAGCAAGTGAAACAGTAAGAGAAGTCAAGCAAGTGAAACAGTAAGAGAAGTCAAGCAAGTGAAACAGTAAGAGAGGCAAAGCAAGTGAAACAGTAAGAAAAGCCAAGCAAGTGAAACAGTAAGAGAGGCAAAGCAAGTGAAACAGTAAGAGAAGCCAAGCAAGTGAAACAGTAAGAGAGCCAAAGCAAGTGAAACAGTAACTGAGGCCAAGCAAGTGAAACAGTAAGAGAAGTCAAGCAAGTGAAACAGTAAGAGAGGCAAAGCAAGTGAAACAGTAAGAGAAGCCAAGAAAGTGAAACAGTAAGAGAGCCAAAGCAAGTGAAACAGTAAGAGAAGCCAAGCAAGTGAAACAGTAAGAGATGTCAAGCAAGTGAAACAGTAAGAGAAGCCAAGCAAGTGAAAAAGTAAGAGATGTCAAGCAAGTGAAACAGTAAGAGAGGCAAAGCAAGTGAAACAGTAAGAGAAGCCAAGCAAGTGAAACAGTAAAAGAGGCAAAGCAAGTGAAACAGGGGTTCCACCAATTCCTTATCTTTGTTCGATTGGTGACTACAATCTCCCCCATATATATATATATATATATATATATATATGTATTTGCTTTTTAAATATGGGATCTGGTAATTGCTTAGCCTACTCTATAATAACTAGTGGTTTTCTACCGGAATGCTCCGCCCAACGAAGTTGGACGGAAGTTACGTTTTCACCTCCTTTTGATTGTCTGTCGGTAAACAAGATATCTAAACTAAAGGCTGGTTCACACATAGCCGAGTCGGTGCGTGAGTCCAACACGAGTGATGAAATTTTGCTATTCGGCAATGACTCGTTGACACTCCTCAACACTCGTGTAGACTTGTGCTACACTCTTTGTTTACTTGTCACACTCGTGGGTATTCGCCACGGGGTCCAAAAATTTCATGCATGCATGACATTTTTGGGCCCCGTGGCGAATACCCACGAGTGTGGCCTAAATACGTGTAGATACGTGTAGACTCGTGTACATACGTGTTAACTCGTCTTTGGCTCTCAATAACTCTTCGTGATTTGTGTTAACTCGTGTTGACTCGTGTAAACCCGTGTTACACTCTTTGGTGATTCGTCGCTTTTTGTCATCATTTCGACGTTGACGAATCAACACGTGTCTACACGTAACAAAACGTATGTAACACACATGCAACACGTATCAACAAGAGTACAAAGCACGAATGTGAGTGCCAAAATTAGGTGGCCCCATGATGCAAGAGTTTACACGATTCAAACACGAGTAAAAACACGAGTAAACAAGAGTATACACGAACCACCAGGAATGACAGCATGCGTCACAGGGTCCTCCTCGTCCATTATGTTGACGTGTTGACCAAGGTACCGCAGCCGCTTCAGGTTGTGCATGCAACAGCAGGCCAAAAACACTGACTCGACACGGGATGGGTGGAGGGGTATATTGGAGAGGAGGCACCGGAACCTGAGATTGGGAGAGAATGGTTAGGATGATGTATAGTTAATACTTGACTGGAGTTATATTTTATATTATTATGGTGGCATATAAATTGCCTTGTTATATCACATGTCGCCTCTATGAAACCTGTATTTGTGGGAAATAACATGACATTACCATCACATTACATTACATTAATATGACATGACATGACATTAACATAATATGACATTAACATAACATGACATTAACGTAACATGACATTAACGCTTACCTGGAGGACATGATGCCAAAGGCATTCTCCACAACGCGGCGAGCCCTGGACAGACGGTAATTGAAGATGCGTTGAGGTACAGTGAGCTGGCGGGTAGAATGTGGCTTCATCAACCACCTTCGCATGGGGAATGCGTCGTCACCAACCAGGAAGTAGGGAACAGGGGTGTCGTCGTTGGGCAGAGTTTTGGCAGCAGGGAGTTCCAGAGTGCACCCATCCAATGCTGCTCTGATGTTTGTTCTTAGAAAAACACCTCCATCTGAGCAGCAACCGTGATTGCCAATGTCACAGTACAGGAATTTGTAGTCTGCGTCTACAATAGCCATAAGCACGATGGAGTGGAAGCCTTTATAGTTGTAAAATTCTGTTCCACCATGGGGAGGGCATCGGATGGCGCAGTGCTTTCCGTCAATGGCACCAACGGCATGGTGGAAATCCCACCGTTTGGAGAACTCCCTGGCAACCTCCTTCCACTCCGCCGGGGTCCTGGGGCAACGTATAAGCTCCTGCTGGTACTCTGCGATGATGGCTTCACATGTCTCAGGCACAATGAGGGAGATGGTGTTCCGGGCCACACAGAACGCGTACTGCAGGCTAGGATAGGAGTCACCCGTGGCCAGGTAGCGGAGTGTGATTGCCAATCTCAGCCCAGATGACAAAGCCTCCCTCCAAAACGTGTCCTGCTTCTCTATCCTGGGCCCGACATGCTCCACCAATTCCCTAAACATGACTTAGTCCACACGCAACAAGTTCCGGTATGATTTGGGGTCCTCTACCTCAAACTCCTTCAGGAGTTGTTCGTAAATACCGAACTGTGGCCGTCTCAGTAACCAACTCCTGGCCCAAACTGTCCTTGCTTTCCTTTTCTGTTGACGTTGGCGTTCAGCTAGCGCCTCTGCTTCCTCGATGTCTAGGAGATCCATCCGCACCTTCAGGAGTATCACCATAGCTGCCGCGTTGCGCCGATTGATGGTCATGGTGGGTGGGTGGGTGTGTCCTCCGTGGTGGTGAGTGGTTGTGTGGCAATGGGTGGTGGTGGGGTTGCCTTTATATAATTTTCGTGCACAGTGGCTGTCACTCTCAATGACTCTTGGTGGGGTCTCGGCGACTCTTGCACACTCGTTACGACTCGTGTAAACTCGTGTTGTCTTTCGTGTTGATCCGTATAACAATCGTGTTGATCCGTGTAACAATCGCATTGATTCGTGTTGACTTGTGTTAGACTCGTCCATACTCTTTGTTTACGTGCCCTGGAATGTGGCCGTTATTTTTCAAATTTTTGACACTCGTGTTTGGTTCGTGTTACACTCGTTTTGACTCTCAGTTACTCGTACAGACTCTTGCATGAACACGTGTTGACTCGTATTGACTCGAGTTAACTCGTGTTACACTCTCCTTGACTCGGGAGCAATTGCTACTTGCGGCCGACTCGGCCTCCAGCGACGGCGATAATCGACGAATGTGACTCGTGTTGGACTCGCGCACCGACTCGGCTATGTGTGAACCAGCCTTAAATATATAAACCTGATTTCTATGAAAGTTGGTGGGAAGATATGATACGGAGCAAGGCAGAAGTGATTCATTTTAGGAGGCGATCTGGAGATTGCCACGACATATGGCGGGCTGATGGAATATGCACCATGGAAGAAGTAATTCAATTTAGGATGCGATCCGGAATATATCCCGGAACCCAGATCCAGAATTAATAAATGATATAGAAATAGCCAGTGTAGGCAGAGGTATGATCTCTACCAAGTGCCGTTCTAGTTTATTTACAATTATATCCTATAACCCAACACTATATCTAACTTGTTTTTGTCTAAACCTCGTCTAATTTAACAGAGTAGGCTTATTATAATTGAATGAATATATCTGTAGTAAGGTAAAGTAAGTAGATAATCCATAATTATACAATATTTTTTATTCAAGATCTATTGCTTGAATAAATGAGATCCTTTATATTTGGAGGTAGGGCATTCCATAATTAATTAGCGGTACATATTATACTGTTTCTAAACAGAAATCTTCGAAATGATCGAAAATTCAGATTTATGTTATTTTACCTAGTATTTTGAGCGTTGCTTAAAACATGAAAAGGTTTATTTCCTGAGCAGCCTATATTACTGGAAACATAGTAACATACAACATTTATGAACATAAGTAAACTTAAACATTTTGTGAGATATGAAGAGGTTTTCGGTTGAGTCAAATTTACCCATATATAATATATATTTTAAACATTTATTTTGAGCTACTTCTAATTTGTTCAGATATGAGGGTCAAGTACAGCCCTTCACAAAAACACAATATATGAGGTGAGGATAACACAAAGTATAATATGATTCTTTGTACTTCTTTGATTTCCCATGGAATGATTTCTGCTTCCGTGGCCGGGGACCGGAGAGTGCTGAACGCATTACCGAGGTAATCCTATCGGGCATGGAAGCATATATTCCATTCTCTTTCTCTCAGACTAATGCTAAAAAATCTTGGTTTACTTACGCCTGTTCTACTGCTGTTCGCAAAAAAAAGGAAGCATTCAAACGGTACCGACGCTTTAAAACTCATGACTCTTATTCTTCCTATGTTTCTGCCCCGAATCAAGACAAATATGTTCTTCGACTTGCCAAACACTCTTTCATCAATAATATATGCACTGAACTATCCAACTCTAGCTCTTCCTAAGCTATCTGGCATCTAGCCAAAAACCTCTCCAACAATTTCTCTTCCTCGTCTTTCCCTCCCCTTTCCCACTCTGATGACACAACCATCACCTCTTCCTCTGACAAAGCTAAACTCTTCGCTCAAACTTTTGCTAGAAACTCCACCGTGGATGATTCTGGTGCTATTCCTCCCTTTCCACCCTCCTCTCTCTTACTTATGCCTAATATCCTAATCTCTTCTAAAGATGTACTTTCTACCTTCTCTGGGCTTAATACTAAGAAAACGTACGGTCCGGACGGTGTTCCTCCTGTTGTACTAAAAAACTGTGCTTCCGTGCTGACTCCCTGCCTAGGCAAACTCTTTCGTCTCTGTCTCTCCTCTAACGTCTTCCCTTCATGCTGGAAGTTTGCTCTCATTCAACCTGTCCCAAAGAAGGGTGACCGCTCTCAACCCTCCAACTATCGTCCAATTGCTCTCACCTCTTGTATATCTAAAGTTTTTGAAACTATTCTTGCTTCCAAATTTCTTAAGCATTTCTCTTCTCATAATCTGCTCTCAGATCGCCAGTATGGCATCCTTAAGGGTCGCTCTACTGGTGATCTTCTTTCATATCTTACTAACTCTTGGTCTTCCTCCTTTCGGGACTTCGGTGAGACTTTTTCTATTGCACTAGACATATCGAAAGCCTTCGATAGAGTCTGGCACAAATCTTTAATTTCTAAACTACCCTCCTTCGGTTTCTATCCCTCCATCTGTGCCTTTGTCTCTAATTTCCTTTCCGGCCGTTCAATAGCTGCGGTTGTGGATGGCCATCGCTCACTTCCTCACCCTATAAACTCTGGTGTTCCTCAGCGCTCTGTCCTATCTCTTATTCTCTTTCTAATTTATATAAATTATCTTCTCAACTGTACCTCAATTCCCATTCATTCATATGCAGACGACTCAACCTTACACTACTCCATTAGTTTTTCAGAACGCCCCAGCCAGCAATCCCTGAACGACAAATGGAATGAAGCCATAGAACACTTTAATTCTGATCTAACTACTATCTCCAATTGGGGCAGAGAAAACCTTGTTACCTTTAATGCTTCCAAAACCCAGTTTCTCCATCTATCTACCCGTCCGGAACTCCCAGCGGACTATCCCTTATTCTTCAACAATACAAAAATCAATCCTTCATCTTCTCTCAGTATTCTTGGTGTCTCTTTTTCTTCTGCTCTCATTTGGAAGGACCATATTGCCAGTCTTGCTAAGGCAGCCTCCCAGAAGCTGGGTGTGCTCAACCGCCTTAGGGGGTTCTTTACCCCTGCACAGCTTCTTGCTCTGTACAGGGGCATAGTGCGTCCTTGTATTGAGTATTGTTCACATGTGTTGGGAGGTTCCTCTCACACCGCTCTTCTAGACAAAGTTGAAAGGGAGGCCTTTCGTATCATTAACTCCCGTCCACTCACCAACTCTCTGCAATCTCTCTCTCTCCGCCACAATGTTGCATCTCTCTCGCTATTCTATTGCTACTATAATAATCAGTGTTCCTCAGAGCTTCCCCAGTGTATACCACCTCCTTTACGTAGGACACGTGGTGCCTGTCTTGCAACACAATCCCACCCCTACTTTGTGCAACTCTCCAACCCAAGAGTGAAACGTTACTCTCAAACTTTCTTCTATTCAACAGCTGAGCTCTGGAACTCTCTCCCAGAATAAGTCTTTCCCTCTTCCTATGATTTAAATTACTTCAAACTCTGTGTGTCCAGGCATATTGGCTCGAACGTCCCTTGATTTTGGCCCTGTCACTCTTTCAACTATGGGGGAGGCACTCGCTATAGGCAGTTCTGCCTTTTGCCTCCCTCACTCACATAGAAAACAAATATTTATATATATATATATTTATATATAATATATAATTATGTATATATATATATATATATATATATATATATATATATATATATATATATATATATATATATATATATATATATATATATATAGTATGTGTATAGTATATATATATATTTTTGCATTTTCTAAGCGAGTGAGGGAGACAAAGGGCATAACTGCCTGCAGCGAGTGCCTCCCCCCAGAGTTAAAGGAATGACAGGGCCAAAGTCAAGGGCCATTCAAGCCAAAATGCCTGGACACACAGAGTTTGAAACAATTTAAGTCATAGAAAGAGGGAAAGACTAATTCTGGGAGAGAGTTCCAGAGCTCAGCAGTTGAATATAAGAAAGTCTGAGGATAGCATTTTACTCTTGTGTTGGATAGTTCCACAAAGTAGGGGTGGGTTTGTGTTGCAAGATGAGTACTACGTACCCTACGTAGAGGAGGTGGTATACACTGGGAAAGCTCCGAGGAACACTGATTATTGTATTAGCAATAGAATAGCAAGAGAGATGCAACAATGCGGCAAAGAGAAAGAGATTGCAGAGAGTTGGTGAGAGGACGGGTGTTAATGATACAAAAGGCTTTCCTTTCTACTTTGTCTAGGAGAGCGGTGTGAGAAGATCCTCCCCACATATGTGAACAATACTCAATACAAGGACGCACTGTGCTCCTGTACAGAGCCACAAGCTGTGCAGGGGTAAAGAACCCTTTGAGGCAGTTGATCATACCCAGCTTATGGGAGGCTGCCTTAGCAAGACTGGTAAGATGGTCCTTCCAAGTGAGAGCAGAATAAAAGGAGACACCGGGAATATTGAGAGAAGATGAAGGATTGATTTCTGTGATGTTGAATTGTAATGGATAGTCCTCTGGAAGTTCCGACTGGGTAGTAAGATGAAGAAATTGGGTTTTGAAACCATTAAAGGTAACAAGGTTTTCTCTGCCCCAATTGGAAATAGTAATTAGATCAGAAGATAATGTTGCATGGCTTCATTACGTTTGTCTTTGAGGGATTGCTGGCTGGGGCGTTCAGGAAAACTAATTGAGTAGTGTAAAGTAGCGAGTCGTCTGCGTATGAATGGATGGAACTGGAGATACAGTTGAAAAGATCATCTATGAAAACTAGAAAGAGAATGGGAGATAGGACAGAGCCCAGAGAAACACCGGAGTTGATAGGATGAGGAAGTGAGCGATGACCGTCCACAACCGCAGCTATGGAACTGCCGGAAAGGAAATTAGAGACAAAGGCACATATGAAGGGATAAAGACCGAAGGAGGGTAGTTTGGTAGTTTGGAAATTAAAGATTTGTGCCAGACTCTATCGAAGGCCTTCGATTATCTAGTGCAATAGAAAAGGCCTCACCGAAGTCCCGAAAGGAGGATGACCAAGAGTTAGTAAGATATGGAAGGTGATCACCAGTAGAACGACCCTTAACCCTTCTTTAGCGGCCTATGCGGTTTATTTATATGTACCGCCCAGCTGGGGTGTTTTTAGCCAAAATAGGGCTGTTTACGTGATAATTTTCATGCCTAAATAAGACCCAGAACGTAAAACAAGTATCTATCCCTGAAAGGGCATAAACAGAGCTTTCGAATGACACCATAACGATCCTTGTATGATGGATAGTTTTCTTGCAATAACCGTGCAACGCGAGTGCAAAAAGCATGTAATTCGGTACTTTCCCCATATAATTCAGTATGTAGCGAGTGAGAGAGGGAGGAGGGAGCTGAGATTCGTGTCAGTAGGTTCGCCGCGGTGGTCTGGAGCAGTCATACGCTCGCTAGTCTCCTGCCACCACTTGTCTCTCTCTCTCAGCAACATTACTTGCTGAAATTGCCACTCGACCTATGTCGAGCGCCGCCACATAGTCCAGCTTTATTAAAAACGACTTATGTGGTGAGCCGCTTTTTAAGGGTTAAGGAAGCCATACTGGCGATATGAGAGTAGATTATGGGAAGAGAAATACTTAAGAAATTTGGATGCAAGAATAGTTTCAAAAACTTTAGAGATACAAGATATGACAGCAATTGGACGATAGTTAGAGAGTTAAGAGCGGTCACCCTTCTTTGGGACAGGTTGAATGGGAGCAAATTTCCAGCAATAAGGGAAGACGTTAGAGGAGAGACAGACAAAAGAGTTTGCCTAGGCAGGGAGTCAGCACGGAAGCATAGTTTTTAAGTACAACAGGAGGAACACCGTCCGGACCGTACGCCTTCTCAGTATTAAGCCCAGAGAGGGTAGAAAGTACATCTTTAGAAGATATTAGGATATTAGGCATAAGTAGGAGAGGGAGGAATAGCACCGGAATCATCCAAAGTGGAGTTTCTAGCAACAGTTTGAGCAAAAAGTTCAGCTTTGTCAGAGGAAGAAGTGATGGTTGTGCCATCAGAGTGGAAAAGGGGAGCGAAAGACGAGGAAGAAAAATTGTTGGAGAGGTTTTTGGCTAGATGTCAGAAAGCTTGGGAAGAGCTAGAGTTGGATAGTTCAGTGCATTTATTATTGATAAAAGAGTGCTTGGCAAGTCGAAGAACTGATTTGGCTTGATTCCGGGCTGAAATTAGGAAGAATGAGATTCTTGAGTTCTAAGGCGTCGGTACCGTTTGAATGCTTCCTCCTTGTTGCAGCAGAAGAACAAATGAGAGTAAACCAAACACAATTGCATTAGACAGAGAAAGAAAATGGAATGTATGCCTCCATGCCCAAGAGGATTACCTCGGTAATGCGTTCAGCACTCTCCAAGGGTCGCCGGCCACGGAAGCAAAAGTCATTCCATGGGAAATCAAAGAAGTACTGCCGAGAGAGCCTCACAGTTGGCAGCGCCAAAGTGCCACAAGCCCTGCCGGTTGGGAGGATCGGGTGGCCGTACTGGAGAGATAGGACATGTGACAGATATTAGTTTATGGTCGGAGGAGCCCAAAGGAGAGACAAGATTTATAGTATAAGCAGAATGGTTAGAGATTAGAAATAAGTCAAGAATGATGGGCCGATCTCCGAAGCGATCCGGGATAAGGGTGGGTTGCTGGACTAGCTGCTCTAGGTCATTTAGGATAGAAAAGATGTAGGCTTGTTCACCAAGTTTGTCAATGGAAACAGAGGAGTGCCATTGGTGGTGGTGAACATTGAAATCTCCTAGGATGGAGATTTCTGCAAAAGGAGAGATGGATAGAATGTGGTCCACTTTAGAAGTTAGATAGTCAAAGAATTTTGGATAGTTAGTAGAATTAGGGGAGAGATAAACACCGCAGAAATATTTAGTTTGAGAGTGACAAGAAAGCTTTAGCCAGAGAGATAAGAATTCAGAAGAGTCTAAGTTGGGAACACGAGAGAATTATAATAATAATAGTTCTTAAAGCTAGCGCATGCTAAGCTAGCTAAGGATAGCTCAATAAGGCCGATTAGGCGTATTTCCATTGGGGTCCTGTACTACTACCCCATCCCTTTGCTCATGAGGGATGGTAACGACTCAGTGCTTGTGAAAAATCTTTAATGCGAGATTGTTGCGCACATATACGCAACATCCTCCTTTGGCTTGAAACTGAGGATAGAGATAGTAGGAGGATACAGAGAAGGGCCTGCTGTCAGTAGTCCCAGACACCTGAGTTTCGGTGAGAAAGATAAGATCAGGATTGGCAGATGAGAGGTGGTGCTCCACAGAATGGAAGTTAAAGGAAAGGACATGAATGTTGCAGAAACTTATAGTAAGAGTAGAAGGTAGTGGTCCAGGGAATTTAGGGGAGTCATTTCCAGGGGTCAAATTAATGGGGGCATTTCTTGTCCCCCCCCCCCCCCTGGGGCCTCCGAGGCGGGTCGTGATTATGTCATTTGATTTTAGGAAAGATAGTGTACTGTAGTATGTAAGGTGTTTGTAATGTAATGTATTGATAGGAGCAGAAGGTGATTTGGAGGGCAGGCTGGGGTTGCCCTCAATTTTGATGAGGCACAGAAAGGATCAGCTAGAGAGGCCAGGTGGTGAAACAGGTGTTCCAGCTCTCCTTAACCCCTTCTGTACCGGCTACGTCTTTTTAGTTTTATTATATCTATATTTAGACGATTTTGTGCAGAATAAGAAAGATCTGTGGTAGTAAAAAGAGTTAAGTGAGTTGGTTTGAGGTCTGTTAATTGCTGGAGGCCTTTTTTAGCTGCATAGAAGCATCCATATATAGCTAGAATATAATTTAAAAGATGTCGCCGGTACAGAAGGGGTTAACAGCCACCTAGCACTCCCCGGGAGTACCGCCCTGTTTAGGTGGTGCCTACAGTCTCTTCCTATATATACTGTATATATAAAATATTATATATATATATATATATATATATATATATATATATATATATAAATATGTGTGTGTGTGTGTGTGTGTATATCAGAGGTTGGTCAGTTATGTTAATTAACTTAACTTAGTTGAAATATTTTCATATTTATCAGTTAACTTCAACTAATTTCTGATTAATTAAACCTCTATATCATGTTTCATTCTGTATGTGATGGGAGTCTGGGAGAACTGAGTGATGTATAAATAGTAAATTCAACAATCATGTGTTAAATTATACTCTAATCCTATGATCGTCTTGTCAGAATACTATAGTGCTACCCCTCCAAGTTGGCGGTTTGGGAGGGTCAGCGTACCTATTACACTGCTGCCATGTTTTCAAATGGTCACCCACGTAATAACACTCTTATTTAGTAGCAGTCTCTACGTTTCCAACGTAGGGCTTATGATCTCAGCCGCTACCACAGCGGGCCGATTTATCGGTACTCACGCGAAGTACCAAATAATCTCTAGAGTTGCACCTCAAATCACTACTAGGCACGTTGTACACACTCCGAGACGACTAAAGAAGGAAGAGAAAGCGAAGGAGAGAAAGAATTGTTATAGTTACCCATTTAATCTAGCTGCTCTCCTCTAAGCCATGCTTCATTTTCTATGAGCCTGCGACAGTACCTGCAAAAGTATCAGTCTCTTCGCGCACACCGTCGGTGACTCACGTTTTTGTCTGTGTTCCGCGAGTGCCTGTTTTTGCCTGCCCCTTCGCTTCAACTAAGTGAGTGTGAGCCTTTTCAGGCTATTGAGGTTTTAGAAGGACGTTTCAGTGATGTAGGCAGCACTTTACGGATTTATGGCGTGTTTCTGGGTGTGCACGGAGTGCTGGAGACGTGTTGAATTATATTGTTTACTTCGGGGGTGGTTGGTCCTCAACGCCGCATAGCGGTCGTTGAGTGTACTATTCTACCCTCCCTTTTCGGGTTCATGTTCGCTTTAATAACCCTTAACGTAACTTGGGGGGGGGGGGATGTATGCTTCCCGCGTGATGCATTGTGTTTCTTTTCCCTTTTTTGCATGAACTTTTGTTTTATTTTGTTTTTCGTATGACTGCCTGTCGACGTTTTACAAGACTTGAGCATGAAGTTTCTCTGGATTCTGCTTTTGTGAGAGCATAGGGCATACAGCCTTTATTCTAATTCAAACATGTGTTACGTCCTGGGATATATAAACACTGGGCTCTTTCTATTGGACTAGGTATGCGTCAACAAGCAACAATGGAAAACGCTAGATCCAACCCTTATCTATAAACCCAGGCAACAAACCACCCTAAACCGTCAAGAGTCCTGCCTGGACAACGAGGTATCCTATGACTCGGTTACAGGGTGCACGCACTATAGACAGCTGATAGTCAAGCAGGCTATATAAAAGATCACACAATTAAGTTGACTTAAAGCTTCAAAGAAAAGATAGATAACGGAATTAAATTGCAGAAACAATTTAATAACAAACTAGAAGAAAATACATTTAACGTTACGTTAATTAATACAACTAAACACCCCTGCGTGAAAGAAGGTGAAAGCAAACAGTCCTCAAAACATCGTACAGGTAGACAAGATGCGGGTTTCTAAACTGCATGCGGCTACCGTAGGATCTGATGCTTAGCAAAGAAAGTACGTTACGGATTTAGAGAACTCTTAACTCATAAGCAGGAATAAATACTAGTGATAGGCCATACAGTGTATAGTGGCATAGGTATAATTAAATAAAGGCAGCAACTCGCAACATAACCACATACAGGTGTGCTTCTCACTCTTAGTCAGGCAAGCCTGCTCGGACAGAGTTTCTAAGCCACACCCTGACTCACAATGCTCACAAAAATGGTAAACTGTGGCACAATAACAAGCATACAGATATAATAAACCACTAGCTGTTAATCTGCTAGGTGGCAGAGGTCTAGCCGGAAGGATATAGGCTTCGGATACCCGGGCTGAGCCACCTGCTCTAGCCTAGGGACGTTCCCAAGTCTGTGCGCCAAATTACTCTAATTGAAAGGGTGCTCTCTTGAGAGACTCAGATCGCAAGTATCTGACTCTCTCCTGGCGACCCTAAAACAAAAGCAAGACGTGCTAGCGCAGTGCTGAGTGGACTAGGCAAGGGCCCTCACACAACACAACACTAGACACACAGGGACACAGACAAGAAAATGCCCCCAGACTCCCACGGGTATCCTAGTAAAGTCGGGCGGGCCCACAGGACTCGCACCAGCAGACTTTACTTAAAGGATCGCAAAAAGCCTCCCCTCCGGTCTAGCCCCTGCTAACCTGACACAAGAACACACTAGCAAGCATAAAACCACCAAATATGAGACAACAAAAAAGCTTCCTAGGTCTCATTAACAATTACATCTCTGCATAAGGCCCAAAATCCTATCTAGTTATCTGAGAGCTCGTCGTTAATACAATAATAGATATAAGGTCTATCAAGGGGATGGGATAATTAAATAGATTGGTGAAGTAGTGGAAGGAAGGTATACAAAGTACGAGAGAAAGTTTCTAAGTGGGGTTGAGAGGGATAGATATCAAGGGGGTCCGAAGGGTACGACAATGAGGTGAGCTCTGAGTCTTGAATCTGTCTGGATCCCACCCTAGGCATGCAAAATACATCCCATGCTTGGCAACACTCAACACAGTTGCCGGGTCAAAATCCTCTACCCCGTGCGTGAGTCGAAACTAAGCCTAACGTTGCAATCAAATGCACGTGGCAACATCAGGCTCGTCCCAAGCTAGACTCTCCGCGCGAAGCAACGTCCCCCAACCGGTCTCTCTCTCCCGCTCGTCTCCTCCCACTCTCACTAGACTTACATCTTATATATTATAATGAAACAATCAACTATCGAGAATAAAATATACTAAGATGCGTTGGTTAAGAATAAGGGCAGCTTCAAGCTGTGAAACAACATAAGAATATCCCAGACATTAGTTACGTTGTCGTAGGATATATACTAAGGAAAAGCCTGCCGGCCGGCTGCCGCCAGCCGGTTTCTAAACGGCTGGGCAGCCGACGCGCGCGCATGCCCGCACGTGGCTACTATGCAGAAGCGTCACACCTCCCCCAAGATATAAGACCCTTGACTAAGTTCTTCATATCTAACAGAAAGCTTCTCATAGTACCACACACTGTTGCGACACAAGGCACTACATATAAAAAAAATAAAGACTGTTGCGCTCCACCGAGCAAGTTCAACTAACTTAGCGACAATAAGCGAAAACATTCAACTTAGATACTGCTACAACATCTTATACAAAATTCTACACATTATGAAAAATAAAGAGTTTTTATAAGGTTTTTGCTTTATTAATTTGTTTTTTTCGGCTGAACTACAGTGACAGCCTATTTTCCTCCACACTCAACCCTCAATCCTGTGGCAGTCTAACCAACATCATCCACCCTTGATAGACAATCCGCTATCACGTTATCAGAACCGGCAATATAGCGTATGTCCAGATTATACTCCTGAAGCATGAGTGACCACCTGGTCAGCCTCATATTCCGGTTATGAAACTGATTCAAGAATTTCAGAGGGTGATGATCGGTATAAACCACTACGACTGGTCCGAAAGCAGGAACATATACATCGAAGTGCCTGAGCGCCAGCACTATCGCCAGGAGTTCTTTTTCAATTACAGAGTAATTCCTTTGTGCACTATTGAATTTTTTACTGTAAAAACTCACTGGATGTTTGATACCTTCATCATCTGTCTGTAACAAGACAGCCCCAGCCCCTACGCCACTGGCATCAGTCGCCAGCTGAAAAGGTCTGCTGAAGTCCGGGGCCCTGAGTATGGGGTGGGTACATAACAGGTGTTTCACCAAGGAAACCGCCTCTGCACACTCAGGAGACCACCGGAACTTCTTGTCCTTAGATAATAAGTCGGTTAAAGGTGCAAGTACAGTCGAATAGCCTTTGATGAAGCGACGATAATAGCCTATCATACCTAGAAACCGCATGGTTTGTTTCTTAGTCGTAGGCTGGGGAAACTGATCGATGGCTTTGATCTTTGTCTGTGGAGGGCACACCTGACCCATCCCCACCTCGAACCCCAGGTACAAAACTGTGGCTTTGACAAAATCGCACTTACCCAGGTTTACCACCAAACCTGCTTCATTCAGTTTATTAACACCTTACGAGCGGCCTATGCGGTTTATTTATGTGTACCACACAGCGGGGTGTTTTTAGCCAAAATAGGGCTGTTTACGTGATCATTTTCATGCCTAAATAAGACCCAGAACGTAAAACAAGTACCTATCCCTGAAAGGGCATAAACAGAGCTTTCGAATGACACCATAACGATCCTTGTATGATGGATAGTTTTCTTGCAATAACCGTGCAACGCGAGTGCAAAAAGCAGGTAATTCGGTACTTTCAGTACATAATTGAGTATGTAGCGAGTGAGAGAGGGAGGAGGGAGCTGAGATTTGTGTCAGTAGGTTCGCCGCGGTGGTCTGGAGCAGTCATACGCTCGCTAGTCTCCTGCCACCACTTGTCTCTCTCTCTCAGCCAGATTACGTGCTGAAATTGCCACTCGAGTTATGTCGAGCGCCGCCACATAGTCCAGCTTTATTTAACTCGACTTATGTTGCTCGCCGCTAAATAAGGGTTAAAAAGCTGTCCGATGTGAGCACAGTGACTGTTAAAATCATCGTCGTATATTATGACATCATCTAGGTACACCGTACAGTTGGGAATGTCGGCTACAATGTCGTTCATTAATTTCTGAAACGTTGCAGGGGCATTTTTCAGCCCGTATGGCATAACATGGCAACGATATGTAGCACCGTCCACCACAAACCCACACACCTCTCGCGCTCGCTCAGACAAGGGCACTTGCCAATAACCCTTAACAAGGTCTATCTTAGTGAGGAACTTGGCTTTTCCTATCTTATCCACACTGTCGTCCACGCGAGGGAGAGGGGAGGCATTTGTGGGGGTTAAACCATTCAACCTGCGGAAATCTATACAAAACCGCACCTTGCCATCTGGTTTGGGCTGCAGTGTGACGGGGGAAGTCCACGTTACTGCACCCTCAGAAATCAGCCCACGTTTCAGCATATAATCCAGCTCTTCCCTAAGTGCTGGTAATTTAATAGGGGGAACACGGTATGGCACTGATTTAAAGGGCGGGTGGTCCCCAACATCGACATCGTGCACCGCTTGAGTAGTGAGGCCAGGATGCTCCGCGAAAACAGCTGGGTTTGAATCAAACAAGTGCTGCACAGCTACACGCTGTTGCTCAGGCAGGTGCAATATCAACTCGTGAGCCACTTGTCTAGAATTCCCCGCCCACTGATCCGCGGAAACATGGCAATCCCAATTATCCTCCCCGCAGCATGACTGTCCCTTCCTCCTTCTCCACCACGATCGCTGCAGATCAACACCGGGACAGTTAGAGGCTCGGAGGGGCGCCTCACATACTCCTTCATCAGATTTACATGGCAAAGTTGGTTCTTTTTCTTACGATCAGGAGTAGCTACTAAATAGTCGAGATCAGAAACCTTCCTTACAACCCGATACGGACCAGAATACTTGGCAGACAAGGGGTGTCCCACCAGAGGCAGTAGTATCAGTACCTCCTGATCTACTTCAAACTCCCTCAGCTTCACCTTCTGGTCGTATCTGTCCTTCATCTGAGCTTGTGAACTCTTAAGGTTCCGACCTGCTACCTCCAAGCTCTTTAGCATTCTCTCACGGCTTTCAACTACATACTTTAGAAGCGAGCATGGCTTTGTGACTCCCTCCCAGATCTCCTTGACTATGTGGAGGGGCCCCCTGACCCTGTGTCCAAAAACCAACTCGTTCGGGCTAAATCCCAAGCTCTCCCCAGGTACTTCTCTCGCAGCAAATAAAACGTATGGGAGACCTAGATCCCAGTCCTTCCCATTTGCCATGCAATAACACCGCAACATACTCTTGAGAGTCGAGTGCCACCTTTCCAAAACTCCCTGACTCTCGGGATGGTAGGCAGATGACACCACAGACACTATCCCATGTTGCTGCATGGTCTGCTTAAACAGAGCAGAATTAAAATTGGATCCCTGATCAGACTGGATCTCCTGAGGGTAGCCATAACGAGAGAAATAGACAAGTAGGTTTTTGACAACAGTCTTGGCCATCCCGTTGCGCATGGGGTAAGCATCTGGATACCGTGTTGCTACATCCATTACAGTTAGTAAAAATTTATTGCCGGCACTAGTGGGGGCCAATGGGCCAACCATATCGATAACTACTTTGCTGAAGGGCGGCCCAATGACAGGGATGGGTTGTAACGGGGCTCTCGGGATGACCTGATTGGGTTTCCCAACAACTTGACAAGTGTGACACTGTGACACCCATGACACGACACTCGCCTTTAACCCAGGCCACCAGAAAAGCTTGTTCAGAGCTGCCTCCGTCTTACGTGCCCCCAGGTGCCCTGCCAAAGGCACATCATGAGCTAATCTCAATAAGCTCTCACGGCACACCCTCGGTACTACTAACTGGTCCACTAATCCTGACCCGCCATCCCACTTTTTCTTGGGATCCTGATGTCTCCGATACAAGATCCCCTCGGACAAGAAAAAATCACCAGGCTGCGCATCCCCATCGCTCTCCAGTTCGACAGCACCATTACCACACGCCCTGACTTCAGGATCTTCCAGCTGCAAGGAACATGTATCAGCAGGTGCGAGATTATCCAAGTTCATCTTAAATAATTTATTTCCACCTCCAATGTCCCGCTAAGCCATCCTTTCCTCACGCTGCGCATAACAATGCTGTCGCAGAGTCTCTTCCTGCCCTGCACCTGCACTAGCGGTGACAGGCCCCGGGGCCTCTCCAGACTCTAACATAGGTGCCAATAATGAGTCACCAAGAAACACTGCCGGCTCAAAACTCTCCAATTGACCAACACTTCCCGTTTTCTTGTAACCTTTCCTCCGCGGTTTGATAGACTGAGGTGGTGGCTGCAAGGCTCCGGATGTCTGAGAATGCGTCACAATACACGCCATGGTTTATACGCTACACTTCTCAACCCACTCCTGTTCCTCCCTACTAACGTCGGCCGCCTTCTCGGCAACGACCAAGGGTGAAACCTTAGAAGCAGGCACCGCAAAGTCGTTGCCGAGGAGTAGGTCGACGCCCCCAACAGGCAAGTTCTCTACAATTCCGACATCCAGCTCCTTCGCCACACCACCCACCTCCAGCTCCATCCGCACCAGCGGGTAGGACTTCGTAGCATTGATCCCCTGAACTACCACCACCCGAGCAGCGTTAATCGGCCTACCAGTAAAGTTCTTTAACAAGGTCTGGTCTATCAGAGTGAGAGCTGAGTGATCTCTGCCATACCCATAGCTTACTCTGACTGTTCCTCTTACTTATATATCTTCTAGATCTCAAGTGACGGCGTCTTTTCCGTGGATCGACCTCCCTACTGCCAACCTAAAAGTTGGCAGATTGGGAGCCAAAGCGTCACATTTTTCCCTTGCCCCTCAACTTTCCCTTCATAATTGCTGAGGGGCACAGGGCCTTGGGTGGGGCTTTGGTTTCCCGGGCGTTTCCGCGCCCTCCTCAGCTCCCTGCCTTAGAGTGGCTTCGGTCACCCGGGCTTTGTTAGTGGTAAGCAAGGAGGGTTTTGTGGGGGCGCTCTATGGCCTTGGCCTTGCTCGGGACCTTGGGGCTGTTCGGCCAGGCAGCCTGGGGAACAACAACAACAACAACAACAACAAGGTCTGAGAAGCCCCCGTATCACGCAATAGCTTAACTCCTCGCCTTTCGCCAGCCCACCTCACAAAACCATGCCCTCTATGACCCCCAAAGACGTCGCGGACAGGGTTCGAGCCTTCCGGACTCTTGAACACAGGCTGTGTCCCAACCTCTGATGAACTACCCTTGGCAAACTCAGAAGATATAGGCGACACCCCTATGCTACGGACCAATGACACAACCTTGTTTGGTGGCTTGTTCGGACAAGCATTTGCAAAGTGACCCTCCTTGTGACATGCAAAGCACTCTTTACTCTTTGGTTTCCCTTGGGAGTGGGAGGTACCATTAGACTTCTTATACGGGACGGTATTTGGTTTATGTTCAGTTTTATTGTCAGTGCTACATGGTTTTGTGTATTTATGTGTATCAAAATTCTTGGGAGGGGGAGGGGTACGATCCTTTGCACCCGACTCACTCCTAGCTGCTGCTTCGCACCCTCGAATTAATGACAGTCGGCGGTCAGCCATTTCTGCTGCCTCCTGGAGAGTTCTAGGATTTTTTTCCTTTATATTTAATGTTAAATCCCCGCCTGTGCACTTAAAGAACTGCTCCAAGAGAACCAGCTCACTCAACTCCTCCGATACCTAGTAGACTCTGCCTGCAGTTCAGCCTCTCGTATAGCAACCTCAGCCTGCACACTAGCCTGTCTTTCGGCGGCCTCAACCTTGGCCATCTCAAGCCGAAACAACAAATCTGGAGTCAACCCTTGAGGAGGGGAAGGTGCATTTAATGGGGAGGGTCCCAGTGATTGAATTCCACGCTGCCATTGACCATCAACTTGGGGGTATGTACTAAATTCAGGCACCCTGACGTTTGATATGGGGGTAGAGTGGAGGGGGGGCTGGGGATCGGGGCCCCCAGTCGCCTCTCCACCCAGGTCTCTCCCTTCTAAACCCAATATCAAAGTCCTCAGCTGATCTTTCCTCATGCCACTTAAACCCTGGTGACCCTGAAGACCTGCCACACACTTTAAGCCATACTTATTCAGCTTCACCACCCTGGCAGCGGTAAGGGGCACCTCTAAAAATCTTCTAGCACCCTCCTCGCTATCGACTAGCCACTCCACAGGTCTTTCTCCCTCCGAACCCGTATCGTGAGCTGACCCATCACTGTGTTCTGATGTATTAGACATGATTGTGTACTGCAGTAATTATCACGGTTATAGAATGTGCCTTATCTCCTATGCAAGTATGTATATACTAATGTTATTTAAAGTCTTTTAATGTGTTATATTGGTTGCTCCAAAAAAAAACTCTATGTCCACTGTATTCCTCTAATCATAAGGAATCTCAAAAGAAATGACCACTATATTCCTCTGTTCAGTAAATCCTATGCAAGGTCGCCATTTGTTACGTCCTGGGATATATAAACACTGGGCTTTTTCTATTGGACTAGGTATGCGGCAACAAGCAACAACGGAAAACGCTAGATCCAACCCTTATCTATAAACCCAGGCAACAAACCACCCTAAACCGTCAAGAGTCCTGCCTGGACAACGAGGTATCCTATGACTCGGTTACAGGGTGCACACACTATAGACAGCTGATAGTCAAGCAGGCTATATAAAAGATCACACAATTAAGTTGACTTAAAGCTTCAAAGAAAAGATAGATAACGGAATTAAATTGCAGAAACAATTTAATAACAAACTAGAAGAAAGTACATTTAACGTTACGTTAATTAATACAACTAAACACCCCTGCATGAAAGAAGGTGAAAGCAAACAGTCCTCAAAACATCGTACAGGTAGACAAGATGCGGGTTTCTAAACTGCATGCGGCTACCGTAGGATCTGATGCTTAGCAAAGAAAGTACGTTACGGATTTAGAGAACTCTTAACTCATAAGCAGGAATAAATACTAGTGATAGGCCATACAGTGTATAATGGCATAGGTATAATTAAATAAAGGCAGCAACTCGCAACATAACCACATACAGGTGTGCTTCTCACTTTTAGTCAGGCAAGCCTGCTCGGACAGAGTCTCTAAGCCACACCCTGACTCACAATGCTCACAAAAACGGTAAACTGTGGCACAATAACAAGCATACAGATATAATAAACCACTAGCTGTTAATCTGCTAGGTGGCAGAGGTCTAGCCGGAAGGATATAGGCTTCGGATACCCGGGCTGAGCCACCTGCTCTAGCCTAGGGACGTTCCCAAGTCTGTGCGCCAAATTACTCTAATTGAAAGGGTGCTCTCTTGAGAGACTCAGATCGCAAGTATCTGACTCTCTCCTGGCGACCCTAAAACAAAAGCAAGACGTGCTAGCGCAGTGCTGAGGGGACTAGGCAAGGGCCCTCACACAACACAACACTAGACACACAGGGACACAGACAAGAAAATGCCCCCAGACTCCCACGGGTATCCTAGTAAAGTCGTGCGGGTCCACAGGACTCGCACCAGCAGACTTTACTTAAAGGATTGCAAAAATCCTCCCCTCCAGTCTAGCCCCTGCTAACCTGACACAAGAACACACTTGCAAGCATGAAACCACCAAATATGAGACAACAAAAAAGCTTCCTAGGTCTCATTAACAATTACATCTCTGCATAAGGCCCAAAATCCTATCTAGTTATCTGAGAGCTCGTCGTTAATACAATAATAGATATAAGGTCTATCAAGGGGATGGGATAATTAAATAGATTGGTGAAGTAGTGGAAGGAAGGTATACAAAGTACGAGAGAAAGTTTCTAAGTGGGGTTGAGAGGGATAGATATCAAGGGGGTCCGAAGGGTACGACAGTGAGGTGAGCTCTGAGTCTTGAATCTGTCTGGACCCCACCCTAGGCATGCAAAATACATCCCATGCTTGGCAACACTCAACACAGTTGCCGGGTCAAAATCCTCTACCCCGTGCGTGAGTCGAAACTAAGCCTAACGTTGCAATCAAATGCACGTGGCAACATCAGGCTCGTCCCAAGCTAGACTCTCCGTGTGAAGCAACGTCCCCCAGCCGGTCTCTCTCTCCCGTTCGTCTCCTCCCACTCTCACTAGACTTACATCTTATATATTATAATGAAACAATCAACTATCGAGAATAAAATATACTAAGATGCGTTGGTTAAGAATAAGGGCAGCTTCAAGCTGTGAAATAACATAAGAATATCCCAGACATTAGTTACGTTGTCGTAGGATATATACTAAGGAAAAGCCTGCCGGCCGGCTGCCGCCAGCCGGTTTCTAAACGGCTGGGCAGCCGACGCGCGCGCATGCCCGCACGTGGCTACTATGCAGAAGCGTCACACATGCTGCTTTGGTCTCCACTGACCTATGAGCCCTTCTGACTTGTTTATCAACATGTCCATAGTTGGTAGTCTTGTATTTCATCGCCTGGTTCACCCTTTTGTCAGTTCCTTTTCGTTTCCCCGGGCCTACTAGACTCGAGGATACGTGGTTCTGGTAACAGTGTCAGTCGCTCGCTTGCCCTAACTTTTCTTTTCTTTTTCTTTTAACGTAATTGTGGGGTTTTCGGGCAGTGTTTAGCTTTGTTACTAGGTTCTTTCAATCAGGGATTGACGCTGCCCTAGTGTTTTCTCTTTTTATGTGTATTGTGTAACTAAGCTAGGCTTATTTTTTTACCTTGAGCAGACCGCCGTCGGAATGGTCCACACAGGTCCTTTCCTTCTGTTTTCCTCTTGTCTCTACTGACTTGGTGGTTATGGTCTTATACGCTCTTGTTAAAATTCTCGCCTTTATGTTTTGTGTAACTAAGCTAATAGGTTTTTTGCCTTGAGCAGACCGCCGTCGGAATGGTCCACACAGGTCCTTTCCTTCTATTTTCCTCTTGTCTCAACTGACTTGGAGGTCTCGGTCTCGTCGCTCTTGTTAAAATTCTCGCTTTTCTTACATTGTACCTGTTTCCGTTCTTCACCTGACTGTGTTTACTTGATCATAGGAAGGGGATGTCTGGAAACTGTGTACGGGCCCCGCTCACAGGGAGGATAAGCTGGGACAAGTTGACTCGACTTTCGTGTTTACACACGTTTTTTCGCCACACAGGCGGGGGTCTTCAGGTGTCCTCAGCTCATTCATCTTTTTAGTTTTCCGCTATACAAGCGAAATTCTACTTTTGATGTGCCCTGTGCCTTGTCAAGGAATCGGCCACATAGCCTTTTGCCTTGCTTTTTGTGTTGGAAGCTAAACGGTCTTTTGCCTTGAGCTGACCGCCGTCGGAATGGTCCACAGGTCCTTTCCTTCTATATTCCTCTTGTCTGAACTGACTTAGGGGTCTCGGTCTCGTCGCTCTTGTTAAAATTCTCGCTTTTCTTAAGTTTTACCTGTTTCCGTTCTTTCCCTGCCTGTGTTTATTTGTTCATAGGGGGGGGGGGGGGGATGTCTGGAAACTGTGTACGGGCCCCACTCACAGGAAGGTTAAGCATGGACAAGTTGACTCGACTTTCGTGTTTACACACGTTTTTTCGCCACACAGGCGAGGGTCTTCAGGTGTCCTCAGCTCCTTCATCTTTTTAGTTTTCCGCTATACAAGCGAAATTCTACTTTTGATGTGCCCTGTGCCTTGTCAGGAACTCGGCCACATAGCCTTTTTGCCTTGATTTTTGTGTTGGCGCCCTGTTATACCCCTTTTTAATTGTACCTGGACAGGGCTCCTTGGACAACAGCTGCTTTGCTGTTTCCTCTCCTTTGTGTCCTCCTTCGGTACCTAGTTTCCGCCCTACAGGCGGCCTCCTAGTATACTAGGTGAACCCAAGGACCTCCTGAAAAGTCCTAGGACTCGACCCAAAGTGGCTATTGTCCTATGTGTATTGGATTCCCTCCCCTCCCCTATTTCTACTAATAGGGTACTGTTGGGTTGCTCACACTTGACCATTTTCCTTCCAGCTGGTGCCCGCTCTACTGCCGGCCAAACCTACACCGCCACCGCTTCGCCCCCTCCTCCCTCCGCTCTCCCAGAGGGTTCTCAGGTATTTTGGGTGGGGTCTTTTTTCCCCAAAGGAATTGGACCTGTTTACCAGGGTTGGGTCTTGCCAAATGGGCTTGTCCTAGCCCTGGTGTTTGTGGTCTACTGTGTGGGTGTCTTTTAATTGACTTTCATTGTTATCTTTGCTACTTGGCATCTTCCTGGATATTGTCTTACTTGGGTTTCAAATGCTATTTTGGCTATACTGCCTCATACTTTTACCCTGTCTCACCTCCACTGGTGTATGACGCTCCCCCCCCCCCCCCCTCCACACTTTTCGGTGCTGTAATGCCGGCTCCCCCCTGCTTCCGCCTGACATGCAATCGGTCGGCCATGCTGGACCATCGGGGGTGCTGCCTCCACACGGCCTGCTACGGCAAGGATGTCTACGACTCCCGCTGATGTGATGTTTGTCTCTCCGCCCTTCAACTCCTGGAATCACACCCTGCATCGGAGGAAGGCCGACGGGCCTAGAGGTCTCTCCGTCTATCATGGGATATCGTCTCCCATTACGTACGCCTTGCCTCTGCCCAGTGTCCAGCTCTCTCCTCTCCATTCCCCGTTCGGTCTCTCTGATGTCCTCGGGGTGGATCGGGGGGGGGGGGGGGGGAAATGGTCGCGTCATGGATGACCTGTGTCGGCACGCATTCCCTTAACAGGATGACTCGACATTCGTGTTTACACACGTTTTTTCGCCTCACAGGCGAGGGTCTCCTGGTGTCCTCTGGCTCTTCATCTTTTTCTAGAATTCCGCTCTACAAGCAAATTTTCTACTTTTTGATGTACCCTGTATATATCTGTATCTGGGAATCGACCAAATCGCCTTTTTTCTCGGTTATTGATGGAGTTGGTGCCCTGTCTACGTTTGAATGTATATATGGTCCTGGATATGGCTACTTGGCTGATTTCCTATCCTCTGTGTCCTCCTTCTGTACTTCGTTTCCGCCCTACAGGCAGCCTTCTAGTGTACTAGGTGGAGTCAGGGACCTGTTGCCTAGTCCCAGGACTCTGCTCACGTGGCGATTGTCCTGTGTGTCTTGGATTCCCCCTCCTATTTGTACCAATTAGGTGTCGGGCAGCTCACACTTGACTTTTTACTGCCAGGGGGGTTCGGCCTTGATTCCGCGTTGTGTTTACACACGTTTTCCGCCAAACAGGCAGGGTGTCCTCTGCCTCTTCCTCTTTCTATAGAACCTCGCTCCACAGGTGGATTTTCTAGTCTTGGATGTACCCTGTGCCCTGTATCTGTCACCAGGAATCGGCCACGTGTCTTTTTCCTCTGGTTATTTATGCCCTTTGCATTCATATGCACCCAGGGAACGGCTGCTTAGCTGGGTTTCCCCCCCTTGATGTGTCCTCTGTTAATTTCCTTCTGTGCCTCGAGTCTGCTCCACAGGCGGCCTCTTGCTCCTAGATCGCCACAGAGCCTCGCTGACAAGTCCCAGGCCTCTGCTCATGTGGCGTTGGTCCTGTGTGTATTGGATTCCCCCCTTTCTTCATTGACCTTTTACCGTCTATCCCCACCGTGGCCTCCACTTTTGTGTCTGGCCTGCTGCTCCGCTCCTCGGACTTCACTGGGACCTTCAGCCTTACGTTGCATTCGCTTTTCCTGCCCAGTCCAGGACGTTCGCCACCCATTGCCGTCGACTAGTTCGGGTGGTTTCTCTGCTCGTCAGCCCCTGCCGACGTCCGCAGCCACCTCCTCCTGCCGGCCCTTTTAAGTCCGGGACTGACGTTCCTGGGGGTGGCTTGGCAGGAGGCATTCTTGCTTTTGCTAAGCGACACATGCTCCGCACAATAGGAGGTCGTGGCGAAGCCCTCGTCGACCTCCTCCAACCATGCGAGTGGTGGTCCGTCGCCGGCAAGGAGCCCTGGGGCAATGGGACGGGCCGCGGGGGGCATTGTATACGCTCCTCCCGTGGCCGTTCGTACCCGGTTTGCCGTTCCGTCCTGTGGGTGGACTATGCTGGCAAGTTCCGGGACCCTCGTCCTCCGATCCCTTGCTCGGACGGGAGGGGGACAGGCCGGAGCGTGAGGCCCGCTCTCCGTTTTCGTCGGGACAGCCAGGTGGACGGGGGTTGGCCATGGTAGTTCCTTTCTCCATGATAAATTAAGGGAGGCTATGCTCCGCACAACGCGTAGCTCCTCCTGGCCCATACCCTCTCCCCTCAACCGGCCGTCTCATTGACTTGGTGGTGGGCCTGACGCAAAGCGCCTGCACCGGCTTCTCCCGCCCCCACTTCCTGCGCTAGCCACGCCGGTCGTGGGCACGACGGTGGTATAGAAGGGTCTGACCTGGAGGTGGAGGTCTCAACCTCCTCTTGGGCGCCCTCCCCGTCATCGACGCAGTGTCTCAGGAGGTGGCCCAGGTACTCCGGTCCATGTATGGGGGAGGTGCCGTCGCGATAGCATCTCCACACATTGTGTCCTGGACACACTCGCTGTAGTCGTCCGTGTCGCAAGCCTGGAGTTCACCATCGCTATTTCACAAGGCGGTCCTCCCACCTTCACACTGAGGGCCATGGAACCTACACAGTGCTCCTGTTCCCCGGGGTCGGGTGTACGCGTCAACACTTCGTGTGTCGTGTTCTGCCCGTTATCGTTCACGAACGTGTTCTGGGTGTTTTCCCGGCTGGGATTTTTACCTTGGGCGGCACTGACCATGCCTTTAGGCCAGCTCGGACTCGACCACCTTGTTCTACTGGTCCCCTAACACTTCCCTGTATCGCCCCCCCCTTACTGGCTGTGGCCGGTACCGCGCTTGCTACATTGAGACTATCACACTGGGTCGCTCGGGGCTCGCTCGCTGCAGCGGTGCCCTGGCCTGCTCCCCCGGCGGCCATCTGGATAGACACAGATGCGTCGTGTGAGGTGGGGTGGGGCTCCCGATCTAACATGGGTCATCGCCACCACGGCAAGTGTTCAGGGCTCTTCGTTTTCGTGTCCGGGCCATGATCCTGTTGGTACCGTTCTTCTTCCTGTGGGATCGCTGTCTTGCCCTGGCGGGCATGTCGGTGGCCTTTCGGTTGGTCATCTTATCCGCTGATGCCTTCAGCACGGATTGGAGTGGGTGACAGTCGGTTCCACATTGCCTCCGCCCGTCGCACTCCTCATGTGCTACGTCCTCCACAGGCTGGGATTTTTCTGGCGCAGGTTTTGGTTGATCGCGCCCATGTGGCCAGCCCGTGCTTGGTACGCTCCGCTATACATACGTGTACTGGGTTCCCGTCATTTTTCCGTTCAAATGCATTGTAACGGCTCAGACGGGTTGCTTTTCGGTAGTTGGAGTGTACTGTAGGACGATAACGTCCAGCCTCACCACTGCCCCGCCCAGTCATCACTGTGGATGATGTTGGTGTAGTGCTAACCGTGCCTCAGCACGAGTCGCCGGAGTCCCCCCGCAGCACTTGCTCCTGCAGTCTCTGTTACCACACCAGCCTTAACAGTGTTCCAAAGAGACAGCAACTTCACAAGACTCTACTGTCGGTTAGACAATTGGCCTATGGAACAATAAAGTCCTGCCCCACCACTGCTCCAACATGTAAACACTGTTGCCGCCGCAAGTGTGTTGCCAAACAGCTGAAACAATGGTGTCCGTGTTCCGTTCCGCTCCCTGTCTCCGACTTTCTCTTGGGCCGGATTGGAGCCCTAGGGACCTTGTTGGCATTTGTGTCGTAAATGTTTGTGTGGCAGGGTGGTTGCCACCTTTTGACCTCGGCTTGGCTGATATGCTTAATCGGCGCTGGCTGATGTCTCCGTGGAGGGCTTCAGTCTTATTGGATTGGGTTCCCTAACTGGCTCAATGACGCTGGGCAGTGAGCGCACAGCTCCCTCGGTTGCGTTTGTGTTCCGTTACCTTCATCACTGGTTTGGGACACTCGCCGGCATGTACAGTCCTACATCTTTCGAGGCCGCCTGCCCGCTCTTGGGGTACCCTTAGAGGCCTTGACGGGGCTGGTGCTCCCTCACAAGGGGTGTCTTATTTCTGAAGAACTGCTTTAGGTTCCGTCCGGCCCCAAACCATAGCCAGGGCCCCTTCCCTCGGGTTCGTCACTTTGACCCCTTCTGTTCGTTTTGTAGACTCGTATGGAACTTCTGCTATGCCAGTTTCAAGCCCCGTTTGCTTCTGTGTGTGCCACTGTGCCGGCACGGGCTTCGGTGTGCATGCTGTGGGCCTACATTTCCGTCATGTTCTTGGAGGCGGTAAACCTCTTACAGAGGGCTCTGCTCATATGCCTTCCACTTTTACAGTTTTGCTATCTCACTGACATGACCGACACAGGGTTATGGTCCCCCCGCAGTGCATCTGTCTCTTCATACCTCTCCATGCCCACGGCCAGGCTTCGAATGCCTTGGGTCACGTTCAATCAACGTGTCCCCTGCTTCGTCATCCATCCTGATTCTCTTCATACTGTATTCGTCCCATACTGTATTTTATTCCTTTCCCTGACAAAGGGGAGGTGGGAGGTCTTTGTTGTATGCTTGTACAAAGCCTTTCTTTCAATACATGTCTGTTTAGTATTGAGGATGTAACTCTTACGGTTTTTAAATTATGACTACACTGTCTACGGGTTTTGCCTTGGTATGCTTATGCCGCATACCCATGTCATGTACATGACGAATGTCATATGATGTCGTCAGCCGGCTATACCGTGCCATTTTGTTTTGTAAACACTTAACCCCTGCCTTCACTTAAGGTTTTCGCTCTTACAATTTTTACGTTCTGACTCCACTGTCTCCGGGTTCTGTGTTGGTATGCTTATGCCTCCTACCCATGTCATGTACCTCCAGAGTGTCATATGATGGCGTCCGCCGGCTATGCCGTGCCTTGTGTTTTTGTGAATACTTTCCACTTGGCTTCACTTTAGGATTTCGCTCTTACAGTTTTTACTTTCTGACTCAACTGTCTCCGGGTTTTGTGTTGGTATGCTTCTGCCTCCTACCCATGTCGTGTAACTACAGAGTGTCATATGGTGACGTCACTCATCTCCTGTGTCTCTTCATCCCATACTGTATTTTCTTCCTTTCCCTAAAACAGGAGGGGGGGGGGGGTTTATTTGTATGCTTGTACAAAGACTTTCTCTTTCAATACTTGTTTGAACAGTACCGGTACTGTCTGTTTAGTGTTAAGGATGTAACTCTTAAGGTTTATTACATTTGGACTATACTGTCTACAGGTTTTTGTATTGGTATGCCTATGCCTCATACCCATGTCTTGTACATAAGAGTGTCTTCGGAGGTCATCCACATGCTGTGCCGTGCTGTTTGTTATTGTAATACTTTACAATTGACTTCACCTTTCCCATGTTGGTGTGCCATTCCAAGGTCGACATGACCTCTTCCTTTACCTGCCTGTGCATTTTAGACCCTAGGCTGATACGCTAGTAACTGTATTTTCTTAATATGCACCATACTGTTACGCTCGTTTTTCCCGATAAACTAAAATGTTTATTTGTGTCTTTTCTTGGTCCTCTACTTTGCTAAGGCTTGGGTTTTTGTGGTTTATTGGATGTCTGCCTCCAATGTGGGATTCAAGCCCTACGTTGGAAATGTAGAGACTTCTACTATATTGGGAGGTTTGACGACCTCCCTTATAACCAAATAAGGAAAACCTCTTATTTGGTAGCAGTCTCGGAGTATCCAACATCAGAGTATCCCGCCCTCATGCCGATCCCCTGCCCATCCAATCTACACTGATTACTTGATACCTAGATACTTTTGCAGGTACTGTCGCAGGCTCATAGAAAATGGAGCATGGCTTAGAGGAGAGCAGCTAGATTAAATGGGTAACTATAACAATTCTTTCTCTCCTTCGCTTTCTCTTCCTTCTTTAGTCGTCTCGGAGTGTGTACAACGTGCCTAGTAGTGAATTGAGGTGCAACTCTAGAGATTATTTGGTACTTCGCGTGAGTACCGATAAATCGGCCCGCTGTGGTAGCAGCTGAGATCATAAGCCCTACGTTGGATACTCCGAGACTGCTACCAAATAAGAGGTTTTCCTTATTTGGTTATAAGGGAGGTCGTCAAACCTCCCATTATGGTACCTTGCCCTGTGTGTGTGTGTGTGTGTGTGTGTGTGTGTGTGTGTGTGTGTCTACTCTCATTAGGGGGGTATGGCTTCGGACAATAGATGGATAGATAGATTATTATTACTATTTTATTTTTATTATTATTTTTATTATTATAATTATTGTTATTATTATTATTATTTTTATTATTATTATTATTATTATTATTATTTCAATACAATTTGACTATATTTCCACGCCCCCCAAGAAGTTTTCGCAAATTATTTAAGAGGTTTCCCCAATAGGCCTACTCCTATATCTCTAACTCTCTCATCTGAAAAGAGTTACTCAGAATCCTCATCAGAAGTTGTGAGAGTGTGTGTGTGTGTGTGTGTGTGTGTGTGTGTGTGTGTGTGTGTGTGTGTGTTCACTCTCATTAGGGGGTTATGGCCTCGGACAATAAATTGATAGATTATTATTATTATTATTATTATTATTACTACCATACAATGTTTTACTTTATTTCCACGCCACCCAAGAAGTAAAAGTCTTAGCGCATTTTTTTTTTTAAAGAGGCGAGTGTGTGTGCACAAGCGGTGGTGGGTTTAAGTGTACAAAATTGACTAAAAATGTAAGTTTATGGGTACATAATTTTGTCGTTTGGAGCGACAGTTCATCGGTACACTCTTAAACAGTGTCCAATCCATTTTGATTGACGTCCAGAACAATATGACAATTGTTTTGGTTGTTTTGTAGCGACAAACATGCATTTTGTGATGTGTGCATTATGGGTAAAGACGCAGATACAGGGCTGCAGGTCATTTTATATAGATATTTTTAGCGGCCCCCTAGCTCTAATGTAAATTACCTGCAACACCTTGACGATTCTTTATCTAGAATAGATCCTTCCAAAAATATATGTTTGGCTGGAGACTTTAACCTCCCAGACATTGATTGGACAAGCAACGCGACACTCGACAACCCCACCTATGAAAGCGATGTAATACTACCAAATACTGACAGATCCCTACACAAAAAAATTATTGACATATTCAACACTCGCTCACTCTCACAAACAGTACTTGAACCAACACGCACACAATCTAGCGTAATGAGGAACAACCCAAACATTAGACATGGGGTCACATCCAACATCTTAGACCTATTTCTCACAAATAACACCTCTTTGATAACACGCACACGGGTAGTACCTGGCTTGAGCGATCATGACATGGTACTAGTTGATTCAAACATAAAACCTACCATACAGAAACAATTATCCAGAAACATTTACCTATACAACAGAGCTGACATGGGTGCAATCTCCTGGGACTTTTTTTTTTTTTTTTTTTTTTTTTTTATGTGATTGAGGGAGGCAAAAGGCAGAATTACCTATAGCGAGTGCCTCCCCCATAGTTGAAAGTGTGACAGAGCCAAAATCAAGGGACGATCGAGCCAAAATGCCTGGACACACAGAGTTTGAAGCAATTTAAGTCATAGGAAGAGGGAAAGACTGATTCTGGGAGAGTTCCAGAGCTCAGCTGTTGAATAGAAGAAAGTTTGAGAGTAACGTTTCACTCTTGGGTTGGAGAGTTGCACAGAGTAGGGGTGGGATTGTGTTGCAAGACGGGTACCACATGCCCTACGTAAAGGAGGTGGTATGCACTGGGAAAGCTCTGAGGAACACTGATTATTTTAGTAGCGATAGAATAGCGAGAGAGATGCAACATTGCGGCGGAGAGAGAGAGATTGCAGAGAGTTGGTGAGTGGACGGGAGTTAATGATACGAAAGGCCTTCCTTTCAACTTTGTCTAGTAGAGCGGTGTGAGAGGAACCTCCCCACACATGTGAACAATACTCAATACAAGGACGCACTATGCCCCTGTACAGAGCAAGAAGTAGTGTTGGGGAGAAAAAAACTAAGGCGGTTGAGCACACCCAGCTTCTGGGAGGCTGCCTTAGCAAGACTGGTAATATGGTCCTTCCAAATGAGAGCAGAAGAAAAAGAGACACCAAGAATATTGAGAGAAGATGAAGGGTTGATTTTTGTATTGTTGAAGAATAAGGAATAGTCCGCTGGGAGATCCTGACGGGTAGATAGATGGAGAAATTGGGTTTTGGAAGTATTAAAGTTAACAAGGTTTTCTCTGCCCCAATTGGAAATAGTATTTAGTGTGGTAGATTAGGTTATGAAAACATATTTGTACAGTAATATGTTATATATTTGTGGATTTTAGGTGATGAAAGGTAGAAATAGTACAACTTTCGGTCGGACCCAGACCAATACCTATTTTCCCCATGTATATTTAACTCCCATGTACGCGCAAACGAACGTACGCGCCGACAGCACAGTACGCATCCCACGCGTAGTTTGAGGGTTCACTGTATAGTCATATTACTTAGGAATTAACATATTTTTGTACATGTAGGTCTGTTATACCATGAAATAAACGAATGTAATGAAATAGGCCTACTAAACGTAGTAAAGCCCTTCACCCAACGCCATTTTAAACCTACCAGAAACGGTGGAGTATTTTATATTGGATTTCAGCCACATTTCCTCGTAGGCCTACCGGAAGTTTTTCGTTTTACCATGTAGCTTTAATGAACTATGTATTTACTATATGCAGTCATAATACTTTAGAATTAACATGTTATTATGCATGTATGAAAGGGATACACAATTAGATATAAACTAATACAATCCTCTAGGCCTGTAGGTAAAGTGCTTCACCCGACGCCAATTCAACCCTACCAGTAACCGTGGTGTATTTTATATTTGATTTCAGCTACATTACCATTTAAATATTTAATGAAGATTAGCAATGTAGTATGTAGCCATTTCGATATGGTAGACGCCCTTAGCTTAACCAAATCGGCAAATATAATGAATAGACTATATAATAATATGTATATATATATATATATATATATATATATATATATATATATATATATATAATGTCAGCAATAGGTACTGTACATGTCCAGGTTATCTTATCTTATAGATGAAGAGAAGGATGAGAGCAACAACCGATTATATTTTAGAGCTTATTTCTGGCAAATTTTCGGATATATCTAATATCCATCTTCAGGCTTGAGTAGTGATCCTAAAAGAAAGAAACAACAATATTTGTAAGAAGCACCCAAACACTTCACAAAAGAAAATTACCTAAACATTGACCTAACATACAGTTGTGTACAGATGAAACAGAGACAGCCTTGGTCTGCTCGAGACGCTCAATAGAGGGCAGTACAATTAGTGCCCATATATTGTCTGGTAACAGTGATGTTGTGGGGGTAGGAGGTGAAGGTATTGGGTGGAGGGAGGGAGACGAAGGAGGGGGGGGGGGTAACCAGCAGCGAGGTGGGAGCAGGTGAGGGTGGAGGGAAGTGGGTGGCCAAATAATTTACTGTGAAAACATGATTTATGTTGTGTTTTTAACATTATGTGGGATTATGATTGTAAAATATTGGATTGTTGTTTTAATATAACATATACTACTGCTAAAATTATAGACAATTGAAACAGCAACACCCTTAACAAAAACCTGGTGTGTTTCTACCTTGAGGATCATAGGTGGGTTGAGGGTATTATTGTTATTATAAGAAGGACTACCATGAACACTATGTGTGGAACAAAACGCAGATTGAAAGACATTGAGGGCTTCTCGGTCAACTGTAATGATATTCCCATAACAACAGTGTCACAAGTGAAATATCTCGTACTACAACTGGACTCGACTCTGTCAGGTGAAACAATCTTGGAACCGATCCTGAGTAAATGTAGAGCACGTATTAAATACCTGTATAGACAGGTGGGATGCTTGCCAGCAGCGACCAAAAAGACCCTATGCCAAGCGCTTGTTCAATATCATTTTGACTATTCTGTGTCATCCTGGTACTCTGCATCATCTAAATCAGCAAAGCACAAACTTCAGGTCACTCAAAATAAAATGGTTAGGTTCATGCTGAACCTAGGACCCAGATCGCATATTGGCCAGGAACAACTTCAGTCACTTGGTATGCCCAATGTCTCTGACAGGGCCAAACAAATCAGACTCATAAATGCTTTCAAGATATTTTATGATAGGGCTCCAGAGTATTTAAAGAGTAATTTTCTTAAAGCAAATGAGAGGATTGGACACAATACAAGGAATAGGATGTATAATTTTACGGTCCCGAGAATCCAAGGACAGGGCAAGCTAACATTCTTCTTCACTGCCATCAAAGACTGGAACAACCTACCCCAGTCAGTCCGTGAAAAGAGAACACTGTATTCCTTCAGATGTAGCTTGAAGGAACACCTGAACCGGACAGCTGCGAGAAGGGAGAACCAAGCTTATGTCTACTACTAAATACGACATAAGAGATAGGCAAAACAAAATGAAATGATTACTGAAATATTTTGACCAGTCTAACTATAGAATGTAAGGTATCTTAATATAACCCCCTAGAAATACTTTCTCTAAACTATCTACATTATTTATCCTCCCCTTCTTCCTCAGCTAACCTAATCCCACAAGAACCCCAATGAAAATACGCCTAACGGCCTTATTGGGCTATCCTTAGTTGGAATTATGTAAAGCTGGTACAATTGGTACATGTCATATTTGTAACATATGTGGTACCAACATTGTAAAATACTAACTGAATAAATATTAATATTATTATTATTATTATTAACGTAGAGTTGCCAATATGATACCTAGCCTAAAAAATAAACCATACGAGGAGCGTCTTAGAGAATTAAATATATTTCTTTTAACCCAGCGCAGATTAAGAGGCGACTTAATTCAAGTGTTCAACATCACCAAAGGCATCGACAGTATGCACTGTAGTAAGTACTTCACTATCGACCAATTTAATTACACGCGGGAAAACGGTTGCAAAATTATTGGTAAATCTTTTAACTCTCACGAATCTAAGAATTTCTTCTTCAATCGAGTTGTCAACTTGTGGAATGGGCTTCCCTGAAACGTTTTATACTGCAGTACCGTTGATTCTTTTAAACTTCGCCTAGGCAAATATCTTGCATCAAACCCGCGATTGACTGCGTTTGTAAATGAATAACTTTATTATATTCCTCCCTCACATTCATCAAGGATTATTGCGTATAGGCTGTATACTACTAAGACGTTACTCTCTTTTTCCCAGATATACGAAAGATCACTTATAACTGTGCTATGTTACCAACCCATCTGTCCCCCTACTAACTTTCTAATCTTGCCACGGAAATTAGTTCCAGGGTAGTAGTTCCCTTTCCAGTTTTCCCTTACCCACTCTAAACCACTGTTTGGACACTTGACCCTGTGTTTTGGAGGACAATCAGCCTAGAGGAGTCACTAAACTTGTTGTTGCTTGATTTCCTTTGTACGCCTCTCTTCACTTCACCTCATCTCTTCTCACCTCACCTCTCCCCTCCTCACCTCACCTCTCCCCTCCTCACCTCACCTCTCCTCACCTCACCTCACCTATCCTACCCTCACCTCACCTCACCTCTCCCCTCCTCACCTATCCTACCCTCACCTCACCTCTTCTCATCTCACCTCTCCTCTCATCACCTCACCTCTCCTCACCACTCCTCACCTCACCTCTCCCCCTCACCTCACCTCACCTCTTCTCATCTCTCCAACTCACCTCACCTCTCCTCACCTCACCTTACCTCACCTCACCTCACCTCCTCACCTCTCCTCTCCTCTCCTCACCTCACCTCACCTCACCTCTCCTCACCTGTCCGAATATCGAATATCGAATATCAAACTAACTTCAGGCTGCTTACCTCACCTCACCTCACCTCTCTTCACCTCACCTCTCACCTCTCTTCAACTCACCTCACCTCACCTTACCTCACCTCACCTTACCTCTCATCACCTCACCTCTCCCCTTCACCTCACCTCTCCTCACCTCTGTTAGTATATTTTTTATTTTTTATTATGTACTACTGTAGAACACTACCACCACACTACCATAACACTACACTACCACTATAATACTCTACCACAACACTACACTACTCATAAGGTCTAAAATAATTGATTATGATGTTCTAATTAATGTTATTACCATGTTCTAATGGAGTGGCGCAATAACTCCAAAGCAAGGGCTATTTGAGCCATGGTTTTATAAATGTTATCAAAAAGTTATTATTTTTGTCAGCAACTCTCTATTCACTATGTAAGTTCCTCAACTATATACCTGTAACATAGGCAATAAACGTGAAGCAAACTGTATTTGTACTTGCTGTGACATATATTATGCAAAACAAAATCAAGGAAAAACTGTCTCAATATCCCCATTATACGGTAGTGATTTACAACGATTTGGTTATGATGGGAATGGCATTATTATATTCTAGATCCGTTCAGTGCTGAGCGCAATGAAGGGAGTGACGTATTCACAGAGCTGCAAAAGGTCCAAGCAGTGTTGCAGGAGATGCAAGCTAAGGTTGCCACTATCAACCATACTCAGACTACCCATGAGGCAGAGCTGGACAGATATAAAGGTTAGTTTGTTTATAAACAAAGGGTAAATAATCAAGATTGTGGCATCAGAGTGTGCTAACATAAACCATATATAGTAACTTGCTGTAAACATTGTAAGTTGTATTTGTTCGATCATTTACATTGTTTTTTTCTTTTTTCTATGAGTGAGGGAGGCAAAAGGCAGACCTGCCTATAGCGAGTGCCTCCCCCATAGTTGAAAGAGTGACAGGGCCAAAATCAAGGGACGTTCGAGCCAAAATTCCTGGACACACAGAGTTTGAAGCAATTTAAGTCATAGGAAGAGGGAAAGACTGATTCTGGGAGAGAGTTCCAGAGTTCGATCAGCTGTTGAATAGAAGAAAGTTTGAGAGTAACATTTCACTCTTGGGTTGGAGAGTTGCACAGAGTAAGGGTGGGATTGTGTTGCAAGACGGGTACCACATGCCCTCCGTAAAAGAGGTGGTATCCACTGGGAAAGCTCTGAGGAACACTGATTATTATAGTAGCAATAGAATAGCGAGAGAGATGCAACATTGCGGCGGAGAGAGAGAGATGGCAGAGAGTTGGTGAGTGGACGGGAGTTAATGATATGAAAGGCCTTCCTTTCAACATTGTCTAGGAGAGCGGTGTGCGTGGAACTTCCCCACACATGTGAACAATACTCAATACAAGGATGCGCTATGCCCCTGTACAGAGCAAGAAGATGTGCAGTGGTAAAGAACACCCTAAGCCAGTTGAGCACACCCAGCTTCTGGGAGGCTGCCTTAGCAAGACTGGTAATATGGTCCTTCCAAATGAGAGCAGAAGAAAAAGAGACACCAACAATATTGAGAGAAGATGAAGGGTTGATTTTTGTATTGTTGAAGAATAAGGGATAGTCCGCTGGGAGTTCCGGACGGGTAGATAGGTGGAGAAATTTGGTTTTGGAAGCATTAACCTCTGAAGTGCGCATGGGGGTAATTAGACACCTCTCCCTGTGCGCATGTATTTGAGGTGTTTCCGTCACTAAAATATTCATTGTACCATTAATAGCATTAATACTTATCCATATGCGCCTATTATGGGTTGATTATAAAGGTATTAACCTGAAACAACAATAAAACGAGTGAAAACAGCGTTTGGATGGTCAAAATCGGAGATATAGCCCGCGAGTTGTATAATGTATGGGTGAGGCAAGCTGCTTTCCCGCCAATTTCCCCCAAGGCCACTGAGATACAGTCGATCGATACTCTCTCTCTCTCTCTTGCATTCGCTTGCTATCATTGATGACCACACCCTGCAACCAGATTTCTAATGTTAGCACGAAAATATACCTCAGAATAAGGGAATAAAAGGGAAAATAGGTGATAACTGAAGGAGAGGAGGAAAGTGGGGAAGGAGGGGAGGTAGAGGACTGAGATTTTGCATGGCCCAGGGGCCAAAAAAAAAAAAAAAAAAAAAAAAAAAAAATCGATGTCAAAAGTTGATTTTTTTTTTCTCTGACTCTTAAGAGTCTCCCCGCAGTCCGCCGGGGGAACTCTTAAGAGTCTCCCCGCAGTTCCCGGGTTAAAGGTAAAAAGGTTTTCTCTGCCCCAATTGGAGATAGTATTTAGATCAGAATTTAAGTGTTCTATGGCTTCATTATGTTTTTCGTTGAGGGATTTCTGGCTGGGGCGTTCTGAAAAACTAATGGAGTAGTGTAAGGTTGAGTCATCTGTGTATGAATGGATGGGAGTTGAGGTACAGTTGAGAAGATCATTTATAAAAATTAGAAAGAGAATAGGAGATAGGACAGAGCCCTGAGGAACACCAGAGTTTATAGGGTGAGGAAGTGAGTGATGGCCATCCACAACCGCAGCCATGGAACGGCCGGAAAGGAAATTAGAGGCAAAGGCTCAGATGGAGGGATAGAAACCGAAGGAGGGTAGTTTAGAAATTAAAGATTTGTGCCGGACTCTATCGATGGCTTTCGATATGTCTAGTGCAATAGAAAAAGTCTCACCGAAGTCCCGAAAGGAGGATGACCAAGAGTTAGTATGATATGAAAGAAGGTCACCAGTAGAGCGACCCTTAAGGGAGCCATACTGGCGATCTGAGAGCAGATTATGAGAAGGGAAATGTTTAAGAAATTTGGAAGAAAGAATAGTATTAAAAACTTTAGAAATACAAGAGATGAGATCAATTGGACGATAGTTGGAGGGTTGAGAGCGGTCACCCTTCTTTGGGACAGGTTGAATGAGAGCAAACTTCCAGCATGAAGGGAAGACGTTAGAGGATAGACAGAGACGAAAGAGTTTGCCTAGGCAGGGAGTCAGCACGGAAGCACAGTTTTTGAGAACAACAGGAGGAACACCGTCCGGACCGTACGCCTTCTTAGTATTAAGCCCAGAGAGGGTAGAAAGTACATCTTTAGAAGTGATTAGGATATTAGGCATAAGTAAGAGAGAGGAGGGTGGAGAGGGAGGAATAGCTCCAGAATCATCCAAGGTGGAGTTTCTAGCAAAAGTTTGAGCGAAGAGTTTAGTTTTGTCAGAGGAAGAAGTGATGGTTTTGCCATCAGAGTGGGAAAGGGGAGGGAAAGACGAGGAAGAAAAATTGTTGGAGAGGTTTTTGGCTAGATGCCAGAAAGCTTGGGAAGAGCTAGAGTTGGATAGTTCAGTGCATTTATTATTGATGAAAGAGTGCTTGGCAAGTCGAAGAACAGATTTGGCTTGATTCTGGGCTGAAAAATAGGAAGAATGAGTCTTGAGATTTAAGGCGTCGGTACCGTTTGAATGCTTCCTCATTGTTGCGGACAGCGGTAGAACAGGCGTGAGTAAATCAAGATTATTTAGCATTAGTCTAAAAGAAAGAGAATGAAATGTATGTTTCCATGCCCGAAGGATTACCTCGGTAATGCGTTGAGCACTCTCCGAGGGTCCCCGGCCACGGAAGCAGAAATCAGTTCATGGGAAATCAAAGAAGTACTGACGGAGAGCCTCCCAGTCGGCAGCGCCAAAGTCCCGCAAGCGCCGCCGGCTAGGAGGATCGGGTGGCCGTACTGGAGAGATAGGACAGGTGACAGAAATAAGTTTATTGTCAGAGGAGCCCAAAGGAGAGAAAAGATCAACAGTATAAGAAGAAGGGTTAGAAGTCAGAAACAAGTCAAGAATGTTGGGCCGATCTCCGAGGCGATGGGTAATAATGAACAATTATATCTTATTGAGTAGCAACACCGAAATTATATATATTCACGTGTAGGCCTACAAGTAAAATCGGCGAACAAGTCAAGTGTTACTCAAACCACACCTCCGCTTTAATGAAAAACAATGACAAATATCTATATCAATTGGTGACTCAAAGTTTAATAAAGACGGTAATCCATCTCCTTGATTCTACAACTAGCAGACAACTAGTAATAATAATAATAATAATTAAAGTAAAAAGACCATCCACCAATAACCGCGCTCCCTTTTACCTGCTCGCCTCGCCAGCTGAGTTTGACAGTTCTGGCCGTCGAGAACATCAACACGACACACCTCCCCAGCCGGCCAATCAGAGGCCTCCATTTTCGGAACGCACAGCTAAACATACAACCTCACCTTTATATTCGCTCTCGTTCTCTTTCCGGACAGTTTCCTCTGGTTGCAATAGGTCTAATACCTCAGTGCCAGCCCTATACTCCCGTAAGCCACTAAAAACAATTGCAACCAGCTTCCAGGAACTTATTACGAAGAGAAAAGAGTGGAGGTGGGGAGAGCGAGTATTCAAAGCGAGCGGATAGCCTCGCGACCAGCTCAGCCAACCACAGCACAGGAGAGCGGGAGGCGGGACTATAAAGGAAGGGTGGGACAGGTTACAGGGGTCATTCACCCCTCGGAACTCACTGGGCGAGCTTCTTGCAACCCTTTTCCCCTCTTTCGCTTGGGCACAAAAGGGAACTCGGAGCCAACTATTCCAGCTACCCTGCCCCCACTAAATGTTCCAGTAAAGACCATTCCTGGACTAGACTCGCTCTCTCCCACTAGGCGGATACACTTTCAGCATCCGGCCGCCTGTCGTCACATCGCTAGCTTACACACTCACAGCCAAGCGATTCAAGATGGACGACAAATAGTGGACGGGAGCGAGAACTTCCAGAAGAGGTATTGGCCAGCTCTGAGGTGGTAAAACAGTTCCAGCACATACACATAATAACAGACAATATATATTTTTAAAGGACCCATATTGGGCCCGAACCAGACTTAAAGAAAGAGAGAGAAAGTGCTTGACTAACCTAGTGGTTCCTTAAATATTTGATGTGTCCTTATAGGACAGACTAAAGAGAAAAGATCCTAGACTTATATATAAATAAAATTATGATGTGTTGAGAGTGAAATAGTTATTCTTGTTAGCATAGGCGTAATGCCGAGAGTTATAATTAGATAGGATCTGATAGGAAAGACAGGTATAAAGTAAAGGGGAAATAATTCTTGAAGATAGATGGGTAACTAGTAGGCTCAGGGGAAAACAACTAATAGTTGCCAGATAGATCAGTTTTAGAAAGGGAGGACACTAGTCTGTATGAATAACTAACTCTTTTGTTAGAAAGGAAATAATATCTATCACCATAGAGAGGAAATTCGGTCAGTTCTGTGTGGAGCGTTATGGGCGTTACGTTCAGTATAATAATGTGATCATAAGAATCTATGTAAAGGATTAAAACAGAGAATCTTTTCCGTGTAGAGGTTTTGAGGTACTGTTTACCAAGGTTAAGAATTATTATTGATTAAGTGATTTATGTGAATATAACTTGTTTGTAATAGGATTACGTGAACGCATAATTGGAGGGTGTTCTCGATCAGTGTGATCAAGGTAAATTGTGGAAACACCCTCTTCTTTTGAGTAGAAGTGTTGTACAAACCAAGAATGTATTAGAGAGGGAAATCGAGGTAACTTGTAATAACGACCGGTTCATTTGGAGGAATATATTGTATAATCAAAGTGTTCAGATACAAATTGTAACGACATCCTTGTCATATGAGTCAATGTAATGGAGAGGAAATATTAGTTAAGAGATTATATGTAGTAATGCCTTGGTCTCTAGAGTAGACGAAATAGGCCCGGTAGAAGTGTAGAGCCGATTAGGGATACTTTAAAGCCTTTGTTACCATCAGGGGTATTTAGAAACCTTTAGTTTAGTTACTTCAACCTCTGCAGTTGTCTTTGAGTTAGCTGTGGGCAGAAAACTAATTTTGGAGAGGTAATTATAAGAGTGAGAGAACTCTATTTATTATTGCTAATCTGGCAACCTCTGCGTCATATGAGTCTGAAGGGGTTAATTATCAAAAAGGAAAGCTATTAGGACAAGTTACACCCGCACAACCCACCACTGTTGGAACTGACAGACCCGTTAACTTACCTGAGATTCCGAAACAATTAGCGTCAAATCAAGCCAATACCATACATGAATTACTCTGGACTTACCGAGATGTGTTTGCTCAAAACGAAGGGGACCACGGATTGGCCCGAACCCGACACACCCACGAGATACATACTCAGGGGCCTACTTATGGCAGTATATTGGGGTCACCTGCTCCACGGAGCCTAGCTACCTCCGCGGAGGGTCCGAGGTCCACGTAATTTTAGAGATTGAGTATGACATTTGAATATTTAAGTTAATTACTCGGTTTTAATACATAAACAAGTGTATAAAATTACAAATTATTTTATTTTCATGCATTAAAGTAGAAAAGAATACTAATAAATAATATATATAATGGTGAAAATAGCGTTTAGTGTACGTCGTCTGCCGAGTCTTCGCCATGTAAACAAAATATTTGGTCAATGACTTATTGACTTTATTATGATCTAAAACACATAATCCTCCCATATTAGTGCAAAGGAACTTTATTTTAGTATATTCAAGAGGTTACCTTCGAAAAATGATTTACAACTTTAGTTATTGTAGCATGAACAGTGCTTCATTCAGTAGTTACGTAGTCTATCTATCTATCTATCTATTGCCTGACGCCGTGATCTCCGAAGGGGTGGCCACGAACGAACCGCCCCCATGCACCTCTGTCCCCAGTCAGTCGACGCCCCTCCCCCCAACCAGCACCGCCTTCGTTCATGTAGTTCCTCACTCCATCCTTCCACCTCATATTCGGTCTACTCTCCCTCTCTGTCCCTCCACCTCGCTCTCGTACACCCTTTTAGTCATTCTCTCGCTTTCCATATGGCCGAACCATCTCAAGTTGTTCCTTTTCACACTTTCCAGCACATCTACCTCCACACCACACCTCCTTCTTACTTCCTCATTAGTCTGTCTATCCCTCCATGTAACTCCGCACGCACTCCTTAAGTAATTCATTTCCACTGCTCTCACTCTTGGTCTGAGTCTCTCAACCAACGTCCATGCTTCGCTTCCGTAAGTCAGTGTCGGGATTACCACACTGTCATGCAAGGACTTCTTCACTTCCATACTGACCACCCTATTTCTTGTTACTGCTTTTAGCGTTCCTACAACCCTCTTCCCCTGTTGTACCCTCTCCCACACTTCTTCATCCATAGTCCCATCTTTACTCAACACACTGCCCAGATACTTAAAAGAGTTGACGATCTCCATAGACTGATCGTTCAGCTTCACCTCACACTCTGTGACTTCACCCCTTTCGAAGACCATAACCTTGCTCTTCCCCGTATTTACCTTCAAATTCCGTTTTTCGCACACTGTTCCAAACTCATTAACCAGACCCTGCAACTCCCATTCATTATCACTCATCAGAACTGTATCATCCGCAAACAGCAGTATAGGTAGCTTCCACTCAATTCCCTCCCTTTTCAGCGATACACCAACATCCACTGCTCTTGATAGGATTTCTTTCATGACTCCATCCATATATACAGTAAACACGGGGACATCACACACCCCTGTTTCAAACCAACATTCAGGTCAAAGAACTCGCTCTGCTCACTCTCCACACGTACTGCCGCCTTTGCACCCTCATACATACTCTTCACTGCTTTCAGCAACTTGCCCTCTACTCCGTATATTCTAAGTACTTTCCACAAACCTTCTCTATCCACTCTGTCATAGGCCTTCTCCAAGTCCATAAAGGCAACATACACCTTTTGTTTCTTCTCCAGATACTTCTCCACAACACAATTTAGGGTAAAAATCTGATCTACACATCCTCTTCCCTTCCTAAAAACCTCCCTGCTCGTCGCCTATCCATTTCTCCGTTCTCACTCTCACTCTCTCAATCACTACCCTACTGTATACCTTCCCTACTACGCTTAGAAGACATATTCCTCGGTGGTTACCACACACTCCTCTTTCCCCTTTGCCCTTATATAGGGGGACTATTATGCAAGTCTTCCAGTCATCGGGTGCACTCCCCTTCTCCCATGCTAGTTTGCACATTTTCCGTACCCATTCTATCACTATCTCACCACCATACCTCAACATTTCCCCACACACTCCATCTGTTCCTGGTGCTTTCCCCAACTTCACTCTTTTCATGGCTTCCCACACTTCTGACCTCCTGATCCCCACCTCCACCTCCTCCTCCACTACTTCTCTTCTTCTCCCTCCCATACCATATCCAGCTATGTTTGCTGGCTCTTCATTCCTTACATTTAGCAACTCACTGAAGTACTCCCTCCATCTTTCGACTCTCTCCTGCTTCTCGGCTAGCATTCTCCCATTCTTATCTTTCACACCCTTACTGTTTCCCTACTGTTACACCCTACTGTAGTTACGTAGTAAGAACATTATTTCTCAAGTTCCAGACAACTTTAGGTAACATCGAATTTCACTAAGTGTCACACAACCTTGACATTAATATAGGCCTTGTAGGCTTAAAGGGTCAATATTTACGAGTCACACCACAGCTGGAATCTCATTTCTAAGGGTAGTTTTGGGTCCCTATCATTCTATGCTTCATTGCTATATACTTTTTAGCCACTGGATTTTTTTTTTCTTGTGTGTGTGTTTTTTTTTTTTTTTTTTTTTAGTATTAACCTAACCTAAAAACCTAACCTAACCTAACCTAAATGTATTTAGGGGCTATTAGGTTAGGTTAGGTTAGGTTAGGTTAGGTTTTTTGGTTAGGTTAATGCTAAAAAAAAGAAAAAAAAAGAAAAAAAGAAATTCCGGTGGATAAAAAGTATATAGCAATGAAGCATAGAATGATAGGAACCCAAAACTACCCTTAAAAATTAGATCCCAGCTGTGGTGTGACTCGTAAATATTGACCGCTTAAAGTGGTAGTTATGTATATTTTGGAAACGTTTAACGAAATTGTTTAATACAAGGAGTGGGCCTAGTGAAACTTTATGAATAGGCCTAGCCACCTAAGCAGGCTGTGGACTTGGTTGAGGTTTACAGGCTAGCCTAACCTTTTAGTTATAAGACAGCTAGTCTAGCAGTAGGCTAGCCTAACTTAAGTTGTAGCTTATAGGCCTAGTAGATTAGTTAATGAATTAGTCCTAGTGTAATAATGCTATGGTAGCCTAGTTAGGCTATGTAGGCTATATTTTGGAAACTTTTTCCGAAATTGTTTAATACAAGGAGGGGACCTAGTGAAACTTTATGAAAAGGCCTAGGCCTAGGCAGGCTGTGGACTTGGTTGAGGTTTACAGGCTAGCCTAACCTTTTAGTTATAAGACAGGTCTAACAGTAGGCTAGCCTAACTTAAGTTGTAGCCTATAGTAAATTAGTTAATGCATTAGGCCTAGTGTAATCATGTTATGGTAGTTATGTATATTTTGGAAACTTTTTCCGAAATTGTTTAATACAAGGAGGGGGCCTAGTGAAACTTTATGAAAAGGCCTAGGCCTAGCCACCTATTATAGGCAGGCTGTGGTCCTGTGGACTTGGTTGAAGTGTACAGGCTAGCCTAACCTTTTAGTTATAAGATAGGTCTAGCAGTAGGCTAGCCTAACTTAAGTTGTAGCCTATAGACCTAGTAAATTAGTTAATGAATTAGTGTAATAATGTTATTGTATACAATTTGCTTAATACTGTTTGGCAACTTTGGTGAGATTCTTATCTTTACACTTGTGACTTGTGCCTTCCATTTTTGTTTTGCCATAAACAAATAGGCTATTCCTAGTCTTCATTAAATGATACAAGATGGTAATTATAGGGAAAAGGCTCTCTCATATTTTTCATATTTTTTCAGTAAATATCCAGTTTAACACTGGGGATGATTTACAAGTAGGCTTTCATCTATTTTTTTTTTTACCTTGTGTTGGTAATTTATAAGTGCGTTATTTTATGAACCCTGTCGGAAATTGTAAACAAAAATATTATGGGATGGATGTAGATTCCGGGCGTAGGGTCGTCATGTTTACATAAAGCGATCGCCGCGGTTAACTTCGCGTCTATTTTGACGGCGATTTTTGTCCGGTTACTTGCCCCCTACTGGCAATAATTATATATGATGATGACAATATGTCATAGGGGGGTGAGGGGGGGCAAAGCCCACCCTCAACATATTATTGTATCCAATGGCATTCTAAATAGATGGGAACATGATTGCAAAGGTCCGACGCCTCCCGTGCCGCCGCCATGTTAACATTTGTCGATCGCCGTGGTTAAGTTCGCATCTATTTTTATTTTTTCGGTAATTTGCCCCCTGCTGGCATTATATATGATGATGAAAATATGTCATGGGGTGAGGGGGCAAAGCCCCCCTCAACATATTATTGTATGCAAAGGCAGTCAAAATAGATGGGAACATGATGGAAAAGGTCCGACGCCACTACGCGTAGTGTAAACAAAGCTGGCGGTACGCCCGCACTTAACATTCTTGCCAACATTATCCATCAATCTTAACCCTTAACTGTCGGCGCGCAACTTATGTAGTGTGAAATAAATTTGGACTATGTCGCGGTTCACAACTTATGTCGTGAGCCATTTTCAGCACGTAATGTTGCTGAGAGAGAGAGCTGAGCGGTGTGAGGAGCCTAGCAACTGTATGACCGTCCCCCACCATTGCGGTGGACCAACTGTACTGTATTCTAACTTCCTCCCCCTCTCCTCACTCGCTACACAGGGAATTATGTAGGGAAATTACCTAATTACAGGGTTTTTGCACTCGTGTTGCACGATCGTTGCAAGAGAACCAGTGGTCATACAAGGATGTTTCGGGTGTCATTGGAAAGCTCTGTTTACGCCCTTTCAGGGATATATACTTGTTTTATGCTCTGAGTCTTATTTAGGCATGAAAATGATCACGTAAACAACCCTATTTAGGGTAAAAAAAAAAACGCTGGGCGCTACGGTCAAATAGACCACCTAGCCCTCTAAATAAGGGTTAAGACACCAAAGCAACAACGCATACTCGCTCGCTCGTGATCACATTCCCGGCAATTTTGACTGCCGTGGGATACAAAAATAGGCTGAGGTTTATTGTCATCATCATATAATTTGCCAGCAGGGGACAATATCACAATAAAGCAAAAACAAAAACAAAACCGCTAGCGTACGACTTATTTAAACATGACGACCGTAGCCTGAATACTATAGTACAGTACATCCTTCGATTTTTTTTAGTAATTTAGGGAGTACAGTACTGTATATTATAATGAATTACCGACGGCTTCTACATATATGCCAATGAAGTAGCCTACATGATATAACTAACATATACCGGCAAGCCTAAATAATATATCGATCGTTTCAACCTGGTGTTAAACTAGAACAATTATGTATTTTCCTCCAGATTTTGAGAAACAAGTGTTTCCATATTTCGGGTGAATGGGACTTGTTGGCCTTAGTCGGCAACCCATCTAGGGGAGATAACCTTATAAAAATCCGGGTGGATGGGACTCGTCAGCCTTGGTCGACAACGTGTCTAGTGGAGTAAACCCGATACAAATTGGTACCGGTACGGTACTGCTTACATAAGGGTGGAGCAGGTTAGTGGATGGACTAGCCAAACACCATTCTAGAAAAATAGAGCTAAAAAGATACATAAAGGGCCTCGGGGTCGGACAAGTCCTAAATTGAGTGGTCAATCCTGTAAGTCCTTCAGTAAACTGGCAGGGGTTGTCCCTCTTACAGGGGAAAGGTCCACTTGGGGGCCTTCTGTGTTTCCATGGTCTTAGTAATAATTCCAACATAGGATACATAGGATTTAATTTCCTTCTTTGAGGACAGTTAAAGGCATAGTGTGTAGTTGAATCACGAATCCTATACTGTACTTGTGGGATTACCTTTCTTCGGTCCCTCAGCTGCAGCATTATCCCATCTCCAACCAGATGACTGAGATTTATACAGACTTTGCCGTCAAAAATATCCATTTCTCTTCGGTCTCCAGGAAGCATGGACATTTCTCACAGCATTAACATCTTCCACCACATCTACTAGTTCAGGCTTACTGTTAATCTGTGGTACATTTATACACAGTGTGTATGTGGGTGTCATTTTCATTATTCTAGTATTTCTTTAGGCCACATTTCATCTGAAAGAATAATTTATCCTTGTCAAAATCCACTGCCATCAGAATAATTTCTTGCCATTGCCATCCATACAAAAGTTGCATTGCAAGTACCGTACAATTTCTAGTATTGACATTTTCTGTTCTTTAGCTGACTAACCTTCCTGTAAAATTCTGTGAGATATACACACATATCTATATACTGTACAGTATATGTTCATAGAGTAACTCAAAATGAGCCACGCACACAGCACCCAAATCATCTTTCTGGTAGCTTTTATCTAGTTCCTTAAAAAAAGTACCTTGAAGAAAGTATATATGGCAGCAACAAAACAGCTGGCCATCGTCCTGGTGCCCGCTCCCTTAGCATAAAAAACAAACAATAACACAGCAATACCCACAAGCAATATGAAAATATAAACATTAGAATACATTAATGTTTGTCTAGGTTATTGAGATAGGGGAGAAAAACAAAGGAGGAGATGGAAGCACCAGTACAAAAGCAACTCCTGTCACCACACTGCCAAGACAAGAGGACACAAATGCCTCCTCACCCCGGCAGGTTTAGGTCGCCACCATCACCTCGCCACTTCCCCCGACACCAGGAAAAGACCTAACTGTGAGGTTAACCTCCAAGACCCCCAGCAAAACCAAAGAAGGCCGACAACAACATCCAGGAGAGAAAACCTTCCATAAACCTCAAACCACCACACGCCCATCTTGCCCGGAGACTCGCCACCGCCGTGGCGCAAATTCCGAGAAGGGCTACCACCGTCAAACACACCCTCCTCCGCGCACAACTGCCCTTATAGACCCGAGATGCGAAGCCGGAAGGAACGACGGAATTAGTAAGACGTCCCCAGCCAAATCCAGAACCAGTACAGTTGGAAAGATATACTAAAAGGCACTGGCTGATAGTTATCTGGAAGACTTGGGATTATCTTTACCAAGAAATTGCCTTGAGGGAGTAAGACACTGGTGGAACTACTCGACGCATTTCTCGAAGGTACCTTGGATTTGCTCGTACTTTTATTAAACAACACTGGTGACCTTCTAATATTTTTACATTGCTTTGGTACGGAACTTTACTATAATTAGAGTATGCAGCACGGAGCAAGCGCTCTATTTTTAGTAAACCCACAAACATAGGAAGGCTGGTTGGAAGAGCGTAAGACACTGGTGTAAAGGCTTCTTTCTCAGTCAGGACTTAAAGTGGAGGGTGTAAGACACTGGTGTAAAAACTCCCTACTTAGTCCTTACGATACGAGAGCGTAAGACACTGGTGTAACGGCTCATATTCGTAACAATCCCAAGATTCCATCATGTAAGTTCCTCTAGAGGCTCCCATAGAAGTCTAAGTCTGGATTGTAAGAGAGAGCGTAAGACACTGGTAAAACGGCTCCTTACTTTAATCCCATGATACGAGAGCATAAGACACTGGTGTAACGGTTCGTTTTCATGCAAGACCCTCACCTCTACAGTCTTCAGAGATCTACAAGGAAGTCTTCAACTACCTGCTGAAGTCTAGGTCTGGATTATAAGAGAGAGTGTAAGACACTGGTGAAACGGCTCCTTACTTTAATTCCATGATACAAGAGCGAAAGACACTGGTGTAACGGCTCGTTATTCATGTAAGACCCTCACCTCTACAGTCTTCAGGGGATCTACAAGGAAGTCTTCCCCTAACTTTTGTCACCGTCACACGACAGGACCACCCCACGGACCAGGTCATAGGGAATACCAGCCAGCAACGTCTTCAGAGATCTTCAGAATCTGCCTGTATCTTCCCCTTGAGATGCCTAGATGATCCTCGATCGTGCTGCTATTTAAAACCTATCCCTGTCTTATGTAACATTGCACCTCTAACCATATGATTTTGCGTGAATAAGAATAACCTATGTTTGTACTCTGTGTTATATTATTCTCTATTACCTTCGTGTTTGTGTTCTTATGTGTTCTCATCTTCTCCAATCAAGTAAGAACCTACCTAATAAGCTAATACAACCTCAGTAAAAACCTGGTATAGCATCTATATTCAACACATAAGTGCCTATGGAGCAGATAATGTGTATATAAAAACAGGTGAATATGTGTATTTTCAATGTGTATAATATTACTATTGCATACCGGTACATAGAAAATGCATGTATTCACCTCTCTTCTCACACACATTCTCTACTCTTTGGGATACTGGGGATGGTAACAGTCTTATCTGACCATCACTGAAATAAATTAAATATTTACAAGTGTACAGATATTGTACTAGATTTTTAAGGAACTCAAAATTACACTTGTGGTGTATTCCATTAACTTTGTTTGTACTGGAGTTTGTAATAAGTACTGTACTGTACTATATATAGCTACAGTACAGTACAGCTATAATGGTTATGGCTAATTATCAAATTGCAGTTCATTCATACATTATTGCAATTCAAAGGAAATTGCATTTCGTTTTAGCAAACATTAGTGGCTGGTTAAAAGTAGCCTACAGTACAATACTGTACTGTAAAATGGGGTGACTTCGGACATGGGTTGACTTGGACTATAATAGGAAAAAAGTTGAGATGGTAACAAATTGTTGAAAGTAGTAGGAAGCAAAGTGTCCAAATTGCAAGTTATAATAATGAGATAACTTATTAATCTTTGAAGTCAATAATCAAAAATATAAATTTTTGCAAAAAATCAAACATTGAATATAACATATCCTACATAATTATGATCACATGTCACTTGAATGGGAACATGTCAAAAACTTCATTCTACATAGTGATTTTGTACTTGTCTAGGGTAGCCTAATGCTGTTGTGGGGATCGGTTTTTACACCATGCCCGAAAGAGGATTTATGGAGCTCCGATCTTACTCTCAACCATCTGAACAATTTTACCAACACACCTAAACTTCGTTAAATGCGGAAATAGCCTCACAAAAATATCATGCCCTGGTGGGGGCACGAACTCTCGACCCTTGGGTGTGAGGCAGACACCTTACCAGTTAGACCAATAGAGATATCCCACTTAGCCTGTTCGGCTCAGGGTATTTCCGCATCCGAGGTCTGTTTAGGCTAGCCTATTTTCACTGACTTTACACTACTTCACCTTCCGGGAAGCAAGCTCCGAACAGAGAGGAACGAACAGAGAGGAACAAGCTTGAGCCGAATCGACCGAGAGTCCGTCAGAGAGATGAACGGGAATGGTGAGTCAACTTCACTGAGCGGCGCATACACGCACCTACAAACTGCCCAGTTAGCAACTCGCTTGGGCGGCTGGCAACTTCCACAACCCAACTAAAGCGAGTCTCACAACACTCCCTGCTCTCTCCTAGCCTCTTCCTTGTCCTGTGGGGATCGGTTTTTACACCATGCCCGAAAGAGGGTTTATGGAGCTCCGATCTTACTCTCAACCATCTGAACAATTTTACCAACACACCTAAACTTTGTTAAATGCGGAAATAGCCTCTCGAAAATATCATGCCCTGGTGGGGGCACGAACTCTCGACCCTTGGGTGTGAGGCAGACACATTACCAGTTAGACCAATAGAGATATCCCACTTGGCCTGTTCGGCTCAGGGTATTTCCGCATCCGAGGTCTGTTTAGGCTAGCCTATTTTCACTGACTTTACACTGTGACTTTCAACAATCTTGTTTTCATTTGTTTTAAGAGGTGTAAATAATAGCCTATATTTTGCTTTATAGGCATTCCTTTATATTCTATATATTGCCATATGCTATGAATGAAATGCCTTCACCATGCTCCTCTAATATATGTCAGTCGTTGCCCTTCTTTCACTCAACACCACTTTCATTCATATCTTTCTCAACTCCATTCTTTTTATTTCAAGGTGTTCCTCTTCAACACTCTCCGGCACATCCACATCACATTGTTCTTGTACTTCCTCATGCACTTCTCAAATAACTAATTTGCACCCCTTCCTGTCTTGATATTTGTCTCTCCTACAATGTCCAATGTCCATACACTACATTTAGTACATTATCAGCATCATGCAGTGATTTCTTTAGTTCCATACTTGTCACCCTATTCCTTGTCACTGCTTTTAGCATACCTACAACCCTCCTCCCCAGTTGTACCCTCTCTCGCACTTCACCCTTCCAAACTCCCAGCTTGACTATAGTCATGCCGCTCACATACTGTACTTAGTGAGCTGACATTTTCCATTATCTTACCATTTAATCTCACTTCATACTCTGTGGCTATATGCCTCTCAAAGACCATAACTTTACTATTAATCACATTGACCTTCAGGTTACATTTCTCACAGAAACAAACATACTTATTAAAAACATGCACACATTCCTACTGTTTCAAACCTTCAAACTTTCAAATTCCTCACTTCTCAGTTTAATTTAAACTTCTTCTCATGTAGCTACTTGGAATATGTCTTCTAAGTGTAGTAGGGAAGGTATACAGTAGGGTAGTGATTGAGAGAGTGAGAGTGAGAACGGAGAAATGGATAGGCGACGAGCAGGGAGGTTTTAGGAAGGGAAGAGGATGTGTAGATCAGATTTTTACCCTGAATTGTGTTGTGGAGAAATATCTGGAGAAGAAACAAAAGGTGTATGTTGCCTTTATGGACTTGGAGAAGGCCTATGACAGAGTGGATAGAGAAGGTTTGTGGAAAGTACTTAGAATATACGGAGTAGATGGCAAGTTGCTGAAAGCAGTGAAGAGCATGTATGAGGGTGCAAAGGCGGCAGTACATGTGCAGAGTGAGCAGAGCGAGTTTTTTTACCTGAATGTTGGTTTGAAACAGGGGTGTGTGATGTCCCTGTGGTTGTTTACTGTATATATGGATGGAGTCATGAAGGAAATACTATCAAGAGCAGTGGATGTTGGTGTATCGCTGAAAAGGGAGGGAATTGAGTGGAAGCTATACCTATACTGCTGTTTGCGGATGATACAGTTCTGATGAGTGATAATGAATGGGAGTTGCAGGGTCTGGTAAATGAGTTTGGAACAGTGTGCGAAAAACGGAATTTGAAGGTAAATGCGGGGAGGAGCAATGTTATGGTCTTCGAAAGGGGTGAAGTCACAGAGTGTGAGGTGAAGCTGAACGATCAGGCTATGGAGATCGTCAACTCTTTTAAGTATCTGGGCAGTGTGTTGAGTAAAGATGGGACTATGGATGAAGAAGTGCGGGAGAGGGTACAACAGGGGAAGAGGGTTGTAGGAACGCTGAAAGCAGTAACAAGAAATAGGGTGGTCAGTATGGAAGTGAAGAAGTCCTTGCATGACAGTGTGGTAATCCCGACACTGACTTACGGAAGCGAAGCATGGACGTTGGTTGAGAGACTCATACCAAGAGTGAGAGCAGTGGAAATGAATTACCTAAGAAGTGCGTGCAGAGTTATATGGAGGGATAGATAGACTAATGAGGAAGTAAGAAGGAGGTGTGGTGTGGAGGTAGATGTGCTGGAAAGTGTGAAAAGGAACAACTTGAGATGGTTCGGCCATATGGAACGTATGGAAAGCGAGAGAATGACTAAGAGGGTGTACGAGAGCGAGGTGGAAGGACAGAAAGGGAGAGGTAGACCAAATGAGAGATGGAAGGATGGAGTGAGGAAGTACAGTATATGAACGAAGGCGGTGCTGGTTGGGCGGAGGGGCGTCGACTGACCGGGGACAGAGGTGCATGGGGGCGGTTCGTTCGTGGCCACCCCTTCGGGGATCACAGCGTCAGGCAATAGATAGATAGATAGACATCTTTACCTCTATATATTTTCACTCCAGCCTAGCTATTCCGCCCATTGTTCTTGGATCATTTCACATATGTACGGTATATACTGTACAGTACTGTATTTAACAGCTGTGGTCACATGACATACAGTATACCTGCCACATTTGGGAAGATGTTTTAGCAAAAGTGGTAATATAATCTTTCCAAGAAAGGTAGATGAAAAAGATACACCTAGAATGTTGAGAGAAGATGAAGGGTTAAATTGTGTGTTGTTGAAGAATAGTTGATAGTCTTGTGGAAGATTGTGATGGAGAGATAGAGAGAAACTGGGTCTTGGAGGCTTTGAAAGTGACAAGATTTTCTCTGCCCCAATCATAAATAATAGAAAGACTAGAAGATAGGCATTCTATGGTCTCGCCACGTTTGATTAAGAGTGCTTTCATGCAAGGTTGATGGGAAAAACTAGTTGAATAGTGTAAGGTAAAGTCATCAGCATATGAGTGGATAGGACTAGAGGTTCAGTTGAGGAGATCATTGATAAATATTAGAAAGAGAATTGGAGACAGGACAGAACCCTGAGGAAAACTGGAGTTGATAGGTTGAGGAAGTGAACGATGGCCGTCCACAACTGCAGCTATGGATCAATCTGAAAAGAAATTAGAGACAAAGGCACAGATAGAGGGATAGAAACCGAAGGAGGGGTTTGGAAATTAAAGAATTGTGCCAGACTTTATTGAAGGCTTTCGATATGTCTAGAACAATAGAAAAAGTCTCACCGAAGTCTCGAAAGGAGGATGACCAAGAGTTAGTAAGATAAGCAAGAAGATTCCCAGTAGAGCGGCCCTTAAAGAAACCGTACTGGCGATCTGAAAGTATATTATGGGAAGATAAATGCTTAAGAAATTTTGAGTTAAGAATAGTTTCAAAAACTTTAGAGATGCAAGAAATGAGAGCAATTGGACGATAGTTGGAGGGTTGAGACCGGTCACCCTTCTTTGGGACAGGTTGAATAAGAACAAACTTCCAGCATGAAGGAAAGATGTTGGAAGGATAGAAAGAGACGAAAGAGTTTGCCTAGGCAGGGATTCACCATGGAAGAACAGTTTATAAGTACAATAGGAGGAACACAGTCTGGTCCGTACGCCTTCTTATAAGTATTAAGTCCAGAGAGGGCCGAAAGTACATCTTTAGAAGAGATTATATTAGGCATAAGTAAGTGGAGTTTTTAGCAAAAGTTTGAGCAAAGAGTTCAGCTTTGTCAGAGGAAGAGGTGACAGTGATACCGTCAGAATGGAAGAGGGGAGGAAAAGACGAGGAAGTGAAGTTGTTGGAGAGGTTTTTGGGTAGATGCCAAAAATCTTGGGAAGAGCTAGAGTTGGAAAGTTCAGAGCATTTATTATTGATGAAAGAGTTTTTGGCGAGTCGAAGAACAGAATTGGCTTGATTCCGGGCGTAGACAAATAAAGTACGAGATTCTTGAGTTTTAAGGGGACAGTACCGTTTGAATGCTTTCTTATTGCGAACAGCAGTTGAACAAACGTGAGTAAACCAAGATTTTAGTGAGTTAGTCTGAGAGAAAGAGAATGGGATGTATGCTTCCATGCCCGAAAGGATTACCTAAGTACTCTCTAAGTACCTCAGCACTCTCTGAGGATCCCAGGCCACGAAATCATAAATCATTCCATGGGAAATCAAAGAAGTACTGCCGTAGAGCCTCCCAGTTGGCAGCGCCAAAGTGCCACAAGCGCCGCCGGCTGGGGGGGTCAGAAGGCCGTACTGGAGAGACAGGACAGGTGACAGAGATAAGGTTATGATTGGAGGAGCCCAACGGAGAGATAAGGTTTACAGTTTAAGCAGAAGGATTAGAGGTTAGAAATAAGTCAAGGATGTTGGGCCGATCTCCAGGGTGGTCCGGGATATGGGTGGGTTGCTGAACTAACTGCTCTAGAGCATTTAGGATAGAAAAGATGTAGGCTTGTTCACCAGGTTGATCAGTGAAATAAGAGGAGAGCCATAGGTGGTGGTGAACATTGAAATCTACTAAGATGGAGATTTCAAAGAAGGGAGAGAATGAGATGGATTGAACGAAGGAGGTGCTGGTTGGGGGGAGGGGCGTCGACTGACCGGGGACAGAGGTGCATGGGGGCGGTTCGTTCGTGGCCACACCTTCGGGGATCACGGCGTCGGGCAATAGATAGATTAGGGACAGTAATCCGGGCGTGTTGGCAAGATCACACGATATCCATAAATGGGCGGCATCACTTAGATTCCTCCATAATTACTCCCTAGATTACTCCCAATTGTGGTCATCAAATCTTACCTTTCTCACACGTTACCTGTCCGTCAATCTCATGAAACCTTCTCGTACATGTGTAGCACTAAGGCAGAAAGTCTAGTTTTAAGCTGATTTAGTGAGGTAAAAAGGAGTGGTGGGGGGGGGTGTATCCTAGCTAAGGACTCTACCTGCCTCTGAAGTGAGACAAAATGTAACGAGTATTAAGGTCATGTGTTAACCCGTTCCCTAGGTTAAAGTAAGCCAATGCAGGAACATGGTTAAATTTTATTTTCCCTGTTGGATGAAACACTATGGATGCAATAGGGTTTCCAATATACTCAATAATCTCAGGGATTAGATCTAGAGTAAGAGTACAAATATTTTGGTAATATAGTATACCTAAGGCCATGAATATGTAGGCCTACATATTAATAAAATTGGGTAATATTGAAGGTTTCATTTTCACAGGAATATATAGACTAAAGGATTAGTTTATTTTTGTGTTACACCAACTGTTCTATTAAAACTTATAGGTGTTAACACCACAGGCTTCCTTTAAGAATCGCCGCCTGTAACTATCTTTTATATTTTCTTTGATATTAAACTGACCTGATTACCTGGGTTATTAGTGGTGTGCGATGTTTAGATGAATGTCCCCACTCCAGTCTTGAGAATTCAGGTGCATCGTCAATGATAAAGGGGCCACTAATAACTTATAGGTTTGAGTCTCGAAGGGAATAATGAAAACCTAATATTTAGTAGTGGCCCCAGAATCATTGACAATTTTTGCCCTCCCTGCCATCCCCTTCCCATTCATCTGCTACATTGTTGAGAGTCTCGATATGTCAGTTTAAGAAAGGATACGCCCGCGGGCACGGGGTGCCAAGCGTGCCCAACAGCAGACGCATGGAAAGCGCAAGCCAGGTCTAGTTTAATTTTTATTTTTTATGCTTTGTTTATATTACTAGTTTTTCCTAGTAGTGGACCCACATCATAAGGACGAGTCCGTGAGTGGTTATTAAGAGCGTTTCGCTCACGATGTAAGGCAATCGTATTTTGAATTCTCTTTGGGCGGGAAGTTTGAACAGCAAGCTTAGAGTTCAAAGATTGGCCATTACCTACGTAAGGCGCATCGTCGATGATTCCGGGGCCACTACTAAATATTAGGTTTTCATTATTCCCTTCGGGACTCAAACCTATAATCTGAGACAGCTTCCAGCAGCCCCTTCTCTATATCCTCCTATTTTCTCTATCCTAGTTTCAAAGCCAATGGCGGATGTTGTGCATACATGCACAACAAACTCACTTGCTCTAGTGTTCCCGATTTGGACTCCTCTGAATTCTCAACTTTATGGCTCAAACTATCCTGTCATTCTCATACTAAATATTTCTGTGCTGTCTATCTTTCCCCTAACTCTACCGACTTTCCCAAATTCTTCGACTATCTAAACTCTAAAGTGGAACACATTCTATCTATCTCTCCCTTCTCTGAAATCTCCATCTTGGGAGATTTCAACGTTCACCACCGCCATTGGCTCTCCTTTCACTCTACTTTCACTCTTTGATTTCCCATGGTATGACTTCTGCTTCCGTGGCCGAGGACCCTCGGAGAGTGCTGAACGCATTACCGGGGTAATCCTCTCGGGCATGGAAGCTTACATTCCATTTTCTTTCTCTCAGACTAATGCAAAAAAATCTTGGTTTACTCACGCTTGTTCTACTGCTGTCCACAACAAGGAGGAAGCATTCAAACGGTACCGACACCTTAAAACTCAAGAATCTCATTCTTCCTATGCTTTAGCCCGGAATCAAGCCAAATCTGTTCTTCAACTTGCCAAGCACTCTTCCATCAATAATAAATGCACTGAACTATCCAACTGTGGCTCTTCCCAAGCTTTCTGGCATCTAGCCAAAACCTCTCCAACAACTTTTCTTCCTCGTCTTTCCCTCCCCTTTTCCACTCTGATGGCACAACCATCACTTCTTCCTCTGACAAAGCTGAACTCTTCGTTCAAACTTTTGCCAGAACCTATACCTTGGATGATTCCGGTGCTATTCCTCCCTCTCCACCCCCCTCTCTCCTACTTATGCCTAATATTTTAATCTCTTCTAAAGATATACATTCTACCCTCTATGGGCTTAATACTAAGAAAGTGTACGGTACGGACGGTGTTCCTCCTGTTGTACTTAAAAACTGTGCTTCCGTGCTGACCCCATGCCTAGGCAAACTCTTTTGTCTCTGTCTTTCCTTTTTGCTGGAAGTTTGCTCTCATGCAACCTGTCCCAAAGAAGGGTGACCGCTGTCAACCCTCCAACTATCATCCAATTGCTCTCATCTCTTGTATCTCTAAAGTTTTTGAAACTATTCTTGCTTCCAAATTTCTTAAGCATTTCTCTTCTCATAATCTGCTCTCAGATCGCCAGTATGGCTTCCTTAAGGGTCGCTCTACTGGTGATCTTCTTTCATATCTTATTAAATCTTGGTCATCCAACTTTCAGGACTTCGGTGAGACTTTTTCTGTTGCACTAGACATATCGAAGGCCGTCGATAGAGTCTGGCACAAATCTTTAATTTCCAAAATGCCCTCCTTCGGTTTCTGTCCCTCCATCTGTGCCTTTGTCTCTAATTTTCTTTCCTGCTGTTCCATAGCTGCAGTTGTGGACAGCCATCGCTCATTTCCTCATCCTATCAACTCCGTTGTTCCTCTGGGTTCTGTCCTATCTCCTATTCTCTTTCTAATTTTCATAAATGATCTTCTCAACTGTACATCCAGTCCCATCCATTCATATGCAGACGACTCTACCATACACCACTCAATTAGTTTTACAGAACGCCTCAGCCAGCAGTCCCTCAAAAACAAACGTAATGAAGCCATAAAACGCTTATCTTCTGATCCAGCTACTGTTTCCAATTGGGGTAGTGAAAACCCTGTTGCATTTAACCCTTTATTAGCGGCGCGCAACTTATGTCGTGTGAAAGAAATTTGGACTAAGTGGCGGTTCACAACTTATGTCGTGTGCCATTTTCAGCACGTAATGTTGCTGAGAGAGAGAGATAAGTGGTGGCAGGAGAGTAGCAAGCGTATGACTGCTCCAGACCACCGCGGTGGACCTACTGACATGAATCCCACCCTCCCCCACCCTCACACACTCGCTACACAGGGAATTATGTAGGGAAACTACCTAATTACATGGTTTTTGCACTCGTGTTGCGCGATCATTGCAAGAAAACTAGCAGTCGTACAAGGATGGTTGGGGTGTCATTGGAAAGCTCTGTTTATGCCCTTTCAGGGATAGTTAATTGTTTTACACTCTGGGTCTTATTTAGGCATGAAAATGATCACGTAAACAACCCTATTTAGGGTAAAAACACCCCGCTGGGCGGTACATATAAATTACCGCCTAGGCCGCTCGTTAGGTGTTAATGCTTCCAAAACTCAATTTATCCATCTTACTACCTGTCAGGAACCTCCAGAGGACTATCCCTTATTCTTGAACAATACAAAAATCAGCCCTTCATCTTCTCTCAATGTTCTCGGTGTCTCTTTTTCTTCTGCTCTCACTTGGAAAGACCATATTACCAGTCTCGCTAAGGCACCCTCCCAGAAGCTGGGTGTGCTCAACCGCCTTAGGGGATTCTTTACCCCTGCGCAGCTTCTTGCTCTGGGGCACAGTGCGTCTTTGTATTGAGTATTGTTCACATGTGTGGGGAGGATCCTCTCACACCGCACTCCTAGACAAAGTAGAAAGGAAAGCCTATCGTATCATTTACTCCCGTCCACTCACCAACTCTCTGCAATCTCTCTCTCTTCGCCGCAATGTTGCATCTCTCTCGCTATTCTATCGCTACTACAATAATCAGTGTTCCTCGGAGCTTTCCCAGTGTATACCACCTGATCCTCTACGTAGGTTGCGTAGTATCCGCCTTGCAACACAATCCCACCCCTACTCTGTGCAACTCTCCAACCCAAGAGTGAAAAGCTATTGGCAGACTTTCTTCTATTCAACTGCTAAGCTCTGGAACTCTCTCCCAGAATCAGTCTTTCCCTCTTCCTATGACTTAAATTACTTCAAACTCCGTGTGTCCAGGCATTTTAGCTCGAGTGTCCCTTGATTTCGGCCCTGTCACTCTTTTAACTCTGGGGGAGGCACTCGCTGCAGGCAGTTATGCCTTTTGTCTCCCTCATTCACATGGAAAAAAATAAAAAAAATAATCTAATTTAAGATCCCCCCCCCCCCCCCTTCCAAAAAATTAACAAAAAAAAATCCATATGTAGGTTATACACATGCTGTACTAACATAGTCTATCTCACTATAACACAAATTCCTACAACACGATCTCCTTTAACACGAAGGGGGGGTCCTGAGTTTTATTCTGTTAATTGTAGCCATGATATTGTTTATTCAAACATTTTCTCACTAATCTCTCTATTATTTATTCATATTTTGAAATATTCTAAGAACTAATATATTTTAGGTCTTTCCTAGGACCGATCGGTCATTTCATTTACCACCGTATTATACGCGCTCGCATAGTGCGAATTTCATGTACTGTAGTACGAAGGTCTGATCGGCCATTTACAATCATCTTTTTCTTCATTAGTTTAAAGGTAAGTGATGTCTTTTAATATTTGTTAATGGTTTAATGATATCTGGTAGGTAATATATGTTTTTATTTAGCTAGAAATCCGGAAAAAAGGGGCAAAATTGGTGGGCGCAGACCCATATAGAATTATCTCTATATAAGCTGTTATTCCTATAGTGCGAATTTCTACTGCGCGATTGGCACTGCCGCCCAAATAGTCTTGTTATAGAAGGATGGATTGTACATACAACTATCTATCTATCTATCGCCAGACGCCGTTATCCCCGAAGGGGTGGCCACGAACGAAACACCCACATGCACCTGTGTCCCCAGTCAGCCGACACCCCTCCAGCACTGCCTTCAGTCATATACTTCTTCACTCCATCGTTTCACCTCTCTCTCGGTTTACATCTCCCTCTCTGTCCTTTAACCTCACTCTAATACACCCTCTTAGTCATTCTCTTGCTTCCCATACGTTCCATATGGCCGAACCATCTCAAGGTGTTCCTTTTCACACTTTCCAGCACATCTACATCCACACCACACCTCTCTCTTACTTCCTCATTCGTCTGTCTACCCCTCCATGTAACTCTGCATGCACTTCTCAAGTAACTCATTTCCACCCCTCTCACTCTTTGTCTGAGTCTCTCCACCAACGTCCATGCTTCGCTTCCGTAAATCAATGTCGGAATTACCACACTGTCATGCAAGGACTTCTTTACTTCCATGCTGACCACCCTATTTCTTTTTACTGCTTTCAGCGTTCCTACAACCCTCTTCTCCTGTTACACCCTCTCCCGCACTTCTTCATCCATACAACCTCACCTCACACTCTGTGGCTGCACCCCTTTCAAAGACCATAACCTTGCTCTTCCCCGCATTTATCTTCAGATTCCGTTTTTCACACACTATTCCAAACATATTTACCAGACCCTGCAACTCCCATTCACTATCGCTCATCAGAACTGTATCATCGGCAAAAAGCAGCACAGGTAGCTTTCACTTGTTTCCCTCCTTTATCAGCGGTACACCAACATCCACTGCTCTACCTTGTATTTCTTTCATGACTCCATCCATATATACATTAAAAAAACATGGGGACATGACACACCCCTGTTTCAACCCAACATTAAGATCAAAGAACTCGCTCTGCTTATTCTCCACACGTACTGACCCCTTTGCACCCTCTTACATGCTCTTCACTGCTTTCAGCAACTTGCCATCTACTCCGTATATTCTCAGTACTTTCCAAATACCTTCTCTATCCACTCTGTCATAGGCCTTCTCCAAGTCCATAAAGGCAACATACAGTTTTTGTTGCTTCTTCATATATTTCTCCACAACACATTTCTGGGCAAAAATCTGATCTATACATCCTCTTCCCTTCCTAAACCCGCCCTGCTCGTCACTTATCCATTTCTCTCTTCATGCTCTCACTCTCTCAATCACTACCCTACTGTACACCTTCCCTACTACACTTAGAAGACATATTCCCCAGTGGTTACCACATACTCCTCTTTCTCCTTTACCCTTATACAGGGAGACTATGCCTGTCTTCCAGTCATCAGGTGCACTCCCCTTCTCCCATGCTAGTTTACACACTTTCCATACCCATTTGATCACTATCTCACCACCATACCTCAGCATTTCCCCCACACACTCTATCTATTCCTGATGCTTTCCCCATCTTTACTCTTTTCAGGGCTTCACACCTCCTGATCCCCACCTCCACTACTTCTCTTCTTCTCCCTCCCATATCCCATCTAACTATGTTTGCTGGCGCTTCATTCCTTACATTTAGCAATTCGTTGAAGTACTCCCTCCATCTTTCGACTCTCTCTTACTTCTCGGCTAACACTCGCCCATTCATATCTTTCACACCTTTTCTATTTGCTACCTTCCCTTACTGTCTTGACCTCTTTCCAGAACAGTTTCTTACACTCCCTCCATTTTACACTCAGATTCCTTCCAAATTCCTCAGCTACTCTTCTCTAACTTTCCTTCACTACTCTCTTCACCACTCCCTTTTTCTCCAAGTATCTTGATCGCTCTTTTCTGTCTCTCCCATTCTTCATTTCCTTTACTACCCAAACACTCTCTATACGCTTTATTTCTTCTTGTCTTCAACAGCTATTTTTGCCTCTTTAGTCCATCATGCTATACTGTACCCTTCACTCCCTCCCTCTTCTCCTTACTCCACACACCTTCTCACATGCTGCACATATATCTTCCTTAAACACTTTCCTCACCTCCTCCACTTCCTCCAGGTTAAACCTACCTAGTTGTCTTTCTACTGCTCTCTTGAACTCTTCCCTGATCTCCTCTTCCTGCGGCCTCTCCACCCTCCTAGCCATTCCACTTTCCTCTTGCCTCCTTCCAGCTCTTTTCACCCACTTCTTTTGTCTCCTAGTTTTAGCTACTACTACATAGTGATCAGACAGAACCCTCCCCCCCCCCCCCCCTGCCATACCCCTATACACCCTAGCATCCAGCACAAAATTCTTCATTCGTTCATCCACACATATACTGTATAATCAATCAGTGCCTTTCGTTCCACCACTGTATAATCCTTCCTCCACACCACTTTCCATGTGTACCTGTGTATCATTCTGTGTCGGAAGAAGGTGTTGGCTATCCACAGGCTCTTCTCCACACATATGTTCACAAATGCACTACCATTCTCATTCACCTCTGACGGTACACCTCACCCTTCCACCACTCCATCAACTTTCCATCACCCACCTTCCCATTCATATCCCCAATCAGATTTTTTTTTTTTCGCTCCTGCCAAACTTATCCAGGCATGCATCAACATCCACCCAGAACTCCTCTTTCTCTCTTACAGTTTTATCCTCTGTCGGAGCACGCACACACACACAACCACTCACGTTTGTATTCCTACTTTCATTCTCACCCACACAATCCTTGCACCCACAGAACCATAGTCTCATACATGCTCCTTCTATTTGTTACTTCCAGACAAACACGCACACTCTTTCGCTCCCTCATTCTCACCCACTCCAGCACCCACACCCATTCCACACTCTCACACATACCCTTCCATTTGGTCTGAGTCACTCTGCATACATCCAGCCTGGCATTCGCTAACACTTCCAGGACCTCTCTTTCTTCTGTGTCATCATTCAATCCTCTTACATTCCAAGTCGCGATCCTTAGACTGTCCATGATAGGTCGGAGTTCGTCAACATTAGGTCCGTCCACTTCCAAGGCCGTTTGTTTGTTATTCATTGCTGTAAAAATATGCACGGGTGGAGGGTTGCAAGCCCACCGACCCAACCTCTTTAGTTGCCTTTTACTACACGCAGGAGGCACGTGGGGCATGTTCTACTCCCTTACCCCATGGGGGTATACATACAAAAATTTAAAGACCGAATGCTCCACACAGAGTGCGGTTCTGGTCTCATGTCCTTATAGCAGCGCTCCAGGCAGCCCTATTCAGAGCTGCCTCACTTGTTAGGTTTATACATTAAAGATCAGATCATAAGGTCTGATCCCACGTCTTTCTTGGCCAGGATGTGGTACAATCGATACTACAGTATCTTCATAGTCTGGCAGCAGCAGGAAAGATATGTACTTAAAGTTAGGGATCTGTACTTTGTGTTTGTAGACCTTGAGAAGGCCTTAGATAAAGTGCCCAGAGATGTTGTACAGTGGGCTATGAGAAAAATTGGCATAGAACAATGGTTGGTGGGTGTGGTAATGAAGATGTACGAGGACTCACGAACGGCAGTGAGGGTGAAAAGTGTAGCAAGTGAGGAGTTTACAGTTTGCGTTGGAGTCCACCAGGGCTCTGTATTAGGTCCCCTCATCTTTGTCATGGTTCTGGAGAGTGTTGAGTTGGACTCCCCTGGGAACTGTTATATGCAGATGACCTAGTACTTATCGTAGATAGTGTGTGTGATGCCGAAGCCAAGTTCAGAAGATGGAGAGAGGGCATGGCAAGTAAGGGATTAATTAATCAATCAATCAATGGTGGCATACACCCTGACACCGCGCAGCCGAACTCACCCTCCAACTCTACTCCGGGGAATCCCCCTGGGTGAGACTCCAGGCATCTACCTGGCCCATATCAAGTATCCTATCTCAAGATTATTCGACTTGCCTCAGTCATGAGTTGAGTTCCATGCTCTTCCCATAGGCCTCCTCCACTCAGGATTCTCCTCTGTAGAGACCACCTGGTTAGTAGGGTTCATTTCAGGGAGGCAAAGCACATGCCCATATTGCCGAAGTTGGTGTTCACGAACCATGCAATTAGTATATTTTGTATCAATTTCACAGAGAGGTCGCTCATTTGAGATGTAATCGTGCCAGCAATAACCCATGATCCTGTCAAGAAATTTAGTAAAAAAGGAGTTGATGTGTCTTTTTAACTTACTGTTAACCCAAAGTGTGTCGTCTTTATTCTTGGAATGTTTTACTGAGCGAATGCGACGTTCCTTCATGAAAATGAAAACAAAAAAATACACCAGTGCTGGTGAAATAGAAGCAATGTGATTAGGTGGCATGACTCAATACCACCACCTCCTCTCTTCCCCTTACATGTGTCTCATCACCCCCATCCCTCTCCTCCCCCCCCTTTCTACCTTAACTTCTCCCCTCATCCTTTATTCTACTTTATCCCTCCCCTTTCCCTCCCACCTCAAATACGCTCAGTCACCCTCCTCTACACCTCCCCTACCTCTCTCCTCACTCATACATGAGCGAGACAACTCTAAAGCGGTCAGTGTCGCTAAATAGTTCAGAAAGAGCAGACATAGGTTTGCTCTGCCTCGTAAGGCAACAGAGAGCAATCCCTTCTCTGTATCCTCCTACTATCTCTATCTTCAATTCAAAGCCAAAGGTGAATGCTGTGTTTACGTATGCAACAGTCTTACTTGCTCGTGTTCCCAGCTTTGACTCCTCTGAATTGTCAACTCTCTGGCTTAACCTATCTATTCAATTTCTCACTAAATATATGTGTTGTATATCTCTCCCCTAATTCTATTGACTATCTTACTTCTACGGCCGTAGATCGATTGGTAGAGCGTTCGCCTGCTAACCGTGAGGTTGACGGTTCGAGCCTCGGCCAGCCAGTGAGTTATTGGCAGATGTCAGTGCTGTTGGTGAACGGTGTGGTCTAGCAATCTGTGGCAACTATTCACTAAGTCCCTGATTCATCAGGGCACCCACCCTAGCCTTGCTATTCAGCAGGGAGTGTATGGTGGTAAAATCTGCATCATCAATGGAACACATTCTATCCATCTCTCCCTTCGCTGACATCTCCATCTTAGGAGATTTCAATATTCATCTCCACCAATGGCTCTCCTCTCTTTTCACTGACCAACAAGCCTACATTTGTTCTATCCTAAATGACCTAGAACAGTTAGTTCAGCCCAACATTCTTGACTTATTTCTAACCTTTAATCCTTCTGCTTATACAGTACTGTAAATCTTCTCCCACCATTGGGCTTCTCTGATCATAATCTTATTTCTGTTACTTTTCCTGTCTCTCCATTACAGCCTTCTAACCCCCCCTGTCAGGGACGCCTAAGGTTTTTTAATGCTAGCGACTGGGAGGTTCTACAGCATTACTTCTTTGATTTCCCATGGAATTATTTTTGCTTCCATGGCCGGTGACCCTCAGAGAGTGCTGAACGCATTACTGAGGTAATTCTTTTGTGCATGAATGGGAACATGTAAAGAACTTCATTCTATTTAGTGATTTTGTACTTGTCTAGGCCATAATAAATTATTTATTTTTCTTTGTGGATTTTGAGCAAATCATCATCTGGAGTATGCCTCGCCTCATAAGTTAAACAGCATGTATACTGCATTCATGGACTGGAAAAAAGATATGACGAAGTGGATTGGGATATTCAGTGCATACATACATACCATTTATTAAAATAAACAATTAACTCCCCAACAGTCTTGATACAATCCCAATACAATACTTTCGTTCTATTATACTCCGAGTCAACCTACGTCCGAAGTCACCCCATTTTACAGTACAGTACACTGGTGATGGACTGGTCTATCAGAGTGAGAACTGAGCGATCTCTACCATACCCATAGCTTACTCTGACTGTTCCTTTTACTTGTATGTTTTCTAGATCTCAAGTGACGGCGTCTCTTCCGTGGATTGACTTCCCAATCTACCAAGATTGGAAGCCAAAGCATCACCTTTTTCCTTTGCCCCTCAACTTTCTCTTCATAATTGCTGAGGGGCACAGGGCCGTGGGTGGGGCTTTGGTTTCCCGGGCGTTTCCACACCCTCCTCAGCTCCCCGCCAATGAGTGCCTTCGGTCACCCAGGCTTTATTGTGGTAGGCAGGGAGGGTTCTGTTGCGGCGCTCCGTTATGGCCTTGGCCTTGCTTGGGGCCTTGGGGCTGTTCGGCCAGGCAGTCTGAGGAACAACAACAACAGTACAGTACATTTAACAGTACAGTACATTTAACCAGCCACTAATGTTTGCTAAAAAAAACACAATTGACTTTGAATTGCAATAATGCATGAATGAACTGCAATTTTATTTAACTTAACAATAACAGCCATACTGTAGCTATATATAGTATGATACTTATTAAGCTAAAAACAAAAACAGTTCATGGAATGTATCCCAAGTGCAATTTTGAGTTTCTCCTAAATTTAGTACAGTACTGTACTTGTACTTGTAAATTTGTCATTTATCTCAGTGATGATCAGATGACTCTTTCCAAGCACAGGCTCCCGAAGAATGGAGCATGTGTGTGTGTGTGAAGATAAGTGAATGCATGCATTTTCTATGTATGGAATAATATTATATACTGTACAGTATATTGCAAATGTGCAAATTCACCTCTTTTTACATACACATTATCTGCTCCATAGGCACCTGTGTGTTGAATATAGACGGACAGTAAAGTATTCCCTATAATTACTATTACAACCTATAGGGAAAATAAGAGACAAACACATGTTCTAATCAAAGTTTATTCTTGAAACTTGGTACCGGTATGTATTTTAACCAGTACTCTATAGTAACTCATGTATCATATGAAAGGATATAAATTAAGTACCGGTATGTAATAGTTCTTGGAATGCAACAACAAATATACATGAATTCTTTATTGGACAACAGTTACAAAACTAAAACAGGGACTGCTAAGAATAATTTAAAAACCTGTTTTCAATGCCTATATTAGTGGACCTGAAGTGAATCCCTTTGAGACTTAAGTGCAGGCAGCCAGCTACTCTAGTATCCTGATTAAACACCAGTAAACATACATAACATCCCTTTTACTTACAATATTATTCATTCCTTTTAATAAATTTTGAGCATGTATTGTGCATATATTTACCTTCACATCTCAAAATTTCTCCGGCGGCCGGGGGGCTATGCCCCCCGCACCCCCCGCGGACGCCGCGCAAAGTTGATCCTTGTAAGCTTAGAAAAATGATCCAGAACTGGATATTTTCTTTTTTGGCACCCTGGTGAGGGGGGGGGGGGGGGGCAAAGCTATCCTGTATCCAAAGGCAAAACAAAATGTATATTTACTCTGAAAATGACTTGGGCCTACATCTGAGTGTTCTAAGATCGTTGGATAATGGGAGAAATAAAATTTTCCAGGGGATTGTAAGTAATTTCAACTACTATAACTATAATAAAGAAAAACTACCTAAAAACAAAAACAAAAACCATGGAAAAATTAGTGGTAGTTTCGGTTACATTTTCCCATCTGCCTTCCATTTTTATATAATCTAGGCCTCTTCAAGATTGTACGATACAAGATTAAGAAGCTATTGCAATACCGGACCGATACTTAAATGCAAATCGACTACCGCAACATAGGCCTAGTATAGTATTATACCAGACAGAATATTTTAGTTGGTGAGCGTCGGTAGCTTGAACATGGCTTGGGTGGTATTTTGTGATAAGAGTTGTGTTAGCGGGCATAGGCTACCGTCGCTTAGATTACGTAAGTTGTACACTCGCAGTTATGCTCGCTTCTAATTTGACTGCTGTTGGTAAATATTACAGAAACTACCACTAATTTTCCCATGGTTTTTCTCTTCGGTTTTAGGTAGTTTTCATCATTATACAGTTGTTGTTGTTGTTGTTGTTCCCCATGCTGCCTGGCCGAACAGCCCCAAGGCCCCGAGCAAGGCTAAGGCCATAACCGAGCGCCCCCACAGAACCCTACCCGCCGACCACAATAAAGCCTGGGTGACCGAAGCCACTCCATGGCGTGGAGCTGAGGAGGGTGCGGAAACGCCCGGGAAACCAAAGCCCCACCCAGGGCCCTGTGCCCCTCAGCAATTATGAAGAGAAAGTTGAGGGGCAAGGGAAAAATGTGATGCTTTGGCTTCCAATCTTGGTAGATTGGGAGGTCAATCCACGGAAGAGACGCCGTCACTTGAGATCTAGAAAATATATAAGTAAAAGGAACAGTCAGAGTAAGCTATATGTATGGCAGTGATTGCTCAGTTCTCACTCTGATAGACCAGCCCATCACCACATGACTAGAACCCAATCCTCTCGGCATCAGCTAGGAAAGGCCCTAGAAAGCCGCCTTTGGCGGGGGGATAGCTCCCCTAGTTCAACCCTTTTCGGGGTTGGGCAATATTTAATATTTAATTAGGGAATTCTACAGTATGTATAAAAAAACTGCTATAATCTATATCATAATACTATACAATTGTTGATTCATTCATTCCTGACACTTATGGAAATTGCAATATTACTTTTTATATGAAACATTTAAAAAAATAAACTAATATCGCAAAATGGCATTAATGAGAGAGAGAAAAAATAAATAAACTAAAAATAACGAAACTCACAACATTTGAACTACACAACACAAGCCACAGAGCTGAACACCATTACACCACTAATTTCTATCCGTCTGACGGTAGTCTGTTCCCCTCACATCAGATCCACAGACGGTGACAGACTGCAGGGCGCGCCACTACACTAGTACACAGCACTCCCAGTCAGAACTCACACGTTCTGTACACGACCAAGTTGACCAACCGTCCAACCTGACGAATAATATAGGCCTACTGGGACAAAAAAAAAGGGGGGGGGGGGGCATGGCCGAGTTACCCCCCCCCCCCCCCCCCCGCCTCCCTATATACGCCACTGCATAAAACACTACTCTTCCCACTACATATCATACATGTAACACCATACACCTACCTAATAAATATGGCAGTACAATTGTTAAGAGCAAACCTGGTGGTCCCTCCGATATCCACCCCCGGCAGGGTTGGGTCATTGACACAGGGCCCTCCCGGTCGTCATCATGCGACTATGTCAAGAGCATTGCAACGTCCCAAAGCTGCTCGTCGGTGCAGCTTTTTCTTTAGCAATATAAGGGGACTTCACTCTAACATCAATTCTGTACACCAATTTCTTCAAGCAGAATCCCCTACTCTCCTTTTTTTGACAGAGACTCAAGTAACATCCACATCTGACACGTCTAGATTTAATTTTCCAGGTTATCAACTGCTCCAAAATTTCAGACCTAAAGGAGGTGTATGTTGCTTCGCAAAATCTGAAATTGCCCTGGAGGAGGTTACTAGTTTCAATTGTCCCTATTTTGATTATTCTATATACAAATTAATTTCTGCTGGTTAATTTAAATACATATGTTGCATCTACCGTTCCCCAAATACTCCTCCAGAGCAAAGTCTTTTTGATTCTCTGTCCTCACAACTCAGTGTCCTCAACTTAAATGCTTCTTCTGAAATCACTGTGTTGGGTGATTTTAATGTCCATAATGTTGAATGGCTCACTCATTCAGCCAGGACTGATGATGCTGGTCTTGAATGTGAGCTATTTGCAGACTCATTTAATCTCACTCAACTAGTTAACCAACCCACCCGTGTACCAGATAATCCTAATCATAATTCCCACCTACTGGACTTATTTTTAACAACCAATTCAGAAAATTATGATGTTACAGTGAGGTTCCCGCTTGGATCTTCTGATCACTGTCTGATACAGGCCACCTGTCTATCACCTACCACACCTTCCCACTCTGAACCTGTTTTGGTGACTAAATGACATTACGATAGGGCAGACTTGGAGGGTCTTCAAGGTTTCTTTATTGATATTCCCTGGACCTCTTTCTTTTCTAATGATGCACACTCTACCTTGAGCCACATACAAGATTTTGTAAAAATTGGAATGGAAACTTTTATTCCTCATCAAAAGTACAGTAAAAGATCTAATTCACCTAAATGGTTTGACCATAATTGCGCTAGAGTAACTGAACAAAAAGCAATAGCCTACAATGCATACACAAGAGCAAAAACACATGAAGCCTTTAATTACTTTAATATCATAACCACTACATGTTTAGCCTATATAGAAATCCTGATGCCAATAACAATCTATATGACTGTCTTTTAAATGCCTTGGCATTAATTCAGTCTGTTGATGTCAATTCATCTTTCGTTTTTGTTGGAGATGTTAATGCACATCATCAAGAGTGGCTGAACTCGGTCTCTCCAACAAATAGAAATGGTCACGCTGCCATGGATTTTGCTAATTTATCTGGGTGTGAGCAGTTGATTGCTGGACCTACACATATTTCTGGAAACTGTCTTGATCTCGTCTTAACAGATGCTCCTGGTGTTGTGGAGACTGCAGTTCTTGCTCCTGTAGGTACTTCTGACCATAATGCTGTAACCTGTAAAATCAATCTTGAATTTACTGTGCCAGATATCACTATATCTCGTAAAGTCTATCTTAAATCTCGAGTTAATTGGGAAAATGTATGTGATGATGTTACCAATATCCACTGGAATCACATACTAAGATCTGATGACCCTGTTTCATCCCTCAATAACTCTCTCTTAGACATCCTGCAAAGAAGAGTCCCTTCTAAGTTAATCAAATCCCGTATTAAAGATAAAGCTTGGTTCAATGACGACTGTAAGCGTGCATATAATAACAAGTAGGCTGCATATCACCGCTGGAGACGTAATCGAACCCAGTTGCTTTGGGATGACTATGTACATCTTCGGTCAGTTGCACAGAGAGTATATAGTACAGCCGAGAGGGATTACAATTCCCATTTGCAGGAAGTTCTCGCAGGTGCTACTCAGCCACATAAATGGTGGGCCTCACTTAAGGCCTCACTATTTGGAATTGACTCCACCATGCCTCCACTTCGTGATTCTGATGGTTCTATCTCTTTTGATCCATTAACTAAGGGCTTTCTAATATTTTCATAGGTAAGCAGAGTGATCAGGAATTGCAATTGCCCTTGACATGTTTCACTAGTCCTAATCTAAAGTCGATAGCATTCAAATCAGCTGAATTGAGACAATATTTATTGGATCTTGACACTTATGGTGGGATTGACCCAGATGGATTTTTCCCTCTCTTCTTTAAGAAGATTGCTGTTGTCTTAGCACCTAAATTGGCTAGGTTGCTCTTGAAATATGGTAGTTTTCCTCTTTGCTGGCGAAAAGCTAGCATCATTCCAATTCCGAAGGGAGCTACTGCTTCGTCATCCCCATCTGAGTATCGTCCTATATCCATAACGCCTATTCTCTCAAAGATCTTTGAGAGGCTTTTAGCTAGACGCCTTTCTTCATACTGTAATCGTCTTGATATAATACCCAATTCACAGTTTGGTTTTCGCAAAGGTTTGGGTACTTGCAATGCGCTTTTAACTTTATCTCATGATCTTCAGTCTTCGTTGGACAAAGGGTATGAATCTCGTGTTGTGGCTATTGATTTTAGTTCTGCTTTTGATCTTGTTAATCATAAAGCCCTTTTATATAAGCTGCAACTTTATGGTATTGGTGGTAGTCTTTTATCTATTTTTAAAGATTTTTTGACAGACAGGTCTCAGCATGTTGTCGTTGATGGGTGCACTTCTGTTTCTGTGCCTGTTGTTTCGGGTGTTCCACAGGGCAGTGTGCTTGGGCCTCTGTTTTTCATTATTTTTATTGCTTGCTTGTGCTCTGAGCTTGAAAATAAACTAGTTTCTTATGCCGATGACATAACTTTATACTCATCAATTCCATCTCCAGAGAGTAGAATCGAAGTTGCAGCATCTCTAAACAGGGACTTGGCTAAGATTACCTCTTGGTGTGAACTTTGGGGTATGAAGCTTAATGCTAAGAAAACTCACTCCATGATAATCAGTAGATCACGTACTTTGGCTCCTCCTCATCCTTGTTTGCATGTTTCTGGTGAACAAATTGAGGATGTGTCAGGTTTGCGTTTGCTTGGAGTGACTCTCGATCCTAAGTTGACATTTGAGAAGCATATTCGTTCCTTGTCATCTACTATTGCTCAAAAGATTGGTTTACTTCGCAAGTGTTACAAAACATTCGCTTGTGAAACCACAGTCATAAAATCTTGTTATGCTTTTATTTTGCCTCATTTTGAGTATTGCTCTCCTGTTTGGAACTCGGCTGCTGACTGTCATTTGAAATTGCTTGATAAAGCTCTTAATTCTATTAAATTTATTCTCCCTGCTCTATCTCTTGATCATCGGCGTCGGGTTGGTGCCCTTAGTCTTTTATTTACATTTTTTAACAATACTCAGCATCCATTGCATAGTGTTTTACCAGAACCTTTTATTCCAATTCGCGCAACAAGATTTACGAGGAGTCTTAATGACCTTGCCATGACTCCAATTAATGTTTCTACATCTCAGTTTTCTCGGTGTTTTATTCCTTCAATGATTCCCTTTTGGAATCATTTGCCAAACGAGGTTGTACAGTCAACCCATATCTCAGCTTTTAAGTCCAGAGTTAATGTTTTATTACAGCAGATTGTTTTTGTTTTAATCATGATTTGCTTTTATTCCTTTTAGAATGGTGTTTTAATTGACAAACTGATCTTTTCTTCTGGGCTCCCTAACTACTGTAGCCCTTTTCCTTTTTCTTAGTTGTCTTAGTCTCTCTCCAGTACTTACGGGTATTTTGTGGGGATTCATCTTTTATAGGTGTATCTGCACCCTGTTGGGAGGCTTAGACAGCTTCTATAATAATAATAATAATAATAATAATAATAATAATAATAGAAACATCAGAAATTATGCCAAAACTGTATTAAACCTAACTAAATCAAAGTTTCTCCACAAGCAGGCAAATAAACTTCTAAATAATCCAAATGATAACACAATATTTTGGTCTACTCTTAACTCATTCAAATCCAACTTCACTACTGCTTCATCCATTCCACCATTAAAATCTCTGACTGGCAATCTTGTAAGTGACCCACGAGGTAAAGCTAACCTTCTTGCGGATATTTTCTCCACCAACTCAACCTTAGATGAAATAAATCAAGATGTCCCTGTACTTAATTTTGATTCGCCTGAAATTCCCTCACTTAAGATCCACACCAGACATGTCAAAACTATTTTGCAGAATCTCTCAGTAGATAAGGCTCCTGGTCCAGATGAAATTCCTCCAATAGTACTTAGGAATTGCTCCTTGGTGCTCGCTCCTGTATTGGCAAAAAATTTCCGTCTGTGTACTCATACCTCATGCTTCCCAGTACCCTGGAAAGAAGCAAACATCCATCCAGTTCCTAAAAAAGGTGCCTCTTCAGATCCATCAAACTACAGACCAATAGCTATAACTTCCACTCTTGGTAAAGTCTTTGAAATTATATTAAATAATCACATAATTAAGCATCTTGAGAATAATAAATTAATCAGTGATAGGCAATATGGTTTTAGACTATGTCGATCAACTGCAGACATTCTTTGCCTTCTTACGCATCAAATCAACCAAGCTACAGACCAACATGGTGAAACACATACAATAGCACTGGATATATCAAAGGCATTTGATAGAGTCTGGCATCAATCCTTATTGTCGAAGATGTCACACTATGGCCTTGCATCATTAGTTCCACTAATTTCTTCTTATCTTCATAACAGAAAAATATGTGTAATGGTAGATGGCCTTTATTCTCAATTTCACTCAATAAATGCTGGTGTTCCCCAAGGATCAGTTTTGGCCCCAACTCTGTTCCTCATTTATATCAATGATCTCATATCTACCACTCATAATCCAATACATTCCTACGCAGATGACTCAACGCTCCACAGTTCCTTCACATTTACCAATTCTTTCACCCAACCCGATCTTATAAATTCAAAAATAAACACTGCAATTTCTCTGAACCAGGACCTTTCTAGAATTAATGAATGGGGACAAAAGAATCTAGTTTCCTTTAATGCACAGAACACCAAGTACATTCAATTTTCTAACCGACAGAATCTCACTGACTCCCATATATTTTGTTAATGATGTAAATATTCCCACTTCCCCTAGTATTGACATTCTCGGTGTAACATTAACTACTAACTTGAGCTGGACACATTATGTTAGAAGCATTGCTAAGAATGCCTCTAAAAAACTGGGACTCCTGTACAGAGTTCGAGAATTCTTCACTGACGAGCAGTTGGCCGTAATATATAGAAGTCATGTGTGTTCTCAAATGGATTACTGTTCACCTCTGTGGAGTGGAAGTGGAGTGGTTGCATTGAGGCAGTTGGACAAAATTCAAAATAAAGCTATTAGATTTATCAATAACCCTGCAATCACACAGGACCTTCCTACATTATCCATACGAAGAAACGTTACATCCTTTGCATTATTCTACAGATATTTTCACAGCAATTGTTCCGAGGAACTTGCTTCAATTGTGCCGCCTCTCCACATCTTTCCCCGTAGAACTAGTGCAGCTGAGAGCGCCCATGAATTTACTTTCTCCTCCACAATGCAGAACTTCTGCTTATCAAAATTCATTTATCCCTAGAACTACTACTCTTTGGAATTCACTTCCCTCGAGTTGCTTTCCACAAACTTACAATCTACAAAAGTTTAAATCCAGTTGTTACAAACATTTTATGAATGGAGGATGCCTTTAGGCACATGGACCTTTTTGTTTTATCTGTGTTTTTCCTTCCTCCGTTCATTGTCTCTTAAAAAAAAAAAAAAAAAAAAAAAAAAAAATATTGAGCATTCGAGTGCCAATAAAATTACGGTAGTTGGGTTCGTCTTGACTCAGCCTTCGGCGCAATATAACATCGGAGTGTAGGGGTACATTGGTTGTTTGTTTGTTTGTTTGTTTTTGCGAACTCTCCCATCTAGGAGTTCGTTCTATGAACGATAGCTGTTTCCTTATTGTTATTTATATGTGTTATATTGGTGCTAAAGTCACACTCACCTCATCCGAACAAGTTGCTTTATAACAGTGTAAACAAATAGCTCACATGACTCGAGCTCTGGATTTATCCGTTTATATTTACATTAGTAGCTGCATTTGGACTTCAATACAGGTGATATAATTATAATAGTTCTAAGATCATAGCCAATGTAGAGTACAGTGTAGAGCAAAGCAACTATCGTTTGATGAGTTTAATGTAGAAATAGAATGGCAGGTTTAGCGGGGCTCCCGGGACAGTCACAGGCTCACAGCCAATTTCAGTATCAATATTTTTTCAGATGTTAGGTTCGGGATCACAAAGAAAATGGGCGAATTTTGGCACACTGCCCCTCACCCCCCCCCCCCCCCCTTGAATTATTGAAATCATCTATTTTAACAGGAAGTGGCGTGGTGATGGCTGGTCTATCAGAATGAGAGTTGAGCGTTCTCTGCCATACCCCATAGCTTACTCTGACTGTTCTTTTTACTTATATATTTTCTATATCTCAAGTGACGGCGTCTTTTTCGTGGATTGACCTCCCTACTGCCAACCCTGGCAGATTGGGAGCCAAAGCGTCACATTTTTCCTTTGCCACTCAACTTTCCCTTCATAATTGCTGAGGGGCACAGGGCCTTGGGTGGGGCTTTTGTTTCCCGGGCCGCCGGGCGTTTCCGCACCCTCCTCAGCTCCCCGCCTTTGAGTGGCTTCGGTCACCTGGGCTGGCTGGGCATTATTAGTGGTAAGCAGGGAGGGTACTGTGGGGGCGCTTGGTTATGGCCTTGGCCTTGCTCGGGACCTTGGGGCTGCTCGGCCAGACAGCCTGAGGAACAGCAACAACAACAACAGTAAGTGGCTTAATAAGAGTTTCACTGCCGTCAATAGGGAGATTAATGGGGAGTTTTTGTTTTTACAGTACTTTATATTAAATGTTATAGGCCTAGGCCTAGTGCACATAAAATGTATCTCCGGAGGTTGAAACACATTTTAATATGATCTTTGCAACATCTTTATTCTAGGCCTATAATAGCCTTCAAATATTGAGATATAATTAGTGGTACCCTAGTTTCGGTAATAAGTACCGGCAGATGTGTAAAGAATCACCAAACAGTTTCAAGTGGATACTGTGATACACTAACCCATCTTGTAGCCTATTCCACATTGGAATTATAGCTGAGCTAAAACCATGGAAACACTAATTTCTCAAAATCTGGAAGAAAGAACATGAAAAATAAGAGTAGCCTACGAGCCTTTTCCCTATAATTACCATTTTGTATTGACCATTGTAGAATAGGACTAGGCCTAGCCTATTTGTTATGGTAAAAAAGATGGAAGTCACAAGTGTAAAGAATCACCAAACAGTTTTAAGAATAGGCCTAGGTCTAGTCTATTGTATACAATGACAACACTAATCGGTCTAATCCATAAACTAATTTACTATAGGTTATCAACTTAAGTTAGGCTAGCCTACTGTTAGATATAGCCTATCATTTAAGATTTAACAAGGTTAGGCTAGCCTGTAAACCTCAGCCAAGCCCACAGCTTATCTAGGCTACTCCTTTCATTAAACAATTTCGGGAAAAGTTTCCAAAATGTACATAACTACCACTTTAAGCCTACTAGGCTATAATAATGTCAAGGACTCAAGATTGTGTCATTTGGTGAAATTCGATGTTAGCCAACATCGTGTGCGAAATAATGTTCGTAGGCCTACTAAACCTAGGGCCTACGTAACTACTGAATGAAGCACTGTTCATGTTACAATAACTAAAGTTATACATAGCCTAATTCTTCCAAGATATCCCTTTATACATTTAAATAAAGTTACACTGCACTAAAAGGGGAGGATTATGTATGTTTTAGATCATATTGTAGTCTTTCACCAAATATTTGTTTACATGGTGAAGACTCTGCAGACGACGTACGGTAAACGCTATTTTCACCATTATATAAATTTTGTATTAGTAATCTTTGCTACTTTAATGCATGAAAATTAAATAATTTGTAATTTTATAAACTGTTTTATGTATTAAATCCGAGTAATTGACTTAAATATCCAAATTTCATAGTCAATCTCTAGAGTTACGTGGACTTCGGACCTTTCGCGGAGGTAGGTAGGCTCCGTGGAGCAGGTGACCCCAATATACTTCCATACCTACTATTAGACAACCTTATAGGCGACAAAATCCCATTATGAGACAAAAAGAATAGGAACAAGTATAGGAAATGATTAAGCAGGGGATAGTTGTGAAATCCTACAGTCCGTGGTCATCTCCAGTAGTCCTGGTAAACAAAAAAAGGTGGGTCTACTCGGGGACTGGACGACTCGGCCCATGGGACAACTCGGCTCGGACAGCTCGGCCCACTTTTAGACAACTCGGCCACGACGGCGAGACAGCTCGGCCTATTATTTGAGACAGCTCGGCCATGACGGCGAGACAGCTCGGCCTATTATTTGAGACAGCTCGGCCCCATGTTATGCTATGGGGCAATTTTTGTAATATAGCCGTCCAAAAACCTGTAGCCTTGAAATTCGTGATTGTATCTAACCTTGTGATATAGCCGTGAAAAAGGCTGTAGCCTTGAAATTCGTGATTGTACCTAACCTTGTGATATAGCCGTGAAAAAGCCTGTAGCCTTGAAATTCGTGATTGTATCTAACCTTGTGTGTGTATATATAATATATATATATATATATATATATATATATATAATGACGATCAGACTAAAACACGCCCATTAATAGGAAAAATCACAACAATTTAAATGTTCAACCGATGTTGATTAGCATATTTCCCATTTTTATAGAAATCAGTTACTTTGCAAATAGAGTAGCGAAATATGGAGTGATCATGAAAACGTGACATTACGGTACCCCTTGAGGTTTATTTCGCCTTTTTTATTAATTCCGGCTGTCATTAGACGATCTCATACAGCTTAGGAAGGATCTGTAAGTGTTGAAATGCTGAAGACTGTCTAGAATAACCGTCTGTCTTCCATATAACCTTACTAATCTAAATAAAATTACCTCATAATAGACAAAATACTGTAAAGTGCGTCATGATCCTCAAGGGGTTAACATCATGATGATAGAAGACAATCATATATTTTCATTCCTGATCCTACCTACAGTATATGTCCCTTTCATTCCTGATCCTACCTACAGTATATGTCCCTTTTTTATTTATTCGTTCTAGGAAACATTTATCCTCCAAGTCATCCATTAGTATTCTCATTAATATTATTGACCTACCGAATAATTTGTTGTTAGCCATTTCTAGACCGGTACTTTCTGGATTTGAATGATCAGTTGTAGGACTTGTGATCGTGTTCTTAAAATTGTGCAATGGGTTCATAATTACCTTTTGTAGTTTATATGGGGAAAGGGGTAGAAAGATCCTTCCCAATAACAATATACCATTTATAAAACCACAGCTAACAAATTACAACAATATAGATATATCCGTTCTCTCGCCCTAATTACCAGTTTATAACTTAATATGCTAAATTCTAAAATTGTTTGATTTATGTAAGTTGAAAATTATTCTAATTAAGATGTGCATCCAATTTTATTTTCTTATTTAGTAAGTTAGTCTAGTCGATATTTGGCCAAGACTACCATCAGTTAATGTTAACTAAACTGACTGAACAATGGGATCCAAAAGAAGTTGTTTGTTATAATTGTGTAGCCTATGTACTTTTGTTTAATATGTACATAATATATCCGTAGTGATACTACATATTAAATCACTCAATAATATAGATCCCCAGCGGTCGAGTGGGGTAATTTCCAATATTACTATTTTTTGTTCTATGTGAGTGAGGGAGACAAAAGGCAGAATTGCCTGTAGCGAGTGCCTCCCCCATAGTTGAAAGAGTAACTGGGCCAAAACCAAGGGACGTTCGAGTCAAAATGCCTGGCCACAGAGTTTGAAGTAATTTAAGCCATAGGAGAAGGGAAAGACTGATTCTGGGAGAGAGTTCCAGAGCTCAGCTGTTGAATAGAAGAAAGACAGAGTAACGTTTCACTCTTTGGTTGGAGAGTTGCACATAGTAGGGGTGGGTGGGATTGTGTTGCAAGACGGGTTACTCAGCTATTACTTCAATTTTGTACCAAAATATGTTAACTATGAAAACTTGGCGTTAATACAACGCAGATGCATTAAATTCATATTTGTCCATTAAATATCGAGAAATCAGTTGATAAGAGATTAATTTGATCATCAGCTGAAATAAAATCGACTATAATAACACACAACAAAGCCACTCGCCACTAGACAGCTTCCTCTCTCCAACACCCCTTCTCTCCTCTCAATACTCTTCGGTAAGTAGATGCGAGGTGCCGTTGCAAAGGCTTATCCCCCAATACCTTCAGCTGACCTATAGATTTTTCGGGTGTACTATGATTGTAATATGAAAATGTAGCATTCTGGAAAAGACTGAATGTTCCACTTGTGGCAGAATAATGCGATACCTTTAAAAATAGGCCTACATTTATATGATTTTTAATTACTGAATTACTTCGATCTTATTACTCATACTAAACACAATACATTCTAATACTAATGTGTTATCTTTATAACTATTTGTTTAGAATATATGTTTATGAAACCACGGTTAATAATAATCCCTGATATGTCAGGTCAGGTGAAGGTATTGAGGGATAAGCCTCAAATGAATAATAACAATATAAGTAGATAACCACTCTTTAAATACAGACAAACAGTAAGCAGAGATTATACGAGAAACGTAAAGTTAAAAATACTTTATTTTTATTTATATCTAATTTAAGAATAGTCACAATAATTGACCTTGATAAAACTAAATTATGCAACAATACCTTGCATCATTATTAAGATATGATACATTTACTCACATATAAAACTATTTTGTATGTTTTAATACTTAATACTACTACTACTACTACTACTAATAAAAATAATATTAATAATAATAATAATAATTTCATGACACTGAGATAGGGTGGGTGTTAAAGGGATCTGCTGTGTTTGGGCCAGTCGGCTCTCTGCAGTCTCCCGTTTTCTTATGTTCTAATATTATGAGACGGTCCTTTGAGGGGAGTCTGGCGAAACAGCCGCAAAGTAAATTTAAAATAATAAGAAAATATAGGCTAGTAGGCTATAGTATAACTAAATATTAATAACAAGCAAAGGTAATTATATTTTGAAACGGAATCTCTCACCTCTAATTCATTAAAAATAAGAAAAAATTACATTGGAAACAAATAATATGATTACTTATTAGACTACGATGCAATTCATCAACCGTTTTCATCATTGTAAAGTTTTTAAAGTAGTGTTACCATCCAAGTGTATATGTTAAATTATTTATCTATATTTCAAAGATAATCCTCGAAATAGAGTTATTATATATTATTTTCATGTTAAATGTAACGTATTTGTAATATGTATCTAATTATCGATGAAATCAAATCTGATGGTAATAGGTTTTTGAAAGAGAAAAAAAGTAACCGAACAAATAATATGAATAATTACATGTAAGAACATAAGAACACGGGGGTCTGCAGAGAGCCGATTGGCCTACACAAGGCATATCCCTTTCAATCCCAACCCATCTCGTCCATATGCCTATTTAATGTTAACATAAGAACATAATAAAACGGGAGTCTGCAGAAAGCCGATTGGCCCAAACAAGACAGATCCTTCTCACACTCAACCCCAATTATAGTGGTTGTGGCCACGTGGTGACGGTGGCTCACAGACATGTGATTTAGACTACTTAAAGATTAAGGTAGTGGGCGGGGTGAGAGTTCATTAGGATTCCAAGGGAGGGCAGCCCAAATGTTAGTCCCATCCCACCCCATCTTATAATAATACACTACAGCTGTTGGTGCATTACACATACACACACACACACACACGCACACACACATACATAATTATATAGGCCTATATACATATATATATATATATATATATATATATTTATATATATATATATATATATATATATATATATATATATATATATATATATATATATATATATATAAAATATATATATATATATATATATATATATATATATATATATATACGGTATATATATATTAGTATTGTCAATAACTGCTTACTATTTTACAATAGAACATACTCATACATAATTTACACTTAAAGAATTTGAATGTGATTGGGCTTTAAGTTATCTGTTCTGGCTATCTAATTCTATCCTTTTGAATGTTTAATCAACTTTATTTGCATTTTATAAAAACAAACATAGACTATAACATTATCTATCTCTTTTTTTCTCAAACTGAGTCAAGGAGAAATATACCCACTCACTTACGACATAGGCCTACAGTAATATAGAAATTTACATAATTTATCAACCAAGTTAAGTTAGCCCGAATTTCATAAGCAAATAATATAGCTATTTCTTAAAGGTAATCGGTTAAGTAAATCAATTCATTTTAATTTTATTTTACACTATCTAATTGTTGAATTTAAAATAGGCTACTGTTTATTTTGAACTTAATTTAAAATGAACCTGTTATCATTATATGTTTTCAAATAATATTATTTGTAATATATCTTACACGAAACTTTTGCAATTATTGATTTACAATCAACACCCCCAGTACATACTTACTCATAGTAGACCGAATCTGCTCGTAGATATTAATTTTGTATATCTTAAAACTAGAGTCTGTCTCTTGAGAGAGAGAGAGAGAGAGAGAGAGAGAGAGAGAGAGAGAGAGAGAGAGAGAGAGAGAGAGAGAGAGAGAGAGAGAGAGAGTAAATTGGTCCGAAATATATCTATATGAATTTATTATTTATTGTAGGCCTATTTGTTGTAAATCAAAGATATGTATAGCTATAGATATGCAGAAAGAAAGTATGAATATTAGGACCAAGATCTAGATATCTTGGTATAGATGCTAAATAATTACACTATAATTACATTATATTTACATTTAACCTAACTTAAATCAATCTTTCTTCTATTCAACAGCTGAGCTCTGGAACTCTCTCACAGAATCAGTCTTTCCCACTTCATATGACTTCAATTGCCTCAAACTCTGTGTCCAGGCATTTTAGCTCGAACGTTCCTTGATTTTGGCCATGTCTCTCTTCAACTCTGGGGGAGGCACTCGCCATAGGCAGTTCTGCCTTTTGTCTCCCCCACTCTATAGGCTTTATAGGCAGGTCATTTGAGCATAAATCCAAAGAAGTTATCCTAACCCTTTACAATTCCTTAGTCCGCCCTCTTCTGGAATACTGCGTTCAATCCTGGTGCCCTTATTACCAAAAAGATATAAACAAGCTAGAACGAGTTCAACGTAGAGTTACCAAAATGATACCTAGCCTAAAGAACAAACCATACGAAGAGCGTCTTAGAGAATTAAATTTATTTCCTTTAACCCAGCGCAGATTAAGAGGTGACTTAATTCAAGTGTTCAAAATCATCAAAGGCATCGACAATATGAACTGTAGTAAGTACTTCACTATCGACCAATCTAATTACATGCGGGGAAACGGTTGCAAAATTATTGGTAAATCTTTTAACTCGCACGAATCTAAGAATTTCTTCTTCAATCGAGTTGTCAACTTGTGGAATGGGCTTCCCCGAAACGTTATAGACTGCATCATCGTTGATTCATTTAAACTCCGCCTAGACAAATATCTCTCATCAAACCCGCGACTGACTGCGTTTGTAAATGAATAACTTTATTTTATCCCCCCTCAGAGAGGTATTTAAATGGATAAAAGGTTTAAATAAGGGCGATATAGATGAGGTATTAAAGCTAAAGAACGGCGACATAACCCGCTCAAATGGTTTCAATTTAGATAAGTTTAAAATTAGGAAAGATATAGGAAAGCACTGGTTTGGAAATAGAGTTGTTAACATGTGGAATGCACTGCCCAGAACAGTAATTAGCTCAGAAACAGTTGAAAGCTTTAAGCATAAGTTGGATTCCCATATGGGTGATATGGGCTGGGTGTGAATGGGAGCTGCTTCATGTGGGCCGCATGGCCATATGCAGCTTCCCGCGATCTTATGACCTTATGTTGTTATGTAATTGGGTTGGGTGTGACAGGGTTGTGACAAAGTTGGGTCTATAATTAGGCCTTGTAATTAGGGTTGGGTGTGACAGGGATCTGCCTTGTATGGGCCGATCGGCTTTTTGCAGACTCCCAGTTTCTTATGTTCTTATAAGAAAATTGGAATCTGCAGAAAGCCGATCGGCCCATACAAGGCAGATCCCTGTCACACCCAACCCTAATTACAAGGCCTAATTATAGACCCAACTTTTTCTATTGTTAGTGTTGAATTCAATGAAGATAAGTGCAGTGTACTAAAATTTAGGAAATTAATACAAAATATATAATATATATAGGATAACTTTGATATATATAATCTGCATAGAACCGACCATCCCACACGAGGCAGATCCCATTCACACCCAACCAGATAAATACAGAAAGAGGTTCCGAACCATCCGGAAACAAGGCAAGAAGATAAGCTACTTATAAGGACTGATTGAGAATGTAAGTATGTATTATTTATCATATTCTTGTGTATTCCCTCAAAATGTATCTTAACCTCCACCCTGGAGGTATGTACGAAACTAGGACTTAAAATCATTAGTCATTTGTATGAGGATGATGCAGCCCACGTCACGTGTATTATGATGGCTCAATTGCAGAAATGGAAGAACAAGGTTGGTGTCTTGGTAATAGACAAGGTTAATAATGAAGTAATAGAGAGCGAGTATTGATATAGAATATCTGATAAAGTTTCTTCAACTCTAGCAGAGTTTTGTGCAATTCTCTATGGACTATTAGATTATTATGTTCCTTCCAACAACCAAATATACTCCTAAAATCGATTAATGAAATTTACAAACACATGTGGCAGTCCGTGGATTCGAACCCAGGACGCTCACACCGAAAATCACCACCTTATGCATCGTACCACGAAGACAGTTAAAGGATGTGGACACTGCCTACGATTTATTATTCAACTTCGAATCCTGCATATCAATCTAAGCATGTACACTCATCCCAACTGCAACTCAGTAGGCTATGCATATCAGAAATGGAGAGAACATAAGAAAACAGGGCGGGTGCCCAACCCCGAAAGGGGTTGAAATAGGGGAGCTATCCCCCCGCCAAAGGCGGCTTTCTAGGGCCGTTCCTAGCTGATGCTGAGAGGGGCTGGTCTATCAGAGTGAGAGCTGAGCGATCTCTGCCATACCCATAGCTTACTCTGACTGTTCCTTTTACTTATATATTTTCTAGATCTCAGGTGACGGCGTCTCTTCCGTGGATTGACCTCCCAATCTCCCAACCTAGATGTTGGCAGATTGGAAGCCAAAGCGTCACATTTTTCCTTTGACCCTCAACTTTCTCTTCATAATTGCTGAGGGGAACAGGGCCCTGGGTGGGGCTTTGGTTTCCCGGGCGTTTCTGCGCCCTCCTTAGCTCCCTGCCATGGAGTGGCTTTGGTCACCCAGGCTTTATTGTGGTAGGCAAGGAGGGATCTGTGGGGGCGCTCGGTTATGGCCTTGGCCTTGCTTGGGGCCTTGGGGCTGTTCGGCCAGGCAGCCTGGGGAACAGCAACAACAACAACATAAGAAAACATGAGTCTGCAGAAAGCCGATTGGCCCACACACGGCAGATCCCTTTCACACCTAAGCCATTTCGTCCATTATATGAACATAAGAAAATTGGAGTCTGCAGAAAGCCGATTGGCCTAAGCAAGGCAGATCCCTGTCCCACACAACCCCAATTACAAAGCCAAATTATAGGCTTAACACTCTAATATCCTGAGGATCATCTTACCAAAACAGTTAGAGATTAACGCAGGATTACGGGGTCTGCAGAGCGCTGATTGGCCCAACCCGGCTGATCCCCCTTCACACCCAACCCTTCTCGTCCATATGCTTATCCAATTTTACCTTAAAGCTCCCTACCGTTTTTAATCCCACTATAGCACTTGGTAGTCCATTCCACCCATCTACAACTCTGTTACCAAACCAATATTTGCCTATATCTTTTCTGAAACGAAATTTATCTAATTTGAAACCATTGGTACGAGTTCTTTCGCTATCACTGAGCTTTAGTACATTTGTTATGTCCCCTTTGTTAATCCCACTAACCCACTTGAACACCTCTATCATGTCCCCTCTAACTCTGTGCCTCTCTAACGAATGTAAGCCTAATTTCTTCAACCTTTCTTTATACGGCAGATTTCTAATATTATGGATAATTTTTGTCATTCTACGTTGTACTCTCTCCAATGAATCTATGTCCATTCTGTAATAAGGACACCAAAATTGAACAGCATAATCCATATGGGGTCTCACTAATGACAAGTAAAGTTTTAAGATAACATCAGCAGTTCTGTTACTCACACTCCTAGAGATAAACCCGAGAATCCTGTTTGCCTTGTTTCGAACGCTTATACACTGTTTTCTAGGCTTCAAATCATTGCTAACAAACACACCTAGATCTTTCTCACAATTCGAGTTCTCTAATTCCATATTAGCTAGTTTATATTTAACATTTGTATGCATCTTCCCTATCTTTAATACCTTGCATTTGTCAATGTTAAACTTCATCTGCCAATTTACTGACCATTCGTGTAAGGTATCTAGATCCCTTTGGAGGCACTCTATATCTCTATCTGAATCAATTGTTCTCCCCATTTTGGTATCGTCTGCAAATTTACTTATCCTACTAGTTATACCTAAATCAAGGTCATTTATGTATATAACAAACAACAGAGGACCTAATACAGATCCCTGGGGGACAGCACTTTTGACTGCTCCCCATTCTGACTTCGTACCATTTATGCTGACTCTCTGCTTCCTACCAATTAGCGATGACCTAATCCATCCCAACAACGCCCCACCTATTCCATGCGCCTCAACCTTTCTCATCAATCTCTCATGGGGGACTCTGTCGAAAGCTTTACTGAAATCTAAATATATTATATCATATGACTTGTCATTATCTACTGCTTCATATACCTCTGAGAAAAAACTAAGCAAATTAGTAAGGCAAGAACGTCCCTGAGTGAATCCATGCTGAAAAGAATTTATTAAATTAAATGTATCTAAGTGGTTTCTAATTTTACTAGCAATAATTGACTCTAGTAGCTTTCCTATGATTGATGTAAGACTAATGGGACGGTAATTGGATGCTATTGATTTGTCACCTTTTTTGAAGATCGGAACTACGTTTGCAAGTTTCCAAGCTTCTGGAACTATACCTGTCTCTAATGACTTGTTAAATAGAAATGTTAATGGGTAACTTAACTCATCCATACATTCTTTTAATACTCTAGCATATACCTCATCAGGACCAGGCGATTTATGAGGTTTCAGTCTCTCAATTTCCTTAAGCACATCATTTTTACTTATAGTTACCGTACTTAACCTATTTTCTATACTATCGCTATGTACCTTACGGACTTCTGGAAACTGTGCCAAATTTTCATTAGTGAAAACGGAAAGAAATTGACTATTTAATGTACTGCACATTTCTAAATCATTTTCTGTCATTTCTCCTATCGAAGTTTTAAGGGGACCAATTACATCTCTAACCTTGGATTTATATAGTTGGTAAAAAGCTTTAGGATTATTTTTTGAGTCTATATAATTTTAACTTAAAGCTTTATATCGTTCGTAATCCCACAATGGCACTCGGTAGCCTATTCCACATATCCACAACGTTGTTACCAAATTAATGACTTGTAGAAATCCTCTTTTTAATGATGTCACAAAACAAGTTATACGGATGATCAACAATGAAGTTAAAGTGTTAGCTAGAATGTAAAAATATAAGTAGCCTACATTGTCGAGATAAACTGGTGGCATATATAACTTCTCTTGCTGTCGTCATTATTATTATTGTTATTCTTATTATCATCATTATTGTTATTATTATTACATTATTATTATTATTATTATTATGATGATGATTATTATTATTATTAATATTATTTATTATTTTTGCTGTACTGTATTTCACTGGTAAATATCTACAATTTACAGATGGCCAATTACAAATGGGTACGGTAAACCCACCCTCAAGTTTCATTAAGATATAATTATAAGATTTTCATAAAGGTGTGAACAATTATAAGTTGTTCACGAAGGTGTGAATAATTATTAGTTTGTCATATAGGTGTGAATCTCCATTGATGACCCCAGGTGGGGATGGGGGGGAGGGGGGGGGATGGGACATAAGAACATGAGAAAATGGGAGTCTACAAAAAGCCGATCGGCCCACACAAGGCCAGGATCCACATACACAGCACACCTAAGACAGCAGGTACAAACATTAGATATTATTGATTTCCAAGAGATGAACAGTACAGGAAAATATGGATAAACTTGTGTCGCCGAGCTGATGTCGTGAATCCAGAGCATGCTATTGTTTGTTCTGTCCACTTTACCAAAGATTACTTAGTTGATGATATGAAAATTCGTTTACTTGGTATTGGAAGTCCAAAGAACAAGAGACTCTTGAAGAAAGAAGCTGTACCGTCACTCTGTCTTCATAATGGTTAGCAATATATTGTGTTTAGTGTGTTGTGCAAACAACATACATTACGCAATTTTGAGATTAAGATAGTATCAATCGTAGGCTAGCGACATGGTGAATTTTTCTTATACTTCTAAGCATTTTGTTTCTTATAGAAAATACCAATACTCTGTGTATTTATTTTATTGTAATTGTATATTACGTACCGTACCCGATAAAGTATAATATCACAATTATGGCTATCTATTGTTAGCTATGCTATACTACACACTACTATAGCTATATATAGCTATATAGCTATATAGCTATATATAGCTACTATAGCTATGCTATACCCACAGATCACCTACATCAAGAAACCAAAATCCTCAAAGTCAAAGACCATCTGGACATGAGAGGCACTCAATTCCTGGCAGCAGCCTCCACGAACCAAGACCACCCACTAAACTACATGGCAACACACCCACAGACACCAAGAAATATCAAAACAACACCCAGCACACGGTATCACACACAATTATTGTCCTCTCTCCCTCCCTGCCCACCCCGAACCAACTTCCAGAAGCACATCCATACTCATATCTCTCACCGATCCATCCACTCACTCACAGACAACACGCAGCTGCATGCACGACCTCCCGAAATCCATCCTTCCGAATCCTCCCTTCCTCGCGAGGACAGAGTCCACCTGGCCAGGCTGAGATGCGGACACCATCCATCTCTCCTGAGCTATCGGAAGAGACTGGATGACTCCGTTGTCGACGCCTGCCCGGGATGTAACACAGCACCCCATACCATTAAACACATCATAGAAGACTGCATTTCACACAACCACTTACGCGAACAACACAATCTACACTCAATGAGAGCTCTGTGGGAAAGCCCGATCGTGGCCATGGCCTTTCTCAGGGACTCGGGGCTGTTCGGCCAGGCAGCTTAGGGAACAACAACAACAACAACAACAACAACACAACTAAGAACATTATTTATAGGTGAAACTATGAAAATTATTAAGGTGTGGTAGGTGTACTGTATATTGTAATTGGAGGTATTGTATTATAACTATATATAATTGTTATGAAGTTTATGTTGATTGATTGTATATTAAAACACACGAAACTGGAAATCTGCATAAGGCCGACGGCCCACAAGAGGCATATCCTGTTCACACCCAACCCATATCTTTCATGTGTCTATCCAGTTTGCACTTGAAATTGTCTACCGTTTCTGAGCTAATCACTGCACTAGGCAATCTATTCCACACTTCTACACCTCTGTTCCCAAACCAGTGCTTACCTAAATATTTTATAAAGCGGAACTTACTCAATTTGAAGCCATTTGAACGGGTTATCTCGCCGTTATTAAGCTTTAATATCTCTCCCTTATTGATACCTTTCATCCACTTAAACACCTATCATATTATCTTATCTTCGTCTTTCTAGCGATATGCACACACACTAAATCTAAACTTATCTAACTTGAAACCATTTGAGCGGGTTATGTCGCCGTTCTTTAGCTTTAATACCTCATATATATCACCCATATTTATATTATATTATATATATATATATATATATATATATATATATATATATAAATATATATATATATATATATATATATATTTATATATATATATATATATATATATATATTATATATATATATATATAAATAATATTATATATATATATATATATATATATATATGTATATATATATATATATATATATATATATACAGTTTATAAGTTTATATATAATAATAATAATAATAATAATAATATACAATAGGTGAAGCAGTAACACAAATTAGAGTATTAGTGAGTGGGAGGAGTATAATCTGTAATTAGAGGACCGCCTTGGTCCCTTAATTACAATATTTACTACTCCCACTCCATACTAGGCTACAGGTACTTCTTTTCCTTGATCATACAAATTCTAGTTTTAACTGGATTTTTAATAGTGGTTACTATCGTACTAGGCATAAGTATCTCTCATTATGTACAAATTATATATATATATATATATATATATATAGAGAGAGAGAGAGAGAGTATATATCACAAATACACGTGAGCCACTAAATGTTTCTAATCTCTCAGTGGGGTTCGAACCGCCGACCATCAGGAAGATAGCCGACGCTTTACACCACTGCCGTGGTGTAGTTGATTAAAGCGTCGGCTATCGTCCTGACGGTCGGCGGTTCGAACCCCACTGAGAGATTAGAATCATATATATATATTATGTTTAAGGTTGTTATTGAATTACAACTGTGAATAGATATTGTGGTTAGACAATTTATAATATATATCAGAATCATTGTTTCAGTTGCCAGTCCAACAGAGATGTCCAGCAGGAGAACTGGGAGAGCAGCAACTCTTGGATTAAAGAGAACTGCAGAAGAAATGCTACATGATCGATATCTTAAGCCGAGTAATTATAGCCCAAGCTTAGAGGTAGAGACAGTGATATACAGAAACACTGTAGATAGTCAAAATCCAACTATAATGTAGGACGTGGCGAGTCTATTGTCCTGCAAGATGGCAAGAGATCCTGTAGAGATTGTAAAGTTATTCATGATGAATTGCATAAGAAAATACAGAAGTTGGAAAAAGAGGTAGAGCTTTGGCGTGATCAATAGTTGTCCTTGAAACAGAAAAATACTGAGGAACAAAATCAGGTCATACACGAAGTGCAACAGAAAGTCGATGATGCACTACAACCTTTGTTAACTAAAACACAGATAGATATTCTCATCAGTAAAAAGAAAAACGCTAAGTTTTGGCCTAAATAGGATATATCATCTGCAATGACACTACGGAGCTTGAGTCTAAAGTGTTACAAATATCTAAAATATGTCAAAGGTTTTCCTTTGCCATCTGTGAGCACATTAAAAGACAGCAAAACGTGTGTTATGTGAACCTGGTCTTTTATCACCTGTCTTGTCACTTATGAAGTTCAAGTCTGAAACTTTAGATTCGGTAGAAAAGCTGGCAGTCATATCATTCGATGAGATGAGTATTGCAAAACAATGGAGCTACGACAAAGGTACAGACACCCTGTATAAACCACACAAAAGTGTCCAGGTAGTTATGTTGAGAGGCCTTGTAGGTAAGTGGAAACAGCCAATATATTTTGACTTTGATCAATCAAACGTGCAAAATATATTGACATATTTGATAGAGAGAATAGAGTTAATTAGCAGGCTACCCAGTTGTTGCAATAGTGCACGATTTAGGAACTACCAATCTCCGTGTATGGAAACAATTTGGTATAGATCCTCTCAAACATAATCAAATGTCTTTCAAAAATCCAGTGGGTGATAAAGACATTTTTGTATTTGCTGATGTTCCTCATTTGTTATTAAAGCTAATCAGGAATAATTTTATTGATTCAGGGATTGAGTTGCAGAACGGAGATATAGTTTCTGCTGCATGCATTCACGTAATGCTGCTCAATACCAAAACAGAATATGGATAATTAGCTTACAAAGTGAGTGATATTCACCTCACAGTCACTGGTCAGCAAAGACAACGTGTGAAATATGCAACACAGTTGTTGTCAGAGAGCTGTGCAAGTGCAATCATGTTTTTAGGCGAGAAAGGAGTTCTGGAGTCTAAAAACTGGAAAGAAACGGCTAAGTTCATCTTACTAGCAGATAACTGGTTTGACGTCATGAATTCCTCCAACTATGGTGATAAGAAACTTCGCTGTGGATATGGAATGTATTTTGATAAACAGACAAGTATGATTGACACAGTGAGCACCATGAGAGTATGTAACTCTGTGTCAAGCTCACTCTATTCCTTTCAGAAAGGAATATTATCATCTTGCAATTCACTCATAGGATTAATGGCTATGTTAAAGAACAGTCATCAGCTTGATTATATAATGACCCGAAGACTAAATCAAGATTGCCTAGAACATTTCTTTGGGTGCATCAGGCAAATGAGTGGACCTCAGGATCACCCAGATTCAGTCCACTTTAAATATAGACTGAACAAATATTTGTTAGGAAGAGAAGTCGCCCTGATCAGTGACAAATACAACATTAGCCAACATGCTGATAATGATGAGTGTGTTATCTATGGGGTGGTGTCAGGTGCAACTCAAGAGACACCGAACTCCTATGACCGTGAACTGGGCCTAGACATTTGCCCAACTAGCTTGCTATTCAAGGATATGGACTTTGAAATGGATAATATGACTGATGAGCTGTCTGATGAGTTGCATGAAGGTGAAAATAGTTGCGTAGGAGCATGTAACAATTCATCAAAATCACCTAGTACAATTATAGAAGAACAGGCCTTGTTGTATAATTATACTGTAGGTGGCTATGTTGTGAGGAAATTCTCTAAACAAATATTCTGATTTAGGTTACATGGCAGCGAACTGTGTATCTGTAAACAAATCATGGATTGATATGGTCAACAGAGGTCACCTGTCTGTCTGATAGTCTGTCTGATAGTCTGATGGTCTGATAGTTTTTCTTCTAAATTAACGGTGATGAGAGAAATATTCAAAGCTGTCCATGGCGAAGGTTTGAGGGAAGGAAAACAATGTGTTCATACCCTTGCCTCAGATATTGAAAGGGTGGGAGTTGAATTGCCACCGGATGTATTTTTTTGTTTTGCAAAAATCTCAGTTTTCTTTAGGATAGATACATAAATAGATAGGGACATAGCGATTCCAAAATGATCAATATAGCCATCTATACCGTTTTTATGTTGTCGAAGCAAATAAGGGTTGTGAAAGGCCGAGTTGTCTCGCAATTAACTCGGGGCCGAGCTGTCTCGGTTTTACTGGGCCGAGCTGTCTCGCCGTGGGCCGAGCTGTCTCGCCGTGGGCCGAGCTGTCTCGTGTTTACTGGGCCGAGCTGTCACGCCGTTGGCCGAGTTGTCCTGGCCGAGCTGTCCCGTGGGCCGAATAGTCTAGCAACCGTCTACTCGGTTCTGTGCAGATTATCGGAAATTAAACCATGTCACCATCAAAGACGCGCAACCCCTACCTCGTATTCATGACTCGCTAGAATCACTCAATGGGTCAACCTGGTTCTCTACCCTAGACCTAAAGTGTGAATACTGGCAAGTACCAGTTAGGTCAGAGGACCAAGAGAAAACCGCATTTGCCACGAGTGAAGGCAAACTCTACCAGTTTACTGTCTTGCCTTTCGGAGTTTGTAATCGACCAGCCAGTTTCACTAGAGTCATGGACGAAGTATTGAGGGGATTAACCTGGAGAACCTGTTTAGCTTACTTTTTTTTTTTTTTTTTTTTTTTTTTTTAAAGAGACAATGAACGGAGGAAGGAAAAACACAGATAAAACAAAAAGGTCCATGTGCCTAAAGGCATCCTCCATTCATAAAATGTTTGTAACAACTGGATTTAAACTTTTGTAGATTGTAAGTTTGTGGAAAGCAACTCGAGGGAAGTGAATTCCAAAGAGTAGTAGTTCTAGGGATAAATGAATTTTGATAAGCAGAAGTTCTGCATTGTGGAGGAGAAAGTGTAAATTCATGGGCTCTCTCAGCTGCCCTAGTTCTACGGGGAAAGATGTGGAGAGGCGGCACAATTGAAGCAAGTTCCTCGGAACAATTGCTGTGAAAATATCTGTAGAATAATGCAAGGGATGCAACGTTTCTTCGTATGGATAATGTAGGAAGGTCCTGTGTGATTACAGGGTTATTGATTAATCTAATAGCTTTATTTTGAATTTTGTCCAACTGCCTCAATGCAACCACTCCACTTCCACTCCACAGAGGTGAACATGTGAAGAGGTGAAATTGGTTGACATTATAATCTTTTCCACTAGTTGGGAGGAACATATTCACCGACTACAAGAAGTATTAGAAAGAATCAGGGGGGCAGGACTTAAACTGAAGCCTTCAAAATGACAATTAGGGGCCCGTGAGGTGGTATACCTAGGGCACGTGGTTTCAAGTAAAGGTATCCAACCGGACCCACATAAAGTGAGATCTATTGCAGAAATTTCACCCCTGTCCTCTGTCAAGGAAATCCGAGCATTTCTGGGAATGGCATCCTATTATCGAAGGTTGATACCCAACTTTTCAAAAATTGCTCGCCCCATGACTAAGAGACTGGAAATAGGGAGAAGATTCGACTGGGATAAGAGTTGTCAGATAGCTTTTGATCAACTGAAACAAAAATTGACTTCTAACCCCATAGTTTGTCATCCGGATTTTACCAAGCCGTTCCAGCTATACACCGATGCTTCCGATGAAGGGCTCGGGGCCGTATTGGCCTAAAAAGTGTATGGAAAGGAAGGAATAGTAGCGTGTACTAGCCAGACGCTGAATAAGGGCGAAAAGAATTACAGCGTTACTAAAAAGGAATGCCTAGCTCTAGTGTGGGCTATACAATATTTCAGTCCATAATTAGCCGGGGTTCATTTCGAAGTTATCACGGACCACCATAGTTTGCAATGGCTCAGGAATATGAAAACGGAAGACGGATTATTTGTCAGGTGGAAGGGGATTTTGGAGGAATACTCTTTTGAAGTTAGACATAGACCAGGTAAATTGCACACTAATGCCGATGGCCTGTCTCGACTACCGGTACCACCCGTCCAACACACTTAACCTTACAAGGAACAGCATGACCCTAGGTATGGCAACAAAGTAACATTTTCTGAAGGAGCCTGGAGGGATTCTAAAGATCGGGTAGTACTCGATTATTCGGAGGCTAAACACATGATACAAATCCTCTACGGACAAGAGGGAAGGGGGGCTCATTTGGGTCAGTCTCGAGTTCTAAAGCAATTTAACGAAAGGTACTGGACCTCGAGGGCCGACCAAATTGTTAACCCGTGGAGCCCCGGCTAGTTTTGTAATGTTTGCGCACCAGAACCCGGCCGGTTTTCAAAAAATGGTTTTATTCCAGAAACAATAGCGAATGGGTTAGGAATGAAGGAAAAACCACGAAAAACCGCTCAAAAAGCTTAAAAAATGGTCCTACAGAGCCCCCGAAAACGGATTCTATAAGAGTAAAAAATTGAAGGCAATTATCCCCAAAAAACAGGTTATTGCGCGCTCGCGCGCACGCACGTGGACTTTGAGAGTTTTCAATCATCGGCACGGTTGCGTGGGATACGTACACAGTTCCCATACAAATCTGAGCCCTCTTGAGTGGCTACACCTGAGGTTACGGTCGGCGCAATTAGGGTGACGCGCCAGGCGCGTCTCTGGGGCTGTGCGTTACATACATCGCCGACGCGTCAGGCGCGTCGCTGGGGCTGTACGGGTTAAAGAAGTTATTCAAAATTGTTTGGGATGTCAAAGGGGCAAAGATGGACGGGGACCTAGACAGTCGCCCGGACACATTACGGCCAGTAAACCGTGGGAAAAGTTATCTGTGGATATTATGGGACCTCTACCCAGATAGACGAACAAAGGGTACATTTTAACCTGCGTCGACGTCTTTTCCAAATATACGGTTGCTTGTGCCATTCCGGACAAGAAAGCTGAAACTGTGGCTAGGGTCATCTTAGAAAAGGTAATTTTTGTATATGGCACCCCTGGATGTATTCTGAGTGATAGGGGAAACAAATTTAATCATGAAATCTGGCAACACTTGGGAGAAACCTTGGGCTACAAGATCCAGCACACCTTCCCGTATTACCCCCAAGGGAATTCGGTATGTGAAAGAAACCATAGGGTGCTAGCGAATTGTATACGGGCTAGTCTGAGCTCACAAGGCGAGGAAATAGTCCGAGGTTGGCCGGAACTTCTGCCAGAAATTATCTGGGGGATAAATACCACTGTTTGTAGAACTACTGGGTATTCTCCCTATGAGAATATTTTTGGAATCGCGCCGCAATTGCCTCAAGAACGATTATTACCCTACCCCACACCTTCCTCCAAATATTCCCACCCAGAACAATATTTGAAGGAACAAGGGGAGCGACGGCAGCAAGTCCATGACCGTATTACCCAGCAACAGCCCAAGAAAATTTCTCTAAATAATCCTAATTACCGGGGGGAATATATTCTGGTGAAGAGACATGATCCCACCCGAGCTGGTAAACTGGAAGAGAAATACGAGGGTCCCTTCAGGGTTGTAGAGATAAACGGGCCATATCAAGTGTTGTATTTGCATCATGGAGGTATTGTGTCGGCTACCCATATCCGTCATACTAAATAATATGAAGGTATTTTACCACCAGACCTGAGCGAGTGGAGTTGCGAGGAAGGAAGCGAGGAGATAGAATCCGGGGTTGGTGATCCTGGTTCTTCCTCAGCTCGACCTAATGTTGGAGGTCCTAATCTGAGCAGGAACTATTCGGAGGACTCTCCGTTCTGGTAGTCTCTTAGTCGCAAAACTAACGAGAGTCTCCCTGAGTTTGGGCAAGAGGGAAACGGAGGAGACGAAGAGACTGCGACAAGTAGGGAAAAATATTACTGTGAACTTACCGATGATGAGAAGTCTACGGTTCCCGACAGCGAAGTTTCAGATATCCAGAGAGATTTCAATAAGACTTTAAGTAACGAGGAAGAGTGTCTTCGAGCCGAGGTAAAAACGAGACGTATTTCTTGAAGGCAAAAATTTACTTGGCTCTCCCTCAGCTAAATTCAATGAATCAAAGGAAAATCCCTTGACTAATATACCGGGTGAAAGTCCAGCCAAAGCGTCTAAGCCCATGGGCTCAGCAGAAACCCTTACTCGTAGTGGTAGGGTTAGCTGTCCACCAATCAGGTACCCGGACGAGGGTATAAATAGGACCCCCGAGGCGCATGCCTGCCAGTTGCAAGACACCATCCCTCTCCCCTCTGACCCTCAGTACCGGTTCCGCCGACTAATAGCACTGGTCGATGGAAAAGGGCAGAGAGTAAACACTACCAGGGCCTTTAAACAGCTCCTCAGGCAACCCGGGCAAATCCTATTGGCTAAAACTTCCGTGGGAAATCAAAATCCTGCACTCCAATTACACAGGTGCCTTTGTGAGCATAGTGGACTGGTGGATTGGCAGCTGGATGGCCAAAATTTTAAGGGAACAGTATTACGGCAATCAGGTGCTTGCCTTAATTTAGTAAGGTGATAAAGTAAAAAGGCCATCCACCAATCACCGTGCTCCCTTTTACCTGCTCGCTTCGCCAGCTGAGTTTGACAGTTCTGGCCATCGAGAACATCAACACGACACGCTTCCCCAGCCGGCCAATCAGAGGCCTCCATTTTCGGAGCGCACAGCTAAACATACCACCTCTTTAAATTCGCTCACGTTCTCTTCCCGGACATTTTCCTCTGTTTGCCATAGGTCTAATACCTCAGTGCCAGCCCTATACTCCAGGAAGCCACTAAAAAAACATTTGCAACCAGCTTCCAGGAACGTATTACGAAGAGAAAAGAGTGGAGGTGGGGAGAGCGAGCATTCAAAGCGAGCGGGCGGCCGCGCGACCAGCTCAGCCAATCACAGCGCAGGAGAGCAGGAGGCGGGACTATAAAGGAAGGGTGGGGCAGGTTACAGGGGTCATTCACCCCTCGGAACTCACTGGGCGAGCTTCTTGCAACCCACTTCCTTTCTCTCGCTTGGGCACAAGAGGGAACTCGGAGCCAAACATTCCAGCCACCCAGCCCCCACTATTGTTCCAGTAAAGACTACCTCTGGATTAGCCTCGCTCTCTCCCAATAGGCGGATACACCTTCAGCATCCGGCCGCCTGTCGTCACATCGCTGGCTTGCACACTCACAGCCAAGCGATTCAAGAGGGACGTCAAAAAGTAAACAGGAGCGAGAACTTCCAGAAGAGCTATACTGGCCAGCTCTGAGGTGGTATAACAGTTCCAGCACACACACTTAACAACAGACAATATATATTTTTAAAGGACCCATATTGGGCACTAACCAGACTTAAAGAAAGAGAGAGAAAGTGCTTGACTAACTTAGTGGTCCCTAAATATTTGATGTGTCCTTATAGGACAGACTAAAGAGAAAAGATCCTAGACTTATATATAAATAAAATTATGATGTGTTGAGAGGGAAATAGTTATTCTTGTTAGCATAGGCGTAATGCCGAGAATTATAATTAGATAGGATCTGATAGGAAAGACAGGTATAAAGTAAAGGGGGAATTAATTCTTGAAGATAGATGGGCAACTAGTAGGCTCAGGGTAAAACAAATAATAGTTGCCAGATAGATCAGTTTTAGAAAGGGAGGACACTAGTCTGTATGAATAACAAACTCTTTTGTTAGAAAGGAAATAATATCTATCACCATAGAGAGGAAATTCGGTCAGTTCTGTGTGGAGCGTTATGGGCGTTACGTTCAGTATAATAATGTGATCATAAGAATCTATGTAAAGGATTAAAGCAGAGAATCTTTTCCGTGTAGAGGTTTTGCGGTACAATCTACCAAGATTAAGAATTATTATTGATTAAGTGATTTATGTGAATATAACTTGTTTGTAATAGGATTACGTGAACGCATAATTGGAGGGTCTTCTCGATCAGGGTGATCAAGGTAAATTGTGGAAACACCCTCCTCTTTTGAGTAGAAGTGTTGTACAAACCAAGAATGTATTAGAGAGGGAAATCGAGATAACTTGTAATAACGACCGGTTCATGTGGAGGAATATATTGTATAATCAAAGTGTGTTGAGATACAAATTGTAACGACGTCCTTGTCATATGAGTCAATGTAATGGAGAGGAAATATTAGTTAAGAGATTATATGTAGTAATGCCTTGGTCTCTAGAGTAGACGAAATAGGCCCGGTAGAGGTGTATCATTCTTAAAGGTGGGGGCTCATGGGTTGAGATAAACATGGAATGATAATCGCCAAACTGTACATAATTATCTTGCAAAATGCAATGGCACTGAAATAATTATTAACAATGGTATAAAGGATTTTGTGGATCGTCTATACCGGCCTGTGACGTCATAGTGACGTCACACCAGTATCCTTATCCTAGACTGGATGGTGGACTTACACTCTTGTGACGTCACAGGCCCGGTATAGACGATCCACAAAATCCTTTATACCATTGTTAATAATTATTTCAGTGCCATTGCATTTTCCAAGTTATTATGTACAGCTTGGCGATTATCATTCCATGTTTATCTCAACCCATAAGCCCCCACCTTTAAGGTTAGATAAAGAAAATAACTTTTGCTTAAATAGGTGAATAAAGGTATGATTTATTAGTGCCCTGGTCTCTTCAGTAGACACAGCAGGGCTCGGTAAAAACCATATTAATTTAGAAACTAAAAACGTGCCTTTGGATCGAAGCCGACTTGAGTCAATACCTGAATAACGGGAATTCAACTAGGGAGTACCGGGAGCTCTAGGGTTCCAAAGTCCAACCTATCATGGATCGACGTAATATTCAATCCGTGTCTTGAACTTATCTTGGCCCGAACAGAGAAACAGTTATTAGAGTAGTTAGGAAGTTTGTTAAATAAAGTATACAAACTTCTAAATGATTGTCGATTTATCCCCCACATCAGTAGTATATTAATTTGAGATAAGAAAATAAGTACCGGTACTACATTTTGGTGGCAAGCGGTGGGATTCGACAAATCATTTAGATTGAGTATAATTATCTAACATAACAGACATAATGATGGCTGTATTACCATTCAGAATATGGGAAGAGGGGAAAGAAGAAATCGAGCTATGGATTGAACAGTTAGAATGTCAGTTCACGCTCCTTGACGTAGAAGAAAATGGAAAGAAGATCGCCTATGGAAAGGCACACTTAGGCAAGGCCCTGAACGATGTAAGAGTACATCTAGAGGGACTAGTGTCATGGGCAGAAGTTAGGAGTGCCCAAATTGAAGAATTTGGCAGAGAAACCTCCACCTGGAAGGCCAGAGACAAACTTAAGAGTCTGAAACTCGACGGCCAAAATATGAGAGCCCTGAGGAGGGAAATCGCGAAAAATGTCAAACTGGCGTATCCCCATATGGACCAAGAGAGCCAGGAAACTGAGATAAGAGAGATTATGATCCAAGCATGCCCTGTGGAAGTTAGAAATCACTGCAATATCCATGAAGTGATCACCACTAAGGAACTCATGGAGGTAATAAAGAAGAAAATGGAAGATAATAGAGTTAAGAGAGGAAAAAAAGAAAGGGGAGGAGGAGAACCCACACAAAGGGTATCCGAGAGCCATGATCAGATGCTTCACATGCAGACAGACCGGACACCTAGCTAGGAACTGTTCCAACCGTTCCTAAACCCCAACCCCTAAATTTAACTCCAGGCCCGCACTTCCAAACGATTGACCCCTGCCAAGGGGAACCGATCCAAATCAGGGAGGAATGCTTCCAGTAGAATATAGGGAGACAGAAAGTCAGCCAAAAATCACGATGCCGGAAGGGGGAGAAAATTTTCCGTTAAACCTCACATAGAAGGGCGGTATAGTGAGGTCAACATCTTAGAGAAACAAACGCCTTTTGAAACCATTGTAATAAATGGGAAAGCTGCAAACATGCTAATTGATCCGGGGGCAAACAGAAGTTGTCGTTTGGAAAATTTTGTGAAAAAGAATCAGAAAGAGATGGGCCCCTTAAATCAAACCAGTATTCAGTTGTCAGGAGCCGGGGGTCAACCACTTACGATTCTAGGGAGAACTAATACGGTAGTAGTACAATGGAAAGGAATTAAATGCCCCACCGATTTTTGTGTTCTATCAGGAAAATCTAATAGCGGAGTCGATGGGTATCTGGGAATAGATCTCTTGAGTCAGTTGGGGGTAACTATCCAGTGCGGGCCGAAAGACACGACGACCACCCTACGACCTCAAATTGTAGTTACCACAAGGAAACTGTCTATCCCCCCTAGATATTGGAAATTGATAGAAATTCCTCAAGCACCGGGAACGACTGCCGGGATTTTTTAACCTGATGCACAGAATAAAGTGAGAATATCTCCCACCTTTATTACTACCGACCAGAGAAAATTAGTTCTAGCCAACTTTGGCAATGACACGATTAATTATCAAAAAGGAAAACTATTAGGACAAGTTACACCCGCACATCCCACCACTGTTGGAACTGACAGACCCGTTAACTTACCTGAGATTCCGAAACAATTAACGTCAAATCAAGCCAATACTTTACATGAATTGCTCTGGACTTACCGAGATGTGTTTGCTTAAAACGAAGGGGACCACGGATCGGCCCGAACCTGACACACCCACGAGATACACACTCAAGGGCCTCCTATTAGACAACCCAATGGGCGACAAAATCCCATTATGAGACAACAAGAAAAGGAATAAGTATAGGAAATGATTAAGCAGGGGATAGTAGTGGAATCCTACAGTCCGTGATCATCTCCAGTAGTCCTGGTAAAAAATAAAATGAGTCTACTTGGTTCTGTGTAGATTATCGGAAATTAAACAATGTCACCATCAAAGACGTGCAACCCTTACCTCATATTGATGACTCGCTAGAATCACTCAATTGGTCAACCTGGTTCTCTACCCTAGACCTACAGAGTGGATACTGGCAAGTACCAGTTAGGTCAGAGGTCCAAGAATAAACCGCATTTTCCACGAGTGAAGGCAAACTCTACCAGTTCACCGTCTTGCCTTTCGGAGTTTGTAATGGACCAGCCAGTTTCACTAGAGTCATGGACGAAGCATTGTGGGGATTAACCTGGATAACCTGTTTAGTTTACTAGGATGATAATAATCTTTTCCACTAGTTGGGAGGAACATATTCACCGACTACAAGAAGTATTAGAAAGAATCAGGGGGGCCGGACTTAAACTGAAGCCTTCAAAATACCAATTAGGGCCCATGAAGTGGCATACCTAGGGCACGTGGTTTCAAGTAAAGGTATCCAACCGGACCCACATAAAGTAAAATCTATTGCAGAAATTTCACCACCGTCCTCTGTCAAAGAAATCCGAGCGATTCTGGGAATGGCATCCTATTATCGAAGGTTCATACCCAACTTTTCAAAAATTGCTCGCCCCATGCCTAAGAGACTGGAAAAAGGGAGGAGATTCGACTGGGATCAGAGTTGTCAGATAGCTTTTGATCAACTGAAAAAAAAATTGACTTCTAACCCCATAGTTTGTCATCCGGATTTTACCAAGCCGTTCCAGCTATACACTGATGCTTCCAATGAAGGGCTCGGGGCCGTATTGGCCTACAAATGGATGGAAAGGAAGGCATAGTAGCATGTACTAGCCGGACGCTGAATAAGGGCGAAAAGAATTACAGCGTTACTTAAAAGGAATGCCTAGCTCTAGTGTGGGCTGTACAATATTTCCGTCCATATTTAGCCGGGGTTCATTTCGAAGTTATCACGTACCACCATAGTTTGCAATGGCTCAGGAAAATGAAAAAGGAAGACGGATTATTTGTCAGGTGGAAGGGGATTCTGGAGGAATACTCTTTTGAAGTAAGCCATAGACCAGGTAAATTGCACACTAATGCCGATGGCCTGTCTCGACTACCGGTAGCACCCGTCCAACACACTGAATCTAACAAGGAACAGCATGATCCTAGGTATGGCGACAAATACAATTTTCTGAAGGAGCCTGGAGGGATTCTAAAGATCGGGTAATACTCGATTATTCGGAGGCTAAACACATGATCCAAATCCTCCACGGACCAGAGGGAAGGGGGGCTCATTTGGGTCTGTCTCGGGTTCTAAAGCAATTTAACGAAAGGTACTGGACCTCGAGGGCCGACCAAATTATTAAAGAAGTTATTCAAAATTGTTTGGGATGTCAAAGGGACAAAGATGGACGGGGACCTAGACAGTCGCCCGGGCACATTACGGCCGGTAAACCGTGGAAAAAGCTATCTGTGGACATTATGGGACCTCTGCCCCGACAGATGAACAAAAGGAATATTTTCACCTGCGTCGACGTCTTTTCCAAATATACGGTTGCTTGTGCCATTCCGGATAAGAAAGCTGAAACTGTGGCTAGGGTCATCTTAGAAAAGGTAATTTTTGTATATGGCACCCCTGGATGTATTCTGAGTGATCGGGGAAAAGATTTTAATAATGAAATCTGGATTGTATACGGGCTAGTCTGAGCTCACAAGGGGAAGAAATAGTCCGAGGTTGGCCGGAAATTCTGTCAGAAATTATCTGGGAGATAAATACCACTGTTTGTAGAACTACTGGGTATTCTCCCTATGAGATTATTTTTTGGAATCACGCCGCAATTGCCTCAAGAACGATTATTACCCTACCCCAGTCCTTCCGCCAAATATTCCCAACCAGAACAATATTTGAAGGAATAAGGAGAGCGACGGCAGCAAGTCCATGACCGAATTACCCAGCAACAGCCCAAGAAAATTTCTCTCAATAATCCTTGTTACCGGGGGGAATATATTCTGGTGAAGAGACATGATCCTACCCGAGCTGGTAAACTGGAAGAGAAATACGAGGGTCCCTTCAGGGTTGTAGAGATAAACGGGCCATATCAAGTGTTGTACTTGCATCATGGAGGTATTGTGTCGGCTACCCATATCCGTCATACTAAAAGATATGAAGGTATTTTACCGCCAGACCTGAGCGAGTGGAGTAGCGAGGAAGGAAGCGAGGAGGAGATTGAATTCGGGGTTGGTGACCCTAGTACTTCCTCAGCTCGACCTAATGTTGGAGGTCATAGTCTAAGCAGGAACTATTCGGAGGGCTCTCCGTTCTGGTGGTCTTTTAGTCGCAAAACTAACGAGAGTCTTCCTGAGTTCGGGCAAGAGGGAAACGGAGGAGGCAAAGAGACTGCGACAAGTGGGGAAAAAGATTACTGTGAACTTACCGATGAGAAGTCTACGGTCCCCGACAGCGAAGTTTCAGATCTCCCGAGAGATTTCATTAAGACTTTAAGTAGTCAGGAAGAGTGTCTTCGAGCCGAGGTAAAAGCGAGAGACGTATTTCTAGAAGACAAAAATCTACTTGGCTCTCCCTCAACTAAATTCAATGAATCAAAGGAAAATCCCTTGACTAATTTACTGGGTAAAAGTCCAGCCAAAGCGTCTAAACCTATGGGCTCAGCAGAAAGATGGACTGGTCGATGGAAAAGGACAGAGAGTAAACACTACCAGGGCATTCAAACAGCTCCTCAGCCAACCGGGCAAGTCCAATTGGCTAAAACTTCCGTGGGAAATAAAAATCCTGCACTCCAACTACACAGGTGCCTTGTGAGCATAGTGGACTGGTGGACAGGTACGACAGGTTGGGTAAGAGGTATCCTCACCAGGATTCGAACCCGCTCACTCCAGGTATATTTGGGAGAGTCGGGCACCGTAACCACTCGGCCATGAGCTGATATCCGCTCATGGTGAGGATACCTCTTACCCAATCAGTCGTACTTAATCGTACATAATTGATATTTGTCAATTCAGAGAGGTTCCATAATAGTATCAGGACGATTAAAAATTGTATATCACTTAACCGAGTTGGCGGGGGGGGAAGCGTAAATATGGTCATGGTTGAAGTCTAACAAACTCACCACGTGTTCGAAGGCATAGTCCTCCACGAGACTAAAAACCTGGTTCTTCAAATAAGAACTAAGGTTGCTTTCCTTATATCCGCTCATGGCCGAGTGGTTACGGTGCCCGACTCTCCCAAATATACCTGGAGTGAGCAGGTTCGAATCCTGGTGAGGATACCTCTTCCCAACCTGTCGTACTTAATCGTACATAATTGATATTTGTCATTTCAGAGAGGTTCCATAATAGTATCAGGACGATTAAAAATCGTATATCACTTAACCGAGTTGGCGGCGGGGAAGTGTAAAAATAGTCTTGGTCGAAGTCTAATAAACTCACCACGTGTTCGAAGGCATAGTCCTCCACGAGACTAAAAACCTGGTTCTTCAAATAAGAACTAAGGTTGCTTTCCTTATATCCGCTCATGGCCGAGTGGTTACGGTGCCCGACTCTCCCAAATATACCTGGAGTGAGCCGGTTCGAATCCTGGTGAGGATACCTCTTACCCAGGCATTCTAAAGATCGGGTAGTACTCGATTATTCGGAGGCTAAACACATGATCCAAATCCTCTACGGACAAGAGGGAAGGGTGGCTCATTTGGGTCAGTCTCGAGTTCTAAAGCAATTTAACGAAAAGTACTGGACCTTGAGGGCCGACCAAATTGTTAAAGAGGTTATTCAAAATTGCTTGGGATGTCAAAGGGGCAAAGATGGACGGGGACCTAGATAGTCGCCCGGACACATTACGGCCGGTAAACCGTGGGAAAAGTTATCTGTGGATATTATGGGACCTCTGCCCCGACAGACGAACAAAGGGTACATTTTAACCTGCGTCGACGTCTTTTCAAAATATACGGTTGCTTGTGCCATTCCGGACAAGAAAGCTGAAACTGTGGCTAGGGACATATTAGAAAAGGTAATTTTTGTATATGGCACCCCTGGATGTATTCTGAGTGATAGGGGAAAATATTTTAATAATGAAATCTGGCAACACTTGGGAGAAATCTTGGGCTACCAGATCCAGCACACCTCCCCATTTTACCCCCAGGGGAATGCGGTATGTGAAAGAAACCATAGGGTGCTAGCGAATTGTATACGGGCTAGTCTGAGCTCACAAGGGGAGGAAATAGTCCGAGGTTGGCCGGAGGTTCTGACAGAAATTATCTGGGGGATAAATACCACTGTTTGTAGTACTACTGGGTATTCTCCCTATGAGATTATTTTTTGGAATCACGCCGCAATTGCCTCAAGAACGATTATTACCCTACCCCAGGCCTTCTGCCAAATATTCCCACCCAGAACAATATTTGAAGGAACAAGGGGAGTGACTGCAGCAAGTCCATGACCATATTACCCATCAACAGACCAAGAAAATTTCTCTAAATAATCCTTATTACCGGGGGGAATATATTCTGGTGAAGAGACATGATCCCACCCAAGCTGATAAACTGGAAGAGAAATACGAGGGTCACTTCAGGGTTGTAGAGATAAACGGGCCATATCAAGTGTTGTACTTGCATCACGGAGGTATTGTGTCGGCTACCCATATCCGTCATACTAAATTATATGAAGGTATTTTACCGCCAGACCTGAGCGAGTGGAGTAGCGAGGAAGGAAGCGAGGAGGAGATTGAATTCGGGGTTGGTGACCCTAGTACTTCCTCAGCTCGACCTAATGTTGGAGGTCATAGTCTAAGCAGGAACTATTCGGAGGGCTCTCCGTTCTGGTGGTCTTTTAGTCGCAAAACTAACGAGAGTCTTCCTGAGTTCGGGCAAGAGGGAAACGGAGGAGGCAAAGAGACTGCGACAAGTGGGGAAAAAGATTACTGTGAACTTACCGATGAGAAGTCTACGGTCCCCGACAGCGAAGTTTCAGATCTCCCGAGAGATTTCATTAAGACTTTAAGTAGTCAGGAAGAGTGTCTTCGAGCCGAGGTAAAAGCGAGAGACGTATTTCTAGAAGACAAAAATCTACTTGGCTCTCCCTCAACTAAATTCAATGAATCAAAGGAAAATCCCTTGACTAATTTACTGGGTAAAAGTCCAGCCAAAGCGTCTAAACCTATGGGCTCAGCAGAAAGATGGACTGGTCGATGGAAAAGGACAGAGAGTAAACACTACCAGGGCATTCAAACAGCTCCTCAGCCAACCGGGCAAGTCCAATTGGCTAAAACTTCCGTGGGAAATAAAAATCCTGCACTCCAACTACACAGGTGCCTTGTGAGCATAGTGGACTGGTGGACAGGTACGACAGGTTGGGTAAGAGGTATCCTCACCAGGATTCGAACCCGCTCACTCCAGGTATATTTGGGAGAGTCGGGCACCGTAACCACTCGGCCATGAGCTGATATCCGCTCATGGTGAGGATACCTCTTACCCAATCAGTCGTACTTAATCGTACATAATTGATATTTGTCAATTCAGAGAGGTTCCATAATAGTATCAGGACGATTAAAAATTGTATATCACTTAACCGAGTTGGCGGGGGGGAAGCGTAAATATGGTCATGGTTGAAGTCTAACAAACTCACCACGTGTTCGAAGGCATAGTCCTCCACGAGACTAAAAACCTGGTTCTTCAAATAAGAACTAAGGTTGCTTTCCTTATATCCGCTCATGGCCGAGTGGTTACGGTGCCCGACTCTCCCAAATATACCTGGAGTGAGCAGGTTCGAATCCTGGTGAGGATACCTCTTCCCAACCTGTCGTACTTAATCGTACATAATTGATATTTGTCATTTCAGAGAGGTTCCATAATAGTATCAGGACGATTAAAAATCGTATATCACTTAACCGAGTTGGCGGCGGGGAAGTGTAAAAATAGTCTTGGTCGAAGTCTAATAAACTCACCACGTGTTCGAAGGCATAGTCCTCCACGAGACTAAAAACCTGGTTCTTCAAATAAGAACTAAGGTTGCTTTCCTTATATCCGCTCATGGCCGAGTGGTTACGGTGCCCGACTCTCCCAAATATACCTGGAGTGAGCCGGTTCGAATCCTGGTGAGGATACCTCTTACCCAGGCATTCTAAAGATCGGGTAGTACTCGATTATTCGGAGGCTAAACACATGATCCAAATCCTCTACGGACAAGAGGGAAGGGTGGCTCATTTGGGTCAGTCTCGAGTTCTAAAGCAATTTAACGAAAAGTACTGGACCTTGAGGGCCGACCAAATTGTTAAAGAGGTTATTCAAAATTGCTTGGGATGTCAAAGGGGCAAAGATGGACGGGGACCTAGATAGTCGCCCGGACACATTACGGCCGGTAAACCGTGGGAAAAGTTATCTGTGGATATTATGGGACCTCTGCCCCGACAGACGAACAAAGGGTACATTTTAACCTGCGTCGACGTCTTTTCAAAATATACGGTTGCTTGTGCCATTCCGGACAAGAAAGCTGAAACTGTGGCTAGGGACATATTAGAAAAGGTAATTTTTGTATATGGCACCCCTGGATGTATTCTGAGTGATAGGGGAAAATATTTTAATAATGAAATCTGGCAACACTTGGGAGAAATCTTGGGCTACCAGATCCAGCACACCTCCCCATTTTACCCCCAGGGGAATGCGGTATGTGAAAGAAACCATAGGGTGCTAGCGAATTGTATACGGGCTAGTCTGAGCTCACAAGGGGAGGAAATAGTCCGAGGTTGGCCGGAGGTTCTGACAGAAATTATCTGGGGGATAAATACCACTGTTTGTAGTACTACTGGGTATTCTCCCTATGAGATTATTTTTTGGAATCACGCCGCAATTGCCTCAAGAACGATTATTACCCTACCCCAGGCCTTCTGCCAAATATTCCCACCCAGAACAATATTTGAAGGAACAAGGGGAGTGACTGCAGCAAGTCCATGACCATATTACCCATCAACAGACCAAGAAAATTTCTCTAAATAATCCTTATTACCGGGGGGAATATATTCTGGTGAAGAGACATGATCCCACCCAAGCTGATAAACTGGAAGAGAAATACGAGGGTCACTTCAGGGTTGTAGAGATAAACGGGCCATATCAAGTGTTGTACTTGCATCACGGAGGTATTGTGTCGGCTACCCATATCCGTCATACTAAATTATATGAAGGTATTTTACCGCCAGACCTGAGCGAGTGGAGTAGCGAGGAAGGAAGCGAGGAGATAGAATTCGGGGTTGGTGACCCTAGTTCTTCCTCAGCTCGACCTAATGTTGGAGGTCCTGATCTGAGCAGGAACTATTCGGAGGACTCTCCGTTCTGGTGGTCTCTTAGTCGCAAAACTAACGAGATTCTCCCTGAGTTTGGGCAAGAGGGAAACGGAGGAGGCAAAGAGACTGCGACAAGTAGGGAAAAATATTACTGTGAACTTACCGATGATGAGAAGTCTACGGTCCCCGACAGCGAAGTTTCAGATTTCCAGAGAGATTTCAATAAGACTTTAAGTAGTGAGGAAGAGTGTCTTCGAGCCGAGGTAAAATCGATAGACGTATTTCTTGAAGGCAAAAATCTACTTGGCTCTCCCTCAGCTAAATTCAATGAATCAAAGGAAAATCCCTTGACTAATTTACTGGGTAAAAGTCCAGCCAAAGCGTCTAAACCCATGGGCTCAGCAGAAACCCTTACTCGTAGTGGTAGGATTAGCTGTCCACCAATCATGTACCCGGACGAGGGTATAAATACGACCCCCGAGGCGCGTGCCTGCCAGTTGCAAGGCACCATGCCTCTCCCCTCTGACCCTTAGTACCGGCTCCGCCGACTAATAGCACTGGTCGATGGAAAAGGACAGAGAGTAAACACTACCAGGGCCTTCAAACAGCTCCTCAGCCAACCCGGGCAAATCCTATTGGCTAAAACTGCTGCGGGAAATAAAAATCCTGCACTCCAACTACACAGGTGCCTTTGTGAGCATAGTGGACTGGTGGATTGGCAGCCGGATGGCCAAAATTTTAAGGGAACAGTATTACGGCGATCAGGAGTTCGCCTTAATTTAATAAGGTGATAAAGTAAAGATGGATTATGTGCTGGTGACAAGGGAAAGATTGTGTAGACTGCTGGATGTGAATGTGATGAGAGGTGAGGCGGAGGGTATGTCAGATCATTACCTGGTGGAGGGAAAGCTAAGAGTTAAGAGTTACAGGAGATTAAGAGACAAGCGTGAAGTAAGAGAGGTAATAAAAGTTAGTGAGTTAGAGAAGAGTGAAAAAGAGAGGGAGTACAAGGAAAGACTAAATGAAAAGTGGATGGAAGTGAGAGAGATGGAAGAGAGAGAAGTAGAGGTTGAATGGCAACAGTTTAAGGAAGGAGTGAAAGCAAGTGCAGAGGTAGTATGTGGCAAAAGGAAAGTAGGAGGCAGAGGTATCAGGAAGGGAAGCGAGTGGTGGAATGATACGGTGAGAAAGGCAGTTGAGGAGAAGAGGCAGTGTTTTGAGAAGGTTTTACAGGATGGTAGTGTTGAGGTATGGGAGAGGTACAAGGAGAAAAGGATAGAGGTAAAACGGAAAATTAGAGAAGCGAAAAAAGATGCAAACGAAAGGTGGGGTCAAAGGCTGAGTGAGAATTTTGAAGAACGAAAGAAGATGTTCTGGAAGGAGGTAAATAAAGTAAGGAAAGGAGGACAAAAGAGGGAAGAGTCAGTGAAAGATGAAAATGGAGAATTACTAGTGGAACCAGTTGAAGTGAGGAAAATATATGCCGAGTATTTTGAATCTTTGTTAAATACAAGAGATGGAAGAGAAGCAGTGATTGAAGCAGAGGTGGATGGAGATAGGTTACCCAGGCCACCCAGGTGGCAGGGAATGAATGAAAGGATTGAGGAAAATGAGGTGAAAGAAGCAGTGAAACAAATGAGAGCGGGAAAAGCAGAAGGTTTGGATGGTATTGCTGTGGAGTGTATAAAGAAGGGTGGAGATGTGATAATAGATTGGTTGGTGAGACTTTTCAATGTGTGCTTTGCTGTGTCAATGGTACCAATAGACTGGAAGAGTGCATGTATTGTGCCGTTGTACAAGGGGAAGGGAGATCGGCAGGAGTGTTCAAGTTATAGATGTATTAGTTTATTGTCAGTGGTTGGAAAGCTGTATGGCAGGGTGTTGATAGAGAGGATAATTAAGTGTACAGAACTTGCAATAGGAGAAGAACAGTGCGGTTTTAGGAGGGGAAGAGGGTGCGTGGATCCGATGTTTGCAGTAAGACAGTTATGCGAGAAGTATTTAGAGAAGCATAAGGAGATATTTTGGGATTTTATGGACTTGGAAAAAGCGTATGATCGTGTGGACCGTGAAGCAATGTGGAAGGTGTTAAGGATTTATGAAATAGGAGGAAATTTGTTAGAAGCAGTTAAGAGTTTTTATGAAGGGAGCAGAGCATGTGTGAGAGTAGGAAATGGTGAGTTGAGTGAATGGTTTGAGGTAAAGGTAGGTTTGCGACAGGGTTGTGTAATGTCACCATGGCTGTTAAATATGTTTATGGATGGTGTGGTGAGGGAGGTGAAAAGGAGAACTATGGGAAGAGGATTGGGTTTAGTAGGAAAGAATGGTAGAGATTGGGAGTTGAATCAGTTGCTGTTCGCTGATGACACAGCATTGGTGGCGGATTCTGATGAAAAACTGCAGCGGGTAGTCAAAGAGTTTGGTGTGGTTTGTGGAAGGAGGAAACTGAAGGTGAACGTCAATAAAAGTAAAGTAATGGTGTGTAATAGGGGAGAGCATAGGGTGAATCTAGATGTGAGGCTGGATGGGGAAATATTGGAACAAGTAGAGTGTTTTAAATATCTAGGAGGAACGATAAGCAGGAGTGGAGGTGTGGAAGTGGAGGTAAAACAGAGAGTGTGTGAAGGAAGGAAGGTTTTCGGAGCAATGGGAAGTATGTGGAGGACGAGAAATCTCGGAGTGAAAGTAAAAAGTGCACTGTATCAAGGAATTGTTGTGCCAACAGTGATGTATGGGGCTGAGACATGGGCTCTGAAGAAGAAGGAGAAAAGATGGCTGGATGTGATGGAGATGAGCTGCATGAGGAGTATGTGTGGAGTTACTCGTAGAGACAGATTGAGGAATGAAGAGATACGTAGGAGAGTGGGGCAGCAGGAACATTTGTCAGCCAGAGTGGACAGAAGGGTGCTGAGCTGGTATGGTCATGTTGAACGAATGGGAGATGAAAGGCTTACAAAGAGAATATGTGAGTCAGGTACAAGGGGAGATAGAAGGGCAGGAAGACCCCCATTGAGATGGAGAGACTGTGTAAGAAAGGCTTTGGATGATAGAGGAATGACTATAGATCAGGCAGGGGAAGTGGTGGTGGACAGGAGTGAATGGAGAATGCTTGTGAATAGTTGAGTGAAGACGTGGTCATTTGGAGTAAAGGGTCGGGCGCAAGTTGGACTAGATAGTAGTCCATCAGGCGCCTGGCCCGGGGAGACGATTAATATGAAGGGTTCGCCTGGAAGTGTGGTGGGAGGGCTTGTGGCTTTGGCTCTGCTGTATGTCTGCCTGCCGAGATCAGAACCTCTCCGGGTGGTCGGGGGCCGGGGGAGTGCTGGAGCGACCTTGGTGACCTTGGTCTCTGGGTCTTCTCCTGGGTGACCTGGATGTGTGTGAGTTAGTGCTTTTTATCTGTGTTTATTTGTTGTTTTATGTTGTTTTTGTGTTTTCCCTGTTCTTGCTCTGTCTTGAGTCAGCTACCCCCAAAATGGGGATTGGGCCTGAGCAGATAGATAGATAGATAGATAGATAGATAGATAGATAGATAAAGTAAAGAGGCCATCCACCAATCACCGCGCTCCCTTTTACCTGCTTGCCTCGCCAGCTGAGTTTGACAGTTCTGGCCGTCGAGAACATCAACACGACACACCTCCCCAGCTGGCCAATCAGAGGCCTCCTTTTTTTGGAGCGCACAGCTAAACATACCACCTCACCTTTCAATTCGCTCTCGTTCTCTTCCCGGACATTTTCCTCTGGTTGCCATAGGTCTAATACCTCAGTGCCAGCCCTATACTCCCGTAAGCCACTAAAAAACATTTACAACCAGCTTCCAGGAACTTATTACGAAGAGAAAAGAGTGGAGGTGGGGAGAGCGAGTATTCAAAGCGAGCGGACGGCCGCGCGACCAGCTCAGCCAATCACAGCGCAGGAGAGCGGGAGGCGGGACTATAAAGGAAGGGTGGGGCAGGTTACAGGGGTCATTCACCCCTCGGAACTCACTGGGCGAGCTTCTTGCAACCCACTTCCTTTCTCTCGCTTGGGTACAAAAGGGAACTCGGAGCCAAACATTCCAGCCACCCTGCCCCCAATAAATGTTCCAGTAAAGACTACCCCTGGATTAACCTCGCTCTCTCCCACTAGGCGGATACACCTTCAGTATCCGGCCGCCTGTCGTCACATCGCTGGCTTGCACACTCACAGCCAAGCGATTCAAGAGGAACGTCAAATAGTGTACAGGAGCGAGAACTTCCAGAAGAGTTATACTGGCCAGCTATGAGGTGGTAAAACAATTCCAGCACACACACCTAACAACAGACAATATATATTTTTTAGGACCCATATTGGGCACTTACCAGACTTAAAGAAAGAGAGAGAAAGTGCTTGACTAACCTAGTGGTCCCTAAATATTTGATGTGTCCTTATAGGACAGACTAAAGAGAAAAGATCCTAGACTTATATATAAATAAAATTATGATGTGTTGAGAGTGAAATAGTTATTCTTGTTAGCATAGGCGTAATGCCGAGTGTCATAATTAGATAGGATCTGATAGGAAAGACAGGTATAAAGTAAAGGGGGAATAATTCTTGAAGATAGATGGGCAACTAGTAGGCTCAGGGGAAAACAACCAATAGTTGCCAGATAGATCAGTTTTAGAAAGGGAGGACACTAGTCTGTATGAATAACAAACTCTTTTGTTAGAAAGGAAATAATATCTATCACCATAGAGAGGAAATTCGGTCAGTTCTGTGTGGAGCGTTATGGGCGTTACGTTCAGTATAATAATGTGATCATAAGAATCTATGTAAAGGATTAAAGCAGAGAATCTTTTCCGTGTAGAGGTTTTGAGGTACTGTTTACCAAGATTAAGAATTATTATTGATTAAGTGATTTATGTGAATATAACTTGTTTGTAATAGGATTACGTGAACGCATAATTGGAGGGTGGTCTCGATCAGGGTGATCAAGGTAAATTGTGGAAACCTCCTATTCTTTTGAGTAGAAGTGTTGTACAAACTAAGAATGAATTAGTAGTCGGGCAGATTTAGATGAAATATGAGCATTGAGTCAAACAAATTGCAAAAGTTTGGTTTCTTGCTGAGTCTGCTTTATTAGGTAGTACTGAATGACATCTGATTGTATAGAGCATTATCAACATGAATACACTATCAGAAGTGGCAAATGTTAACAGCTTATTCACAGTCTTTCTATCGAGTCCATAAAATTCATCAGGATGGTATTTGTCCAGAATAATATTTGTAATTTCTTGAAGAGGGACATTTGTGAAGAGGGACTGTACGTCGAAACTAGCCATTACACAGTCTTGAGGAAGATTTAATGATTTGAGTTCATTGACCAATGTTGCTGAATTATTAACTGTATATTCATTGTTGGTAAAAGGTGAAATTAATTTGATTAGAAATTTACCCACGTTGTAACCCGCCGTGTTTATAGTTGAAATGATCGGTCTTAATGGTCTACCATCCTTATGTATTTTAGGGGACCCATATAATATTCCTGGCAAGGCACCTGAAGCATACATGTTATCATAGTTAGAGATCCCAATTTCGCTATATATTGCACGTAGTATACGGTTGAGTCTATCTTCTAATTTCATAATTGTACTGTATGTCCTCACCAACCTTCCTAAACTTTGTATGGTCTCCCAAAATATCCTTCAGTTTAGTAACATATTCTGACCTATTCATAATCACTATCCCCCGTCCTTTGTCTGGTCTAGTTACTATTATCGAATTATCTTGTCCTAGATTTTTCAAAATACCCAAATCATCTTTATTGACTACCGGAGAGTATATTCTTTGTTTACGTGCCTGTCCTAAGTTGCTGTTTTCGAACTCTCTGATCTTCGTGTTAATGTCACTATGGGACAAAGTACCATGTAATAATCCTTTATCATGAAAATCTATTATAGTGTTACATAATTTCTCTATACCAATGTAATGCTTTAACTGGTTGGGCTTGTAAACTGGGAGGCAAAAATGTAAGCCTAGCGATAATAATTTCCTTTCCCGTGTAGTTAGTACCCTATCTGAATAATTAAAAACACAGTCTTCATTCCAAACTACCGATGAAATACCCCAAATCGTGTAACTTTCTATCATGAGTGACCTTTAAATTTTTACACATGTTATTTATATATATATATATATATGGTTGTGTGTGTGTGTGCTTGTGTTCTGATTTCTTAAAGCAAGTGCACACATTTATTACAGATGAATTTGCCACTCTGACTGGGATAATACAAGACCAACAGAGCGTGATCGAAGGGCTACAAAACTTCAGCAACACTCTTCCAGGTAATACCTAACACTTACGGTGCGGGCATATTTCCGCCATATTAGGGCTCATTCAGGCACTCCTGATTGATTAAGCAAGTGTTTGAATGAAATGAAATGTATTCAGCCAAATACTAGAAGAATATAGCTTCAAAATTACACCAAAACGAGCTTTGTAGCCTTCGGGATAAACCCTCAGCACTACCATAGACATTCGCTAAAATGAGCAATTATCGCTAATGTCGCGCTACATTTGCCTTTGTCAGCGCTGTATATCTCACGAGAGTATGGCTCATACTCCTTTAGTGCACCGGCCGGCTGGCTGCAAGAAGAACGGGTGACCTGTCGGGCTTCCTCTCCATCGTACTTGATTCTACAGGCTTTAAGAGGCTTTAAAAGCCTTTAAATTGCTTTAAATTCTCATGGCGTTCCGGTTCTGAGGGCAAGAACTGGTAGCACTGAAGGTCACACTTATCACGCGTAATGCATATCACGAGTGATAACTCATACACGACCTCTCTCTCTCTCTCATTTAACTTAATTCTCATTATGAATTATTTTAATACTGTGACGACCGCCAGGTGATATTGTTCAAATTAGGATGGACCTCATGAGAGAGAGAGAGAGACTGACCCACACCTGGCCTACCTGCCCTGGGTCACTACATTTGACACTTGACTTTTTTCATATTCTATATTTACCCATCTGCACAAATCCCAACACACACACACACACACACACACCCACACACCCACACACCCATGCACGATGGATGATGTGGATAATAAATATATATTTTAACTACTCTCTCTCTCTCTCTCTGCCTGTCTCACTGTCCGTGTCTCTCTCTAGATACAACAACAAAATTCTTCACTCACAGAGTAATTGATGAGTGGAACAAACTTCCAAATAAAGTAATAGACAGATCCTCTATAGATACATTTAAGAAAAATCTAGACTCATACCACAGAAAAATTGGTATGGAGTAGGCAGTAATTATCACTGTTATTATTTGTTCAGCTGAAGAGAGCGTAAGAAAAAAAAAGTAAATAAACAAATAAAGAATAATAATTATAAATATCATAATTAAAAATGTACATACTACAAAGGGTGATGGGTTGGATGATTTCAATTAACCTCAAAATGTACATGCTACTAATGCGAAGGGTTGCATAAATTTTCCTTTCTTTTTTATAATCTTTCCTGTAAATTCCTTCTGAGGAATTCGAAGCCCAGCAAGGTTAATCACTTCCGACTGTTTCATGTACGGCAATTACCGGAGGGTGGGGAGAGAGCCTTCCTCTTTTCTATCCTTTCCTTCAACTTTCATTTTCTATCGGATATGCCATCTCTACTAGAATTAAGTCCTGACCACCTCGTTTGGATCGTAAGGTCTGTGTGGCCAGTGCATCTATGTAAATCTACGTAAATCTCTCTCCTCCTGTGTGTGTCTGTCTGTCTTTCTGTCTCTCTCTCTCTCTCTCTCTTTCTCTCTGTCTCTCATGAGGTCCTTCCTGATTTGAATAATATTACCTGGCAGTTGTCACTGTATTAAAAAACTCATAATGAGAATTAAGTTAAATGAGAGAGAGAGGTCGTGTACGAGTTATCACCCTTGATATCGCATTACGCATGATAAGTGTGACCTTCAGTGTTACCAGTTCTTGCCCTCAGAACCGCCAACTTGGAGTGCTAGGAATATAGTGGCAGTGGGAGACATCTCCAGCTCCCTTACAAACTCGGGAATAGCGCAAACCGCTCAAACTTGCTATTTTTTACCGATTTAGCGTCACCTGTGCAATATCGTTGCACGGCAACCTGTGATCGTACAGACATGATTCAGGTGTCATTAGAAAGGTCTATTCCTCTGCTGTCAAGGATATATCATTGAAATACGTTCTACCTCTTGTTTATATATGAAAATGTGCAAGGAATGAAGGTTACTTTTAGTCCAAAACCCCCGTATGGTACAGTAGTGACCAAGCAATTGTCATATGACAAGTGCCGCAACAAAAGTGTTAAAGTAAATGAAAATATAATCTCTAATTTCTTAGATGAAAAGTTTGCCCCTAAAGTTAAAGTAATTAAGCCCAAATCAGACATTCACTACATAAAACTATCTTCTTATGGCCACCTCAGTTCCATTATTCGAAAGAAACTGCACTCCTTACTAAATTAACACTTTCTTAACATAAAGTTCAGATTTGTCTCCACAAATAACTTTACTATTGGATCCTTCTTTAAACATAAAGACCCTCTCCCTACTTCACTTATCTCGAAAATCATTTATGAGTTCACAATCATGTTCGACCTGTAAAGGCTCGATACATCGGTGAGACAATGATAAATCTCGCTCTTAGGTTCGTAGAACATAAGGGTGTCTGAAATCGCACCGGAAGGCGTCCTACCACCGCCTCTCATTCAGCAATTCACTCTCCTTCTCTTGATTTCGAACACTCTTTTTCCATATATAACTTTAAAATGTTAACGACTGCCTATTTTCCTATGGACACAAACTTATTGGAATCCCTCTATATTAATTATGTATCCCCCGAATTAAACAACCAAATAACTTCATGCAGTCTGAATATTGTTAAATGAGTCCTCAAGACACAACATACCGAACACAACATATTTCTTCCTGCCACTTCACTTTGATTTAACCAGTATAATAGCCACCATTGCCGGGCACACACACATAACCAGGTTCGTCATATGTTTAATTCTTTTGTTTTAGTCTGTTCGTTAAATTATTCTTATTGAATGTCTCCCTTTTTGCTAACCTTATTGTACCCCGTAGTGTACTTGTGGTTATTATTCTTAGGTTTTAATGTTCTATCTTATTTGTTAGCCAATTTGTATATAATTGACTGCAGTAGGAATGATCTGGTCACTTTATAATCATGATAGGTATTAATGATCTATATTATAATAATTAAAGCTGCACTATTAAGATACTATTAAGATCCTGCCACGGACATTAGATCCAGGGCAGTAATTCCCTTTCCAATGTACCCTTACCCACTCTAAACCACTGTTTGGACACTTGATCCTCAGTGTTTTGGAGGACAAGCAACCTAGAAGGGTCACTAGATCTGTTGTTGCTTGATTTCCTTTGTATTCCTTTGTATTCCTTTGTATACAGTATATTTTGTAGCCTGATGGGGTCAAAATAATTGGCGAAACGTTGCCCAATAAACTGCATGAGAGTACTGCTGTGTATTGCATATATATATATATATATATATATATATATATATATATATATATGGGTGTGTGTGTGTATGTTTGTGTTCTAATTTCTTAAAGCAAGTGCACACATTTATATTACAGATGAAGTTGCCACTCTGACTGGGATTATACAAGACCAACAGAGCGTGATCGAAGGGCTACAAAACTTCAGCAACACTCTTCCAGGTAATACTTAACACTTACGGTGCGGACATATTTCCGCCTATTTCCGCCATATTAGGGCTCATTCAGGCACTCCTGATTGATTAAGCAAGTGTCTGAATGAAATGAAATGTATTCAGCCAAATACTAGAAGAATATAGCTTCAAAATTACACCAAAACGAACTTTGTAGCTCGCAAGCTAAACCCGCAGCACTACCATAGACATTCGCTAAAATGAGCAATTATCGCTAATGTCGGGCTACATTTGCCTTTGGCAGCTCTCTATATCTCGCGAGAGTATGGCTCATACTCCTTTAGTCCACCGGCCGGCTGGCTGGAAGAAGGACGGGTGACTGTCATGCTCCCTGCTCCCTCGACTTGATTCTACAGGCTTTAAAAGGCTTTAAAAGCCTTTAAATTGCTGTAAATTCCCATGGCGTTCCGGAACATCTCCTGCAGTCAATGGGTTAATATTCATAGCACACACAAACATACATATATATATATATATATATAGAGAGAGAGAGAGAGAGAGAGAGAGAGAGAGAGAGAGAGTGAACTAAAATGAAAGATATACAAAACAGGCCTAACGTATTTTAAAGTTAAAATATTTACACATCCTAAACAGGAACACATTATAATAAACGGTAAGTATACACATTATGATTGTCCTAAACAGGAACACATTATTATAAACGGTAAGTATACACATTATAATTGTCCTAAACAGGAACACAAGACGGTAAGTATACACATTATCACAGGAACACATTATAAACGGTAAGTATACACATTATGATTGTCCTAAACAGGAACACATTATTATAAACGGTAAGTATACACATTATAATTGTCCTAAACAGGAACACATTATTATAAACGGTAAGTATACACATTATGATTGTCCTAAAGAGGAACACATTATAATAAACGGTAAGTATACACATTATAATTGTCCTAAACATGAACACATTATAATAAACGGTAAGTATACACATTATAATTGTCCTAACAACACATTATACGGTAAGTATACACGATTGTCCTAAGAGGACACATTATAAACGGTAAGTATACACATTATGATTGTCCTAAAGAGGAACACATTATTATAAACGGTAAGTATACACATTATAATTGTCCTAAACTGGAACACATTATAATAAACGGTAAGTATACACATTATAATTGGAACTGACCTAGATGTGTGCCTGCAAGGTGAATAGTGCGAGTTGTAATTCCTTAATATAGTTAAATTGAGAACTGATGTGATGAGAACGGAAACGACAAGTGGTTAGGACTATGCAGTCGTAGGAAGAGGAAGGGTGATCACAGAGATGAAAATGTTCTTGAATGGAAGAGAAAGAAGGTTTGGAGATAAATTGGTGGGTTCGTATGGATGGTCCACCAAGTATTGTAGCTCCAAGGTAAATCCATGCCATGTTGGACAGACAGTTTGTTTATTTATACAGGTTAATTAATCAAGATTGTGGCATCAGAATGTGCTAACATCAAGGAATATATTTAACTATTGTAATAATTATAATATTTGCTTTGTTCCTGCACTCTCATTGCATGCTGTATGTGTAATATAGTATAAATATATAACACAGCAATTATATATATTCACTTGTACAAGTAAAATCAGCGAACATTTCAAATTTTCCTCACACCACACCTAATGAAAAGCAATGACAATTTTCCTCACACCACACCTAATGAAAAGCAATGACAATTGTCCTCACACCACACCTAATGAAAAGCAATGACAATTTTTTAGAACAATTTATGACTCAAAGTTTGATATTTAAAGGAAGTAATCCATCACCTTGAATCCACAACTAGCAGACAAGTAGTAAAGGTATACAAGAACCTATATACTGTGATGTAATAATATGTATTGCATAAGCAGTCTTGTGGAATAATTTGCAACATACTCTTGCACTGATTTTAGCCTCTACACCGCCTCCTTTCCCGTCACCTATAGTACAGTGACTTAGGTCTTAAGGGATAATGATGGGGGGGGGGGGGGGGGACAGCAATTTAGTGGAGTATCCTGTCCTGGCATTAAATTAGTTTTGAGTCACATTAGGAGGTATTTTTATACACTATATATATATATATATAGAGAGAGAGAGAGAGATGTGTGTTATGGCCTCATAAAGTAAGTGCACACATTTATATTACAGATGAAGTTGCCACACTGACTGGTAAAATACAACACCAAGAGAGCGTGATCGAAGGGCTACAAAACTTCAGCACCACTCTTCCAGGTAATAGCTATTGTTTATTTTAACCCTGGATAGGTATCACTCGAGAACTTGGCATCCATGGTAACACTTGTTTCAAATGTGCAACCTCAAATTTGACATTGAATATCTCCCCGACCTGAAGACTTAGTTTAATATTCAATATTGCTAAAATTAATTCAACCATTCCTTAGTATTCTATTTGGTTGTAAAGAGTTAATGACAATTAAATCAAAGTGTAAATACTTTTTTTTTTCAGATTAAAAAAAAAAAAAAATACTCGATGTTTTCTGAGGGCGGTGAGTTTCTAAGGTCTTGGAGGGGAAGGTTGGGGCTCTTCAGTGTGGCAATGACTACTCGGTAAGTCCCATTCACTGAGAGACCTGTAGCTCTAAAGAAATGGTAAACAATTTTCCCCCATAAAATCATATCCCATTATTCAAAAATGTTGAAGGGTACCTAAATTAACTTTGATTGGCCCCTAAAGTGACATGGTGGTTCCTACATGATCTAGAGTAAGTGTGAAGTATAATTCTTGAATTTGGAATGATCTAAGTGATCCTCCAATATTATTATATAGTGCTATATTTTGAATTGACAAATACTTTATGAAATTTCTGAGGAAAAACATTTCTGGGGCACTTATTTATCAATTAATGTTACTGAGGTTCACTTGTTTATACATTTGGGCCTGATAAGCAAGCTAGGAATGGTAAGAGGGTTCAAACCTGTTGGTAGGGCAGCCTTTAGGTCAATGTTGCAGGACCGCTGCCAAGGCGGGTCTGGCGCCGCATACCCCCAATTATCACCACATAATATACTCATTCCTGGAGCAGCTCAATACAAATGGATTGTTACAGACATCGATAAGAAAATCTCTATGTGATTGATTTGTAAGTAGAGTTTGTAAATATTGAAAAATAATTATAATAAATGGCAGATAATAATAATAATAATAAAGTTTATTTCCACCGATAGTGGTTATGCTTCTTACATGTGTGACGCCTCCCGGCGTTAGCAGAATGGTTGCGTGGGGCATTGCAGCTCGCTAGCGCTCGCCAGGATGGGGGGATGGGCTACAGTTGTCCTAGAATGATCTGCTTTGTTTAATTAGTGTCGTGTTGCCACAGACAGTCTAGAAATGGTCTTTGTTTTGGTCTGTGACCGCGCCTTGTATTTTATATTCGCTATAATATAAATGTTGCTTGTGTGGGAGGCGAGCGAGAGAGGGTGAGGGAGTACACCTGGCAGCGGGTGAGCTATGACGCGGCTCGCTTGGGCGCTGACGGCGTTGGCGGCCGGGTGGTCAACTAGTCCCTTCCCGTCGCGGCCTCATGTTTTTTACCAGCTCAGAGCTTGCCTGACACGCGTATCGTCTACATCCTTTGCAATTCTGTCCCCCATACTCGCCACTTTGCATACTATTTCTCTCTCTCGACTTCTCCTTTCTCATTCTCTAATCTTTATTAAACTCAACATCCCTTCTGGTTTCAGCATAGACGTTCACCGTCGGCCAGTCGTGTTGTACGCGAAGCTCTCGGATATTTCCATGTATTAGGCTTTAATGAGGTTTGGAGAGACGGACTTTTCCGTGTGTGTCCTCTCTCGGGAAGGTTGTAGACCGGTATATGTCTCCCTGGCAAGGTGTTGAGTGATTCTGCTGGGTTATTTAAAGCTAGACTAGGGGTAAGGTTACTGTGTCGTTGTCTCCGATGTGTGCAGTGTTAGCTAAGCCCTGCACGACATCGACAGGTACTGTGGGAGCCTAAGTTGTCTTCGGGTGGGTTTAATTTGTGAGCACAGCGCTGTGGTGTGAGAGGGCTATAGCCTATCCCTCACAACATAGTGCTGCCTCTTTGTGTTGACTTCTGAGGGATCGCCAGGATAGAACTAGGTACTAGAGACCTAGATTTATCAAGAGAGCATCCCCGTCATATAACGTAATCTTCATTATACCACCTTCGGACAACGTTAGGCTACGAGCCGCATGCTCACCCATTGTTGCCCTGCCTTGATACCCCAGCTAGACTTTATTAACTGAGCAGACACTGGTTAGAGATAAGCCCCCATTATTATATGTATGCAACATTATTATTCACTGCGCTTTTGAGCCGAGGTTGTTGTTGAGTTGCACAACCCGAGTAGGCTGTTGCGTTGTGTCACGAAGCATTTCTTTAGTTGTCGAGCATTACTACCTTTGCGCAGTCTTTTATTATTCGCCTTCCTATTATTACTATATGTCCTAGTATTTATTGTGACCCGTATTCTGCATTATAATTGTTCAAGATTCTTTACGAACATCTTCCCAGCATCAGACTTATTTCAGAAGTTTCCAGTTGATGTTGCAGGACTAGCATTGCACTTTCTTTAATACAGGAGTGCCAGTTATTTGAGTATCTACCGTAACGTTAATTAATCACGTTAACTATCTTTTCTTTGCGTAACCTAATCGAGTAATCTTTTACTGTTTGAGAATAGGCTGTTTCATCGAGTGTCAGCCTAGTGTGTGTGCACCAGTTACCGAGTCATAGGATACCTCGTTGTCCAGGCACGACTCAGGGCGGTAATGGTGTTTTGTTTTCCAATGTTTAAGGCAGGGGTTGGATCTAGTGTTACCGTTGTTGCATTTTGCCATTATCTAGTCCAATGTTGAAGAGCCCTGTGTCTTTGAGAACCTGGATCGTAACAAATGGCGACCTAGCTCAGGATCTTGTGAACTAAGAGATAATTGCAGGATTGTTGTGGTCATTTGTTTTATTGAGGAATATAGTGGGCACGTTATTTTTTTTTTGGCAAAGTAGTATAGCACTTGAGAGTCTTCAGACATTTTTGGCCAGTGAATAGTGCTACATAAGAGTTTGGGGTACTTCTTTTCTTTTATGTGGTGAGAAATTTTTTGTGGACATCATGGGAGACGAATCAGAGGATACTGAGGACACAGGGAATGATGAAACTGATGGGCAGATGAAAGGGGGGTTAGTGAACTGTGAGGAGGATGCTAGGATATTTTTGCAATGGCCTGTACGGCCGAGCGGTTGGAGGGAATTATCGGTACGGTCTACAGTGTTTGGCTCCCCTCATGCGGCTTAAGGTAGCTCAGCATCATGAAGAACTTGATAACGTGTGTACTGGGGGTGACTGGTGAGCGAGGGTTGAGAGGGTGATCAGAACCCTTCGGCTCATGCTTCCCCTACACTCGACTCCCATCCATCCCAGTAGGATGCCGGAGTTTAGTACGTTTCCGCAGGCCGGTAGCCGCTGGCAGGGTGGTTGCCCCTGGGTGGGCCACCAATAGTTGCACCTTCACCTCCTCAAGGTTTCACTACAGAATTATTGTTTAAGCTCGAATTAGCTAAGCTTCAGCATCAGCAGCAATTAGAATTAGCCAAAATAGAAGAGAGAAAAACTATCAGTCAAGCAAAAATCCAAGCTGAGTCGACTAGGTACTGTGCCGACATGGATGTAGAGAAGTCGCGGGTAGAGACAACGGGACAGCGACTTGGTGCTGGTAACCGTGTTCATGAGCAGTCTCTCTCGCACTTATTGAAACTGTCCCTGTGTTTGATGAAGTCGGGTGTAACAGAATTTTTCACACGCTTTGAGAAGAAGTGCCAGGAACACCAGTGGCCAGAGAATAAATGGGCAGCACTTGTATCCTCTAGATTAATAGGCAAGGGTCTTAAAGCCTACGATGCGTTGCCTATAGAGTCGTGTATTATCTATGAGGAACTCAAGGAGGTTGTCCTGAGAGCATACGAACTACAACCAGAGACGTACAGGTTGAAGTTCCGGGGTGTTACCAAGGGTCGGGAGAGCACCTTTTTGGAGCATGCCCGGGAGCTTTCCGATGCTTTTGGGAATTGGCTGAGGTCGGAGAAAGCTACTACGTTTGACGACATTAAACAGTTGGTGCTTTTAGAGCAGTTTTTCAAATGCACGGGCGGCGACCTGACGTTAAACCTTAAAAAAAAAAAAAAAAAAACTCTACAGGAGGCAGCTGAGATGGCTGACCTCCGGCTATCACTAATTCGTGGGTGCGGGTCTGCCCAGCGTAGTGAGGCAGGTAACAAGGGGCGTGACGCCCCACCCCCCCGAGTTAGTGATATACCTTATGCAAACAAGTACAAGAGCCATGATACCAAGACTGACCACAAGACTAGCACCGTCCCATTTAAGAAGGGGCCGGGCCCTTCTCAGTACCAAGGGAAGCCCAAAGGGGAGTTGGAGTGTTATCATTGTCATGAAAAGGGGCACTTTGCAAGAGTCTGTCCTAGCAAACCACCTACAGCAGCTGTGTCTTTGGCCTGCAACTTTGGTGTGTCTCCGAAGTCATCTAAGTTTGCCCGGGGCAGTTCGTCAGAGGCTGAGGCACAGCCAATGCAGAAGCACCTGGGAGGCTCGAATCCTGCTCAGGATGTTTTTTGCGACCATAGAGGGCGGGGTTGCGTGATGTGGGCGGGGCGCAAGCATGGAGTAGAGGTCTTGCGTGATACAGGTGCTTCCCAGACTCTGATGAAAAACTTGACTGGCTACCCTATAAACGCGGCTCGGGTGGTGGTGGTGCAGGGTATTAATGCAACTCGGTCATACCCGCTGGTGCGGTTGGAGTTGGAGGTGGATGGTGTGGCACGTGAATTGGATGTCGGGATTTTGGAGAAACTGCCAGTGGAGGGCGTCGACCTTCTTCTCGGCAACGACTTTGCAATGCCCACTTCTGAGGTTCTACCCTTAGTCGTTGCCGAGAGGCCGGCCGACGTGAGTTGGGAAGAGCAAGAGTGGGTCGAGCGGTGCCAGACACAACCCATGGCGTGTGTTGTCACCCGAGCTCGGGCAGCTTAAGTGTCACAGCCTAGTCCTCCGTCTTCAGACCAGCGGAGGAACGATCAACAGGAGGAGGCTAAAGCTGGAGTTGGTTTTAAGAGTTTTGACTCGGCGGCTCTCCTGGGTGATTCAGTATTAGCACCATTACTTAATTCTGGAGTAGCCCCTGGGCCTGTCATCGAGAGTGACGAGGCTGGGCATGACGAGTCTCCACAACAGCAACGTTATGTACATCGAGAGAGACAGAGGGAGCAGCCCAGTATCGGGGAAGGTCATGCATTGCTCCGGGAGCAGTTAGATCGCTTGGCAGATATACGTCGGTTGCAACTAGAGGACCCTGAGCTCCAAACGTGTGCTAATGGAGCTGTAGAGCTCGACGAGGACGGCGATGCACAGCCAGGAGATTTTTTTATTTAGAAGGCATCCTCTATAGGCGTTTTCAAGACCCTAAACGTAGTTGGCAAGAGGGGTCCGGAGTAGTGGACCAGTTGGTGGTGCCACGGGAGTGCAGGGATAGCCTACTGAGGTTGGCGCATGACATACCACTGGCAGGACATCTAGGGGTGAGAAAAACGGTGGCGGCTTTAGAAAAATTGTTTTGGTGGCCGGGGTTGAAGGGGCAGGTGGTAACCTGGATAGCAAGGTGTCATACGTGCCAGAGGGTTGGAAAACCTAACCAAACAATTCCGAGAGCCCCGTTGCACCCCATTCCTGTCAGTGGACCGCCCTTCAGTGGGGTCATCATTGATATGGTCGGACCCCTACCCCCTACTAGTGCCGGTAATAAATTTCTAGTAACTATCATGGATGTGGCCACTCGTTATCCTGATGCATATCCAATGAGAAATGGCACAGCGAAAACTGTTGTCCGGAACCTGCTCTTGTATTGCTCGCGGTATGGTTACCCGCAAGAGGTGCAATCGGACCAAGGTTCTAGTTTTACATCTAATCTGTTCAAACAAACTATGATTCAGCATGGCATCAGCACTGTCGTCTCTTCTGCGTATCACCCGGAGAGTCAAGGGGTGTTGGAGAGGTGGCACGCCACGCTGAAAAGCATGCTTCGATGTTATTGCGCAGAGAATGGAAAGGATTGGGACCTTGGTCTGCCGTATGTTTTGTTCGCGGCAAGAGAAGTACCTGGAGAGAGTCTCGGTTTCAGTCCGAATGAGCTTGTTTTCGGGCATCAGGTGAGGGGTCCTCTCCACATGGTGAAGGAGATGTGGGAGGGCACTAGGCATATTGTTCTGCGAGATAAGTTGCAACCTCTTGTTCCTGAGCGACAAGAGGAGTTGTTCACTAGGCTGTGGCAGTCCGTCCGCATGTTTGTTGCTTCTCCAGGCCTGATGTACGGGGTAGAATCCGACATGGAGGCTGGAGACAGTGCAAGGCTCGAGTTGGTTCCCTACCGTGTGAATCCTGCTCGACAGCCTGTTGTGAAGGCGGAGCTGGACGGCGTGTGGAGAGGGGGTCTGAGGGATGAGGGATATCGTGAGTGGTCGTTGCCAGTGGCTTTGCAACCTGAGTTGGTGGCAGAGTCCGTGTGTATGTTGATTGCAAGAGTGTGGAAGCATTATCCCTGACAGACGCCTATCCATTACCCAGAGTTGACGACACCATAGACCGCTTCGGGGCTGCCTCGCTCATCACGAAGGTAGAACTAGTGAAGGGTTATTGGCAGGCCCCGTTGCCGGAAAGAGCGAAGAGAAGTGCCAGTCTTGCGATGAACTGGGCAGTTTATCAGTGTCAGGTGTTGTTGTGCTGCCGGAACACAAGTTGGATGTGTGGCATGCTAAGGGCACTGATAATGTTTTGGCTTTGTTTGCAGGAGAACCCTCGCTGTTCAGTCAGTGTCTGTCGTGGGTGGAGGATCCGGGGTAGGCTACCACAGTATGTTGGTATAGCCTCCTGTCTTGGCTCGCGGTGTATTTTTGCGCTGGTGCTTGTTGGCTCGCGTGTGTAGCATCAGCGTAGGGTCGCAGGGCAGGAGTTGTTGGCTTTGATTAGAAGAAAGTTAGGCTACATCTATAGTAGCCGCCAAAAACAACATTAAAATAAAATATGAAAAATTAAATAAAAACTCTTTCTTTTTAATAATTAATTTTAAGATAATATTGTAGCTGAGTACTGAGTGCAGATGATTTTCCCTCAGTAGGCTGTGCTTCTTAAAGCTCGCTCTGGGAGCACAATGTTATGAATTAATGTATTATATTTGGGAAGGGTGATAAGATTTTTTTATATATAAAATGTTGTATTTTTTTTTTTTGAGGAAACTGAGCTTGCATTCCATGAGTGGCAGAGTGGTTAGGAGTGGCAGATTCTAGCGACATTCTGCCTGTTCAGATATGGGCTCATGGTTGAGTGTTCCATATCTTGGGGGGGGGGGTGACGCCTCCCGGCGTTAGCAGAATGGTTGCGTGGGGCATTGCAGCTCGCTAGCGCTCGCCAGGATGGGGTGATAGGCTACAGTTGTCCTAGAATGATCTGCTTTATTTCATTAGTGTCGTGTTGCCACAGACAGTCTAGAAGTGGTCTTTGTTTTGGTCTGTGACCGCGCCTTATATTTTATATTCGCTATAATATAAATGTTGCTTGTGTGGGAGGTGAGCGAGAGAGTGTGTGAAGGAGTACACCCAGCAGCGTGGTGAGCTATGACGCGGCTCGCTTGGGCGCTGACGGCGTTGGCGGCCGGGTGGTCAACTAGTCCCTTCCCGTCGCTGCCTCATGTTTTTTTACCAGCTCAGAGCTTGCCTGACATGCGTATCGCCTACATCCTTTGCAATTCTGTCCCCCATACTCGCTACTTTGCATACTATTTCTCTCTCTCGACTTCTCCTTTCTCATTCTCTAATCTTTATTAAACTCAACATCCCTTCTGGTTTCAGCATAGACGTTCACCGTCGGCCAGTCGTATTGTACGCGAAGCTCTCAGATATTTCCATGTATTAGGTTAAGGAGGTATTATGCTTTATCGAGGTTTAGAGAGACGGACTTTTCCGTATGTGTCCTCTCTCGGGAAGGTTGTAGACCGGTATATGTCTCCCTTGCAAGGTGTTGAGTGATTCTTCTTGGTTATCTAAAGCTAGACTAGGGGTAAGGTTCCTGTGTCATTGTCTCCGATGTGTGCAGTGTTAGCTAAGCTCTGCACGACATCGACAGGTACTGTGGGAGCCTAAGTTGTCTTCGGGTTGGTTTACTTTGCGAGCACAGCGCTGTGGTGTGAGAGGGCCATAGCCTCTCCCTCACAACATAGTGCTGCCTCTTTGTGTTGACTTCTGAGGGATCGCCAGGATAGAACTAGGTACTAGAGACCTAGATTTATCAAGAGAGCATCCCGTCATATAACGTAATCTTCATTATACCACCCTTGGACAACGCTAGGCTACGAGCCGCATGCTCGCCCATTGTTGCCCTGCCTTGATACCCCAGCTAGACTTTATTAACTGAGCAGACACTGGTTAGAGATAAGCCCCATTATTATATGTATGCAGCATTATTATTCACTGCACTTTTGAGCCGAGGTTGTTGTTGAGTTGCACAACCCGAGTAGGCTGTTGCGTTGTGTCACGAAGCATTTCTTTAGTTGTCGAGCATTACTACCTTTGCGCAGTCTTTATTATTCGCCTGCCTATTATTACTATATGTCCTAGCATTTATTGTGACCCGTATTCTGCATTATAATTGTTCAAGATTCTTTACGAACATCGTCCCAGCATCAGACTTATTTCAGAAGTTTCCAGTTGATGTTGCAGGACTAGCATTGCACTTTCTTTAATACAGGAGTGCCAGTTATTTGAGTATCTACCGTAACGTTAATTAATCACGTTAACTATCTTTTCTTTGTGTAACATAATCGAGTAATCTTTTACTGTTTGAGAATAGGCTGTTTCATTGAGCGTCAGCCTAGTGTGTGTGCACCAGTTACCGGGTCATAGGATACCTCGTTGTCCAGGCACGACTCAGGGCGGTAATGGTGTTTTGTTTTCCAGTGTTTAAGGCAGGGGTTGGATCTAGTGTTACCGTTGTTGCTTTTTGCCATTATCTAGTCCAATGTTGAAGAGCCCTGTGTCTTTGAGAACCTGAATCGTAACACTGGCAACTATTAGACAGTTTTATTCAGCTCAGGAAGGACCTCTAGCAATAAAAAGGTTTCAAACTATCTCTACCAATTCTTTTAACTACCACAGATCATTCCCAAGCTGCATACAATTGTGTAAATATAGCTAGAATAAAATATAACACGTCGCTGGTACTCAAAGGGTTAAGTGAGTCTGTTGTTAATATTAATCAGGACAGTGCAGCAGTTCGTCTGCTTCTCCCACGGGTAAACCACATTAACTCTATTAGTAGGATGATGTTGCACTTACTCTTAGTCTGGCTCGCAGTACAATATTTGATTCATTATTGGAAAGACTTGCACGGGTCAGAGTATGTATTTCCTATTTTCCGCTTTGAATCCCAGAAGTCCCCCTTCTTCCTCATGCTTCCTCATTTGTTTGAGATTAAAAGACGTTCGGCCCACTAGTTTGACGATTTTTAACACCTTTCAACCCATTTCATTGCCAATTTTAAGACCTTTCGTGCCATTTAGGTGTCGATTTTATCCAGGCGAGAGATAGCGAGCCTGTAATCTTAAGAGGAACCGGCCTTTGGCCGGAAGTTTTTTTTCTACCGAAAAATGTACAAATATATCTTGAAGGGTCTAGGGACCCCGGGTCGTTGTTTAAGCTACATGGAGGTCTAGCGAGGACATTAAAAACTAAATTGATATATAAATTATAGACCAAAAAATAGCCACTATCCCCTTAATACACAAAACAAAATAAGGGTCTGAAAAGTATGTATGTATATATACATATAGTGTCCATACTAATATACCCCCATCAATTAGTTATACTGGCAGTAATATACCTGTTTAATATATAGATAGAAAGGTATACCACTATCAATACACCTAATTATCTTGCAAACCTTTATTATCACTTTTAATATTAACAGTTATGATATATTAGGTTTCCTCTTCAGATTAACCCTTTCAATCAGATGACGGGTTTTACACCTTATTATCACAATCAGAGAATTTGACTCAACTTGGGAAGCACCTCTCGGAGTGCAAGGCTTAACACTTATCTGGTGAGGGGAGGGTGTCTCTTTTTTGGATCCACCCCGTTTCACCCCATTAGTTTGGAGATTTTACGATGTTTCATCAAACTTGTTTGGTAATTATAAGACACTTCATCCCATTCAGGTGTTTGTTCTTTTCTAGGCGAGGGATAGCGAACCTGGACATTTTTTCTGCCAAAAAATGTACATATTAGCTTATTTGTTTGCCTTGAAGTGGGTCTATAGGACTATATAATTATTTTGTCTAGGGAACAAACTAAAAACCCTTGATCGAAAGTGGCTGAATCAATCAAAACCCTTAACAATAATTAAGCCAAATCGCAATACCGCGAAACCGTCGCACCCGATAGAGTTACAGCATATATCCAAATTAAGGGGAGTCACCGGTTTTTTTGTTTCATCTTTCTCGCCCTTTCTCGCTTTCCCTCGCTTGTATCCATTCGGCCCCATTCAGCTAACCGTTTTAAGACTTTTATTCCCATCCAGGCTTGTATCCATTCGGTCCCATTCAGCTAACCGTTTTAAGAGTTATATTCCCATCCAGGTGTCGATTTCTTCCTGACGAGCGATAGTGAGCCAGCATTGTATAGAGAAATCCGGCTTCGCCGGAGAAATTTTTCTATCGAAAAAAAATACAAATTTAGCTTGGTTTCAAAACAAAAATATATAAATGCTGGCTCGCTACAGCTCGTCAGGAAAATTTTGACACCTGGATGGGGGTAAAACGTCTTAAAACAGTAGGCTTAATGGGGCCGAATGGATACAAGCCAAAGAGAGAGGGAGGGAGAAGAAAAAAAAAGCGAGGTGGGCTCCCTTACCGCTCAGTCTGATAGATCGTATGTAGGGCTGAATAAAGTCGCCTGGAGGTGGTCACAAGTAAAAAGATAAATTTGATGAAGAGGGTGAAAATGAGAATACTTAACCTCTTCCTGATTCTATACTGGGTAACATTAACAGATTATATTTAGTTAGTTTAGGAATGACTATTCACCCTAAAAAGACTATGGTTATGAAAATGGCAAGGATATATTGGTGTTAAAAAAAACTAAATCAATTGTATACAAGGATAGAAAGGTAAAACCTCAATATAGCCAAGGATCATGTAAACCTTATTCTTGTTGCTTACTATAGTGCCTGACTGGAGAGGCCTTCACTGTTCAGTTAAATTGATGTTAACAA